>JAMZAV010000210.1:0-1200000 GCA_024449915.1 Sweltsa coloradensis | reverse complement strand
ATTAAACGCCTGCAAGGTTGTTCAAATTGTATCCCTTGTACAGAGTCATATGCTTTTTCAAGATCTAAGAACACCATGTTCATGGATTCGTCCTCCTCCCACCGACCTTCCATTATTTGACGTACAGCAAATAAGAGATCTATTGTGGATCTGCCAGGTCTACAACCATACTGTTCCTCTCTCAGCAACAATTCAACATGATCTCTTAACCGTCTCTCGAGCACTCTCTCGTACAGTTTCGCACCCTGACTCATGAGTGATATGCCTCTGTAGTTCTTACAAACCTTGCGATTTCCCTTCTTAAAAATTGGTACAATCACACTTTTAGTCCAGTCATCTGGGATTTCTTTATACTTCCAAACTGAATTTACTACTCTTCCACATCCATTCTACTCCACTCTTACCTGCTGCCTTCAACATCTCAACTGTAACTTCATCAGCTCCTGGGGCTTTTTCCATTTTTCATCCGTTTGATTGATTCTTCTACTTCGAGTCTTGATATTTCAGTTTCCACAATTTCCTCTTGCTGCTGAATGTTCACTTTTTCCTCATTTTCCTTTAATGTTCGTACACTATTCACTTCTCCTAAACTTCCCTCGTTACCTTAAACATCAATATTAAATTCAAGGATTTTGTGATTTGTGTTTTTTTAAGCATTGAAAATATATCATTTTTTCTACATTACACTATTCAGTTATCGTTCAAGATTGTTAATAAATATTACGTACCCCAATTTAATTTAAAAAATATTTTTATGAGCAAGAAAATGTATAAATAGGAGTTATTCTCCGATATGAGAAGAATGCTTGTTTGATTCTACTTGTAAATAACGACATAACCTGTTTACCCGTCATCTCATAAACATAAATTACCAATTTTACCCAAAACAATGATATTACATACTTTTGTTTTCAATTATTTGAGTGGCATAATAAAACCAATAAACTATTGACATTGAGAAGCATATAAAAACGATATCTGGAATATTGAGATTGTTTCTAGTCTTACAAGTCACTACATTAATATACACGCATAAAGTAGTATGTTGTTACTAACATACCGGGCTGGTTTCAGCTGCTTGTGTGTGTCGTAGTATTTCTACAGCGATGCCAAGACCGTGAGGGAAGACGCCCCATTACGCTGCTGCCTCGTCCAGAAGTTCAGAACAAGGGTGTCCTGTGCCGTCCTATGATGCCGGGTACCATGCTTTCATCTGTAACAACAAGTGTTGTCAGGAACAAGGGTGTCCTGTGCCGTCCTATGATGCCGGGTACCATGCTTTCATCTGTAACAACAAGTGTTGTCAGACAACAAGGATGTCCTGTGCCGTCCTATGATGCCGGGTACCATGCTTTCATCTGTAACAACAAGTGTTGTCAGACAACAAGGGTGTCCTGTGCCGTCCTATGATGCCGGGTACCATGCTTTCATCTGTAACAACAAGTGTTGTCAGACAACAAGGATGTCCTGTGCCGTCCTATGATGCCGGGTACCATGCTTTCATCTGTAACAACAAGTGTTGTCAGACAACAAGGATGTCCTGTGCCGTCCTATGATGCCGGGTACCATGCTTTCATCTGTAACAACAAGTGTTGTCAGACAAGCCCTATGATGGAAGAGCTGTATGGCCGTCTTCAGTGATAAACATGTGCAGTATTTATCTATTATGGTCAGTTTTAAAATAGATTTTCTTGAATATGTTGATTGCTTAGCAAGCTACAGAGATCATAAAGTTATTAATACATATTTAAGTGTTCCTCGACGTAGCATGACAGTTGCATGTGCATAGTATTCCGTGTTCGTGAGGTGTACTCCTTACCGTAATACGCTTTCCTCGGTTGTCATAAGTTGCATATTAAGTTGAATGCACCCGTAAATCATTCCGTATTATGAAGCTATTTTTACATTTCAGTCATGTACTACAGTTAGAGAGTATTTCTTCGTGTTTGGTCTATAACTCGGGGAACAGCTATATTATAGATGCAATGCAACGCATGAATTATGTTTGTATATTGTAATATTAATAATACATGTCGCTAATTTACTTGTTTTCTAATAATATTTTAAATGTGCATGAGGTAGAATGCAAACTAGATTGACTGTTATTCATATCATGTTGGTACGGACAGATTTGTGCGGACAGCTGCCTCGAACATGCATGCCTAATATGCATAAGATTAATTAATTATGTATACGCTTATTCTATTTTTAATTCGTAACCAGCTGCAATGTATGTTACACTTACACACAATTTAAATATAATTTTATGCATAAGGTTATTAGTTAGCTAAAATCGTACTTATTTATGAAAATATTTTAGTAAGGTAGTGCCATCCATAAGTTAAGCAACACTTTTTCAAGGGGGCGGGGCGTATAAAATGTGTGACAATTCTTACTGCTGGGGCGTAAGGGGTTTCATTTGTGTGACGTAATATGATGATACAATTTTATATTCCCAAACCAGAATTTAATAATTTTGCCATGGATAACTAGCAAATATATTTTGGGAGGAAGCGTTTGTTGCTGCGAACACATTGCCTAAAATTGTATATATCTCCTCATTACGATTTGTAGGTATTTTTAGAGTTGAGTGTTACAACATAATCGTAACAGGGCTTCCCCATTTTATTCAATTACTGGAAAAACTTCTAGAGACAGCTCACTAATTGAATTAAATATAGGTTATACGAGAAAAACACTTATTCGTGTGTGTATCTGCCTTCGGGCGGCCATATTGGCATATTACCGTACTGCTATCTGGTTTTAATGACCAATACTTCGCAAGTGTCACAGGCTTGGGTTAATTTGTGAACTGTCAACGCATGTGACTTTCTTAATCCAATTTGGAGTAAAAAGTTTACCCTCAGTTTGTCAAGTACACTTGCTGGCATGGGGTTGAGGCGATAAGCCATGTGCAGAAACCTAGCACCCCCTTGCACACTTGACTCTTGCACCTCTTGTCTACAGGCTCAGACTCCTGGTATGGCTTTATTCTTTCTAGACCTCCGAGCGATCTTAGTAAATCGATCACTCATTTTCACACATCCGTCGAGGTAACGGCACGCACGTAGCCCGCACGCATGCACGCACGCACCAACAACCCTCGCATGCATGCACACTAACTACAACCAACACGCCCTCACTCTTATTACTAGCTCTCGTTACTTAGTTTCCAATTTATTTCACTCAAGTACTCAAATACAATGTCGTTCACCTGGTCACACACCCCTCGGTACATGGGCGTGCCTCTCTTCTAGCTAGCTATAGCCCTTTCAGACCTTAGGTATTTTTTTCTAAATTAAGTAACTTTTAGCAAAAATTTATGTCTAAAAAAAATCTAAAATAATTATTGTTTTCAAAAAAAAATCGTTTTTAAGAAATTTTTGGAAATTTCGTCTTATGAATAAAAGCTTCATTTAAAGTAGCAATTCAAATTTGAAAAACATTCCTAAAACTGTTTTTTTTTCTGAATTTGTTTTGGCATTTTTTGTATTTTTTGTTTCTCATTTAATAGCAATACTATAGATTTACAAAATTTCCGCGAAACCCCATTTTTTCCATTTTTAGCCTTTTTTACACATTTGTATTTTCTATTTTCTCCAAAAAATTCACTTTTTGTCCTATTGACATAGGGATATTTTTTTTTATTCCTCAAAAAAAGGTCAAATTAAAAACCCTATTATTTAGAGCAATAAAAATTCTAAAAGCCTACCTACACGTTTGTGTAGCAAGGGTCTGAAAGGGATAGATAATACCCGGATAATGAAATTATCATCAGTTTCGTTCATCAAAACTCCAATATTTCAAAGCAGCTTTTATACGACACATTATGTTTTATAACCATACGGGAGATCAAATTAGATCTCTTCTTCACAAAATATTAGCCACTTTAAAAGGTACTTAGCTTTTAGTATTACTCTGCCTGGCAACGCTATACTATAGATAACCTCGGTGGATTTGTTGCGTGCCTACCTTGATAATTAGATAACTCAGTCCCTTCCTTGCCACTGATTTCGATGATAACTTCCTAATTATCTATTCCGTCAATGTATTCAACTTAATGGGTAGTATGTGTTCGTTGATGTTTGTCTACTTACTTGGCAATTAAACTGTCGATTACTAGTTAATATTGATTAACTGGAGTTGAATTGATGTCGGCCTTTCTAGACGCGACAAGCCCAAGCACAGAATGGTGTACACTACAGCACCGACAATGACATGCAGCTATATTAGGACACTAGCACTAATTGGACGACCTCTTTGAATGATGCACACACAAAGTTACACATTGCTGACTTCCGACGTATCTTAGACTGAAATGGGATCTTCGTTGGGGTAACAATCTTATAGCGTTGACATTATTTTTTGTGCATTTTGCTACCACATGTGAAATGTTATACTTGAGCATTCTTCTCCATGTGCTACAGTGTACAGCAGGAATTATTTCACACACATCTCCACGAACGACTGTGGCAGTGGTTGTAACTAGGATCTAAGTCAGATGTTAATTATTGCAACTATCTGCTTATAGATAGTGTAGGCTACTCGGACTCAGCCCAGTTTCTAATTTTAGTTCGCAACTATTTCAACTACTATTTTCGTACACTACGGTCTTGACATTAGAGCTCCACTCAATGCTATTACATTCGTATTAATCAAACTGCAAGATATTTCAACTGCAAACTTAGATGAATATAATGTGCTGATTTGCTTCATCTTTGTGTTATCGTAGCGTAGATAATGGATTGTTAGAAATTATTAAGTACATTTAATGTATGAATGACACCTATTAAATATACAAATATACAAGTTTGCCTTACCTTCCCCATATTGTTTATGTAAACACATGCTCTCTAAAGCAATGTCATTTCCGGACTTACAGACGTAATACAGTACTTGATACTTTACAATGGTGTTTACTGTTTATTAATCTATTCGTACTTCGTGCTTTAGAGATTGATGAATAAACAATATTTTTAACATGCGTAAAATATGATCGAAAATAGCTTTTCTTCACACCCCAGATTAAAATGCATTCAAAAGTACCAAAATGTAATAAAAAGCGCATGGATCTAACTTGCCTTACATTTCAGTCTGCCGCCAACTGCTTGGCAACAATATCTATATTTACGATAATGTTTTGTGCTGAATTCTTCCCGTCAAGTCAAACGATAACACGAGCTACTTACACAGACTAACATGCCATTAACTACGCCATTATAATGCTAGTAAAATAGTTCAATATTGTAAACGGTTTCAAATTAGAAATGAACTACAGAAAAATAACAACTTGTGTATTATAAACTCTCAAGTCGTCTGTCGGGTAAGTGAATAATAGAAAACTAAAAAAAAAAAATGGTATTGGTTTGAAAAGTCGAAAAGGAGTTTTGCGAAGCTATTAATTTGTATTCCCTTCAAGGATTTGTTTTGAAGTTTGAGATTTATTACAATATTGCAAGGATTGTATTCATATCATTCTGGATTTAAATTCAAACTTGGCTCGTAAAGTAAAAGAAATTAAAATTGTAATTCTGTTTGTCGGTTAATTAATGGTTTTCTATGCAATAAATCAAGTCAGCAAATGTGAAAAATTGAGCCGTACCATGCAACCCTTCTGATAAACTTTGTGTACTTCGAGACAAATCTAAAACTTTGCAGTCTGTTCTTTGATTGATTGTGAGAAGAAAATGCTACATGTAAATAGACAGTTATCACTGGAGTGGTGTTTTTCCAAGGCTTTCCTCTGTGAACAGAACAGACGAAGCCTGGGAACGAGTCTTGTAGCTGTTATCCCTTGGACATTCCCCACCCTTCACCTAACTAGGCATACCCGACGTGGAAACTTGAAACAAGCCCACTTTCCTACACAAATAAATTATATCACCGAAAACGTATTAGATTTTCTCCAATTGAAAACAAAAAAACACAGTCCCCTTGTAAAGAATAGACTCTCTCTATCTACAGTTTGTTTAGGAACACAAAGGGTAACTCATTGCCATTATGAGAGTTTGAATTAATTTTAAAAGCAGCAGACGGCCACAAATGCGAAGTGTGCCTGACAACTGAATTAACCAATAGAAATATTCTTGAGCAAACTTAAAGTAAATATTTAGTCTTGGAAAATGTTTAGTCTCAAAAAACATTACTCAATTTATTTTCGTAGTGGTTAATGTGTATAGTGAACGAATTCGCAAATCACGTGTACTGGCATAAAGTTGTGCATTAACTGACGAAGTGTGTTTCGTGTGCTGGAGTAGTATTGTGTCATATGGCACAGGGTTGTGCATATACTGGCACAGTGTTCTGTCGTGTGTAGTGTATGCAGACGTGGGGGCTACGTGAACGAGTGTGTTCTACACTGGACGCTGTGATACGGACTTCCCGGATACGCACTAGGTATTAGTCAAGCCAGCAAGATAGAACAGGGTTGGGAAACCAGATGTGAATCAGATAACTCACGAAGCACAATTAAAACTATGAAATAATGAGGAAGTAGTAAAGCGCTGCATGCCGACTGCCGAGTCTGGATGCCGTGACTAAATAGAGTTACTGGACGTGGAATAGGGCTGGTTGTGTGCAGGCCACATTTATACACAGACATTCATAATTCAACTATTCTAATATTCTGGTATATTGGTTATTCTGACGAAACTACATAATATCAAATCAGAGTAGTGAACCTTCGTTACCCCGGCGCTGTGGGATAGGGCTGCGCGCGACCCTCTCGACTCTCCAGCCGACGAACCCGGTAAGAGATTATTTTGATAGATGCCCAAGGGCTGTTGGTACAGAATACTCAACACTGACTGAGAAAATCCTTCAGTATGGAATGTCCTTGGTGAGAAATAGTCCAGCGAAGCGGTGGCACCACTTCATCGTATAGTGTGAACAAGTACCATCATATTATGAAGAGTCCAGGCGTGCTTAAATAACCCAGGATTTCATCCGAGGGGGCTGACCAATCCTGGTCACACTATTTGAAAATGGCAGCGCTGCTGATTCGGGGTGCCGGGTGAAACTTAGGTTGGGTCTTAAAAGTTGCCACTAGAGCGTGTGGCGGTCATAAAAACAAAGCGCAGCTCTAAAATGAAAAAAAAAACCGCATACTTACCACAGTGCTAAACTCAAGACTCAACAAAGTGTTTTGATTTATTTATTTTATTTATTTGTTTCAATATTATTTTCATTAAAATGTATCAGTCAATCATAAGATAGGCTATATTAAAAGTGAAGAGCTTTCAATATAAATTTAATGTTGGTGCTTGTGAGGGGTTCAGGGGGGGGATTTAGCCCCAACCTCCCCCCCCCTTGGGTGCTTTACTGGCTTGAATACAGGTGATAGGCTTAGAAAGGCGGAGGTGCGGGGCGGCTAGGTGATATCGACACCAATGCTGTAAGCCGTAAGCTTGGGTCGGATTCGGATGTGTTACTAATGAATATCGAATAAGATATCTCAGAAATCTCACGGATAGGCCTACTGTTGGGTGGACATGTCAACACATTCGGAATCTTGTTCGTTTTAAGAATATTCGCACAGGATTAAAATTATGTCTATACATGAAAATGAAGGGTGCATATTGCATACAACTTGACATTGTTTTAACTTTGAAGTGGTTTATTAAAGAATGTCTTCTCAATAGACTGATTATACATTGAGCTAAATAAACATTGTTCATTTTTCAGCGTCACACAAATATTTAAGTTCAAAATCCAAGGATACATTTATCATAACGACATTTTCTGTGTATGGGGAAAGAAATTAGTAATCTCATTGACTTTTTCATATTATGATAAAAAGAAATCATGGCCTAACTTAAAACTATTTTATTCGAATATAAACCTATCCTAGCTATAATAGGTCTTGATCGTGAATATATTGTTCAGCACAATGATTGCAAATAACTTCAATTTGAAATATTTCCCTTTTGAAACAAATTAGTGTTTTGTTGGATCTATTTCATTTTTTAACCAAAACATGAAATGGGGGGGGGGGCGAAATTTCTTGCATTTAAAGGAACAAATGTTTTAAAAGATCTGTTAGATTTAATATAGCCACTTAAAACGTTAGAACATAATGCTAAACAGTTCACTAATTCTTAATAGTCAGATGCCTTTCGTACTGTCGTTCATAACTGCATGTCAAAACGCCTTGAAATTAGACCTGAATTCTTTACTATGGATCTGTTCAAAAATGATAATTGGAAAAAAAACTCTTACCAAAAACAGGCATGTGCTAACCCGTGTAGCAGCTCACGGTTTTCACCATTTGTTTTGCCTAGATAAAAAGTTCCATTCATCATATACAGACTGCAAATGCTCCCACTGTGCTAGGGATTGCGACCTGTATCATGTTTTTATATGTCCAGCTAGAACTCATTCCATTACTGATCTTGCCACAAAGGGTCTTGTCTAGAATCAGGTATAAAAAGTACAATATAGTCTGAAATGTTTAATTGATTGTAATTATATAAATATGTACTTTGTAAACTTGTAATTTTATTAATCATTTATCCTGTCATTGTCATAGCTGAAATGTTTAACTGACTGTAACTACTTTTGTACTTTGTTATGATGTAATGTTGCCTATGTTACGCCATAGTTGGTGTTGTACTCTCTGGAGTTTAATAAAAGTTAAAAAAAAATAAACAAGGAAAAACTATATTTTTAGTAAAAGTTGCATTTTGTAGGGTTGTCAAAAATAAATGTTCTTCGATTTAGCAACGCTACGTTTACGTACCTCTCGTAATAAGCCATGCAGGTACAGAGTATAATTTATGCGTTTCCATGTCTTGGTTTCCACGGGCTTCGGGCAATATTGGCGCGTGTGTTAAGCTATACGGAAAAGTCAATCGCACGTTGGGGGCTTGAGTTGACATATCTTTGAGTGGCTGCACGCTATGAGTAGGGGCTTACATGGAACACAGGATCGAAACAATTCCAAGTTAGCCTGCGTAGGAAGGAAATTTGTTTGTTTATTGTCTGCCCACACATCTAGGTCTACTTGATACGTTGCATTACACTATATTATCATATGTCCATTGCCACAATGGTTCGTTGCTATGCGAGTCATATACAAGGCATAAATTAATTGAAAGAATCTTTGATTGACATCGAACACCCGCGCAACCCAACGAGAGGAAGACTGGTCCACAGAGGAGGAGTGTGAGTTAGCGTGCTATGGCTGGCAGCTCTAGGAGACCATTGGTTCGAAGTAAGCTTTCGTTGGAGCCGTGCTTCGGCCTAGTGTCAAAGTCCTCACAATGCAATCAATACCTGGCTGCATTATTTGTCGGTGTGTACGTGTATATGTGTGAGTGTGTGTCTCGGTGAAAGTGTGTGGAGTGTATGTGGTGGTGGGTGTCTGCGTGTATTATGTGTGTGGGTGTGAGTATGTGGAAGAGTGTAGGTGTGGGGTGTATGCGTCGGTTTATGTAAGAATGTATGCAGTGTTGAATTCAGGCATAAACCCCCCAGAAATTTACATTTGCCCCCCCCCCCTCCCCCGCGGGAGGTAAAATAACTATAAGCACTAGCCGCTATTAGTATAGGTTTTTAGTACAACTGGTACAGTATTTTTCAATATACGCCTATATTCAGAAAATGAATAATGAACTCAATGTATATCAATATTGTAATTCAATGTATATTTAATGTATAGGCCTACACATGATAATCATAAGATCAAAAAACAGTATGAAAGTTGAGACACAACGTTTTTGTTTCTAGTATCTATTGCACAAAAACTACATTATTTTGGTAATGCATTCAGCCCACAACTTTTTTCTAAAACGCACCAAACGCACTTTAAAAACCTGATTTTAAAATTTTCGGCGGCGGCGCGCTATTGTTGGGGGGCTATGCCCCCCCCCCCCCCCGAGATGAAAAGCCTGAATTCAACACTCAATTTATGAGTGTGTGAGTGTGTGGAGTGTATGTGGTGGTGGGTGTCTGCGTGTTTGATGTATGTGTGGGTGTGAGTGTGAGTATGTGTAAAAGTCTAGGTGTGTGGGGTGTATGTTCGGTTTATGTAAGAATGTATGTGTGAGTGTGTGTGGCTGGGTGTATGTGTTGGTGGCCCGGTGGGATGTAGGTGAAGTTGTTGGATGGGAGTGGGGAGTGTGTCTGAGTGGACGTAAGTGATAGAATATGGGTGTATGTGTCTGGAGTGTATGAGGGTTGGTGTGTGTGTGGGGCTAGGGCAGGGTGTATGTGGGGGCGAGTGTATATGAGTGGGGGATATGTCTGTGGCGGGGGGCGTGAGTGACTGAGTGTATTTATGGGTGTATGTAAGGGTGTATTTGTGTGGAGAATAATTCTGTGGTTGTGTGTGTGTTAGTATGTGGCTATTGTTACCAAACCTTAGAAGAGAAATACGGTATTTCTAAAAAAAAAAAAATGAAAAAATGAAAAAACGAAAACGAAAAGTAGTCACAATTAATATCGATTTCTCAATAGACACCCCTTTAAAAAGAAAATTCAAAGACAGGGTGCGAAGACTCCACACTTTTGTTCGAGCTTGTAGTAGCACTCTCTTTGATTGTTGAACACCAGCCGAAGTAAAACAATGAAGACTTGTCTGTGAGTAAGGGCAGATTGGAGAACAAAAGGGTTTGGGTCGCAGCTTGAGATCCCCGCGTGGAGGGCCCGGGGTGCGTGTGCGTGTGCGTGTACACGGGCGAACGCACGCACGCACATGCGCGCAGCGCCCAGGAAATCGTGATATGCCTGCGTCATAACCTGTTATACCCGACTAATCACGGCTAATTGAATGGCATGTTTTAATATTTGATTTAACACGCGGCAATGCCGAGATAAATTTACTTTCCAATGTCATAATGTAATTGTTGGCATGGAACTCGTATGGTGTGATCCGTAAGGTATTAATAATATCTCTCCATGAGTAGGGGAGCGTGAGTATGGTAGTGTGAGTAGGAGAGAGTGAGTAGGGTGATGTGACTGTGAGTAGGGTAGTGTGAGAAGGAGAATGAGTAGGAGAGTGTGAGTAGGGTGGTGTGACTGTGAGTAGGGTAGTGTGAGAAGGAGAGTGAGTAGGAGAGTGAGTAGGAGAATGAGAGGATAGTGGAGTATAGGGGAGTGTTAGTACTGAGTAGGTTAGTGTGAGTAGAGTGGTGTGACTGTGAGTGGAGTGTGAGGGGTTGTAAGTAGGGGTTATAGGGTAGTGTGAGTAGGGGAGTTTCTGAGTTTGAACAGTTTGAGTATAGGTGAATGTGAGGAGTGAGCAGGTGAATATTTGTTGGTGAGTTTGAGAAGATGGGTGTGAGTATGTGAGTTTGAGTGTAGAGTATGACAATGAAGGTATCAATCATCTCCACGAAGAAATTCATGAACGCGCAATGGGGTAAAATAATTTTATCTCCACCTACTTTGCTCTCGAAGTTTCCACGTGTATCCCGTAGTGCCAGAGTTCCACTATACTATACTACAATGAATGAGACACGCACAAAGTCTAGACTGAACCACAGTCTTGCACTAGGCTCTGGGCTTCTATCTCGCGTCACAGGAAGCTGCGCGCTGATACGGGGCAGTACAGCTGAGTGGGTTGACCGGTGTTCGGGGAGAGCGCTCGTGCATGCTGGGGGTAGGTGTTGGCTAGCAAGCTGCCGCTGTTGTCACTGGCTGACAACACACGGATTTATTTGAAATTGTAACTAGTTCATGACAACGTTCAATTTGGTTTGCATATCGAATTAACCCCTTCTAGGCCAATTACATAGATACGACACCAACACAAATTCGACCTAATTTAGCACCATAATATAATTCGACCTGTTTAACATCCATGAGTATAGTAATTTACAAAATCAAGACTCTGTAGAAATGTTTTTGGTATCCCGTTGAAATATTTTTAATTAATTTGCTCGGCTTCAATTTCAGGAGCATTCTGCTATTCGTGATTAGCATTTTAATATGACGGACGCTAATTTTTAAGTGTATTATTATTTATTATTCCTGAACCTTCTGGCCTGGAAGCAGGAATTAGTCCACATATAACATTAATTCCTAATAATACTAGGCCGCTTCGCGAACGCTTTTTTAGTCGCGTTGATGGATGAGCTTTTTTGTAAGTTTTTAGTTTTGCATGGGATCTCTTTACTTTTGAAAGTGCTTTTTGAACGCATTGTAGGTGATTGTTGTCCAAGTTTCTATTGTTACTTGTTTATTGTTATTATATACCTAAAAAAGCTCATATTAAAACCTTTATTCTATGAATTCTGGCTAACTTTTTCAACTTTTTCTTTCAAAAGGCAATACATCACCATTACTTTAATGTCCAGTAAAATATGAACGTTGTAGCCCCACCCGTTTAATCAGAATCGGCCGAAATATCACGAAAATATCTCATTAAAAATCGAAAACAATCGTAAAAAAACGAATTTTTTTAGAGAAATATTTCTTCGATGATACCCAAAAACGTGGCAGGTCTAAGTTCAGAGATTTCGAAGGTCCCCTCCAATTTTCATCAAGATCGCATATGCCGTTTGACCGGTAGAGCGCGAACAAACAAACAGAAAAAAAGAAAAAAATGCCCGAGCTAATTTTTTTTTGTGGGGGGGGGGGGGGCAGTGAAATTGAAGTCTTCGCTTCGCTCATCCAATTGTTTATTATAGTATGTGACTGAACAAATCAGAATGTGTTATATACCGCGTGTTCATTTTACGCGCTTTCAAATTTCTCAGAAAATTGAAGTCTTATCTATTTGTAATTTTATATAATTTTGTAAAAATTAGGAATGACGGAATCTATCATAGCACTTTTTCCATAAATTGATTGTAGAAAATAAACAAAAAATAAATTCAATTTTCTAGAATTTAGAATCTGTTAAAATGGTCAAAAACTCCCAAATAACTACGCATTTTCTGATTGAAATATTGGAAATATGATATGATAGGGGCGAACAGATGTGCTTCATTATCAAGTATGCCAAGTTCTATAATATGTAGCCTAGTGATTTAATTGCTGCAGGGCAAGGAACGCGCAGGTTGTAAGTATGTTAAACGAGAACTCTTGAAAAGAAACCCACCACAACTATAGAGCCTATTTGCTGCTGTCTGCACATGGAATCATGTGATCGAATCATACTCACAATAGTGTGATACATTGTGTTGGTAATAGAATGCTGAAATGAGCTAGAAGTAATTAAATGCCAATGTGTTTACTACGTAGAAGCTTCGAAAAGGGCAGCGAAGAAGCTATACTTGGTCAGCAGATTGTTGATGAAAGATACAAAAACAAAATTTATTCCGGCATTCAAATCGCTTGGTGTAGACAGTAGATGCCCCTTAAAAACACTAGCTCCATCGGTCATGTTCAGTTTTGATCGTGAGGCGTGAGTGTGACACACGCACAGACAAACGGACGGACAGATATTATTGGATGAGCGAAGCGAAGACTTCAATTTCACTTACCCTGAGAAAAATAGCTCGAGTGTTTTATTTTTTGTCGTTTGTTCGCTCTCTACCGGACAAACGGCATATTCGATCTTGATAAAAATTGGAGGGGACCTTCGAAATCTCTTAACTTAGATCTGCCGAGTTTGTGGGTACAATCGAAGAAATATTTCTCATGAATATCGTACTTTTACGTTTCTTGCGATATTTTCGTGATATTTAGCCCGCGACCGGGCTAACGGCTACTCCGTCCGATCTTGATGAAACTTTATGGGAACGTTTGAAATCACTATAAACTTAGATATGTTATGATGTGAGGGACAATCGAAGAAATATTTCTCTTATAAGTTAAATTGTACTTTTAGGGCAACGATAACCAACCATAAAAGCTCATCCATCAACGCGACTGGAAAAAGCGTTCGCAAAGCGGCCTAGTGACTGAATGAAGGGGATCTTCCCTAATTGAACGTAATGGATTGGATTATTTAAATAATATTCTTTTCACATACTGTTAGGTTGAAGATGGTGCCACGTGGTGTAAATTATTTCTCAGAAAAGTATCAGTAACGACTACTGTGATACATGTCACAACTAATAAATAACCACCGCGTCTGCTGCGGCTAGATTCGAGGAACAGACAGATACCGCGAAGTGTTCATTGATACCGAGTGGAGTAGGGGGTGCGAGGCAGTGGTCCATGTGAGATCTCATTCCCAGCATCCGCCCTTTGGTTGGGTGAGTGTGAGTGTCTACCGTTCTCATCCAGAACACATGCGGCATTCAGGAGGTGGCGGGTTCTTCTAACATAATATACGTTTCTTGGTCATTATTAGTTTAATTTCTTGATTTTAACGTCTATCCTAATCAGTTATCAAAACTGATTTATTAAGGAGGACAACCAAATAAAATTGTTTAATAAAAGCTTATTGACCGGAAAAGAGACAGTTGTAAAAAAACACGTAAAACAAATGACATTAACCTCCTCAGACCAGGGTTTACTATTAACAATACTGCACCGCGTGTGTAGCTCATAGGACACGCGGGTCTGAGGACTACCTCCTCAGACCCAGGTTTACTATTAACAATACTGCACCGCGTGTGTAGCTCATAGGACACGCCGGTTGAGGACAATAACCTCCTCAGACCAGGGTTTACTATTAACAATACTGCACCGCGGTGTAGCTCATAGGACACGCGGGTCTGAGGACCTTAATGCACAAAAAATGAACTGTGGTTAAGCAAAGTTTGGCATAGTAATAATATAACAAGAATGTATAGTAAGACAAACAATTTTGAAACAAATTCAATTTGTATTATCTAGAGTGAAATTAATTAAAATTAGCCAAACATAAATTAGGTTAAAAAGAAAACGAAAATAAAAAAATGATTTGTTAGACGATCCCATTCAAACGATCCCATCACTCAAACGGTTTGCGAAAAGAAATCAGGAATAGCAAATGAGGGAATAATCAAACTCCACGAAAGTGTATTGTTGTTTCCAGTGTCAAACAAATACTATGGTTTTGTTATAGGAAAATCAAAGTCATTTGTTATAAACAAATTGTTGACTGGAATACCGTACTAAAAAGGTGACAAATATCAGCAACGTGTAAGTCGACTCTGTACCCTGGTCAGGTGACAATCAGTGTTTTGGTATAGGGGAACGGGATACACGCAGCTTCCCTGAATCGTCTTCTGCACGTACTTTCCAGAAGTCTTGAGAATATCGCATATAATATATTTGTCAACAATAGTGAAGGGTGTCGGTTTGATCGTATTGGGCAAACACGCCGTTATTAGGTGAACTTTGCAAACTACTTATAATCAAATTAGTTTGCTTAGTTGATAGTAACTGACAGTTATTTCTACTAGACGTGGAGCTACAATTTACCTAATTGAACATAATGCTGATCGATCCACGAATACCATCTGCGTGTGCCGACACTAAGCATACAGTCAGTCACTAACTTTAACTTGTGAAACTCATCTCCCAGGATTGAAGATCAATTAATACAAATCAAGTCAAATATTAGAAAACAAAGATGAAGCCAAATAATTGCAATGGATGGTCAATGATGATGATGATCTTATAGCAGTTGCAATTTTGGTATAATAAAATCATTATAATTATGTGGTCGGGACAGGGGTTATTATAAACTTCGTCAGGGCTAAGCTACGTGCGTTCATAAAACTTTATACCGTCACCACTCGTCGCTCAACTAAAATAGTCTTTACGTCAGCGTCATGTTTCTTTATCGTTGTAGACAATAAAACGGACAATTGTGTACCAATAAGCTTCTATAATGCATGAAAGATACACTAATGATGGTTATTCCTCTGTCAATAATTAAATTAGATGTCAAGCTATTCTCCTAGAACGACAGTCGACAGTATTGTCAGCTTGGACATAAGAACGTAGCAGGTGACATTGAAAGTGACAGCGACAGCCAGACAGGCAGCCAGACAGTGTCACGCAGGCCTTTCATACTGTTACTGTTATAGTCACAGTTATTGTAATCGACCAAAGAGGGGTGCGTGCAACAGCACAATTCTTAGGAATGAATATTGACAATATTGAATAAACGATCGTCTAAATATGGAACAATGTCAACATTGGACAGTCTCAAACATACCTCATAGGTAGAAATAAGAATCAATATGATTTACACGTATGTGGTATGAAAGAATATCCTTAAACCATGGAATGGGAGTATGGAGGGCTGGAGTATACTTTACTGCTGGGTACTCTAGCCTTGTAGACACACATACATACACACATACATACACACATACAAACACACATACATACACACATACATACATATACACATACATTCCATGGGGATTCTTCTAACGAGCCAGCTCTAGGTGTTCGAGGATGCACTTCTTCATCACCATGCTTGGGAGAAAAGGTAGGGGGGCTGGAGGGGTACTTCTGCGGGAGGGATTAGACTGGCAATTTCATACATTGGGATCATGGCCTATTTTTAAGTTTGGTCGTGAATCAATGGTTATCTCGATCACTTTTGCAAATAAGTTATAAACATGACTATGAGCAATTGATAATATTCCATTTCATTAGGCTACGTTGAAGCCAGTACTGAATTTCACTTTGAATGCGGACTCACATACTTAATTGGTACGAATACCATAGATATAAACATTTGCTCTCGAATCCTATTTTTATTTTTAAATAATTAAATTTAAAGTGAAAGAAGCTTTGAAACAATTTCCTGTGTTATTTGTTATTAAATTAAACTGTGTGTCCCACAATTTATTGTTTTCCTACCTTATCATATAAATTATCAAGATAGTATTGGTTGGATCAAGTCTATAAAAACAATATAGAAGGTACTTAATTGACAGGGTCAAAATGAACATTTTTATAATTGTTATTTTTGCAACAATTTCAATAATGAGCTGGGAATAATTGGCCTATATTAAAAAAAACGTATATATTATGTATATTTAATTATTTGATTTCAGAACAACCTAACGCGATAACAGATCGGAGGAGTGAGGACACAATTATGGAGTAAGAAACAACAAACATTATTTTATAAATAATTTTTATATTCCGGATAAATCATAATCAATAAATTACACATTCGTATTCGAGTCATGTTATTTACAGTAATATGATTATTATGACAAGAATTTCATCAAATATGACTGTAGTCATTAATTAGCTGATATCAAGTGTTATTTTTTTACAACTTGCCCTCCTTTTTACGTACATACAGAGCTGGCCATTAAGATATGATAATTAATATAAATCAGTACCTACTTCCAAGGCAAGAGGTCCCTGGTTCAACTACCGGTTAATTCCATGATAACGATACAACAACGCCTGATACAATCTGCGTGTGTCCAGCTCCCCTAGCAACGAGCCACACTGTACAACTTGTGTACTGAAAATCAATTCAAAACAGAGAGGGGCTTTACAGTACGTAAGCGTGGAGACTTTAAAGTGCACAGTGACCCATAGGGTAAACCTAGTAGGGGTCTACCCCTGGTCAAGGAATTACAATATTCCGGCTCAAAGAAGGTAAACAAGACAGCAAAACTCGCGGGTTCGAGTTCAGAGGAGAACGGATTGTTTTACAATTTATTTTAGTCATTGTAGTACTTCCTGGAATGAATGGCAACCTCTATCCGCGACATGTGAGATAATCCAGATAATATATAAAAATACTATCGTCAAATCTGGATGGAATATAGAAATTGCGGTGTGTATATATACAAACAAAACTTACATAATATTATTAAATCGTTAAATAAGGTTATTTTTAGTGTCATGTTGCCCATTTGCATGTATGTAGGATAATATGTATTTTAATATTTAATACGACCCAGAAATAACAAAATCTATTGTGGTCGGGGTTTGATTTGAACCCTGGTCCCCCACATTACATTGTTATAAGCTGCTCTGTTCGCTTGTTAGAAAGTTGGAACGTTGGGGGAGGTACAAATTGGATTTTTGTGTTGACGTGATTTCTAGAAGTTATAATTGACTTTGGCACAAGGGGTGTCCATTTTAACTACCTGAAAGCTTTGAAACTACGCCGGCCCGAACTGTAGGCCTAGCTGTCTTCACTTAACAGTATTGATTTGTTTTGTTTTTATTTTAGAGCAATGACAATTAAACATCTTCTTAAATAAGTATATAGTTATTAAGGGACTTTTTAGAACGGTAGAAGAAAAATATCCGCTCAAAATGTATCCATGCTATTGCTTCTGAAAAAAACAAAACCAAATATTGCCAACAGCTAGAAATGCCCAAGTCAAAAACGTTTGGGGTCATTAAATGGCCCGTTTTTTGGGGCGCCCATCACCGCAGCACAGTTTCCATTAGTGTTCGGAGCCAGCTGTCTTTAGCCCAGCGACGAAATGGACAGTTAAAGGGGTTTTTTAAATTTGGGGGTTTTTGGTACTTACTATGAGCACGTTCCTTCGGCTTTAGCAGTCGTCCATGTCTGAATGGCGTTAGTCCGCCCCAGACTGCGGCGAAGTACGTCCGCGGTGGGGGGTTCCCGCAGTCGCGCCGGCGGGGGCTAAAAAACAAAAGCCCCTCGGGGAGTCCCGCGACGCACGATGTCCTGAGGGGCGAGTTTTGAAAGCGCTTTTAGGGGTTGGGGGCCCCCCGGGGGTGGTTTGGGGGGGGGGGAGGTGGGTGCTATAGTTGGACCGCGGTGTGACGGACGCCCGCGCTATGGGTGTGTGTTGGTGGGGAGGGGAGGGAGGCGCTATAGTAGGACCACGGTGTGGTGGGGAGGATGACGGTGGTGCTATAGTAGGACCGCGGTGTGACGGACGCCCGCGCTATGGGTGTGTGTTGGTGGGGAGGGGAGGGGGGCTTTTAAATAGGGCCCCCGGGGGGTGGTTGGGGGGGGGGGAGGGGGGCATAGGGGGACCCCGGGGTGTGTGTTTTGGGGGGGGGAAAGGGGGGCGCTTAGAAGGGCCGCGGGGTGGTGGGGGAAAGGGTGACGGTGGTGCTATAGTAAAGGGGGGTGTGGGGGGGAGGGGGGGGAGGGGGGGCCCAAAATTTGGACCCGGGGTGGTGGGGAGGATGACGGTGGTGCTATTGGAGCCGCGGGGGGTTTGGGGGGGGGAGGGGCCAATGGGTGTGGGGGTGGGGGAGGGGGGGGAGGCGCATAGTAGGACCACGGTTTTTGGGGGGGGGGGAAGGGGGGGGGCGGGTATAGTTGGACGGGGGGTGGGGGGGAGGGGGGAAGGCGCTTTTGGGTGGGGTGGGGGTTTTTTTTGGGGGGGGGGAGGGGGGCGCATAGTAGGGCCCGGGGGTGGGGGGGGGGAGGGGGGGGGGTGGTGGGTATAGTTGGAAACCCCGGGGGGGGGGGTGGGGGGGATGGAAAGGGGGGCGCTATAGTAGGACCCCCCGGTGTGGTTTGGGGGGGAGGGGGCTATAGTAAGGACCGGGTGTGGTTTTGGGGGGTAAGGGGAAAGGGGGGCGCCCATAGTAAAACCACGGTGTGGGGGGGGGGGGAATGACGGGGGGTATAGTAAGGGCCGGGTGTGTGTGGGGGGGGGGAGGGGGGGGAGGGGGGCTATAGTAGGGCCCGGTGTGGTGGGGGGGGAGGGCGGCTATAGTAAAAGGGGGGGGGGGGGGGGCGGGGGGTGGGGGGGGGGGGGGGGGGCTATATTTGGACCCCGGGTGTGTGGTGGGGGAGGGGCGGTGGGTAAAAAAAAAAACCCGGGGGGGGGGGTTTGGGGGAGGGGGGGGGAGGGTCCCATATAGGACCACGGTGGGTGGGGGGAGGGGTGCTATATTTGGAAACCCCGGGGGGGGGGGGGGGGGGGGGGAGGGGGGCGCTATAGTAGGACCACGGTGTGTGGGGGGGGGAGGAAAAGACCCCGGGGGTGGGGGGTAAACGTTGGGACCCGGGTGTGCCGGGGGGGGGGCCCCCGCTATGGGGTGTTTTGTGGGGAGGGGGGGAGGCGCTATAGTAGGACCCGGGGGGTTTTGTTGGTGGGGGGAGGGAGGCCCATTTGTGGGCCCGGGTTTTGGTGTGTTTGGGGGGGGAGGGGGGGCTTTTGTAACCCGGGGTGCGGTGGGGGGGGTGGTGGTTTTTGGGGGGAAGGGGGGGGAGTGCTTTTAGTAGGACCCCGGTGTGTGTGGTTTGGGGGGGGGGGGAAAAAACCCCAAAAAAAAAAAAAAGGGGGGGGGGAAAAAAGGGGCGCTAAAAGTAGGGCCGCGGTGTGGGTGTTTGGGGGGGGGGAGGGAGGGCTATAGTAGGACCCGGTGTGGTGTTGGGGGGGGGAGGGAGGGGCCCTATAGTAAAAACCCCGCGTGTGTGTGGTTGGGGAAGGGGGGGGGGGCTATGTAGGACCCGGTGGGGGGTGTTTGGGGGGGGGGGGAGGCTATAGAAGGGCCGCGGTGGGGTGTGTTGGGGGAAGGGAGGGAGGCGTATGTTGGGCCACGGGTGTGGTGGGGGGGGAGGGGGCTATATTAAAACCCGGTGTGGGGTGGGGGAGGGAGGGGGGCTATAATAGGCCGGTGGGGTGGGTGGGGGGGGGGGAGGGGCTATAGTGGGCCCGGTGTGTGGGGGGGGGGAGGAAAGGGGGCGCTTAAAAGTAGGACCCGGGGGGGGGGGTGGGGGGGAGGGGGGCGCTATAGTAAGCCCGCGGGGGGGGGTGAGGGTGGAGGGGGGAAGGGGTTTTGGGGGGGGGGGGCGCCCTTTTGTAGGACCCCGGGGTGGGGGGGGTTTTTGGGAAAGGGGGGCCTTTTAGTAGGGCCACGTGTTTGGTGGGGGGGGGGTTGAAAAGGGGGTGGGGGGGGGGAGGGAGGCGCCCATATTTGGACCCCGGTGTGGGGTGGGGGGGGGGAGGGGCGCTATAGTAAACCCCTGTGGGGGTGGGGGAGGGGGGGGAGGGGCTATAGAGGACCACGGTGTTGTCCCTTTTGGGGGGGGGGACGCGCTTTTAGTAAAACCGGCCCCTGTGTGTGTGGGGGGTAGGGGGGGGGGGCCTTAATAAGGGCCCGGGGTTTTGGTGGGGGGGGCCGCCCTTATTAAACCGGCCCTTTGTTGGGCGGGGAGGGGGGGGACCCATAGTTTAAACCGAAAATTGTTTTTTGGGGGGGGAAAATTATAGGAAAAGGCCGGGTTTTTAAAAGGGTTTTACCACTTGGTTCAAGGGCCCTTTTTTAAGACCGCGGTGGGGTGGCGGGGTAAAAGGGAGGGCTTTAAACCCTTTTGGGGTAGGCCTCAAAAGTAAAACCCCCTTTGTTCAAAAGGGGCCCATAAAAATTTCCATTTTTTTCTTTAACCCGGAAAAAGAGCGCTTTGTTTTCGGGGGTTTTGGGGGAAGGGTATAATGGCCCGGTTTTTTCTGGGGGGGAAAAAGGTTTTGTAATTGTTTTCATAAGGGGTATAAAAATTTTCCCGGTAGGGGCCCCCTATTTTTTTGCCGAGCGTTTTTGGCAGGGGGGGCCCATTTTTTTAACCCTTTTCTTGGGGGGGGGCCGTATATTTGCCGGCCTTTGTTTTTTTAAAAAATTTTTAAAATTTAAAACCCCTTTTTTTTTCCCCCCCCCCCCCCCCTTGGGGAAAGGGGGGCCCCTAATAAAGCCCGCTGTTCTTTCCTAGGGAAGGCCGTTAAAAAATTGGGAAAAAAAATTTAAAACCCAAAAAAAAAACCCCTGTGGTTTAAAAGGGGGCCAAAAAAAAAAGAAACTTTTTTGTCTTTGGGGGGGGAACCCAAAAACCGGTTTTTTCCTAAAATTTAAAAGTAAAGGAAAAACTGTGGTTTTAAAACCCAAAAAACCCCCTTTTTGTGGGGGGGAAAAGGGGGGGCGCTTTGGCCCCCCGGGTTTTTCCGGGGGGGGAAAAGGCAAAATTTAAATTTTTTGGGCATAAGGGGGGTTGTTTTGGGAAGACCCGGGTTTTGGGGGGGTTTTCCCATTAAACCGGCCCTTTTGGTTGTTTTAAAATGGGGGGGGGGGGGGGCCCCGGGGCCCAATTTCCAAATTTTGGGGGGGAGGGAAACCCTTATTTAAAACCCCCGTGTGTGGGGGGGAGGGAGGCGCTATAGTAGGACCGCGGTGTGTGTGTTGGGGGGAGGGGAGGGAGGCGCTATAGTAGGACCGCGGTGTGGTGGGGAGGCTCAAGCTGCATTATACCTTGGCTTTAGATTGTGCTGTATCTGTATGCAGTAGACTATAGACTAACAATCCGAACACTTGTCCCATGATCCAACATTATAGAAAAGTGCGAAATATGTAGGGTTTACTCACTACTGAATCAATGTTCCTTATTCTACTGCATCCAGCGAGTGCGAGTACGGGAGTACAAAACAGTGGCAGCGAAGCTGTTAAACCCTTTATAGGGTAGGCATAATAGCTAGGTTACCACCACTTTTCAAAATCTGCACTAATAAATCTGACAGTTTTTTTTTATTCTTTTAACCCGGAGAAAAAGCTGCTTTGTTTCGTTTGGAATTGGTATAATGTTCCCTTATTATAAATTCTAGTGATAATAAGGATTTTTGTAATTGTTTAAAAATCAAATTGTGTATAAAAATTTCCGGGATGTGCCGAATGTTTTGTTTGCCTGTAGCTGATTCAATTTGAACATGGACTTTTTTTTAAATAAAATGCTAAAAAATGATTTTTTTAAACTTTGATGTCAATTTGGAATCCAAAATCAGAATTTTATTCCTATAAATTATAAAAGATCAAGGAAAAAATCTTTAAAGAATCTAAAATACTTTTAAAAAATTACGAATTTAAATATTGTGAAGGTAGAAAGCAAAATTTTGAGTCCCAGTCTCTTGCCCCA
This sequence comes from Sweltsa coloradensis, assembly GCA_024449915.1. Taxonomy (NCBI): domain Eukaryota; kingdom Metazoa; phylum Arthropoda; class Insecta; order Plecoptera; family Chloroperlidae; genus Sweltsa; species Sweltsa coloradensis. Next base: position 1,177,295 of record JAMZAV010000210.1, on the reverse strand, counting down.
CAGATTGTCGGAAAAGAAGAATACAAAATAAATTAATTCGTCGTGCATAGATTGTTTTGGTATCGATGCCGGGATTTAATACGGAGTTTACCATTAAAACTGTTTCTTGCTTGTTATTTCATTCAATAATGTGGAGATGCCGGGCACACAAGTTTTCAAACTTTATGAGGTCTAGCGAACTCCTTATCCCTAACCCCCAGGGTCACCAAAAACATTCTGTAGCATCCTTGTTGAAGGGCAATCACAACAAAACAGCCGCCTGTCAATCGTACGTCGTGTTCAGTTTTTTACAGTAAGACGCTAGGGCGTAACGGGGGGGGGGGGGGAACATTGCCTTTGGTTCTGGGGAGGAGGTCTCCCAGCTAGTGCGGGTTTGATTTGTTTTTAATGTTTGTAAAAAAAACACACACACACACACACACACACACACACACATTGCATATGGTAGTATTTTATTATAGGGTTTTTCATGGTTTGCTTGCGTCGATATTTTACCAAATACTGAAGATTGTCAGTTTTATTGTCAGTTTCCGAAATCTTACCACAAAATTGTGCCCCCCCCCCCCCTCTTTGGGTGTGGGGCGATCGCTTCCCCTCGCCACTGGTGAGACGTGACCTATAGAAACTATGGAAGCGCTGAGCGCGCAACGCGTCGTGTGGGGGTAACAGTCATAGTTCCAGAATATCATATTGTTTCAAGTAGACCCATCTGGTCGGAAGAAGATGAGTGATCGTACATGAGCGTTGGTTGGCGCCGCTCAGGAAGACACGGGGACAGAAAGGCAAAATAAAACAGAACACGAATTGGGCTTTAGTGGTGTTTTGAACGCGAATACAGGCCTACACATGCATATGGAACATTAAACAATGCAAATTGAAACTCGATTGTTGTTATGGGATTATTTTTGTAGATCAGCTGCGGCAAGAAGATCGAATGTTAAATTAATGGGCAAGGAAGTGGGAAAGAAAATATTCATTAAGTTAGAGTTTGAGTTTATTTATACCATAAAATTACAGTTTCCAAAAAATTATATTTACAAGTTGGTAGAGAATAAAGCCTATTTTGGGCGTTACAGAATAGTCAGTTAACAATCAACAACATAAAAACACACAAATGAAACAATGACTTTGGAGCCATCCTAGCAGCCTTGTTGATTCTGTGCATGTATACATTTTTGTATTTCTATTAAATACGCTTTAGCAACGAGAAATGATTTTAAAATGTATTTAAAATAACATCTGAACTGAAGTCAGTATTATCTTTTACAGAATTTGGTAATTTATCATTCAATGTAATATTTATAATGTCGATGTAGTTACTAGCCTGTATTATTGTTTTTGTTACTATGCGCTATGCACAACTGTTTTACCTTTAAGTTATATGGAACATATTTCAAGAGGAGGAACATGGAACAATGTCTTACGTATAACCAGGTATAACTTCTAAACAAGACTGTTGGTCGAGCTCGAGAAAACCAGGTTTTTACGCAGAACGCTAAGGTAAAGTCTAAATCAATTAGAAGCCTTATCGTTTGTCTTATCGGGTTATAGTTTATACCAAATTGTCATGTAAGAATGTGTAATATGCGAAATCAAAGCACATTGTTTAAATATTCCTCACTTTTCTTATTAACTGATCGTAAATATGCCACCAACAGTTAATTTGTAGTAATTTACCAATTTTGTGTAAGAGACAATTTGAAATATCAAAATTTGCTCTAAAAGCGACATGCGCTCGTACTTTCTGAACAACCTCCAAAAAATGCAGAATTTTTGGATGAAAAAATTAAAGGTCAAAAAGCGGCCCAACGAATCAGTCTTCTCTTCTCAAATCGATTAATAACCTTTCACCGAACGTCCGTCTGCGATTGTCTTCCCTCCCAGTAGTTATGCTAGACTCTCCGTTCGTGCAAAAGACAATAGGCCTACAACGAAAATGTGAGCGAAGCGAAGACTTCAATTTCACTGAAATCCCCCAAAAATTAGCTCGGCAGTTTTTTTTGTGTGTTTTTTTGGTGTGTATTTTTGTCTGTTTTTTCGAGCTCTACCGGGCAAACGGCTTATGCGATTTTGATGAAAATTTGAGGGGACCTTCGAAATTTTTGAACTTAGACTTGCTACGTTTTTGGGTACAATCAATCAAATATTTCTTATGATTATCGTACTTTTACGATTTTTTTTCTATTTTGAATGAGATATTTTCGTGATATTTGGCAAACGGCTACTCCGATCTTGATGAAACTTTATGGGAACGTTTAAAATCACTAAAATTATATATGTTATGATTTTAGAGACATTTAAAGAAATATTTCTCGTAGAAATCGTACTTTTACGATTTTTTCCACGGTTTTTAAAACGATATTTTCGTAACATTTGGGCCGATTCTGACCAAACGGGTGGCACAACGTTCATATTTTACATTGACATAAAGATTATGGTGAATGGTGATGTAGTGCCTTTGTAAAGAAAAAGTTTTTAAAAAAAGTTGGTCAAAATTCATAGAAATAAAGGTTTTAATAAAAGCCTTTTACAGGTACGTGTATAATTAACTAGGAAAACGCTTAAGTCCCGCCGCGTTGTTGGATGAGCGTAATTGGTGAATTGAGCTGCCATGTGTTTTGCGGATTTTCTGTTGTTCTGTGAAAAAATCAGAACTTTGTTGAATTTTTTTTAAAATTAAATCAAATTAAATAAAAAATTAACTTATTTTTTTTAATTAATCGTAATTTTAAAAAAGGAAAAAATCGTAATATTGAAATTTTCATAAGAAATAATTATTCGATTGCGCACAAATTTTACACGAATATATTAATTCTTAAAATTAAGGTTCTGTGAAAAAATCATTACAATCGGATAAAGCATGTAGGAGTTATAAGTCGAAGAAATTTTTTAAAAATCGAAAAAAATCGTAAAATTGCGATTTTCATGAGAAATAATTTTTCGATTGCGCTCAAAACGTGGCAGTTCTTAGTTCAGAGATTTCGAAGGCCTCCATAAAATTTCATCGCAATCGGAGTATCGGTTTTTAGCCGGAATCGTGTTAACAGACAGACAAAAATACAGAAAAAAAAAAAAAAAACATTCCGGATTTTTTTCTCCAGTGTAGTGAAATGGAATCTTCGCTTCGCTCGCTACGCTCGCTACGCTCATCCAACAAGTAATATCAAGTAACAATAGAAAAAGTAATGATATCCCACTTAAAAACGTAATCATTGGACAGAAATAAGTTATTCAAAAAAGCTCATCCATCAACGCGACTGAAAATAGCGTTCGCGAAGCGGCCTAGTATTTACAAAGGATTCCGTTGTAAGTATGCGACATTCAAGATGATATATGACAATTTTTCGTTAAGATCGTATTTTATAATCTCGATCGATATTCGATGAAATACGCGCGATTATCGATATTCAGCTTCAGCTTCTGACGTGTTGCAATCCTCTTGTCCCTTGAAGTGCTTAATTTGTGATGACATGCAGTAATATTCGTGTCACTTGGTGTACGTATCACCACCTTTCTCCGAGTTTCAAGGCATTACATCGAGATTATAGTTTCAAATTGATTATTATATTATTACTTCCTTTTCTGTCAATTAAAAGGTTATCTAATTAATATCATTGTTTATATCAGTTTAGAATGAGAAAATAGCATAAAACATATCCCCGACGTACATCGGTAAAATTTCCAACTCGCAACCTTCTCGTGGTTTGGCCCTTGATTAGGGGAGTTTTTCTCTCTGAAACTAATGGCGAGCTCTGGGTCGTCGTCGGGGAACTTTCCCCTTCCCTTTGACTACCTCCCCGACGGCGACGACAATGACAACAGGGACGGATGATGACACAGACGAAGACGACCACGACGTGGGGGAACCCCTGCCCTCCCCATACGCTTGTGGCTGGTTCTGACCAGCACAGGCCTGTCCACCCCTTGTCCCCCCGCGTCATCCCTTACGTCCCTCCCTTCGTCTCGATTAGCAATGTTGCATAAATATGAGACCTTAAGCAATATCCAATCTAATCTATTATCTTGAATACAGCCTTGCAGACATTTTACAACAAGTGTATAATACAAATTTTAAAACGGGTGATATAAGTACGTGCTATAAAAATAGTGCAATAATTGAATAATATACTAATTCTATTAAAAAATTTCTAAACATACAATATAGATGCAATATAAAGATACATCCGTGCGTATTTAAAATAGCAAAGGTCTAACTATAATAGCATTTAAGCGTCATGTCATCCGTCATCTTACCTTTTTCAATACAAATTAACTAGTGTTTCATTGCATTGTGAGATCACTATCCTCTTTCGACCTCCTACCCTGGCTCCACAGACCAACGCAGTCTATGTCTTGGTGACCTTGACTCGGCTCAGCTCTTTTCTTATAGCTTCCGATCTTGTTACTCTTCTCTATAAATTGCAAGGGTTAAACTTGTTTCTTTCGTGCACTGAATGAAAGTCAACAAATAATATTAACGTTCATTTATAACTTATTGGTAATATTCAACCAAATCGTATAATAATTTATCAAACTACTCGTTTTTGCCTATTTCAAATAAAGATTTGAAATGTTATAGTCCATTATTAGCTTACATTTAAAAAAAAATGTTTTTATACTATTCACTTTTTTTTATAAGATTATGCATTTGGGCAGTGTTACGAATTCCCTTCATTATTGTTCTAAATTAAGAACCACACAAAATAAAAGGTGTTATTGATTGAAGCATTTTTTATGTTTAGCATCTAACAATTGAACCCATTCTCAGCCATATACATGAATTGGGTAAATTTTAGACCGTTCTTCTGAAACCATGTGAGTCTTTTGGGTTTGGTTTTTTTTTGTATTTTTTGTAGGATGCCCGCTGTAGGGTATACACATCAGATTTTACCGGTGTGACCCTCTTCAGGTGACTTACTAGGTATATTGCGGATAGGACAATTGTGAAGGGATGTCCGAGGATTATTTAAGAGGACTCAATCCCTTGCATTCGCATTAACGACTGAGGAAAACATCGGAAAACACCTTCAGTCAGGATTGCCGGTCTCGGCGGGATTCGAACCCGGGATCTCCCGATTCAGAGTCGGATTTGTATGTACGCCGGTGCGGTACCTTTTGAGTGAGTGGTAGTGGTCCCCATGCCTGGATCTCGCAGTCGCCGATGCAGCCATAGTTTTTACCGACGTGGGCTCTGAACGTCAGCTCGACGCGCTCTATCGTAGTCTTCGTGTAGTAGAGCAAGGTGAGCAGACTCGACGACAGAGCGCGTTTGTGTGGTGAATAATGTAGACGACTAGATTCGAGAAGTTGATAGAAACGTTTTGAACACGGGGGTTTTTGGCTTGCCAGCAGTGGCGCTACCAAATACTGTAATAGTAGCGAAGCGTCTATTACAGTATTTGGCGCTACTAGGGTTTTTTTTTTGGGGGGGGGGGGGCCTACGCCCCCCTAATAATTTCCTCGTTTTCCTTTTTCCCCAATTAACAACCCACAGTTGGTCATCCTTTAAAAGGCACAGATTTTCACCAAAGCGACCTTGAAGGAGAAAATATTAAATTAAAAATAGGATTTTGGTAGATAAAAAATTGATCATTGTGATGTTAAAAAACGCACAGATTTTCACCAAATTGACCATGAAGGAGAATGTTTTTTCTGGGGGCAAGCCCCCCGGACCACCCACTTCGTCTTCGGTACAAATATGAAATAATTGGTTGACCCCTCCCCCTTATGAATTCCTGGATACGCCACTGGCACTAAAGCCTCCTCTGCAAAGTTTTGGATTTGCCACTGCTGAATTTGCGCCAGGGGACTTTTGGGGGGCAATTTTTTTTTAATTTTATATATATATATATATATATTAATCTATCAGCAGATAATGATTATAACAGACCATTTATTTTTCTATTTTTCAAGTTTCTTATCAACAGCAGGTGTGGTAATGACCGCTTTTGGTGGGGTTACAAAATTACTTTTATTTTATTGAGTGGCATCAGATCAACCCCCAGCCCCCATCATTTTCGACCATTGATCCCAATTATCCAAATACAGTTGTAGCGATGGTTGTAGCTAAGAGGAGTATGCAAGAATTGACTGTGGGTCTGGATAAGTTTCTGAAGAGATATTACATTCAAGGTGTTGACGCCGACGTGCATTGTCACGTGGTATAATTTTTTCTGAATTTACCTCGATGGCGATTTTTTTTTTGACCGTGGATTGTAATTCCATTGATAATCATTTCCTTGTGTTCTGTTTAATACCCTAGATTAATTTTCTCACTCGATTGTCTCCAACAAGGCAATTGCCAGCAAGTCTAGCAAATCATGTCCGTAGTTTAATTGCGGCGTTCCTTCAAATTGCAGTGTGAATTGTGATGAAACTAATCGGGCCTAGTCGAGGCGATAAGTGGGTAATGTGTGGTGAAGAGAAGTGAAAAAAAGGGGGGGGAAACAAACTAGCTATTAAATATTTAAAACTGTTACGATCATGCCACTAAGCGAGACAATGGTGCATGGATGAGTGAAAGAAAGAATCAGGAGGAACTAAGGAAATGCAGATTATAAAAGTTTATTGGAAGTTTATTAAAAAAGTCATTGGTTGAGTTGTCTTTGTTAGAAATCATGATGCGAGTTGGCTTAGTTGACAAATCAAGCCTTGCCGTATCAGTGGCGGCTCTGGGGTAGTTTTACTGGTGAGGCGAAATTAATATCCCGGAAAAGAGTATCATATGGGGACCACACGGGGGGTTTGGGGGCGAAGCCCCCCAAAAATAGCGCCGCGGCGAAAATTTGAAATGAGGTTTTTAGAGTGCATTTGGTGCGTTTTAGAAAAAAGTTGGGGCTAAAAGCAATACCAAAATAATGTATTTTTTATGCAGTAGATACTAGAAACAAAAACATTTTCTCAACTTTTATACGGTTTTTTGTTTTTTGATTATCATGTGTATTTCATACATTGAATTACATTGAATTGCAATATTGATGTCATTGCACTTGCATTTGCACACGTTCAAGCGCTTTCGCTTGGCCGTCCATCACGGCGAAACGTCGCTCATCCAGCTGTTTTACCGGTGCATTTCCGCTACAATTGACATCGGCCAGATTTCGCCTCAGTCCCAGCTGGTCTAGCCAGCAGCCTGAACGGCCGCAAGACATAGAAGACAACAATCGAGAACGCATTCGCGTCTAGGGTGTATCGGCTTATACCCTCCGGACTGTAACCGACCAAACGTGGTCGCCTCGTTCGGGTCGGGCGGCATTTTTACCGCTCATGCAGTGGAGCTTTTCACTGTTCATGGGGGGTTTCCGCAGCGCAGCGCTCAAGCCACGCCTACCTCACGCTCATGCTCACTAATACTAAAACTCATAACCAAATCTATCACGTATAAACATTTGCAAATGCATATTACGTTGGTTAAAAAGTGTAAAAACGGAAATCATACTTAAGTCAATTATGGAGCTAAAAACGCGGCTAAAAAGCCAGATTCTTTGGTGAGGCTTCGCCTCACTTGCCTCCCTTGCCAGCCGCCACTGTGCCGTATCGAGCTGACCACGAAGTACGAATTACCCGAGTACCATGACCAGATTGAATCCTTGATTGCCTTAGATATTTGAATTTTCCCATTGCACTCGTAAAATGAATTTTAAATTATTAAATACCTACCTACCTACCTATCTGTCCTGTTCAGTTTAAAAATTGATATACATAGGAGGACAATTAATGAAACAAGGAGCATAAATGCACATGCACAACATAATAAAATGTAGATACTAGCAAATTTCATAATAATATTAACGAATATAAGGTTTTTAAGCATAAGCCCGCTGTTAAGACATAGTTATTGATTCATAGCAATTACAACTAGCAGTTTGTTTTATTGTAGCAATTGCGATTTTTATGAGAAATGAGTAATTTTGATTGCGCTCAAATTTCACACGAACATATTACTTCTTAAAATTATGGTTCTGTGAAAAAATCATTACAATCGAATTGTCGAAGTCGAAGAAATGTTTTAAAAATCGGAAAAAAATCGGAAAATTACATAAAATTGTGATTTTCATGAGAAATAATTTTTCGATTGCGCTCAAATTTCACACGAATATATTAATTAATAAAGTTAAGGTTCTGTGAAAAAATCATTACAATCGGATAAAGTATGTAGGTGTTATAAGTCGAAGAAATGTTTTAAAAATTTTTAAAAAATCGTAAAATTGCGATTTTCATGAGAAATAATTTTTCAATTGCGCTCAAAAACGTGGCAGTTCAGAAGTTCGCAAAGTTCAGAGATTTCAAATGCCTCCAGAAAATTTCATCGCAATCGGAGTATCGGTTTAGCCTGAATCGTGTTAACAAACACCCAAAACTACAAACAGAAAAAAGAAGAAAAAAATCGGATTTTTCTCTCCAGTATAGTAGAATGAAATCTTCGCTACGCTCATCCAGCTAGCTAGTTATGGCTTCAGACTTCCATTGCATTCCATTCGCCATATTGAAGAAAACATTCAGTCATGATTTGTGTGTCCTTCCTTCCGAATTATAGTCCTCGCTCAATCCCTTGTATTCGCATTTACGACTTATGAAAACATAATAATAGTTTTCAGTCAGGATTGCCGGTGGCGGATATCGAATTTACGACCTCCCGAATTTGAGTGTCGCTTGTTATGCCTGCGTTACATCATTCTGCAGGTTGCACTTGTCGTCTTATTACAATCAAACTTATGTCACTGCTCATGATATATTCACCCCCCCCCCCTCACACATAATGAGATTATTGTCGTCGTCGTCGTCGTCGTCGTCGTCGTCGTTGTCGTCGTCGTCGTCGTCGTCGTCGTCGTCGCTGTTGTCGTTTTTGGTTGTTGTTGTGGCTGTTGTTATTTTGTCTCCATGCAACTGAGTGAGTTCGGGGGAGAGAGTCAATCACAATCAATCTTGGTGGTATCTAGGTACATGTATAACTAACTACCTTTATTTGATTTATTTTTTTATTTTTCATATTTTATAATTTATACTACCTTTATTTGTACCTTTATTTTATGCATGTACAGTACCTAAAAAAATCTAACTACAAAAATGCAGACACAATAATTTCGGTAACTAACTCAAAATATATATTAAATAAAATTAATATGAACCAAAATATGTAAAAAGGGGAAACCTAGATACAAATAATAAATTATACCTGTACCTGTCTATGCGTGTTCAGATACAAATATACAGCATTTTACATGTAAACTGTACAATATTATTATTACGTATTTAAAACTGTAATGCTTCGTAGAAACACACAGGTAAATAATTAAATAAATTACAAAATGTACTTGCTGTAAAATTACGTATTGTCAATAAAATACAAGTTTTTAGTTTATTTGGTCACAACCGTTAGGTCATAATAAGTCACTCTAGCCTATGGGCTACGGGGAGGAAAATCCCATGCCAGAACCAGCCACGGGCAGAGGGAGGAAAAGGGAAAGAGGGAAGTTTCTCGCGTCACCGGTCAGAGATCGCGGGGAGTAACATACTTCCCTACAAACTAGCTAATGTTTGCGAGATGGGCTTTTCCTCGTTTCTCGCCTTTTGAGATTACCAGGCTTTTTCATTTTCTTTATATGTTTCACGTTTTGAACGCCTGTAAACTCGTTTTAGAATCGGACATGGACAATAGTTAGGATGGTTACAAATCATGAAATGAAATGCCCAGTCACAGAATATCAAAATTACTGTTTTGTAAATTTTGTAATTTTTTGTTTTAAGGTCGTGTGTGAGAGTTGAACCCCATAACCCCCCCCCCCCTTGAATACGCCACTGAGGGGTGCATGCATGCGGCATTAGGCCAGTGGCGGATCTAGGATATAATCATGGGGGGGGGGCGATTCGCGTGTGCATGTACAGTCGTGGGAAAGGGACTTAGCACGGACGCACGGGGGGTATGGGGGGGGCAGAGCCCCCCATTAATAGCGCCGGAGGCGAAAATGTTGAAAATCGCGTTTTTAGAGTGCATTTGGTGCGTTTTAGAAAAAAGTGGTGGGCGGAATGCAATACCGAAACAATGTAGTTTGTAAGATTCAATTTGTTCTGTCGTCATGTCGAGCTTACAATAATTTACATCATAAGCCTACATTGCAACATAAATTATTAACGTTTGATCTAATTTCAATTCAGCATTTTATTTATTTATTTATTTATTTATTTATTAAACGTCTATCCTATCAGTTAAAAACAAGATTTACACAGGAGGACAACAGTTTAAATAAATCGAATTACACTGATGCAGACACATTTCAGAGGCAACTGATGATTGACAGTAAAAGGAAATGTTTTTACGGGATTTATAAATAAATGGCGCAGGGAAAATTTTGAAAAATCAGTTTTTAGAGTTGGTGCGTGCACAATACTAGGAAGCTTCGCAAAACGCTTTTTAAGGCGCGTTGTTGGATGAGCGTAGTTTTTTTAAAACGAAAAAAAGCAAAAAATTTGTGATTTTCAAAAGGGAAATAATTTTCGATTACGCTCAAATTTCACACGAATATATTAATTCATAAATTAAACCTTTCTGTGAAAAAATCATTACAAAAACGGTTTAAGTGTTAGGTGTTATAAGTCGAAGAAATTTAAAAAATATAAAAAAAATCGTAAAATTGCGATATTCATAAGAAATAATTTTTCGATTACGCTCAAATTTCACACGAATATATAAATTCATAAAATAAAGGTTCTGTGCAAAAATCATAACAATCAGATAAAGCATGTAGGTGTTATAAGTCGAAAAAAATTTTAAAAATCGAAAAAAAAATCGTAAAATTGCTATTTTCATTAAAAATAATTTTCGATTGCGCTCAAGTTCTAAGTCAGAGATTTCGAAGGCCTCCTCAAAATTTCATCGCAATTGGAGTATCGGTTTAGCCGGAATCGTGTGGACAAACACAAAAAAAACACAAAAAGAAAAAAAAAACATTCCGGATTTTCTTCTCCAGTGTAGTAGAATGGAATCTTCGTATCGCTCGCTACGCTCGCTACGCTCATCCAAAAATAGTAAATAAATTTTTATTTTTATTTTTAAAGAACCATGGGGGGGGCGGGCGATCGCCCCACCGCCCCCCCTGTATCCGCCACTGCATCGGGCCATTTGCCATCATTTGCCATTGCCCTGGTAGTGCCAGTGGTACCTACGCCACTGAATTCCACCGGTGTGTGATTCTCGCGCCCTCGCTCAATTTTGGTTTTGCAAGGTGGTAACAGTTGGTGGGTTGGTGCTTGGTTGGTGCCCCAGGAGCCGGTAGGCTTGCAGCACGCGCGCCATCATGCCGTCAATACATGATTGTTGTTTTCATAATATAACGGACAAATATTTTTTAAACAGTTTATTGTAGGTTTATAGGCCTAGGCCCATTCCTTAGGGACATATAGGCCCCGGGGAATGAATTTTCGGTTGACAGGCCTACTATCTGCTAAGTGCTAAGTAGGAAACGTGGTATTTTAGCATGGCTCATATGTGTTCGGTAAGTGTTGGCCATTTCACCGTAAGTCATAGTAGGCCTGTTTTATAACTAGGCCTGAATAAGGTAGGCCTAGGCTCCTAATATTAGGTGAGGCCTAGCCTACCTGGGCCCTAGCCCTAGCCTAGGCTATTAATTAACTGTAGGCCTAGGAAGCCTACAGTTTTTTGGCACGGGCCAAAAAGTGTGGATATTATCGTGTGACGTCTAGACCTAGCTGCTGACGCTGTGCGCTTCCCAGGGATCCTACGATGCTGACAACTTATTATTTATTTATTTAGGTAAGTTGGACTGAAGTTCTTTTTCTGCCTAGAACCTAGGACCTAGAGGCCAGGGGCTAGCCTAGCCCCTAGTCTTTGCAGGCTAGCTAGCCTAGGCCTAGGCCGATTCCATACACACCAGGCCTAGGCCTAGGCCTAGGCCTAGGCCTAGCCTACCTAGGCTGTCCACCTAGGCCCATAGGCCCTGCTTGGGAAATTTCTTTTTGAAAAGGAACTCGGAAAGGTTCACAGTTTATTAATTGATAAAAATCCCCCCCCCCTTTTTGGGTACTCTTTCGGATGGTATGCCCCAACTTTACAACACTACGCCACGGCCAACATGGCGGTCAGTACTAACCTTTTTCACTAAAATACTCCACCTACAAAACCTTTAACGTTGCTAATTTAAAATATAAAACACTTCCAAAGGAAAAGTACTTTCTTCGTTTGAAATAGCGACGTTAAAGGTTGAATTGTTTTTAATGGAAAAAAAAGTTGGGGCATACCATCCGAAAGAGTACCCCTTTTTGTGTAAATTAATGGGCAATTCCACGGGTAACTGACTGACATTTAGACACACTTTGCATTAAGAATGGACATTGATATCAATAATCCATCATTATTTTTTTGGAAAATTAGGTATCAAAATTTACAGAATCATATAAGCTTTAAAAGTAAACAAGTTACAACTAGATGAACAGAGAATAGAAATTAAAACGAGGACGAGTGCATACAATGCAGCAGTAACTGACTGACGTTTTGGCAACCTGACGTTTCACTCGGAACATATGTCTTCGAAAATGCTCTGAAAGTTAAACAGTTAGGAACATTACTATATTTTATTTTTTAACATTAAACATTGATGTTTTAAATATCCCCAGAGTTTTTTTTTATTTTTTATTTTTGAAGTGTTTAACATATAGGCCTAGGCCTAAATAGACACTCTGTAACTGACTGACAATTAGTAACTGACTGACATTCTGTGAAATTGCTAGTCAGAGGTGACGTAAAACATTATAATTATAAGAAATAAAATAATGTTGACCATAATATCAGTTGAATCGGTTCTCGATCTAGGCCTATGTAATAATGCAAAGATTGTTAGACCCAAGAAAATAAACCACTTGCGAATTGAAGTTCCGTAGGCCTAGGCCTAGTTTGGTTAACCACGATTACTACGGTACTTCAACAATTTGGCTATATTTGTGTTAGCTACTTCATGTAGCTTATCAGTGATCATTGATCAACTTGGAGAGGCCCTGTTCCCTTCAGAACAAGTGACCCATAGAATAAGAACTTTGGGTTTTCATTGTATGCCGGATTTTCTTACCATTCTTTGATTGATGGTGTTTTATTGTCATAGTAAAAGTTGTCCGGAGCATTTTTAACATTGTTTTATTTGAATCAACTCTGGTAGGTATTTTTATTAAGCCACTCTCTGAAGCATTTAATCACTAATTGAGTAGGCCTAACAATCTTCTGGTTGGAGAACTTAATATAATTATTTTATCCGTTTACATTTTACGAATTTCGGCAGATTCACCGATTCAGCGGGAACTTGTAAGCTACTGGCTATATCCAATTACAAGGGTTGTAAATTGAAATTTCATCTTGTCTGACCATTGTCAGTGTTTCCCGGCTGTAGTTTCTTTGTGAGCCTAGCTTTAACAAACCAATGAAGCGTAGTAATAATGGATAGGCCTACTGCACTAAGTGGCTTGGCGACGGGTTTTGCGACACATTATAATTCATAGACATGTCAATAACTGTTCACTGGTGATTTTTGTATCTATTTCCCGGTGAACCAAAGAAAGATGATCTTTTCAAAAGGTGTGAACAAATCATGTCTTGTGTGCCATTGAGGAAATAAAAAAAATTGTTTACAGTTAGCGGACACACCATCACCAAACGCTTAAATGAGCCTTATGAGCTTTTCCAAGGGATAAATTTGGAGGGTGCTAAAATGGTTGATTCTGTAGAGGTACAAGAAACAGGAATATTAATTGGTAATTGTAAGCTGTTCTTCACTGATACGTAGGCCCAACAGCTTTTTTGACAAACCTTTAAATCTTGAAAACGGTTGAATTCTTGCCGCTCTGATTTTTCTTCAAATAATAATTCTAGTTTTCACTCTATTTTAACTTTTCCTAATAGCCCTTATATCTTATGTTTTCCAGCAGCTGTGAGAGACATTTTTAAGTAAAAAGCTCGCTTCACTACTTCTACGTACTTAGCCAAACTTGCGAATGAGTTGCGACTACTCACGTTTTCCTCCAATTCGGTACTTTGCTCCAAAATATCAATTCATTTAAAACAAAAGTATTTCACAGCCTGCCACATACTATATACAAATAATTGTTATAGTCCTTGTTATTATTTGCAATAATTTGTAGCACTTTACCAACATTTAAATGATATGTCAGTCAGTTACCATGCAAAATTTATTGATTACAAGTTAAAAACTACAAAAACAAGAATTACATTATAAAGATAATATAAAACTAAAAGAAAATCTGGAGTAGCAAGATTTGGAAAATAATTTTGAGTCTCCTAGACAAACTTTTGTAATTTTGTGGTAACTGACTGACATGCTTCGCAGCCATTTAATAACGTTAAAAGATAAGTAGGTAATGTAACATTGTATTTTATCCTTTGAATTTATTAAAATAATTCTAGGTAGGGCCTACATAAATGATGTATTTCAGTCAGATTTGAGCTAGGCCTAAACCCATTTTAATTTGGGATATTTTCTCTTAGTAACTAATAGCCCAGGAGTGGAAGACTTTTACCCGGACAAAATTCCGAACAAGCTGAAAATTTGCACACAGGCTCAGATTAGCCTACTAAGCAATAGTTGAAAAAATCCCCGAAGCTCCGCCGCGTGCGTCTTGAGATATAGTGACAAAAAGGGCTTAAGTGCAAAAATTTGTTATTTTCAATGTCAACAATTTTTGTGCACTTATATATACAAATTATTAAATATTTCTACGAAAGTAAAGTTTAAATCAGTCATAAGCTTCAACCCATGCGTGGCAAAAGGGCGTAAATGCTAAAAATATGAGATTCTCAATTATTTCAATTTACATTTTGACATAAGTATGTGCAACTGCAAATAATTATGTATTCATACGACGGAAACGTGAAATTGTTCCCTTTTCTTCGACCTGTGTGTCTTAAAACATGGTGGCATAAGGGCGTAAGTGACAAATATATGTTATTTTCAGTTTCAACAAACTTTTTTACATTCATACATTGCAAATTATTTAGTATTCGTACGAGACAAAAGTAAACATCTTCCCGAGCTTCGTTGCTGGCGTCTTGATAAATGGTGGCGAAAGGGCGTAACTGACATCATAATTATGTTTTTAATAAAAAAAGGGCTTTTGACATTCAACTACGTTTATTGTAACATATGAATACCATACAATGGACACTCAATGTAAAATCCATGCATGCTGACTGACTTGCTATGGCCAGCTTGTATGTAAAAAACCATTACAAAATCGTTGTAAGTAGCTGATTGGACATAACCAAACCTTTAAAATAATATTCCCCAGCATTCTCAAGTGGCTTGCATAGACGGATTTTTAAATGGATTCGAGCTCGAGCTGTGGACAACCTATCTTGGGCTTGACTATAGTATCACATCACAATAGATAGAGCATGAGCAAAGAATAAACATATCGGCCATTCCATAGCAAAGTGAGCCTGACAAGTGAAAAATAATTTTTATCCAATAGTTTATTGATGGGTCAAAAATTAAAGTCAAAACTCCACTGAATTTAAAAATGTCTTTACTTTCTTTGTGGGTAGTCAATTATGTGTTTTACAGTGCTTCAAAGTCGGTGTAAAGTTATTGTTTTTATTTTAGTGCCACATCCCCTAAATTGTAAGCCCTCCAATTTCTTTTAGGTCAGCTGTGTGAAGTTCTTTATTTTGTATATGAACACTTAATGATGTTGTGAAGTATTTTAGTTGTAAAAACTGAACACAAAGCAAGTTTTACTTAAATTTGGTATCATTGAAGATGTTATGAATACATGTCACACCCGCAACACAAAACTACAATAAACTATGATAGTGTTAAGATTATGGCTAACAAAAGTTGGAGAGTACTTTATTTTAAGGTTAGGTTATATGCCTTATCATATCCAACAGAGAAAACTGAGATGCACTGACTAGAAGTGGTTTAAATTGTGTTGCGGGTGTGACACACAGTTATGTTGCGGGTGTGACATGAATATTGAATTGCATGATAATGCCAGGGCTACAGTCAAATAGGTAAAGAAAATTGCCCCATTAGGCCTACCTAGTTTAGGTAGCGTAAATAATGCACATATAACAAACGCAAAGCAAACGTATTTTGAAAATGCAAAAGAGAGATTACCTGAAAACAAATTTGTTCTTCAAGGCGACTTTGCTGAAAAATTTTCAGCGATCATGCAAGACGAGATTCAGAGCACTCATTGGAGCCATGATCAAATTACTGTTTTTACAGCCTGCGCTTGATTAAAAGATGACGTTAAGAGGTCCTTCGCGGTTGTGACGATTTGATACATAACAAACATGCAGTGTGGGCATTCCTTAAAAAGAAATTTGCTGAACTAAAATCCTAGTTTCCTAAATTAACAAAAGTGATTATTTTTTCGGATTTTTTCGGAACAGACGGAAAAAAAAAAAAAAACACCCGAGCTAAATTTTTTGGGGGGTCGGTGAAATTGAAGTCTTCGCTTCGCTCATCCAATCATATTTAGTCATGCATATTTGTTAACTTACATTTTAGTATTGAGTATTCATGAATTATGTAAGAAAACTGCCAACCAAATTCAAATCAACATACGAAAACTCGTATTTAATGTTATATTTGTGCACTGCGTCACACCCGCAACATTTCCTTGTCACACCCGCAACATATTCAAACCATCATAAATCGTCTTCTAAATTATTTGAGCCACTATTCCTTATATATTTTTTTAAGGGTGTTCTATGATGCTTTAGGAAAAAAATAGTTGCCTATCCAATGGGTCCTATATTCACAGACTTTTGCACATGTTCATGTAAGGGTGTAAATACAGTGGCAAAAAGTGTCACACCCGCAACACCTGTTTTAATTTTAATTTACTGATTTCTTAAAGTCACAGAAAGATGAAATTTGGTGTATTTCTACATCTTATGGCAACAATGATGTATACAATGTCTTGAGTTTTAATTTGTAATTTATAAACACTTGACAGGTGTTGTAAGTGTGTAATGTGTCACACCCGCAACTATGGAATGGCCGATATTTCAATACCGATTTGATGTTTTAAATCTCCAAGTGGGAAATGAACGCTTACATAGCGGACTGAATTGCATGTGTGCCCGGCTGGCTTTGAACGCTACATATTATTATACGTCCCCATGTTTGCCATCAAGCCAAGAGGGGATGGATGGATAGATCTATTAAATGTGCTGGTGGACTGGCAGCATATCAAATCTAGAACTCAAAGTACGCAGTTGCAAATGAAGCGCTACTGCTCAATTAATTAAACGGAATGTACCACAGCAAAACTTTATTGTGATAAAACGGTAGAAAAACATAAGGCAACTTATATCTTAAAACTTCTGCATATATTTCATTTACTAATTTACTTTTGGTAACTGCAGCTTAGTAATTCCCACCAGCTTGGTACAAGATGGTCTCCTGTATCCAGCCGCATTTATTCACAATCACAACATGAAACATGTATTTAGTATAGACTTCTTTGTATGGAAACAGGACGAGGTGGCCGCATCACTACACTTCATGCAAAGTTTGCCCACTATACAGGAAAATATATGTGTCGGCATGGTAGTTTAATGTATATGGGAGATTGAGCCCAACTCTGTGACAATAATATGTGATTTTGTTGTAGTTAACTCAAAAGAAGACTTCGTCGAACAGAGAAAGTCGTCTTTGTGCCAAAAGCGTCCTTCAGATCACCATTATCCAAATAATGCTATTAAATAGTGTTGATGTTGCGGGTAAACTTCAATGTGAGTGATGCGCATCAGTTATGCTTTTTGTCAATGAAAAAAGGGACATGCACTCTATCTTTACGCTTCACTATCGGTTTTATAGTATTACTTTTTAAGTACGACCAGGGTAACTGGACACCAAATTAATGTCAGTTAAGTGCCAAGTTTGGGATTTATCTTGAGCATGATGACCTTCAAGTCTTCAATATATTGCCGGCTGATAATCTGGCGAACGTACACGCAAATATTTTGAATCATATGACTGAATTATATAGTTTTGTCACTTACGCCATTTTGCCACTATATTACATCAAGAGTCACAGCTCATGATCTGTAGTGATGTGACACTACAGACAGCCAAGCCCAAGCTAGGTTGTCCACATCTCCTGCTCGAATCCCTTTCAAAATACGTTTTATTATTTTTAACATGAGTTGAGTTTTCCAAGCTTTGGATTGGATATGTCAAAACTTTCCCGCTCAAAACACACCAGATCTTCGCCAAGCTATGTCTATGCATACCGTTTGAGAATGCGGGGGTAAATATTTTATAAATTTGGGTATGTCCAATCTGCTACTTCAACGATTTTTGTAATGGTTCTTTACATACAAGCTGGCCATAGCAAGTCAGTCAGCATGCATGGATTTTACATTGAGGGTTCATTGTATGGTATTCATATGTTACAATAAACGTAGTTGAATGTCAAAAGCCCTTTTTATATTAAAAACTTAATTATGATGTCAATTACGCCCTTTTGCCACCATTTATCAAGACGCCAGCAACGAAGCTCGGGGAAGATGTTTACTTTTGTCTCGTACGAATACTAATAATTTGCATATGTATGAATGTCAATAAGTTTGTAAAAACTGAAAATAACATATATTTGTCACTTACGCCCTTATGCCACCATGTTTTAAGACACACAGGTCGAAGAAAAGGGAACAATTTCACGTTTCCGTCGTATGAATACATAATTATTTGCAGTTGCATCATACTTATGTCAAAATGTATTGATATTATTGAAAATATCATATTTTTAGCACTTACGCCCTTTTTCCACGCATGGGTTGAAGCTTATGACTGATTTAAACATTATTTTTGTAAAAATATTTAATAATTTGTACATATAAGTACAAAAAAATGGTTGAAATTGGAAATAACAAATTTTTGGCACTAACGCCCTTTTGTCACTATATCTCAAGACGCACGCGGCGGAGCTTAGGGGACTTTTCAACTATTGTTTAGAATGATCAACTGAACATGTGTGCAAATTTTCAGCTTGTTCGGAATTTTGTCCGGGTACACCATACAAAATTTTCTTCCACTCCTGGGCTATAAGTAAAACGATAAGTTGCGTAAAACGCGCAACATTGTTCGTAAGTGCACAAATAATCAACATATTTTTTTATCTTAAAACTCCATACAGATTTGGAATGTACAAACCCCCAGCTTTCAAATGGTACCAAATATGACCTATTTGTGATAATTTGAAAAAATGTTATGTAGGTTGACATTTCCATGGAATTGTCCTAATGCCGTATACCCCCGCGTGGGAAACCCCCCATTTAAACACTAATTTTGCTTCGAAAAAGGTTTTTACTGTTTTATTGGATGAGCGAAGCGAAGACTTCAATTTCACTGACCCCCCAAAAAATTTAGCTCGGTTGTTTTTTTTTTTTTTTTTTTTTTTGTCTGTTTGTTCGCACGATTTCGGGCAAACGGCATATGCGATCTTGATGAAAATTGAAGGGGACCTTCGAAATCTCTGAACTTAGACGTGCACGTTTTTTGGTTACAATTGAAGGAATATTTCTCATGAATATCGTACTTTTACGATTTTTTTCGATTTTTAGTGCGATATTTTCGAGACATTTGGGCCGATTTTGACCAAACGGGTAGGGCTACAACGTTCATATTTCACATGGACATTAGGGTAATGGTGATGTATTGCTTTATGAAAGAAAAAGTTGAAAAAGGTTAGCCAGAATCTATAGAAATAAAGCTTTTAATACAAGTTTTTTGACTTTTTGTGCGATATTTTCGTGCCATTTGGGTCAATTCTGACCAAACGGGTGAGGCTACAACGTTCATATTTCACATGGACATTAAGGTAATGGTGATGTATTGCTTTCTGAAAGAAAAAGTTGGAAAAGTTAGTCAGAATCTATAGAAATAAAGCTTTAAATATAAGTTTTTTGACTTTTAGTGCGATATTTTCGTGCCATTTGGGCCAATTCTGACCAAACGGGTGGGCCTTCAACGTTCATATTATACATGGACATTAAGGTTATGGTGATGTAGGGTCAATGGGGGTAAGTGTGGCATGAAAAATAAAAGTTTGACTTCGACGGTTAGTTTTCCTTGGTTAATGTTGACCTAATACTTTCAAATGTGAAATCTGAGAAACTTTGTAATTTTTCAACTAAAGTGTTGAATATAACAAAGGCACTTTGTAAAACAAAGGGAAAATAAAAAAAAGTTACATAAAAAGTGCGCTGCCACACTTGCCCCGCAGTTTGGGGCAAGTGTGGCGGCTTATGAGGCAAGTGTGGCATCACTTTGTTTTATGAACTAAATCATACAGGATTTTGCTGGGGTAAATGTGGCATACAGGTTATACCTAGAGCTACTAAAAATAAAAATTAAACTAGACTTGTATGATGGTTTTACTGGTTATTATAAACAAATAGAGTCTTAATTACAACTACGCACATGTCAATTAAAGGTTTTTACTAACATAAAAAGTGTTATAATATAAGTTACACACATGAGTATGACATAAGCTAACAAGAACAATGCATTTTTAGTTTTTACTTTTTAGTATTGTAACATGAAATTATGCATTGTGTTTCTTTTTCTCTTACATTGGCTCATTTGTATCCACTGGGCCATGGAAAGAGTAGCGTACTCTTGAACCTACACAAGTGATATCTGGTGCGGGTAAAATGCCCAACACCTGGTCAAGATTGATGTATGGTAAATCCTTCTCTACTGGTGCAAAAGTTATTTTGGTGTGGTCTGTAGCACGTAGACCCATTACTTTAAGCTCATCTTCATTATCAAGTCCCGATTGTTCAATGCATACATACATACACCGATATTTTGATTCTTTTCGCTTGCCTCCCAGGTATTCGACTAGCACAAATGCACCCATTCACTTACAAATTTGGAACTGGGGATATAAGAACAACCGGATCACCTAGCCCTTTATCTTCATTACAATCGGAACAACTGTTCTCCGATGAAATACTCATTGGAGTGTCTTCATCTTCACTTTCTGATACCTGGACTAGGCTAAACAAGTCAATGTCTTTCCTACGCTCAGTTTGTTTACCTGCGGGCTTACTTTTTATTCTTGCTTTTGGAAGCCTTAGGCTTATCTTTGCCCTTCTTCATGACAAGTTCTTTTTTATTTTCAAATTAGCTAAATAGTAATCTTTTGTAATAACTTCCGTTAAGTTAAGTCAATGCGACATTTACACTTTTTAATCAAAAAATTTTTTTTTTTGCTTTTTTTTGCTTTTTTTGCTTGCAAGCATGGGATGAGTTGATACCACTCTTCTTCTTCTTCTGTGGCCATCAAGTAATGTCAATACAGCCAACTAAAGTGCAGCTTTGTCCACCGCCATCTAAATACAATGTTGCCACACTTGCCCCGGTATGTAAAAATACTGAGGTAAGTGTGGCACCTAAATTTGCACCAAGCAAATTTGAAATTTTGTGGATTTTTCCCCCCCCCATTCTTACATAGGCACATTAACCAATAATCACAACATGTGGACATACATTTTTAAAAAAAATTTGCCGAATATAACTAAATATTGCAAGGTCTGCGTAGAATTGCACTTCGTTAATCCAGAGAAGGTGCTTTTTATTTAAAATTTAAAATTTAGAATTAATTCTTGTGGGAGGCCCCCAATTTTTTTTTTAGTATAAAATAGTCTAGTTACTACTTTAATAAAATAAAAACTTACCAAAACTGCAACCCTGAACACATATAAGCAGATGCCACACTTACCCCAAACCACACTTACCCCCATTGACCCTAGTACCTTTAAGAGAAAAAGTTGAAAAAGTTAGCCAGAATCCATAGAAATAAAGCTTTTAATATAAGTTTTTACGGTAAATAATACCAATTGACAGGAAACAAAAGAAATTTGACAACAATCACTTACAATGCGTATGTAGCAAAACAAAGCACTTGCAAAAGTAAGGATATCCGTCGCAAACTAAGAACCTTTAAAAAGCTCATCCATCAACGCGGCGGGACTTTAGCATTTTCCTAGTTAGAAAAAAAAAGTCAAAGTGAAGGATTAGGGCCTACTCAGCAGTGTTTTTAATCCTTTTTTTGTTGAAAAAAACACTAGAACAAGTAACAACCATCCTAACAGAGTAGGTAATTTTAAATTATTTTTAAACAGGCACACACGTGTTTGCAAAATAAAATGCAAAACAACAGACACTAACAACACGTAAAAAACAACCACCATCACTTCACACGTCGCCATGTTCGAACTCAAATTCAGCCTAAACCAGTGCTATCAACTAGGTATGAATTCCAAAATGAAATTCGATGCACAACTGAATGGGGGGTGTTGCCCCCAACCCCCCCCGGGGCTTTGCCCCTGGACCCCAACTCAAACCCCACAACAAACTCAAGAAAACCAGTCAATCCCCCAAACATACAAAGGATTTAGTTGCCAGCACTGAAAAATACGTCATTCCCCCACCTCGCTGTCGCTCCGGTCGACTCTCTCACAATGTAGGGCTAAACATCAACATTAGGCCTATCCTATGTCAATCAACATATAGGCCCTACCTTTCGAATGACCAAAAACATACCCAAACCAACGTGCACCTCCGCAAACCATGTAGGCCTCGTCTAAGTAACTCCACTCAATCATTTAAATTACCTTCCAAAGTAATTTTGGTCCGCTGAGTGATTCTTCACAATTACCAAAAACCTACAAAACCTTTTAGGCCTAGGCCTACGTTTCTTTTTTTTACTTTTTACGAGGTGGTAGTGCCTATACATAGGCGCGGACTACGGGGGGGCTCGGGGGCTAGAGCCACCCCTGAAAAATGTAAGGGGGGGCTTAGACCCCCTGAGATTTTATACTTTTCAAAAATTTTCACTTGATTGTTTGAAAAAACATCTGGTGACAATATCCCGATTGAATCATCCGGTCATAATTTCCTGAATAATATCAGTGTATTTTAGTGAGGGATCGATCTTAGCTAGATTTAGTGATAGAATAAGGCCTGGTGCAAAATGTATTGACTAATTTTTTTTCTTTAGTGAAAAAATCTCAAATTTAAAAAAATAGACGGTAAATTTGGGCTTTCCTTGATTAATTAATTTAATTAATTAATTAAAATTAACAAATTAGTTAGGCCTATAGGCCTATGACAAAAATTTCGAAGTGTCAATAAATTAGTCATGTTTGGTATTAATCAAGAGCATTTTTCACCTAAAGAAAAAAAAAACAATGAAAAAATATATTGAATTATACATGTAGGCCTAATAATTAAATAGGCCTATGTTGATTTTGCTGATTATTTATCACAGTGTTCACAAAAGAGCTGGTTAGGCCTACTATAATTAATATATCATTTTTCAATTTTCAATAATAGTAATTACAATATATTTAAAACACAAATTACAATATAGGCTAGCGTAAATATGTCTAACTATGGTACAAAATATGATACCAACTTTAAAATTTAGCATTCTTAAATCTTTTGTAATGAGAAATTCGAAAATAACTGGCTCCAAGCTGAGTGTTTAGTATTTAACTAGAATAATTGATTAATTAACATTAATTGGATGAGCGTAGCGAGTGGAGCGAAGACTTCAATTTCACTGACCCCCCAAAATATTTAGCTCGGGTGTTTTTTTGTTTTTTTTTGTTTTTTTTGTTTTTGTTTTTGTTTTTCCGTCTGTTTGTTCGTTCGATTCCGGGCAAACGGCATATGCGATCTTGATGAAAATTGGAGGGGACCTTCGTTTTCTCTGAACTTAGAGGTGTATTGTTTTTGGGTAGGCCTACAATCGAAAAAATATTTCTCATGAATATCGTACTTTTACGATTTTTTTCGATTTTTAGTGCGATATTTTCGTGACATTTGGTCCGATTCTGACCAAACGGGTGGGGCTACAACGTTCATATTTCACATGGACATTAAGGTTATGGTGATGTAGTACCTTTTGAAAGAAAAAGTTGAAAAAGGTTAGCAAGAATTCATAGAAATAAAGGTTTTAATATAAGTTTTTCAATTTTTAGAGCGATATTTTCGTCCCATTCGGGCCGATTCTGACCAAACGGGTGGGGCTACAACGTTCAGATTTCACATGGACATTAAGGTTATGGTGATGTAGTACCTTTTGAAAGAAAAAGTTGAAAAAGTTAGCCAGAATCCACAGAAATAAAGGTTTTTAATATGAGTTTATTGAGGTTTATAATACCAATTAACACGTAACAATAGAAACTTGACAACAATCACCTACAATGCATTCAAAAAGCACTTGCAAAGGAAAAGTGCAAACAAACGCAAAAAACGCAAACAAAAAAATTACAAAAACGCTCATCCATCAACGCGGCGGGACTTTAGCGTTTTCCTAGTTAGTTAATTTAGGCCTAGTCCTAAAATTTCAAAGTGAAGACAAATTTGTAGTGTTTGGTATCAATTGAAGGCATTTTCCACCAACATTAAGAAAAAAAAATACATTGAAAAAATATATTGAAATATATATGTTAGGCCTATAGTTAAATAGGCCCTATGTTGATTTTGTGATTTTTTTTAGTTTTTGAACCAAAGGATCAACACTTTAAAGTAAAATTTCTTCTAACCAATGATAACACAGTGTTCACAAAAGAACTGGTAACTAGGCCTATAATTAATGTATCACTTTTCAATTTTCAACAATAGTAATTAGGCCTACAATATTAGCCCTACACAAATTAACAAATTTTCTTAAATTGGAAAGTAACAGGAACATGTTGTGTGACGTAGCAAAATGCATCATTTGACTTGTTTAGGCCTAGGCCTATATCAATCTTAAAGATTTTGTAATAAGAATTTTGAAAATCACTGGCTTCAGGCTGAGTTTTGAGTATTGAGCATAAATATTTGCTATTAGGCTATATAGTGGTATTAAGCACTATCATCACGCGGGAGATAGTTGCATGTGCCAAATGAAGACTACAATTTCGCTTCACCCAGAGAAAAATAGCTCTGGTGCTTGTTGGTTGTTGGTGCTTGTTGGTGACAAATGCTTTCATTTGATAGTACCAAACATGACAAATTTATAGGGCTATTCACTTTGAAATTTTTGGACACAATTCAGTAGGCCTAATTAATTTAATTAGTCAATTCATAGTTTAATACTCAAAACTCAGCCTGGAGCCAGTGATTTTCAAAATTCTTATAACATACCTAATCTTTAAGATTGTTATAAACAAGTCAAATGATGCATTTTGCTACGTCACACAACATGTTTCTGTTACTTTTCAATTTAAGAAAATTTGTTAATTTGTGTAAAATATATTGTAGGCCTAATTAGTACCTAGTATTATTAAAATTGAAAAATGAAACATTAATAGTTAGGTACCAGTTCTTTTGTGAACACTTTGTTAATGTTATCTTTGGTTTGAAGAAATTTTACTTTAAAGTTAATCTTTTGGTTCAAAAACTAAAAAATCACAAAATCAACATATTTAGGTAACTAGGTATAACATACATATTTCAATAGGCTATATTTTTTCAATGTATTTTTTTTTCTTAATGTTGGTGAAAAATGCCTTCAATTGATACCAAACACTACAAATTTGTCTTCACTTTGAAATTTTAGGACTAAATTAACTAGGCCTAATTAATGTTAATTAATCAATTATTAGTTAAATTACTAAACACTCAGCTTGGAGCCAGTTTTTTTCAAATTTCTCATTACAAAAGCTTTAAGATTGATAAATTTTTAAGTTAGTAGGGCCTATCATATTTTGTACCATAGTTAACGCTACATTGTAATTTATGTTGACGGTAAATATTTTAATTACTATTAGCCTATTGAAAATTGAAAAATGATATATTAACTATAGTAACCAGCTCTTTTATGAACACTGTGATATCATTGGTTAGAACAAATTTTACTTTAACGTTGATCTTTTGGTTCAAAAACTAAAAAATCAGCAAAATCAACATATTTAACTATAGGGCCTATAGCCTATGTATATTTCAATAAGCCTATATTTTTTTCAATATATTTTTTTCTTTTCGGTGAAAATGCTTTCGATTAATACCAAACATCACTAATTTATTGACACTTTGAAATTTGTGTCATAATTAACTAATTTATTTTAATATGATTGGAGAAGGGTTGACAGGTTGGGAAAGCATAGAGAACATAAAGAACATAAAACCCAGCCTGAAGGGCTGGGGGCAGTGGCGTGGCGAACATACCAAATCGGAGCCCAGGCACCGATACCAAAAGGGGTGGGTGGGTGGTCCCCCAGGGACCCACCCACCCCTTACTTTTTAATGAAACACAATATTATATATAATTATTTTAATTGTTATAATCACACCTACTGAATTGTATGGCTACAGCTCTTTACTTACATTAGAGTGTTACTGGACTGTTGTAGGCCTAAAAGTTTGTCATGAATCATGATTTAGTAAAAGTGCAGACAACATGCATGATGGATATTCATCCAGTAGTTCTCAACTCAACTAATAACAGGTAGCAATTAAAAAATTCTGCTAAATGAATAGACACGTTCGTTATACTATAACTTATTTCATTTGATTGAATAGATTGATTTGAGGAATTTATAAAATAAAATACAGCTGGTGGCATGGAGGAAGTCTAGAACATTTTCGAGTTTTTTTTTTTCATTTTTAAATTACCGTCTTATGATATGAAGCAGGATTATCGACGTCGTGAATGCAATAAGAAGAACATTCTTGGACCTATTTGAATTGAAGTATTTCCAGTACAATTTCTAGATAAAAATGCATTGATTTCAATAAAATCGAGACAGTAAGTTTGTCCGTAAAATAATAAAATCGTATCTTTTCTCTTCAAATATTGCAAACAAAGTATTTCTTCAAAACTCACAGATTTGTACCAAATAACCTTAAATAATCATTTTCCAGGGGGCAAGCTCACGTAGCCCCTAGTTTTCATTATTATGCGTTTCAGTAGTTTTCCTAAATCCCAAATAATGGCTCTGCCAATAAACGGAGAAAACGAACAAAATAACCAAATTGATTTCCAAAATGCACAGATTATCTAACGATCTAGGACACACAATTTTTTTTTCAAATGGGAAGGCCCCCGGATTCCTCTTGTAGGTACTAAATTCTTCATTGTTTACTTTCATAATGTGTATTTTTTCCCAAATTCTGGCTATGCCGCTACGAGGAGGCGAAGAGGAATAATACACCGTTGGCTTTATGAGTTCAACAATTAAAACATAAGCGCAATCTGTTCAGCGACTCGGCTGATTTTTAAAGTTCACACTAGCACACACACGCACAGAGTCACAGAATAAGCGCCGTTTATCTTGAATAGTAATCCTCATTCGCTTTGCTTACTCTTCTAATAAAATCATATTAATTGCCGGTAAAAAGCACCAAATCCATTCTAGGATCACCAGAATTAAAAAAATTCCCTGCGGGGCTAATCTGGGGTAGACAAAAAAGAATTACAAACCGTCGGCTTTATGAGTTCAAAAAAACTATAATATTTTCAGCGATTTCAGTAAAAATTTCATTACATAAAAATGAGGCTATCAAAATCCATAAAATCATATTAATTGCTGGTAAAACGCACCAAATCCATTCTAGGATGACCAAAATTGAAAAAATTCCCTGCGGGGCTAAACTCTGGAAAACTAAAAAATGATAAACTGTTGGTTTTATGAGTTCAACAGAAAAAAAAATCAGCCATTTCGTTAAAATTTCATTACATAAAAATGAGGCTATCAACATCTATAAAATCATATTAATTGATGGTAAAACGCACCAAATCCATTCTAGGATCATCAAAATTGAAAAAATTCCCAGCGGGGCTAAACTGGGGGCTCGCCCCCAGACCCCTTGTTGCCAACGAAAGTAGGGGGTGGGTATAGTTAAAATATTGTAGGCACCGATCCTCTTAGTAGTTCGCCACGCCACTGGCTGGGGGCGACAAAACTTTTCACCTGCTGATGACAACTGCAGCTAATTTAAAGTTGTTTGTTACCTTAATCCACGACGCGTTTCGTCCTTCTGGGACTGGCTTCCGTTCGAGGGGTCGATTCCGAAGCGTCTCGGCGAGACTTTTCGGAATCGACTAGCGGCGCGGTCGTACGTCCTACGGTTCTCGAGATATGGGATGAATACCGGCGAAGACGGCCAGAAGGACGAAACGCGTCGTGGATTAAGGTAACAAACAACTTTAAATTAGCTGCAGTTGTCATCAGCATTCAGCAGGTGAAAAGTTTTGTCGCCCCCAGCCCTTCAGGCTGGGTTTTATGTTCTTTATGTTCTCTATGCTTTCCCGACCTGTCAACCCTTCTCCAATCATACTAAACTAGCCTATTAGCCTTTTCCTAGTTGTAACTAATTTATTTTAATTGATTACCGGTAAAAATATATTGTATATAATATATACCACATTTCCCCCCCCCCCCCCTATATTAGTCTGCTATAGGTCTGCCCATGTGGCCCAAAGTTACAATCAGATTCTTCTGAAATGGTGTTTTTATGAAAGAATGGACAATTTTTCATCTATCCAAGTTCCAATTTGCATCTTAATTTTGTTCATACGAAAAATTTCGCAATGATTAAATAATTTGTCCTTACTTTGGGCAGATTTGGGGCACAAAGTTAAATCCAAATTTTTTGAAAATATTTACCGGTACATGAAAAGATAGGAATTGAATTTCTAACAAGTCTTCGAAATGAAACAATTCTTATCACAATTTGCACGTTGTTCTTTTATTTACGAACACAATTTTGACAGCCCTGGGGCCCAAAGTAACCATACCCCTCCCCTAGGCTTGTTTAAAGATGGTGTTTTTATGAGATAGCGAAAAATCTCCAATTAGACTTAGGCCTACGCAGTGGCGTAACTAGCCCTTGTCTTTTGGGGGGCGAACATTTTTATAACCACAAACATTATTTATGTATCCTGAATCCTGATACAATGGGGGTCTAAGGGACTCCCCCCCCCCCAACTAGTGCGGGTCTGGCAGTGGCGCCTTTTCAACCACTATCAGGTGTGCAGTGGTGTCATCAAAAATGTATTTAGGGGCGTACGCTCTTTCGTGAGTAAAGAACACGATTTAGTACAATTGGGGGCCTGGGGGAAGGCCCTTTAGCTAGTGCGGGTCCAGGGCGCACAGCCCCGAAAAATTTTCCGATTCTAAGAATGTGATTGAAGGATTTTAACGCTTTTTAGGCATGTTTTTTAAGAATAATTTTGTTAGTTTCTGTCACGGTTGTTAGTATTTTGTTAGGTACTGATGATTGGTGAAATTGCAAAATTAGATTATGTGCTTTGACTTGACATTGGCTTTCCTCATTTTTTAGTGAGAGTATAATAATACGCACCCTGTACAGCGTATATATCCTATACCCTGATTTGTATTTAGTTTTAGGTTTACTGAAAGGTATATATTGCGTTTTGTGTTTACGCCGTATACTCGCATGACACCACTGCTGCTGCAGGAGTGCAATTGATAGGTCGAAGCTTTAACAAGCAGACTTTATCATGGGATTTTGGGGGCACAACCTCCGGGAACATTTTTTTTAAGGTAGTTTAATTTTGCTCAATTTAAGATCCGTACGAAAATAATTTCATATTATTCTCTTATTTAGAAATTCCTATTTTATTTTTATTTTCGTGGTGCCGAATACACCAAAGATGTCGGCTATGGAGGCTGCACTGTCACTTGCGAGTTACTTAGACAGGGTTCCCACCAACCTGGAAAACCTGGAAAAGTCATGGAATTAAAAATATGGGTCAAAATGTCAGGGAATAGTCAGGGAATTGGGGGAAAAATCCAAAAACCTGGAAAAGTCAGGGAAAATGGGAATTTATTTAAATCTAGGCTTATTCGGTTTACTCAAAAAACATATTTTCACCGAATTTATGAAAATGTTTTCCCGACTCCAAAGTCAGAAAAATTAAAAAAAAATCAATCATTTGTTTTCGTTGCTAAAATAACCGTTTTAGGAATCTAGCGGTTTGAAGGTGAAATCTAGCGGATATTTAGGAAAGCGTCCACAACACAATAACACAAAAACTACATTATTTTGGTATTGCATTCAACCCACAACTTTTTTCTAAAACGCACCAAACGCACTCTAAAAACCTGATTTTCAAAATTTTGCCTGCGGCGCTATTGTTGGGGGGAGGCCCCCCAAACCCCCCGTACTTGGTCCCTATATAATACCCCCGGGATGAAAAACCTGAATTCAACACTGAGCCTATGTATGTGTGTATCTGTTAGGGGATCCCCCATAGAAATTTTGCGGGCGGGCCCATGAAACGAAGTTCCGCCCTAATGCAGTACGGGCAAATAAAATTTAGAGCGTATCGAGGGGGTGCTGCATTCCCGGCAAGCTATTTTGGGGCGTGTATCGCACCTGGAATTAAGCAAAACTAGACCTGGAAAAGTCAGGGAAATTGATTCTAAAAAAAAAGTGGGAACCCTGTTAGAGCAATCGTGGCTAAACGCGTTTCACCATTATATTTTTTGACTTTACCCATAATTACCCAAAGTAACAAGCGTGCTAGTAACTCCCATATTGGATAAAGTATTTGTGTGAGTTTAAAAAATACATCATAGAAGAAGATACTTATGTTTATACGTAATATAATTGATTCGCATAATGTGGGCTCTTCATACATTTTCTAAAAATAAGTTTCACTCATATACCCTACTAATTAAATTTGGGTTGGTTAGGCTATTTTTCCTGACTGTTGGTTTTTTCGGTTGTTTTTCCTGACTGATCAGGTTTACATATTGTCATACCTTACACACTGTAAAAACCATCACTGGGGTCTGGGGCACTTAGCCCCAGAAAATTTTTGATTTTTAACATTGCAAATGGCGTTTTTATACTATGTTTTAGCGTGGTTTCGTCGATAATTTATATAATTGTGAAGATTGACAGTTTTATTGTCAGTTTACAAAAACCTTGCAACAAAATTGTGCCCCCCCTCGCCCCACTCAGACTAAATTTAGGGGGGCGGTCGCCCCCCCTCGCCCCCCCGTAGTTACGCCCCTGGGCCTACGCCTACCATACCAAATGAAAAACTTTCGTCTCAATTTGCAATTTGCTTATCTTGGCCTATAATTTGGACTTTTCCCAACTTATGACAGGCCAGGAACCCAAAGTTAGCATCCAATTTTTTCAAAGTGGTGTTTTTGTTAAACAGCTGAAAATTTTCAATTTTTCTGTTTCCGTTTAACACCGTTCTTTTGCTTGTTCAAGCAATTTTGATTTTTCAAATCTTTGGAAAGCTTTTTTGAAGTCACAGTGACACCAACCTCCGTAGAGTCACAGTCTACCTTGAAAATGTCTGACGTAGTACAGACGAAACGTCGGTGGACGCCCAGGTTCTGCCCTGGTTCATCTTATTTTCGACGCGGTTTTACCCAAGATCCTTGTTTTTATCCTATGACGGGCCGCGAAAACCTACAACAATCCATATATACTTTTCACAATACTTTGTGCCAAAAACGGAGGATACGTATTTACTTAACTTAAATCACATATGTATTTTTTGGGACTTTGAAGTGGAGCAATTCAAAGACTAAGGGGGCACCAGAAGTAGGGGGGGGGGGGGCACGGCCTCCCTGCCCCCTACTGGCTACGCCACTGGGACGAAATATATTCTTTCTTACCAAATATATTCTTTCTTACCAAAGAATACCTATCCGTGTACTAGTATAACATGCACTGGAGGTCTGTAATAGCTCAACTAGGAGTACCTACCTTGAAACCTGCCATTCTATTTCGCTTGCCTCTGTTTAATTCCGCTTGCAGGTTTTAATATCTCTTTCATCCCCTTGATCTGGTCAGTTGCCGCCTGCCGGTGAAAGTTGTTTGTGTGAGGGTTGGTTAAAAGTGAGTTTGTTAAAAGTGGTGATATTTAGTTAATGCAGTTTTTATATTTTGGTGCCGTGTAATTAAAAATAGTGACGTAGGCCCTAGGGAGGTAAAAACAAAAAGTGGCTATTTTAAAATAAAGACACGAGTGAGATCAAAGTGCGTGTTGTAGGCAGGGTGTGTGATTATTTTGATTTTTATAAGAAAAAAAAATCAAAAATCATGATTTAGCCTATTTGAAAATCAACTTTTGGTTTTTTTCGATTTAAATCAGATTTTTATTGATTTAAATCAACAATATATCAGTGTTTCAAGACTTGTCAAGTTGGCGAGCGGGTCAAATACTTCCACTTAGCCTAGCGTTTCAGAAAATATAATTAAAAAATTATTTTAATGAAAACCTTGCTTAAATCAGTTAGGATAGTAGAACTCTTGTGTTTGCTGCTCAAAATGAAGAACTAGGGCATTTGATTTAAATCAAAAACACCCTGGTTGGAGGAGAGGAAAATGAACTATTGAACATGTTTTGAAATGCATATAATGCAGTGTAGTCTATCATCTGTGACATTACTATGGAAAACTCCTAGCCAGTATGAAATAGGCCTACCGGTACCACGTGTAAAGATTGCAAGGTTTACTCAATCTCCGAGCGGAATTTGGGGGTAGCCTACCTTGAGTGTGAAAGATTCGATACACCTTGATCACTGCAGGGTCATTCCATTGAAAATCATCCAATTTTGAATTAATTGGTTGCTGACCCATTCCAGATATTTAAAAAAAAAAAATTTTCGTAGCGAGCGTAGCGAAGATTCCATTCCACTACACTGGAGAAAAAAATCCGGATTTTTTTCTCATTTTGTATTTTTGTGTGTTTGTTAACATGATTCCGGCTAAACCAATACTTCAATTGCGATGAAATTTTCTGGAGGCCTTCGAAATCTCTGAACATAAAACTGCCACGTTTTTGAGCGCAATCGGATAATTATTTCTCATGAAAATCGCAATTTTACGATTTAAAAAAAATTAAAAAATTCTTAGGCTTATAACACT
Organism: Sweltsa coloradensis; assembly: GCA_024449915.1. NCBI lineage: Eukaryota > Metazoa > Arthropoda > Insecta > Plecoptera > Chloroperlidae > Sweltsa > Sweltsa coloradensis. The sequence continues at coordinate 1,144,395 of JAMZAV010000210.1, read as the reverse complement.
TTCATGCTTTATCAGATTGTTATGATTTTTTCACAGAACCTTAATTTTACAAATTAATATATTCGTGTGAAATTTGAGACCAATCGAAAAAATTATTTCTCATAAATTGCAATTTTACGTTTTTTTTTTTTTATATAAAATTTCTTCGACTTATAACACCTACCGGTAGGCCTACATGCTTTATCCGATTGTAGTGATTTTTCACAGAACCTTAATTTTATGAATTAATATATTCGTGTGAAATTTGAGCGCAATTGAAAATTTATTTAGCACATGAAAATTGCAATCTTACGGTTTTTTGTTTGTTTTTTAATGAAATTTTTCGACTTCCTACATGCTTTATCCGATACTAATGATTCTTTCACAGAACCTTTTTTGAATTAATATATTCGTGGGAAATTTGAGCGCAATCGAAAAATGATTTCTCATGAAAATCACAATTTTACGCTTTTATTCATTTAAAAAAAATGATGCTCATCCTACAAGTCAACAACGCGCCTGAAAAAGCATTTGCGAAGCTTCCTATAGATGTACCAAGACCACTGTGGCCCGGGCCATTACGTGCGCGCGCCTCCGGGCCAAGTTCATTCTCGGTTTTAGGGGAGCTCCGTAGATACGGGCGCCGTACGGCTCAGTTCTAGCCGGCAGCCGTGAGGAACACATCTCGTTACGGCTTACGGCGGGAGCGATATGACATCGCCTCCCCAGCACCTTTATTTCTCTCCGCCGATCGCTCGCGGCACGCGCGTATGCGCTCATCGCCTGCATTCAAGACAATTTGGACTCGTCCGTTTTGGCCAGGGCTTTTGTGGTGTTGGTAGATCTATAGTGACACCATTTACTTTTACATAGGCCTATTATATCCAAACTCTAAAAATGAAATTTCAGATTTTTATCTTATTTAATTTAGGACCAAGGCCTACTGGCCTTCAAAGTTGGTCCGATGTAGCAAAAAGCGTTGATTGTGAGTTTTGCGTTAAATCCTGTATCTCAAAATCTATTTGGTCGATTACCAAAAATTTGAACTTATTTTCCCTAAAGTCTTTTTTTTCGAATGGCCTACTATAATTCCTGATAGTTTACATGGTAGGCCTAGCCATCTTTGATTTATTTAAGGTCAAAGTTCATCTTATGCATTGAGATTTTTCCCATTTTCAAAATTTGATTTCTGATTAAGGGTTTTAAATAACAAAATTATTTTTGTATATCAGGTTTTACTTTACCCTCACACTTGTTAGAAAAAAATAAACATCCCATAGGCATAGGCCTATTTTATATTTCCCTTTAGGGGAAAAAAATTCCCAAATTCTCAAAATCTATATATATATATTCAAGGTCATAGTGGCTAGTGGTAAATAGGGACAGCCCTAGAATCTACCCCATTTGACCTGATTATAAAAAAATGAAAAATAAATCCCACCAACCTTTTTTTTCTTCTCAACAACATATAAAAAAACAGCTTATTTTGATTTTAATTTCATAGGCCACCCTACACTAAAAAGTTGATGTAAGTTTCAGTAAAAAAACTTTATAAACATTGATGTCCACAAAGAGTAGGCCTAGACCTAGGCCTACCCTAAATTCTTTTTTTGACATGTAAAAGATTGAATTCCCCAGAACTATGAACATGGTTTGACAATTTGTTTTGCTTATCTTACTTAGTCCATCAATGCAGATAAGCCCTTGTTCCCATTTACCCCACACCACCTCCAATTGGGGGTATTTAGGAACAAGTAGGGTAAAAAGGAACAACACAGTTAACCTTTGGGTTATATTTATGGGGTAAATTTGGACAGTTCTTGATCTTCACAGCTATCTCCATTTGACCATTCTGGTTGACCTGGTGTTGTGACAATTGCCATTTAGGCCATTTTTCTGCTTATCCTCAATTTCTTCCGACATGTGTGAAAATAGGCCTATAACCTCAGTGCATTATATTCACAAGCTTCTCATAAGATTGATTATGTTCCTTTGTGCGTTCCTAATTACCCCATATACCCACCGTTGATAAAATTTGATTAGAAAAGTAAAATTCATCCCCCCATTTTCCCATTACATATTTGCAAGGTTGATAATAAGCACTAAATTAATCCAACTAAGAATATTCTTGTGACACAAATGTGGCGCTCTGCTCCGGTTTTAAGAAAATCTGATATTGTTTTCTTACATAGCATCCAGAGTTATAACATTTTGACTTAATTTTTTTGTTTTGTTGAAATCATACATAAAGTATGTTTGTTCCTATACAGGCCTACCCCATTTTTGTTTTTTTTTACCTTACTAATAAGCTACAGTGTTGTCTGTTCCCATTTACCCCAAAATGACGGGGTAAATAGGAACAATACCACTTTTTTTTACAGTTAATTTTTTTCCTAGTAGGCCTAGCCTACATGCTTTAAGAAAATGACATAGGAAGCTATTCCCTACACTAACAACAGCGCAAAAAATAATACATAGGCCTAACAACAAAATTGTAAAAAAAAAATCAATTGTACATCTTTTTACAGTAGGCTAAGTCAAAGATGTAAAGTTCTAAAAGTGTTCTTATTTATCCCAGCTACCCCTATATCACCAATGGGGAGGCAGATACAAATTTGGCATAAAGGGATGTTATTAACATCGGAAACTAACTTTTGCAAAAAAGTTTGATATGATATTCATAGTGGTTTAGAAAATACATCACTTTTAATATTGATCAATTTCACATCCTCAAAATTAACGTTTCCTAGTATTTTAATGCTAAATCGGCCATCTGCACAATAATTAAAAATTAATAAGTATTTTAATCAATGTAGTAAGGTATGCATGTTCCTGCTTGGTCAAATAGATTGTTAGGCCTAATTCCATTTGTATGTTGATGACATATTAGTCCTACACTGTGTGGGAGTGAAAGGAGGGTAGCTTATCTTCTTCAGTGCTGCAAGAATATTAGATTGTTTAATCTTGAGGTTGAAATTGCTGATGAGGAAGGTAGGTTGGTGTAGGGGGGGGGGGTCTATTCTCTTTAGTCTACAATCTGCATGAATGAATATACTTGTTCAAACTTGAACCAACTTGTATAGGCTATCACAACCATAGTTCCTTCAGCTTCAGTTGTTGTAAGAAGAGTGAATGGTATAGAAGGAATGTAGTGCTCGATAATTGGTTTGTTGTTTCAAGAGAGTTGTGATAGTGATTTGTGTGGAAGATCAAGTGTTCTTACAGGTGTCCATCATTTAACCAGTGAAAATATTCAATTGTTACGTTTAAGAACACTTGCAGAGATTATTGAGACTGTTAATGTTTATCATGAAAATAAATTGATACGGAAATATAACCATTTGTTAGGTCATAGCTGCTGTGATCCGTTTGGAATTCACAAAAGGTCTATAAACGATACTTTAAGAGAAATAACTCTCCGGTTTTCACAGGGCACACCTTCTTAAAGCTGATTCCTGGAAATTTTTGTGCGTAAAGTGTACTGGAATTATTTGAGCGCAGCCTAGTATCAGGAGAGCAACAAGAGGAAACGTGCGCTCTGAGCCTCCAGAAGTATTAATTGGATCAGTGAGTAAAGCATGTGAAGCAATCGGTGAGTCCCCAATTAATCATCATCATCATTATCCATCGACGTTTCCTGCTTCTGGCAGGCTCAGCTTGGGTTCAGCAACCAAATTTTTCCACTTCTTTCTATCCTCCCACAATCATATCTCTTCCACATCTTCCCAGCTCTCTCCTCTTGCCTCTAAGTCTTCTGCTATGATGTCCTTCCATCTCTTCCTTGGTCTACCCCGTCTTCTTCTTCCTTCTTCAATCCTTCTTTCATACATTTTCTTGGGCATCCTATTTCCCCCCATTCGTTTCATATGTCCATACCATCTCAATCGTGTCCTTCCTATAGCATTTCTCTAATGTCCGTGTTTCTTATTCTATCCCTTCTCGTCTTGCCCACTGTGCTCCTCAGGAATCTCATCTCTGCCGCCTGCATCTGACTCTCCTCTCGATCTCCCATTGTCCAGCTTTCTGCTGCATATGTAAGGATCGGTATGAAATAGGTTAATATATACTGTCATCTTTAGTGATGGCCTGTTGAAAATTTGAAGGAAAAAATCTTATTTTGTAATACTGATAGTTCCTACTAGGATAATACTTTAAGTTTTACTGTTGTATGCCCAGTAGTCCCATCTCTATTTTTTCTCATTGCATGTTTGTCTGGACAATTAAAGTTGCCCCGACTGGGGATCGAACCCAGAACCTCCGGCTTTAGGCCTACGTACCAATGCTATTTATTATACTAGGAAAACGCTAAAGTCCCGCCGCGTTGATGGATGAGCTTTTTAAAGTTTTTAGTTTGCATGGGATATCTTTACTTTTGCAAGTGCTTTGTTTTGCTGCCTACGCATTGTAGGTGATTGTTGTCAAGTTTCTATTGTTTCTTGTTAATTGGTATTATTTACCGTAAAAAACTTATATTAAAAGATTTATTTCTATGAATTCTGGCTAGCTTTTTCAACTTTTTCTTTCAAAAGGTACTACATCACCATAACCTTAATGTCCATGTATAATATGAACGTTGTAGCCCCACCTGTTTGGTCAGCATTGGCCCAAATGGCACGAAAATATCGTATAAAAAATCAAAAAACTTATATTAAAACCTTTATTTCTATAGATTCTGGCTAACATTTCATCTTTTTCTTTCAAAATGCAATACATCATTATTATCTTAATGTCCATGTGAAATATGAACAATGTAGCCCCACCCGTTTGGTCATAATCGGCCCAAATGTCACGAAAATATCGCATTAAAAATCGAAAAAAATCGTAAAAGTACGATATTCATGAGAAATATTTCTTCGATTGTACCCAAAAACGTAGCAAGTCTAAGTTCAGAGATTTCGAAGGTCCCCTCAAATTTTCATCATGATCGGATATGCCGTTTGCCCGGTAGAGAGCGAACAAACAGACGGAAAAACAAACAAAAAAAAAAAAAAAAAACACCCGAGCTAAATTTTTTGGGGGGTCGGTGAAATTGAAGTCTTCGCTTCGCTCATCCAATCACCCAATAGGGAACCTACGTTTTGAAGGCGGGAAGGAAATTGGTTCTCTCTGGTCTCAGCGCCCATAAGAAATAGCATGGTACGATAATGTAACTCGCCGTATCTTTTGACTAGCGCAAAAGAAATCTCAACCAATAACATCACAAGATGCATAATTTTGTGAAGAAGAAGATGGCATTCTTCTTTGCTCGATGACGCTTCCTAAATTCAAACTATTATGACTTAAATGGCTCATTGTTATAGGGCTCATTGCCATAGGGAACCTAAGTGGGCGTTGTCCGGTTCTCTCCGGTCAGCGTGGTATAGGCAATTAACCCGTGCTAAATGTTTTGTAAGCGATAGCGCGAGAACCCGACGACGGACCGGAATTATATTCATACTGTAAGAAACTATAATCTTTCCTCTTTGCGTGGATATACATAACTCTGCTCTATCACAAATATTAATGACATTTGTTTTGAGTTGAAGTGAACTCTACATTTACATTGTTGCCAAACCTTCCAAACTGCTCATGAAAAAGCACGTAAAAACATTTTGTCCGTGGCATCAGCATAACATTTGTATCCAACTTGCTTTGTGGCTACTGTGAGGTCACTGGGTTGTACTAGATTATACATTACTAATAAAATATCCTTTAATGTGTCAACAAAATCTTGAATGCGAAGAACATTTTGCAACCATGGACAGGCGCGTGGTATGCGAGGATGCCACAGCTGCACACATCGTGGCTGCGTCTCGCTTAGGTTGCCGCTCAGTCAGAGTACATTTGCGACAGCGCGCAAACATGAGTCCATTTAACTCATAATAGTTTGAATTTAGGAAGCGTCATCGAGCAAAGTAGAATGCCATCATCTTCTTTACAAAATTATGCATCTTGTGATGTTATTGGTTTAGATTTCTTTTGCCCGAGTCAAAAGATACGGCGAGTTACATTTTCGTACCATGCTAATTCTTATGGGCGCTGAGACCAGAGAGAATCAATTTCCTTCCCGCCTTCAAAACTTAGGTTCCCCATATAATTCCGGTCCGTGGTCGGGTTCTCGCGCTATCGCTTACGAAACATTTAGCACGGGTTAATTGCCTATACCACGCTGACCGGAGAGAACCGGACAACGCCCACTTAGGTTCCCTTATGTTTGGTGGTCAGTTCAAAGGCAAATAAATAATACAGTAATTTCATATTAAGAGTCCTACCCACTCGTCATAACGGGCGATTTCAGTGGGGGCCCTTACACACATGTAGACTTAGTATGAAAAAACATTTCGTGCATACTGTCCATCCAGTGCCGTACGAGTCCCGCGCCCCTAGGAAGCGGGGCGCTGAAGGCCCTGTAAGGCTACCGATGTACAGACCTTTTATTGTATCAAATTCAAACGTCATTCGACATGTAGAAATATAACCATTTACGAATTAGTTGGTCCAGTTAATTTACCAAGTCCGCTGCGGGAAGCTTTTCTTCGTCACTCGTCCCTTGAGTGAAAAGAGTATAAATAGAAAAGGTATGATTAGTAGCCCTGCCTGTGTCATAATATCTGCAGGCATGCATCTCTTGTTCATTTGAAGACATGTGGTGAATTTTTATTTCAATCCTTTGCAACCAACTAAACATAAAATTTAGGTGAGACACGATGGGCAGTATTCTATTTTTAGTCAAATGTACATTTTCAAGTGTCAACAGGTAGGTTAGAGATTAGTTTCAGTTTAGTCTTCAAAACGTGCAGACGTGTCGTGTGACTCTTGAAATTAATACAAGACGTGATTTATAGCCGCGTGTTATAGTGTTAGTTCTTTTGGATGAACGAAGCGAATACTTCAATTTCACCCCCACGCCCCCCCCCCCCCCAAAAAAAAAGAAATAGCTGTGGTTTTTTTTTTTCTGTCTGTTTGTTCGCACTCTACCGGGCAAATGGCACATACGATTTTGATGAAAATTGGAGGGGACCTTCGAAATCTCTGAACTTAGACCTGTCACGTTTTTGGGTACAATCGAAATAATATTTCTCTTGAATATTGTACTTTTACGATTTTTGTTGTTTTTTAATGCTATATGTTTGTGATACCTATTTAGCTTGCGACCGGCAAATGCCTACTCCGATCTTGATGAAACTTTATGGGAACGTTTGAAATCACTGTGTTTAGATGTTTTATGATTTTGGGGCTAATCGAAAAAATATTTCTCATGGAAATCGTGCTTAAACGATTTTTTCCCGATTTCTAATGCAACATTTTCGTGATTTTTGGGCCGATTCTGACGAAATAGGTCATTCAATAGGTCATTGCCAAAAGGTATTAATATAAGCCTTTTACAGGTGTAATTAACAAACAACTACGCCTACAGAAACTTGATGAATCTGCCATCAATCACCTACAATGCGTACAAAAAGCATGTCTTTTGGCCTCGATATATTTTACATTCTATTATTAATGGGTATTACGTATCATAGCAATTAATACTACATTATAAAAATTATCTAAAACATAGTAATCATTGGACCGAAATATTAAAAAAAAGCTCATCCAACAACGCGATTGGAAAAAGCATTCGCGAAGCGGCCTAGCAGTAACTCATTGCTAATGCTCGTGGGTCGTGATAACTAACATCAGATCTGTATTCTGTATCAAAGCAATCAACAAAAAAAGTTTACATTTAATTACCTCATTTTAATATAACTGTGTGGGGGTATTAGAGCTCAAAAATGGTTTATTTTGTTGTGTAATCGATTTAGCTAGGGGGCCCGAAAACTATTCTTGGGGAAGGGCCCGGGCAATTTGCGTTACGGCCCTGGTTCCATCCATTCAGATGTATAATGCAGCTACAATTAAGAGATTAAAATGTACCCGTCCTGATGGTCTAGTGGTTAAGACGCTCACCTGGAATGTGGGAGACCCGTGGTTCGAATCCCGGTTGGGGCGGACTTTTTAAATTTTCTGAATTGTAGTAAATAATAACAATTACACCTACGGGAGTGTTTCCCGACTAACCAAATCGAGAAATAGACCCTCGCTCATACCTGCGTAAAGGTAATGACATTATAATTAATGTTTGGTGGTCAGTTCAAAGGCAACAGATATTCGTTGCAGTACTGTTCCATCCATTCAGATGTATAATGCAGCTACAATTTAGAGATTTAAATGTACACGTCCTGATGGTCTAGTGGTTAAGAGGATGGGATAGTTGCGAAATTAAATCCACGCAAAATTACAGTTTTTTCGTGATATCTCGAGAACGATGCAAAATATGTAAAAACTGATTCGAGACCGAATTTTGGTTTTGTTAGAACAATATAATGCAAGGAAAAATATTCAAATATGATAATCGGTGCGGTTTGTATGTATTAAAGATATAAATTTAATAAATTAAATTTCTAATAAAAAACTTAATTACCATCACATTACAATATTTTTTCTTGCATTATATTGTTCTAACAAAACCACAATTCGGTCTAGAATCAGATTTTAGATATTTTGCATCGTTCTCGAGATATCACGAAAAAATTGTCATTTCGCGTGGTTAAGTTTGCGCTATCCAATCCTCTTAAGACGCTCACCTGGAATGTGGGAGACCCGTGGTTCGAATCCCGGTTAGGGCAGACTTTTTTAATTTCTGAATTGTAGTAAATAATAACAATTACACCTACGGGAGTGTTTCCCGACTAACCAAATCGAGAAACCAACAAGAAGATTTGAACACTGTCTGACGACTGATGAGAATGAGATCAAGTTACACTGAAATCCGCCGAGTCTACAATGTATATTATTAGTAGTATGAATGATTTCGCGACCACGTCCAGCAATATCTGCCCGACAAGTTACCGTGACGTCTCATTAGTAGTAATGGAAGTGTGCAAGCGCGACACGTCACAATTACAAGTATTTAAATTAGGTACTTTTCTGACACATTTTTATATATATAATATAATAAATAAATATAAATAATATAAAATAATATTCATTCGAATACGGTACAACTGCGCGGCAACTTACCGCCGTCGCCAGTAGGTTTTGGCCAGGCCAAAAGAGGCAGGCCACCGGGCATTTGCCCGGTTGCCCGGCGGGCCTGTCCGCCCCTGAGTGGTATGGTAAATGCAAATTTGCACCTACAAAATATTTGTAAACTAGGGGTGGGCAAATGTGTTTACCGGTACCTACTTTCCTAAGCGTGTGTACACTCTACACATGCCCCTATGTTTAGTAGAGTCGCCCCCTGCCTAGCATGCAACAGCAATAACAGTAAAAACAAGGGGAAGATGGACCTCAGCCGCAAACTTTGGGGCAGCCTGTGGTCGGTTGCACACTGCATGCATTTATTGTTTTTAGAGAAACGTTTACACTGTCCCGTCCCTAGCGGAAACTTACTTTGAAGACCCGGGTTCGAACTCCGGCCGGGATGGACTTTTAAATTTCTGAATTGTTTGATATTACTTTGCCCAAAATTTTCCTTTTTTCCTTAACAATTTAAAATTTTTGATTATTTAAAAGAATTTTAGATATTTTTTTGATTTTTTCCTTGATCTTTTAGGAATGAAATGCTGATTTTGGATTCCAAATTGTCATCAATTTTTTTTTAAATGCCAAATTTGATTTGATTTTTTGCATTTTTTTCTTTCTTCTATCTATTCTTTAATCTACTAGGCAAACAAAATATCTGGGACATCTTGAAAATTTGTGTTTTTTTTGTGTTTTTATAGGCCTACACAATTTGATGTTTGAACCATTACAAAATTCCCTTCTATTCATTAGAACTTAATAAGGAAAAATTCCACCAATTCCAAACAAAATAAAAGCCGCTTTTTACCCGGGTTTAAAGTGAAACACTGGCAGATTTAATTGTGTAGATTTTGAAAAGTGTTTGGTATTATACCTATAGGCCTACCCTATAAAGCAGGGATGGCCAACTTCTGTATGTTAGGGGGCCACTCATTTTCGAAGTCAGCACTCCGGGGGCCACTTATTCAACTGCAATTAGGATCCTACCTATTGAATGTAAAAAATAAGATTTAGGTCTACATACTTCGGTTTTATGAGTTTTAATTTAGCAATATGTCATTGTAGCGCCCTTGTAAACGCCCTATTTTCACTATCAACTTTTCGAGCCGGCTTACTAAATTTTACTTAAACTTATAATAATTTGGACCACAGAAAATTCTTTGTTAATTAACATGCAATTTTCAGTTTTCAATCACAGCAATTACGCCTCTACCCTATACAAGTCAACAGTTCCATCAGAAACCTCGGCGACAACTACAAGCGATAAGTCAGTGCCAGACACAGCAGTATGTTTTAAAGCTTATATAGTTATTATAGCAGAGCTTTTAGCTATTGCCGTTGAAGTATAAACCCATGTAATTCAGAATGTTTCTGGGGGGCTCAGGGGCCGGATGGAATGGATCCGCGGGCCGCCAGTTGGCCATCCCTGCTATAAAGGGTTAAAATAATCAGTCTGAATATCGAAGTTGGTTAAATTTTGTCTGAAGTTGGTGATACTATTACCGTGGAATAGCCCAAATAATCAAATATGACTAGGCCTATTTTTTGTAACTTCAGGTACTGTACCAGTATTTTTTTGTTAAAACTAACAAATATCTCATTGATATAAACAGTTTTTTTTAATATCTAGGCCTATGCGGGTTACATTACATTATCATTAAATTCACATTTCTGTTAGTTTATGTAGGCTTAGTTGGTTACAAGGTCTGCTTTGCAATAAATTTGATGCAAACAGCTGCAAGATACATCTTGATTAGGTCCATATAAATATATTAAAAATAAATATATAATAAAATATATTCATAAGTTTTAATGGATTACCACCATATGGCCTTTAGAGGAAATCAACATTCAAAAACTGAAGTGTAAATAAATAAATAAAAAATACATTCATATTTAGAGTCTATCCACTCAGTCACTGTCATCTAACTGATTTTTGTTGGTGGATCTAGTAGGCTATGTTTTTTTAAACTACATACGCTTTATGGGGAATGCCGGAATTGATGGCAAAGAAATCGTAACATCAAAATATCACAGAAATGCTAAAATGTTGAAGCAAAATGAAATTTGTAAAAATAAAACTAGTATAATTACCTAACTGAAAATAGTATCTACCGGAACTTTTAAACACTTCTAGCCATTGTCAGGTAGAGAGCAAACAAATGCACAATAGTATTTTAGAACACCTAAGCTATTTTTCTTGGAGTTGGCATTTCTGAAGTTTTTCTTAGTTTGCTAGGTATGCTCACTAGTTCACCTAGGCCTAACTATGTTTATCATCACTAGTTAAGCCTGAACTAGGGGTAAACAATTTGTGATCTACACATGCCTAGGTTGACTAGGCCTAAATGTATTGATAAAGTATTTGCATGATAAACCCTACAATACGAGCTTATTTTGGTTTGGTATCATTACCAAACCAGGTGTAGGCCTACTATTAGGTAGGCATCATGCTAAAAATAAGAAATTTTAGACTGCAGCCATTCCGACTACAGAGTCTACTACTTAGAAGATTTTTGCTGCCTGTTTAGAATAGAGTAGGCCTACCATGGCCATTTTTTCACAACAAATTACAGAAAATTATATTTTTGTTTGCAAATCATACCTACCTACCGTACAAAAGCCAAGATTAGCCAAATTACTTGCTCATTGTTTTTGGTGCTGGTTGTACTGGCCTACACACAAAAAGAAATAGGATGTTTTATTTCCATCGGTCATTGAATCAAATACCATTGTTTTGATATTTCCCCAAACTGAAAACTGATTATTAATTTTTTGGCTTTCTGATAATTATGGCTTAGAACATTGCAACATGAGGTGGAAAATTTACAACATTTTGTGCACACTGATATTTATTGGATTCTATGGACACTTTTTGAAGTTTGTAATTCCCGCACTATTTGCAACCATGTAGAGTCAATAATATATTTTATAATGTATCAACCAACCAAATTTTAAGATTTCAGTTGATACTTGACAACCCTTCCATCACTCTTAGATGTATGATGGCCAATATTAAATCAGTTGTATATAAAATACCAATTGCCGGTACCATAGAGATACCATTAGTACCTAGAGTCACCACCATGTCGGGGATTAGAGGCAATTTGAACGAGCCAAGATGTCTTCTTTGTGTGGCATCAAGCAGCGTCGACTTCAAACTGGTTGTAGTTTTAACGTACTGAACAGTGAACAGTATATTTATCGGCTTGGATACTGATCTTTTTGGATGAGCGAAGCGAAGATTCCATTTCACTACACTGGAGAAAAAAATCCGGAATGTTTTTCTTTTCTTTTTTTTCTGTTTGTATTATTGTGTGTTTGGTAACAGGATTCCAGCTAAACCGAAACTCCAATTACGATGAAATTTTATGGAGGCCTTCGAAATCTCTGAATTTAGAACTGCCACGTTTTTGAGCGTAATCGAAAAATTATTTCTCATTAAAATTGCCATTTTACGATTTTTTTTCGATTTAAAAATCATTTCTTCGACTTATAACAACTACATTTTTTATTCGATTGTAATGATTTTTTCACAGAACCTTAATTTTATGAAAATATATATAGGGTGAAATTTGAGCGCAATCGAAAAATAATTTCTCATGAAAATCCCAATTTTACGCTTTTTTTCGTTTAAAAAAAATTACGCTCATCCAACAACGCGCCTGAAAAAGCGTTTGCGAAGCTTCCTAGTTAATATTGAATCATATAATTGGATGAACGTAGCAAAGACTTCAATTTCACTTTCGTTACTTCAAAGAAAAATAGCTCAGGTGTTTTTTTTCTTTTTTTTCTGTTTGTTTCGCTCTCTACCGGGCAAACGGCATATCCGATCTTGATGAAAACTTAAGGGCCTTCGAAATCTCTGAACTTAGATTTGCCACGTTTTTGGGTACAATCGATCAAATATTTCTTATAATTATCGTATTTTTACGATTTTTTCCCGATTTTTAATGAGATATTTTCATGATATTTGGCAAACCTCTACTCCGATCTTGATGAAACTTTATGGGAACGTTTAAAATCACTATAATTATATGTTATGACTTTAGACATTTGAAGAAATATTTTTAAGAAATCGTACTTTTACGATTTTCCCCCGGTTTTTAAATAGTACAATATTTTCGTAACATTTGGGCCGATTCCGACCAAACGGGTGTGGCTACAACGTTCCTATTTTAAATTGACATACAGATTATGGTGATGTAGTGCCTTTTGAAAGAAAAAGTTGAAAAAGTTGGTCAAATTCTTAGAAATTGGCCTAAAGGTTTTAAAAGCCTGTTACAGCGTATAATTAACAAGTAATATCAACTAATAGAAAAAGTAATTAAATCCCACTTAAAAACGGAATCAATGGACAGAAATATTAAAAAAAAGCTCATCCATCAACGCGACTGGAAAAAGCGTTCGCGAAACGAACGGCTTAGTTTATGAATAAAAGATTGTAATGTGTTGTTTATTGTCATTACTCATTAAAGGCACTGTAGTAAAGATTACACTATGCAACAATAACTTCCCTTCCCCACCCATAGGGCTAGGTCTGTCTGTAATTTTTTAATGCGATAAATGCGAACTGCGAACACCCGCAGATCAACGCCAGCTGAATCAACAAGGCCGATTCAGAACAACTTTGAATTTACTTTGTGCCTCGTTGCTAGGAGTAGGGTGGCTCCAAAGTCACCGTTTACAAATTCCTAAGCCAAGAACTGATGGACTTAATTCCTAATCAGAAGTTTAAAATCTTCTGCTTATAGCGGGAATCGAACCCTAGACTTTCTGCATTGGAAGTAGAAACGTTAACCACAAGACCAATGAGCCACACTAGGCCTATATCATTGTGGAGATTTATATTATGTTCATATATATCTCAAAAATCATTTGCAAAATTACTTCTTAAACTATGGATTTTTAATTGTGCATTATATCTGACATAGCTATTAGTAGGCCTACCTATGTTTAGTTATTATTTTAATTTATTCAACGATTTTTTTAAAAATATTTAATAAAAAAAAAATATTTAAAAATATCATTAAAAGTATTTCAAATGAACTATCTTTATGATCTTGGGGGGTTGGGGGGGAGGGAAGTTATTGTCACATAGAGTAATCTTTGCTACAGTGCCTATAATGAGTAATGACAATAAAGAATAAACAAAGCATGACAATCTTTTATTCAAAAATTATATGATTCAATATTAAAAAGATCAGTATCCAAGCCAATAAATATACTGTTCAGTATGTAAAAACTACAACCAGTTTGAATTCCGCGCTGCCATGCCACACAAAGAAGACATCTTGGCTCGTTCAATTTGCCGATGGCGGCCCACGCTCGGGGGATGGGAGTGGGGACTCTAGATATTAACAGTATGGTGGTACTGAACATAAGACTAAAAATAAATTAACTTTGGTGGACCATAAGGCCTACCTACCTAAATTTGATTATTTTGTATTAATCGTTTTTGTTATTTTTTGTCCATTTGCAAGGAAAACAAGATCGTGTCAAAACCGTTTTCAAACAAATCTAGATTTTTATTTTGATAAGCCTAACCAACCAAAGTAATTTCCTGAAACCAAATTCAAAAATATCTGTTTGATACCCGGATAATTTCCATGAAAGAAAAAAATATATACAGGTCTAGGTACCCAATGCTAAAGCTCAAAAAGCTTCAAAAAATAAAATCTAGAATAGGCCTACCTATTCTAGCCAAGCGCCAAGACTTATATTTTTATGAGTGCCCAATTAATTTTTTTCTGAGAGTCCTACGCTGCCCTGCTATTGCTAGTACGGTATGCATGCCCCCTTCCATATCTTGCATCATGGTTGTTTGTCACTTGATGTGTGACTTATATAACTTAGCTGTTACCTCGTGCATAATTACAATAAGACCTTCAGTTATTGATCTGCCTTCCAACATATGCTACTTACAAGTCGCAATCAACATGCATTTATTGACTTCTACATGACTTGATGTTCGATATCTTGCTAGTACAAGTTTCTGATTGTGGCATCTTTCTCAAGATGAGCTTTCTCAGACGTAGAAATATGATTTGTTTCCGTAGTAGCATATATTATGGTTGCTGGGACATGCTTAAGCCAGCGGTTTGCCGGCTCGTTTAACCGGTTCCATCGACACCAAGTTAGCAGATCGGCGTTGTCATGGGTAGAGCTATATGAGGATTCGAGCTAGTGTACTCGGCTAGTTCATCGAAGTCTGCTCGCTCAGGTTATGTAGGACCTAATACTGCTCAAGTTACAACGTCCTGTCGGATGGGACGTTTATGCCGTTGTCCCCTTGTATTTTCGAAAGATAGGCTACGTGCCGTACCAGTTTCCCCTCCTCCCTTCTGTTCATACTTCATCCTCATCTATCACCACTCATCATCTCGATTAGCCAAAGTGCATAAATATGAGACGTTAAGCAATATCCAATCAAATCATACAATGCTTAAATATATCTAGGGGGAGGCCTAATTGAATTGTTGATAGACTTTTTATTTCCTCGAGCAAAATATCGGATTCTTCAGGATTCTTCAATTCCCACTTTTTTCCTTATCCCACTAAGTAGGGCTTCCTTCTCTCTTGCCCAACTTAGTCACACCTGCTACAATGCCGATGAATTACATCTCGGCTGCATGTAATACACTTTCTTCCATCCAGCGTTCCAGCCCATCCATCTTACAGCATAGCTTATATACAGCCTGAGCATATTTAAAACCAGCTTTTGCTAGAACTTTAGGCCTGTCTATAAAACTTTTTTAACTCGTTGCATCGCTAATGAATGACTTGGCCTAACTACGTACTTCATAATGTCAATTTTCATTCCAAATTCTTCGATCACCTCACTGGTTGAGAAAAACTAGGGATTTTAATTTTTTTAAATATAGGATAATTAATTTGTGCATAAAAATTATTTTGCTACCTGTGTCGTGGTATTTACTATTCTGAACCAATAATCTACAATAGACCTAGTGATGTAAAATTACCGGTAACCGGTAATGTTACCGACTGCGGTAATTTTGAAATTTGACTTTTTTTAAAGTAGGCCTACTAGTGATAACAAAATAGTACATTACAGTTTACAGGAAAATCTGACTTCCAATCATTAGCACCAAACAAAATAACACACATCACATGCTTAAAAAATGCATACATTATCAATTTTGATCTTGCAACTTTAGGTTATACTTTTAATTGTAGTCTACTGTTAAAAGTAGGTAGATATCCAGTCCTGCCTCCTGAGTGCCTCCTCAGCCCCGACGACTGACTATATGCTTACTTTTCTTACAGTTAAATAACTGTACATGTTTTTTGTTTTAAAAATAAATAAAAAATAGCCCTAAATTAACTAATTACTAATTATATATTTTCATATTGCACAATGAATGACACTCCTAACCACCAGTCCAAGCTCAGACTTGAAATAAAACTTATTTTTTGTTTCCACAACATGAAAGCTTAGAAGGGCCTCGCCTAGTTATTTTAAAATATGCCTATTTACATTGTTAAAAGATTTCACAGCATCTCGCTCTGAAATGCTTAGGCCTATATCAACAAAGCATGCTCTTCAGAATATTGGTAATATGCAGTGTTTGGTAAGTTCCCGCAAAAAAGGAACTTTTAAAAGTTAAGTTACTTGGCCTTCAAATGGAACTTTTAAAAGTTACAGTTCCTTCCCACAAAAAGGAACTTTTGAGTTCCCAAAATAATAAAAGTTCCTGTTTAAAAGTTCCTTTATCAGATAAATTATGGTACATAGGATTTAGGTTTCGATTTTTAAGCCGTGTCGTCGCGAACAAATATGACAGGTTTATCAATCGGGGTTACGCCTCCTAAAAATTATATGCTACTGCTTTTTATCAACTGATTTTCATATCTGTGTCAGCTAAATCCGTTTTCAAATGTAGAGGCATGGTGGGTTTTGTCCATCTCTCAGACTGAAAGGAACTTCTAAAACTTTATTAAAAGTTGCCCAAAATTTGTAACTTTTGTGTTGAAAGTTCCGCTAACTAAAAATGGAACGCGTTCCTTAAAAAGTTCCCGAAAAAGGAACGCGTTCCTAGGAACGCGTTCTTTTTTAAAAGTTCCTACCCAACACTGGTAATATGAGTTTTGTTGCATTGCAGTATCATATTGGATGATTATATATCATTATATTGGAAATATAACAAATACAATGGAATTCAAAATTCAAATATTACGGTAATATTACTGGTCCACATCACTAAATAGTCCTACATACTATTTGGACTAAAGCCTAGGTATACATAGAAATAGAATAAATATTAGTTTATGACTGGAATGTGTTCTACTAAAAAAAAAACACTTTCCCACAATTCTTTATACAGGGTCTTTGGTTAAAAACCCCACCTTTTTTCTGTCCGTGGAAAATTGATCAACCCTGCTATAATTTTTCTGAATGGCCTAATAGGTACTAATATAGTTGTGAACCATTTAACATTTGTGTAGATTACTAAATGAAGAGTGGCCAGCCTAAGCATAATTGTCAGAACTAATCAGGAAGCGGACCATCATCTGTTTGAAGCCCCAGACACAAATTGAAATGTTTGAGCACAGCTGTGGTTCAAGGTTGTTTGATTGCGATGCTAGTGTTAGTTGGGGTGGGTTGAGCAGGGGGAGGGTGGCTGTAATGGGGGCTTACTATTCATGTGCTGTAGAAGGTTGCAGAATAGAATAGAATTTTGAGTGGAGTGAAGGGGTTGGGGAGAGTTGAATGGTTTCATATAAAGGGGAAGGGGCGGGACGATGCCAGGGGTAAGGGTATTGGGGGTGACTTACAAAAAAGTATAGCCCTACTAAATGTGTGCCTTGTGGTTACAGAAATTTATTTAAAAAATATTATATTAGTGTAGAAATTATTTACCAAAATAGTAATTGACTAAAAATTACCGATAGGCTTTACCTATGCATTTGGTTGAGTCACGTTTTTTTTTTTAATTTTAATTAATTAAAATACTTATGTTTAATATATAATATATGTATAACATATAATATATGTACATAATATAAATTATAGTAACATTCATGAGTTTAACAGAATTTTGTACGACTGGATGAGATCCAAAATGTGCATTTGTACTTTCCGTACTACGCCTACACTTTGATACCAGCCCTTGTGCATGGCTTGTTTGTTAGAATGTTGCCCTGTTTGGTCAAATAAAGTTTTTGTAATAGACCTAAAATTATTAGGCCTCCAATATTTTATGGATTTTGAGGACTCGCATTAAAATGATAAATGGAAAAGGGGAATGTAGGCCCTACTAAGAAAAATTAGTATTTAGTGATCTGTCGGTGACTAGGCGGATGTTGAGTTCTCTTCATGCAATCCGAATAGTACGAAAGTACGGGTAGGTGAACTCTTATAAAACGCTGAACGTCCGCACCCCTTTTCAAAATATTGCCCTCTTATTGTTATTCTTTGTTGTTGTTGTTGTTGTTGTTGTTGTTGTTGTTGTTGTTGTTGTTATTATCGTGTTTGATTAAATAGTGAATCACCGAAATATTAAATTTTCTATACGATACTAGGTTAACAGTGCTTAATTTGTAATGGAGCGCGGGTACACGCAGTGTACCCACCTATGTTTGTGGGTATACGCAGTATACCCACCTTTTTTCATGAATCATTAGGTACGCAACACTCACATTTTGGCTAATATATATAAAAAACGAAAATAATTTACATTAATTATTTTACACCCACATGCTCATATTTCAAAATTTATTTGAATACATTTGTAACTGTAAATAAACTCAGTACACTCGGCCCTCACTTTTGAAGAGTAATGACCAATAATTTCTACAATTTCCCATTATTGTTGGACGTGATCACGAACGTAATGATATGCATATTCAATGGTTGTGACATGGAATCTCGTCACTACTCCATTTTTTTATAGTTTTTTTTTATATTACTATTACTGTACAAAAAAAAGCCATTAATTTGGTATTGCATTGAGCCCACTTATTTTTTCTAGAACGCACCAAACACACTCTAAAAACCTGATTTTCAAAATTTTCGCCGGCGGCGCTGTAGTTGGGGGGAAAGCCCCTCAAACCCCCCATACTGGTCCCCTTAAAATAATTCTCCCGTTTTTTTTTTTTAGCGTGTACCCACCTTTTCCCTTACAAATTAACCACTGTAGGTTAATAAATAATTACTTACATGCAACATGCAGACAAATATACATTTTGTTGTAGGTAGTGTTTTCACCCTCCCCTCTTACATATAACTATAAAAAATACTTATTTCTCCTACATAGCCCCGTTTTCATTCATTCGCTTTCGTAGATTCTACCTGCGAGTACTCAAACGGTTTGTCATTATTTTTGAGTGACCAAACGGGATCAAATAAACAAATCATGTAGGCACTAGCCACTAGGCCTTCCAAGGATAGGCATCGTATTTCTTAGTATGCTCACAAAATTGTATCTTGATCGATGGGACGAAAAGTCCGAACGTACATTATCGGCTAAAATCTCTGCGTTCTCGGGCAATTTGATTGTTAGTCCGAACTTGATCCAGTCGTACACAATGCATGCTGGCGATAACACTTTTGACTTCTCATCAGTATTTAATACTGATTAGTTGAATGTTCGATATTATTAGCCCTATATGGATAATGATGAGGAAATAAAAATAAATAAAGCCACGTAAAAGACCATGGCTGTGAATTATATAATTTTATTGCAAAGTGTGATGTGATGGAAGCGCTCGGCTCGGCTATGCCCCAGTTGTCTGGCAAGTCAGACCGTTAGGCCTACCTCATCGCTAGTGGCGAACAAGTAACTGCTAATAGACCTGAACTCGATGCCCGACCGCGGCTAACTGTGTCATCCATCACACATTGTGAGTACCCGAATAAACAGCGGGCGTTTATCTTTCTGGTGGCGGCGCCGTGTAAGCTTCCCCCTGAAAAAGGTTCTTCGCTTGTTCTCGCATTCAAAATGCTGACTTTCCCTCCTTACACCACGTCACCAAGTACATTCTGTATCATCCTTGTGGAAAGACTGCGCAACGTGTAGCACAACCGTCGGTCACAGGGCCTTAGATTAGAAGACCTACGTGCGTGGTACTTACGGATCTACAGACAAGTGATAATTATTTTGGAGCTTCGCCCCCTAAAGCAAGCTAGCTATTAGCTAAAACTTGCTAAATAAATGTGTGTGCGTGTTTGTGGACGACTGTATGTTCAGTCAGTGGCGTATCCAGGGGGAGGGCCCCCCCCCCCGGAATCCCAACTTAAATATTATATTCTGCAAATCATCTAGGTTTACTCAAAAAAGTAAATTCATCTATATATTTTTTTTTCGTTCAGCAAATCCCCCCTTAACTTCTAAATAAAAACCAATTCAAAAACACAAACTTTAAAACAAATTATCTGCTGCGCTATTGTGGGGGGCACTCCCCCCATTGAGTCGTTCTTCGAAGCCCCTCCCGAGATAAATTTCTACGTACGCCACTGTGCCACTGTACCCAAGCCCCTCGAAGGTGCATGGTACAACAATCGACTCTGTGATGGCAGATGGCATCAGATTATACCGAGTTTGTAGGTTACAGAACCCACCTACCTACCCTTATACATTCTAGAATGTTTTGATCGCAGTCACGTTGATGGATGAGCGTTTTTGAATCTCTGTGCATTCCTGCATTCGTAAAATATCGCATTAGTGTTGTTATTATGAGAAATATTTCTTTGATTGTACCGAAAAACGTGGTAAGTCTAAATTCAGAGATATCGAAGGTCCTATGAAAATTTCATCAAGACCGGAGATAGCAGTTTGTCCGACAGAGAGCGAACAGACAAAAAACGAGCTATTTTTCTCCGAGTATTCGCATTGAAGTCTTCGCTGCGTTCTCGTTAATAAAAAACAATTGAGCCACCAACCAACTCGACACACTCGATCATTCAGACCAAAGGAACTACAGATCCAGACTCTGTTCTCTCGGCAGTCCTACCCGGCAGTGGCGGATCCAGGGGAGGGCGTTAGGGCGATCGCCCCCTTTGATTCTTACTGGTACTGATAACAATCCAGCAACGTTATGATAACATACCAAACTGTATAGTTAATGTAATCAAAACATTGACATCTACCCTCTTTAAAGCCATATAAACACTTTTTGACAAAGCTTCCTTAAAAAAAGCTGCGGTGCTCAGTTGGGGGACCACGACCAACCACGACCCCCAGACCTCCCGGCTTTGCTTTACGCCAACTCGATCATCACCCCCTTACCAGTGGCGGAACTAGGCGCCCGCAGGGCCCGCAACTGTGGGCGGGCCCAGGACGTTTAGAGGGCCCGTTACAAAAAAACTCTGTAAAAAAAAAGTATTTCACCCTGTTTGGAAAATATTGTATTTGTTTTCGTTGCTCAAATGACCGTTTTGTGAATCTAGCGGTTTGAAGATGAAATCTAGCGGATATTTAGGAACTTTTAGCGTCCACAACACAACAACTCAAAAAAAGAACATTATTTTGGTATTGCATTCAACCCACAACTTTTTTCTAAAACGCACCAAACTAAAAACCTGATTTTCAAACATTTCGCCTGCGGTGCTATTGTTGAAAGCCCCCCAAGCCCCCCGTGATTGCTCCCTATATAATACCCCCGAGATATTATTATTCCGCACGGGATGAAAAGCCTGAATTCAACACTGAACTTATGCATGTATTCTGTTAGGGGGCCCCATAGAAATTTTGCGGGCGGGCCCATGAAACGAAGTTTCGCCACTGCCCCTTACAGAGGTCCTGGATCTGCCCCTGTACCCGGTACACTAACCCTGTACGGCTCACTATCATACTAGTCTACCCGGTTTATACACTGGTCCGTCAAATATGGAGCGAACATAATACATTGTGGATAACATGTTATTCTGGAATATGAATCTAGAAAGCAGAAATTATTCATTTACCGGTAATTAATTTCCTACTTGGAAGTATTGCGACGATTTTATCCAAGACATCACTTTCCCGAGTAGTAATCTGTCCATGGCATGGAAGTCCCCGTGTGGTGTGCCTTGGGCATACGGTGTGCCGCTAGCTAGGCGACCAGTGGCGCGTAGTCGTTCTTCCCAGTTTTCAAGTACCGGTCTGCGTACCGTAAGCTAAAGAAACGATATTTCTGTTTCTGTATAATATGAATCAGGAATCACGCTCCCACAACGTACACTGGTGCAGTTGCTATGCGGTATTGTCCTGGACCCTGGTACTGGTAGGCCGGATCCAAACATTGCCAAGTGCCAGGGAAGCACAGATAACTAATACACTTGAAAACAAAAATATAAAAAAGTGAAGATATTTTGTACTAAATTCTTATCAAGATTTGAACACAAGAATGAAGATTCGAGTTTGGTGGGGTTTTTCCAGCGAAAGTTTGATTAAACCTCATATTCGTTTGAGTGGGATCGTCTAATAAATCATATTGTTTTTTCGTTTTTCGTTTTTCTTTTTGATGATTTTTTATATTTGGTTCATTAATTAATTGCACTATAATTGCCTTTTTTTTGCTTCCAAAATTATTGTTTATATAATACAAATGTCCTCCTTTGTAAATCAGTTTTTTAACTGAATAGTATAGACTTTAAATAAATAAATAAAATAAATAAATGAAATTATGTCTTGCACCAAAGCCTTATCATCATTCTGTCAGCACTGTTCTCAGAGTTTCTACTTTCTACGGTCTACCTCACTTTACCCTGTGTGCGACTGTGCCAGTGCTATCTTTGTTTTCCACAATATGGGACACAATTATCATTCTTCTCAAAATAATTGGACTATGCCTACTTATGTACATTTAGTATTTTATACTAACAAACTAATTACTTTGGATAATTAATTTCTTACTGTTAAAATGTTAAATGTTTACAAAAAACATCCATTAATTTTCAGTCCTAATCTGGAATCGCTGACAAATTTCATCAACGACTCTAATACTTCCGTCTAGTTGGCTAATTAGTACCAGTACAGCAGTACCTACTTAAATTTCGTTTTATTTGCCGAGTCCGTTTGCCAAGATAAGAAATTCCTCCCCCCTCTCCCCCCCCCCACTATGATTCGATTGTTCAAACAATAGTCACTGGACCCCATCCTCGCGAATTTCTGGATACGCCACTGTTAGGCTCTGGTCCTAGTCTTCTACGTGTGAGATGATCGATCGTGGCTTTGATTGGCCCGTTTTAGCCAGGAAGTACAGACGATTTAGTTGACACCACAAGACGTGAGGTGACAGACATCGTGTCGTCTGAAGGAGAGGTTTCATCCAATACGTCTGTCTGTCTGTCTGTCTGTCTGTCTGTCTGTCTGTCTGTCTGTCTGTCTGTCTGTCTGTTCAAGACCTCGCTTGAAATCTTCAAGGAACATGCCTTTATGTTATTATTACGTATTACTAGGAAGCTTGGCAAACGCTTTTGCAGGCGCGTTGTTGGATGAGCGTAATTGGTGCTTTGAGCTGCCATGGTTATGCAGATTTTCTTTTTGTTCGGGTGAAAAATCCTTAAAACCCGGATAAAGCATTTTTAAAAGTCGAATTTTTTTTTTAAAAAAAAAGGGAAAAATTTCGATTTTCTGAAAATTTTTTTTTAAATTGCGCTAAAATTTCACACAAATTTATTTAATTTCCCATAAAATTATGATTCTGAAAAAAAATTTCCCTTACTACGGAAAAAAGCTTTAGGTGTTATAATCGAAGGGTTTTTTTTTAAATCGAAAAATTTGTAAAAATTGGGGTTTTTTTTGGAAAAAAAAATTTTTCGATTGGGGCTCAAAAACGTGGCAGTTTTAAGTTCAAAAAATTTCGAAAACCTCCAAAATTTTTCCATCGCAATTTGGGGTATCGGGATAGCCGAAACGTGCTAAAAAAAATACAAAAAAAAAAAAAAAAACGGATTTTTTTTTCTCCGTTAGTGTATTTTAGTGGAAAGGGGAAACTTACTTCGCTTTGCTAAACCCCCCCTCACGCTCATCAAATATTTCATAAGAAACTTAACACCTCACTTACAGTAGGCCCTAGCATACAACTTTTATTTATTATCTTCCCAGATTAAATTCCTTATTTAATTAAATGTGCCTTGATGCTAGGACGGCTAAAAAGTTAAATAATATTATATGCTAAAAATTATTCCCTTCCCCGAGTGGGTTCGGGGGGGGGCCCCTTAAATTTCTGCATTTAAAACACCACCCTTTCCATAACCAAAACCCGTCCCCAAAGTTGTTTTAAAACTTTCTATTTAGGGTTTTTTTTTTTTTATTAAAGTTCGTGTAACTCCTTAGATTTTAAATTTCAACTTCACTAAATTTTCCCGTTTTGCCGCCTGCCTGCACTTTACGTCCCGGTTTTTGGCAAAAACCCTTTTATAAACGTTATAAAAAAGGGTCTGAAAAACACCACCTCATAAGTCTATACAAACAACATTACCGACCGGTACGATAGCAATTCTTAGTTTCAACTTGTTTACTGTTTTGTATCATTGAGAAAGCCATGTCCTTCGTCATAAAAAAACACAAGCATCAGTAGGCGTCAATTTTATTACACACAAACATTGGTGTGTTGAAACTGTTTGTAACACTTTGGTAATTCGGCCTTGTCACTAAAGCTAAGCAAACATGTTAAGGCTGCTGGTGATTCCAAAATAACTCTGCTTTGAAAAGTGCAACTGAACTGAACTCGTAACTAAATTTTTTTTGGGTTTTATAACAGGGAAAAAGCTTAAGGGCCCGCCCCCCGTTTTTTGGTGAGCGTAATTTGGGGCATTGAGCTGCCCTGTTTATGTGAAATTTTTTGTTCTGTGAAAAAATCATTACTACTTTTTATGAATTTTTTTTTAAAAAAATTTTAAAAAAAAATAAAAATAAACTATAAATTTTTTTTTTTTTAATTTAAACGTAATTTTTTTTAAAAAAAAAAAATCGTAAAATTTCGATTTTCCCTAAGAAATAATTATTCATTGTGCTCAAATTTTACACGAATATATGAATTCATAAAATTAAGGTTCTGTGAAAAATTATTACAATCGGATAAAGAATGTAGGTGTTATTTGTCAAAGAATTGTTTTAAAAAAGAAAACCCCGTAAAATTGTGATTTTTATGAGAAATAATTATTTGATTGCGCTTAAATTTTCCGCGAATATATAAATTCATAAAATAAAGGTTCTGTGAAAAATCATTACAATCGGACAAAGCGTGTAGGTATTATAAATCAAAGAAATTTTTTAAAAATCGAAAAAATCGTAAATTGCGATTTTTATGGGAATTTTTTTTTCGATTGTGCTCAAAACGTGGCAGTTCTAAGTTCAGAGATTTCGAAGGTCTCAATAAAATTTCATCGCAATCGGAGTATCGGTTTAGCCGGAATCGTGCTAACAAACAGACAAAAATACAAAAAAAAAAAAAAAAAAAAGAAAAAAAAAAAAAAAAACATTCCGGATTTTTTCTCCAGTGTAGTGAAATGGAATCTTCGCTTCGCTCGCTACGCTCGCTACGCTCATCTAATTATTCGTCAGAGAAACGAAGAGTTGATGATATTGGCAATGAAGTGGATGTTTGTGTGTGGTTGACTGTACGTGGCAGGCAGGGTCCTTCCCTCTGGCAGGTGGTATTATTTGCTTGAACTTTTAGGTGGGCTGTACTTGAGGAAACACGTTTTCTTGTTGGTTCATTGTGTGCAAAGTGTGAAGCCGAACCTGCCTCTCCTTGGTCCTATGTTCACCTGTCTGAGCTTGCAAGACATTGTATGTACGGTCCATCCCATACGCGGAAGTCCCACATGATTCGTACTGCAGGCGTAGGTTCTAGGTTCGAGCCTCCTGTAACTGTAAGGCCTTGCTTTTCTCTGACATCCTTGGTTGGATGGAAGATAAGGCTTCACTTCACTAGCCTTAATCCCGCCTTACAATAAAGACCCTTATCTATCTATCTATCTATCTATCTATCTATCTATCTATCTATCTATCTATCTATCTATCTATCTATCTATCTATCTAATCTATCTATCTATCTATCTATCTATCTATCTATCTATCTCTCTATCTACTTGCATCTATCCATGCAACCATCCATCCATCCATCCATCCATCCATCCATCCATCCATCCATCCATCCATCCATCCATCCATCCATCATCCATCCCATCATCCATCCATCCCTCCATCCAGCACATATTGCCACCAGTGGCGTAGCTACGCCTTTACGGGCCCGGGTGCAAACTGGACACGACGGGCCCACCCCATTTTTTGTTAACACGCACAAAACAGTACACAAGATAATTGTTTATAATAAGCTTTTGTACTCGACCTCATTTGAAGTTTTCTTACGGTTTTTTTTTTCTCTGCAAATGCATTTATAATGCCATTGACGTCCATTGCTCTGGCCTCGTGGTTTTCAATTGACAATATTGACAAGACAGGAAGTCTTTCTTCAGTCATTGTACTACGCAAATACGTTTTATTTAATTAGTTTGAGTTTCAAAAATGATCGTTCGCACTTGG
Source organism: Sweltsa coloradensis (assembly GCA_024449915.1). Classification (NCBI taxonomy): domain Eukaryota; kingdom Metazoa; phylum Arthropoda; class Insecta; order Plecoptera; family Chloroperlidae; genus Sweltsa; species Sweltsa coloradensis. Next base: position 1,117,876 of record JAMZAV010000210.1, on the reverse strand, counting down.
CCACGGTGACTGGTAATGTGAGGAATAGCATTAAAGCTGTGCATAGGCCCTACATCAGGAAAACTTGAAGAAAGAGCAGCTTTGTGTACCATTAACAGTGTTGCAAGTTCCATTTCTGAAGTTGTTTTTAAAATCTCTGTTTTTAAACATGATCGGAAAGCAAGTAACTGCCCGGGAAACTTAGATGAAATGTCGGTAGTGTACTTGAAAACGAGTGTCGTAGCAGCTGCATATAGTTCATCGTCGTTCATGGAATTGAATGATTGTGGAAGAATAGCAAGGGAAAAATTGTTCACGACGTCGTTCATGCCAGAAAATCTCTTCTTTGATTGGCTTGTCACCCAATCGAGACTTGCGTAGAAAAAATAAGGTCTAACTTTGAAGCTCATTTCAGCATTTTGTCAATCGCTGGTCTACACAAAGCTCATCAACATGCTGATTTAATTTTGTATGCATTTTTCTTAAAATCGTGCTGGTATCCCTATTTATCACACATATTGTGCTCCTCTACATTCTTCAAAACTGTTCCTTAGAGGTGACAGTGTGTCATATGCATTTTTTAGAAGTGTAGAAGCCATGCTTAGATCTTGATTGGAAGATTGCAAACAGTTTCGAAACCGCGTTGACTGTTTCAAGAATTTTTGTTTGAACAACCAACAACAGCACAAGTTCAAAATTTTCAAAGTATTTTTTTAATGACAATGCTTCTCTGCGTCTTTGTCAATGAGTTGGAAATAAATTTGAAATGTTAGCCTCAATAATTTTGCATCAATAGAAATTTGTAACTATCAGGTTAAAACCATACCCCGGAGGGGCCGGGGCCCGAGTGCAACTGCACCCTCTGCCCCCCGATAGCTACGCCACTGATTGCCACGTACTGCTTTACTTTGGAAAGCACAAGGAGACAGAAATTGAATTCTTTATGTTATGTAGGCTAATGCGTGTTTTGATATTATCAGTGCGTGTTTTTAGCTGAGCTTGGTCACTTTGTCTGGAAAACAAGGACATCCTCGGTCGCGAGTGTGACAAGCAGACATGAGCGTTACAACCATTGTTCCCTGGGGAGTGCATTTCACTGATTACAGCGGGCTCATTCCTATAACAAGGTGACCAGACTTTACACGGTCTAGACCTGGTTTTGGTATTGTGTCCCGGTTTCTTAAACAATTTTTAGTACCTTGTTTTGTTCCGGAATCAGGCTTACGTATTACCATACTAGCTATGTGGTGTGCTATTTTAACAGAAATAATAAATGTATACAAGATCATGTCGTTTCACATTTGTTGGAAAATGTGTGTTGTTTGGGGGGGGGGGGGGGGGGCAATTGAACACTGATTGTAACCACCAGGCCAGGTTGTCGAGTTCTCTCACGAAGGCCTCAGGCAGCGGAAGCCTGAGGACTGCGGTTTTCTGCGGGTCTACAGTAGGCGATTGCTTTGTTCTCGACTCCGAGCATATGTGGGTACTCTGGAACTAATTTATGCCAAAATAGCTAATGCACTGATTCAAGCATCCGATAGGCCTGCATATAATTACCCGCATTTTGCAATTTCCTTATATCGTCATCGTTGTACTGTGATCGAATCGAGAGTGAAAGGGGTTTCGTTTAGGCAATTCTTTCTGAGAAGATACACTAAGAAATTGTATTTCTTTGAACATTCTGTTAATGTGACTTGATTTTTAGAAGTGAGTTTAACTGCGCTATGATAATACTTTTTCACGGACGTTGATCTACAATAAAACAAAAAAACACGTACATTTTACGTCACGATCTGCAAACTGGTTTACGATTTGACGTTTATGATAATCTGGTCTTCTCATCTAGCTGGTTAGCTTCATGCACACCGACACGTCGAAATCGGTTTGCTCTCGTCTCGTACGTACGTGTAGATCGGCTTGGCTTGGTTTGGTTTTGTTTGGGGGCCAGTTGAAACTGTTCTTTCTCACTCATTTGGCCTCAATCTCCATGAAATATATTGAAACTGGACTGCAGGGCCCCGATTCTTCTACCTCTACTATATTAATTAACCCGTAACCCCCTAGCTGGCCCCAACCTATTAACAATGTATTTTTGTTTGTACATATATTGTACAGGAATACGGTTTGTACCTTCCTCCAGAGGTTATTTCTGACCAAAGGAGGTCTACGTGACGACAAGCACACAATCGAATTTGTACATTATTTATAATATGACGTCAGAATTAGAAAAAAACAACACACAACTGTATTATCATAATGTTTTCTTTCAAAACCATAGTTCTATTCTCTTTCTAACCTGATTTCTTCAAAACTTAACCTAAACCCGATAAAACAAGGCAGCGTGAGAAATGGACGTCGAGTCAACGCTTTGTATTTGAGTAGTACCCATTGTGTAAATATCTGGGTACTGAAAAGCTAGAATGGAGATAGCTTTGTTTTCAATGCAACGAATACTATTAAAAAATAATGTAAACCTCCAAAACATGCACCCGTACAAGCAGGCGCATTGTGTGGACGATTTCAAGCTACCCAGGTTACTTCTCCAGTGTGACTGGTTTTCGGTAGGTAGGCTCTACATGGCTGGATTTGGGATTACAGTAAGCATTCTGCAATGATCAAACACGTAATTATAGTCCATCCCTAAATATTTTCATCTCATGGGTGTTTTTTTATGCTTGGTCCTGGTAATACTAATACCAAGGGAAAGGGGTAATTAAACTACACTACGAAAGTGATTAAATTGGCACAGTTATATTATTATTGGTCTATTGTTCAGCAATAAACCAACCAACACCAAGTGTTTTATCTCAACCTAACCAGGCGGGTCAGTTTACCTAACGTCTGCCTATTTGCACATGCACATAACAAAACAAAGTGTTACATAGCTAGGCGAAAGAGTGGGGTTTGGCTACGCGTCACAGACGGCCACTTCCCCTCCTAGGATGGGTCACATCATTGTGACGTCAGAAGTGGAACCTCCATACATGGGCCTCTTGAGCCAGCGCGCGGCGTTGCCATGTCGTCGCATCTCCTGTTCATTATCTAGCGTCAGTCTTGTTTATTTAGCCTATGTTTATCTAGGTACGGTTATTGGCTTCTCACTTCGCACTTAGCCTCGTGGGCTGAATGCAGCCTCTATACATTTTAGATTTCAAAATTTCCTGACAAAGCGAAAACCATATTTTTGCAAATTGGGCTGAACATGGTAACGAACGAAGGAACTGATTTTGGCCCCCAATGTTATGATTGGCCATGATGGCTCGTCGGGGGCCTGCTCCCTGACAATTTATGTTTTTTTTTAGAGTAGATTTGGTTAGATCCAGAGATTTTTCAGGGTAAATAAGGAAATTACAGAATTATAAAAAATCCTGACTTTTCCAGGACAGAACTGTTCATTTCCCCGAGTGTGCTAGGTTTTGAGTGCACTGTGCAAAGGCAAGGGTTGTTTTAGGCTCGAAGTAGACGCAAAACAACTAACTCTCAACTCAACATCTAACCAGTCGAATACAAATGACTTGTGACTTTTCTTTGTGTACTTGTACACGTCTGCAAGTAACGGAATTACATTATTTCCCCACAGAAAAAAAAATAAAAAATAATTGCATGAGTTATAAATTATGAATTATGAAATCCCCAATAAACTGTATTGCAGGCATGTGGTATAAAGTAATTGAGTGAATTTGCAAAATCCGAGTCAATAGTCACTTAATTATAAAGTATAATTAATTACATAGCTTATTGTCATTACCGTTCGAATGGTAACGACGTAATCAGGGGATAGCGAGTAGTATGTAATGTTGTTGCACTAACGCGTTACTACTACCAGCAGGTGTGTGTAGTCTTTACTCTGTTCATAAGGAAAGGGTCACAATGTCTGCTTTACGCTGTACCAGTTTAGATGCACTCTGCGAGACGATCGTATTGTACTAACACATTACACAATGAATGCCACGGCGCGAGATATATATAAAAAAATACAATTACAAAATGTTGCTGTGAAAAACATTGCGTCAATGTTAGGAGCAAATTACACAGTTCATTAAGTTATAGCGAGCTTCTGTCATAGTGTTGATCTCCGGGAACATTTGTAGAGATTTTTTTTATGTCCCCCCTCCTTTTCTGAGGTCACAGTTTGCGTACGGCGATATCTCGACTTTCTGGCCCCAGCACATTCCAAAAAGTTTCAACATATCATTGGGGAATAGTGATTACTGAATAGAGCCACGAGAAAATATGTAAACATTTATATTATATGTACATGTTTCAACTTAAAATTGCATCAAAATTATTTATATGTAGATGAAGTCATCCATTTTATTTCACTTTTGTGGATCAGAAAACTCTAGTGGAATATACATTGACAGCTAAACAAATTGATTTATGATATTATGAAAAAAACATGTAGGCCTATATTTCGAAACAAAGTGCTAGGACGTTTGCTAGTTATCTTATTGTATTGACAATGACAATGTTTAGACCTATACCACTACGAGACATTACAATATTATTTATCTAACTGTATTAGGCCTATAACTGTTATTGGCCGATGAAATCAGTCACCAGTCGTTGTCGTCAGTCATCGTTCGGTGTAAACGGATGGAAGAGTCCAAAATATTAAACACACAACAAATAAACACGAATAGTTATTAAAAAAATTAAATAATTACAATTTTGATTTCCATTTAACAAGAATTTAAAACAATGTCAAATCAAATCGTGAAATAAAAATAAATTATGAATCACAACCACAAAAATATCACGGGTATATATAAATCAGCAGACTTAAAAAATATAGGCCTAGTAATAGAATAAAAAAACAAATTTGAACAAATCATGAAATTAAAAAAAATCAATTGTATTTGACTGAGAAATCAAAAACCAGTGATCACTCACAAAGTGACTGAAGGCCGGTCGTCAACCCCTCGGGAAGGGACAGAGTGCGGTTTCTCGTGTCCCCTGAGTCTGACCGTCACTCTGCTGGTCACTATAAGACGATACACATGTTACAACTTTTTACCGAGATATCTTCCGTGTGTGTATCAAAACAATTGTGCATCAGCTCGCAGAAACATTGTTCCAAACATCAATGTGAGGAATAGAAAAGCAAATACTTGACTTGCTTCACTTATTTAAAAATAGCTCGTGCCTTTCTGGCTGTTATCTTAAAACTTGGCCTGGCTATCTCTTATTTATTACGTATTTAACTCGACTCGCATATCGCATTTTTTATCGTTACTTAGGAAATCCATAAAGAAGTCTTTCTTTTTTTTGGACTGTGGAATCACTTGTGGATACAGCTTAAATCAATGTTTACATGTTTCTCTCTTTAGAGAAACATGTGTGTGTAACATTTATTTGCAAATGGCGAACTTGAATCTCTTCTCGGCGTCGCCATGAAAACGACGCTAGTTGGTGGTGGGCAACGATGAACATATTGCGATGTCCGCAAAATCAATGCTAGGGCTACTATATTGAAGCCCCCTCCACTACACAAGGGATGGCGAACCTTTGATTCAGTGGTCAGTGGTCACGCAAATCAATTGAAAACTGACTGGAAAAAATGTGATGTCAACACCGTAGAATTAGTACAGAATGTTTTACCAATTTTGTCTATAATATTTATATGGACAGCCCTGAAATTATACTTTTAGCAGGGTATATAATATGAATAAGCCATTTTTAAAACGGCCCATGAAACAATTGTTTCGGGAAAATAATGTACAATAATTGGGCTTCTGGGATGCCTAGCCTTAGAAGTTTTATATTTTAATCATTACAATTTGCAAATGGTTACATTTTATCGTCGATAATTTATAAAATTGGGAAGATCTACATAATATTGGCACTTTACCAAATGTTGTCTTCAAAATTGGCAGGACTACCTAAGCTACGCAGAACTCTTTTAGTTTACACGTTTACGCCACTGTAATACGAAATGGGGGGGGGGGGGGGAGGTGGTTATCTTCACTGTGATAGTGCATACACAATACATTACATAAATATGAGCATAGATAGTTCATACATTGTGCTATATTCGGCATTCCCACCTAAAAATTCTGTTTATAATTTATGCAATTTTTCGATATTTTTTCAACACATTCTCGCAGTTAGTTTTTGTGCTCGTGGCACCTGGTACCTGGTGGATGGTTCGGTAATCGGTGATGATGCTGGCTGCGATGGCGTCAGTCAAGTCAAGGCCTCCTCCTGCCTGCCTGCCTGACTCAAACCACATTTCTTAAAAATTATCTTGATTGTCTGTCCGAATAAAACATGGGACAAATAAAGGGTGGTTTTCGTAAATCAAGACTCGGTCTTGAGAAAAATTAATTACCATAACAACTGCCTTAGCCTTGCAATAGTTTTACCTAGTTAATTTCTAGTCTCAATGCAATTTTTTTTTTTAATTGATGGGGTTGTTTGTACTCTTAACCAGAAGTTAATCAAGGGCTGACTGGGTCTGGGTGTAGTAGATAGATGGAGCTAGACCCCTTGATTTACTTAGAGTCGATGGTGTACGTAGATGCAAAGGCATTGGAAAACAATTGTGTAGCCTTCATTAGGGCCTATGCCCACTGTGCCGTTATAAGAAAGATACCATTCTTGCCTAGACGTTTCCGATGCTAATAATTGTCTTATTTAATTGGGGCAAGTGATATTTTCCACATAAGAAAAAAATACCCATTTTGTTTTGTTTTGTTGTAAAATTTGGAAATATCGTGCCCTACACATGAATGAGATTAAAGTTACACAATGTAGCAGTGAATGCATCTTGATTGTGTATTACTAGAGTAGGCATGTTACTACCGTACTAATTTACTAGTAGGCTTTTTACACTTGAGCATTAATTTGGGTATTATATTGTAAATAAATATGTTGTTTTGAGAAGTTGTGGTAGCCAAGTGGCAACATCGCCTTCCGACGCTTTCACAGGCTCCAGCTGCTTGGAGTGCGTGTAGTGTGATATTATTAGGGCAGAGGGGGGGAATGTTGTTGTGTATGAACAACAGCTGGGTGGGAAGCTGGCTGCAGCTGCCCCTCCTGCATTCACAACAGACTGGTTCTTTCTGGACGTGACGCGGTGTTGCCAAAGTTCAAACACATCATTATCGTACAGCGACCGTGAAATTATTGTACACTAGGCCGCTTCACGAATGCATTTTGTAGTCGCGTTGATGGATGACCTGTTTTTTGGTTAACTATTTCTGTCAAGTTTTTTTATGCGTGGGATCTATTTTTGTACAAAAATTTTTTAGGTTTAAAATTTGGGTAAAATTTTTTTACATAATTGCTATGGTAATACCAACTAACAATAGATTGTAAAATATCTCGAGGCACAAAGACTAGCTGTTTGTACGCATTGTAGGACCGTAGGTGATGTTGTAAATTTTTAAAAGTTATTTGTTAATTATTGGATGAGCGAAGCGAAGACTTCCAATTTCACTGACCCCCCAAAAAATTAGCTCGTGTTGTTTTTTCCTGTCTGTTTGTTCGCGCTCTACCGGGAAAACGGCATATGCGATCTTGATGAAAATTGGAGGGGACCTTTGAAATCTCTGAACTTAGACCTGCCACATTTTTGGGTATTTCTACGAATTCTGGCTAACTTTTTCAACTTTTTCTTTCAAAAAGCACTACATCACCATTAACTTAATGTTCATGACAATTAATATGAACGTTGTAACCCGTTTTGTCAGAATCGGCCTAAATATCACGAAAATATCCGAAAATTTGGCGTTCAGAGATTTCGAAGATATCCCCTCCAATTTTCATCAAGATCGCATAATATGCCGTTTGCCCGGTAGAGAGCGAACAAACAGATAATTAAACAAACAACAAACAAACAGAAAAAAACACCCGAGCTATTCTTCTCGGGGTAAGTGAAATTGAAGTCTTCGCTTCGCTCATCCAAAAATGAATCTGGCGTTTTATAAATGCCACTAGATTTATTAAGTTAGTTCTTGTGTAAGAAGCTATATTTATTTTTACTTTGACACTATTACTCATAAATCGTAAGTGATGGGTGTAGCCTGCTACGATGTGTAACTGCTCCTGTAATATGTTTTTACATTGTTAATAACGGTTTCACCCGTCTGGGGCCCGGGGAAGAATTTGGCCCAGAGTATGGCTCGACTATTCGTAAAAGGCGAGGAAAGAGATAGTGTCCATTTAGCAACCATCAGCTAGTATGTAGGGGAAAATATAATATGACTCGCCGACGAACTAGAGGCGAGCTCTGGAAGTCGTCGTCAGGTACCCTTCCCCCTCCCCTGGACGACTCCCCCACGACGTGAGAACCCCCCTTTTCCTCCCTCTATCCGTGGCTGGTTCTGACCAGCATGCAAATTAATTAAATAATTTGTAACGTATGTGTTTTTAATCATTAAACTTTCGGAAGTCATTAAGTAAACGTTCATAATTCTAACTCTTAACACAGCATCGTTATTATCTATTAGATCCATCCCCTTGACGAGCACACTAGGCTCTATGCAGTTGATGATATGGTGACTCAAGTGGATGATCTTGCCCAGTGCTCTTGTTTTTTTTTGTTTTTTTTTTTTTTGTGTGGGGGGGGGGGGGGGGGCACCGGGTCAGCACTACTCTAGTGAAATGGGTCTATGTGATTGTGAGTATAGTAGTCGTGGTGTAATCAAAAAATAATTCATGGGTGTACGCTCTTTTCTTGGTAAAGTAAAGAAAACAATTCTTAGAGTGTGCTTGGAGTATTTTAACGAGTGTTTTATCAGACAAAAACGTAAATGAATGATTAATGATGCCTATGAAAAAAATGCGAAATAAGACAAAATCTCAAAATTTATCAATAATATCTCAATAAATACCTGATGATATAAAATAAAAATTGTGCCCTCCTCTGACCAAATTTGGGGGGAGATGAGCTTCGTCTGCGCTTTGACAGCCTTGAATGGCGCCAAATACTTTTATGAACAAATAAATGTATTTTGTTACATAAATTATTTCATTTTTATTGTTTTGTTGGTGGGTATTACTTCCTCCTTGCACGAATATATCGTACAAAATGCCATTATCATAACGATATTATCGTACATGGTACAGGCGCCTGAATTATCGTACAAAACGATATTATCCTACGTCTGGCAACACTGACGTGACGTCACCAGTCGAGGGAACAAAGAAAGCTTCGGCTTGGTAGGTAGCGCTAGTGTCGTTCCCTTCAACTCTACGTGCCTGCACGGCGGCCATCGCAGAAAGATCTCGGGAGCTGGCTTGTTCGGACGTGTGAGCGTGTGTGAAGTGAGGAAAGGACAAGGACTAGTGCGAAGCTAAGTTACGGTAATAAGCTTAGAGTAGAACCAAACGAACTCTAGTCGCCACTAACAAGCTGTGTGTAGGATTCTAACACATTACTAAGTATTAGTGTATCTGTGAAGCGGAATCTTTGTAGATAAACTTGTGTGATTGTGTGCGAGCGTAGCTTACCCATACCTAAACAATCAGTCGCCATTTTTAAAAATAATCATGCGTTTGGAAGTTCACTCGGCGGCGAACTTCCTTGTTCAGCTGGCTCGTATTAAACCAGACAACGGTTTGACGGAGGTTGAACTAGAGATGTTTAAGATATCTCTATCCAACGTCCTGGCCCGTCGCTACGAAGCACATTGGTTCCCGGAGAAACCCACAAAGGGTTCGGGATATCGTTGCATTCGCATCAACAAAGCAATGGACCCTGTAATCGCCCAGGCTGGACGCAACGTTGGCCTACCAACTTACCTATTGAGTGAAGTTTTTCCTCGCGAGTTGACCATGTGGATAGATCCGGCTGAAGTGTCCTACAGGATCGGGGAAGATGGTTCCATCTGTGTGCTCTATGAAGAGGGGAAGCTGCAAGACCCTAAGAAGGAAGACAACAGCAATCCAGCCAATTGTAAAGAAGCCATGCTGATTCTGGATCCTCGTAACTCATCCTTCTCTTTCGAGCAGACAACCACCTACGTTTCGGGCTAGCGAAAGCCACGACGCACGATAACCTTCGTAGCCTCCTCTGGGAGCACCCACCGTCCATGTTTTCATACGATCTAGGCCTAGCCTACTACTCATCAGAACATTACCGTCGCCCTGCCAATTTGTGCCTAACCCCTGTGATCTCATTCAAACTGGACTAAGAAAGCTTATTGACTCATCTCCTCGGCTCAACCTATTTTGCTTCGACCAAGAGTTCAATACCAATCTCCAAATTTACTGCGCATTCAGGGCTCCGGGACCAACGCGATCTACGGCTCCTTAGGCCTAGCAGGCTAGCCTATAGCCTAGGTAGGCCTACTTCTGTGGACTGGCCTTACTGTTCCGAAAATCGGGAGAAACTTTTTTAACATCAAGCTCCACTGATTAATGTTATCGAATAATTATTGTGCGAGAGAGAAATTTAAAGTCTGTTAAAAGCTGTAGCCTAGTAAGTAGGGCTATGAATCATGTCTAATGGACCACTACCACCTACTCGTTAATATAGGGGGTATGGCCTATACATTTTTCTTGTGTCTTCATACTGTGATGTAGTTATAAAACAGGGGTGACGTTTTGACAGGGTAAGCGATGTGGTGTGTACTTTTATGCCTACTAGTTGTAGGCTAAGCCTTGGATGTTTTATTACATTGTTAAAAACAAATAATATCTAAATATGCCTTTTTATATAACTTTTCTATAAGGCAATGTGTTTGTTGATATTTCATACTTTACGCGTTTTGAACATCCTTTTATGGAGGTAAATAGGCTGCCGCCTACCTATGAACAGTACCAAACTTGTATAGCATAATTTACGCGATTAAACAAACTGCCATGAACCTATGCGGTGGACAAACTTCAGGAATTAGTACAAAGTTTGAGACAGCAATCTGTGATTTTTTGTATGGTTGCAGTATTGTTTTAATGAAACTAATGAATGTAAATACTATATTATAGTCCGATTCATGAATATTAACTTGCTTGGTTTAGTAGACAAGGCAAATGGGGATATGTACATTGTAGGTGTGCCAAAGTTTTGTTGCTTTAGGGCTTTTGAATAAGCAAATTTTGCATCATGCTCTAGGCCTAGGTCTTAGCTTGCCTAGATATGCCCACCCACCACCAGGCCTTGATGCACTCTGTATAGAATCTTGTTTTAACTAGGGCCTGGGCTTATAACTAGGCATGACTCGCATTCGTTGCCCTTAAATAGTATTTTCGTAACCAGAGAGGCAGGAATTAATGTTTATGCTTAGGCTTGTAGACATTACTTCGGCACTGCTCCATGTGAAAGCCAATGAACTAGGCTACCTATTGGGAGTTTAACTGTTAATTCATAAATATATCTTTGTACGCTTGGAATGTACACGTGTATACCGGTGTCGCCTTCTTTGGAAGGCTGTGCCAGTCCTATGGGCTGGGGGTGGGACAAAATGTAAGGGAAGGCATCTTGTAAATTACCGTAATTGAATTGATTGAATCCAATATGTCAAGTCAAGTGAACGAAACCAGCCCCGGGATTCTGTAAAGATTTTATCGAAATGTCTATCGCTATTGGCCAATTTTGCATTGAGCCCGACCTGCCCGATAGCGATAGACATCTTGATATCGATTGTAACAGAGTCGCGGGGTAGGTGTGTGAACTTGCTAGGCCTATATTTTTTGTGGGGGGGGGGGGGGAGTCGGGGGTTAGAAAGCAACAACAGTAAAATAATAAGGCCTATGATGATTACTGTAAGGCTATTATGTGATTTGTAGCCTAGCGTAGTTTAAATAATTTTTTAACATAATTTGCGATCTCATTTTATCCGAATGGCCTAGGTGCCTTTCTTGATTTATTGGGGGGGGGGAACTGTTTTCGATGTTGCTTGATACTTGATTTTTTAAGTTACTGGTGTGGGGCTTTGAAGCATTGACCCACTGGTCTTATTCAGGATCAGTCACTGTGATTAGAATGGGCTGGTGTTCCTAGAAAAGCATGCCCACACCATAGGCTAGTGAATTTGACAGCTAAACTCTTCTAGTTTAGTTGGGACCAGATTGAAATACGTACTACTGTAACTTATATTGAGCATGTTTAGGGTTAAAATAGATTTCTCCAAATGATTCGAGTGATAAATGTACTACAAAAAATTACAACCTATGCTGCCAACAATGCTGCCTACATTGTCATAGGTTGTAAGCCTACAAAACCCCATTTGCCTGTCATCAGTAGAACGGATTTTATTGACTGTAGGCTAATATTCAAATGTCATTTTTTAATCTTTACCTAGGTAGATTTGAGAATGCCTCGTTTTAACATTGAAACATTATTGGCCTGCATTTATTTTCAGTCAGTGGGCTATATAGTTTTCCAAGTTTCTAAGTTAATTTAATTCATACTTGTAATTATTTGTATCATTGCACTTCATTGTAAAATAATTGTTACTTTCATATTTTAAATGTGTACAATAAATGCACAGCCTGCAGTTTTGTACATAATAAAACGTCCATCGTAAGAAATTCTCGTGATATATTTTCTGGGAGGGCACTATCCTTCACTGGCTTGAACAAGAGCCACATCCACATGTTTCCTACTTTCACTTTCTGTTTCCAGTATGAATACTAAAAGCCTTATTCCTGCATAAAAGTTACGGTATGCTAGAACGAGATATGTTTACTAAGTGAAGTGATTTTACGGTAATCATTTTTATTTTAGCCTACTAGAAAATGCATTTTTCTTCAGTAGGTGCCGTATAAATGGTGATTTTATTATTATTATTGTGAGTGCAGTCATTTGACGTGTTGTGTACCTTCTACGCTGCATTTGAAGATTGTGCCCAGTGTGTGCTAAATAGAGGTAGCCTTCCATAGTAGGCCTACCTTTTACAATGCATCAAGTATTTCCGAAGAACGTTTGGACACCGGTACCTACACATCAGGTAACTAGGCCTCTGATGCCTCTGGTGTATTGGCAAATTGATATTATTTATTATTATTGGTAGGCCTAGGTAGGCCTAATTTGTCTTGCCAACATATGTCGAGGCTCTGATCCTATTTTCCTTCAGTGCATTTCATTAGAGGCCCCCAGCTTACAAGTTTGTTCGGTTTAACGTTACCAATCGAAAGATAACATTCCTCCGTGTATAACTGATTTGTCTCCTTAGTTGGTCACAATATGTTGCGGTTTCCATTTTATTTGTCTTGTGTTCGGCTGCCAACTATTTCGGGAATTCTGTTTAGGCCTACATATTTTGTAGTTCCGGATTCTTTTAGCCACCCGAAAGGCTAAATTTTTGAAACTCTTGATTGTCGTTAGTCAACGAGGTTTTACAACTCCGTGCAGAGTAATTTACTTAACCTAATTCCTTGTGAATAGCAATTCATACAGGAATTAGTCGCACCAAAATCCACTTAAAAGTAAAATGTCAGAGGAATTCTAGATCTTCGTGGGTAGCATCAAACCGAACAGACTTCACTAGATACTACATCAAATATCATTATTTATGATTATTATTATACAGTCAATAGCAAAATAAGCATTCATTTCACTGCCCATTTCTCTTGCATATTTTCAAAACCCTATTTTGTTAACCTTGGGGCTTATTTGGATAACATGCACATCTAGGCTAGGCCTAGAGGTCTACATTGCAGTCTTGGGCAAGTTGGCAAAGGAACTTTGTAAAGTGGCCTGTAGGCTTATTATCAATAGGAAGTCAGTCCGAGTTTCCTTTTTTTACCGATCTAAGAAGTGTAGGTCAAGAAAATCTAAAAGCAAATTCATTATCGGCAGCAAGAGAATTTCCTCTGAACAGATGTACCCTAATTTTAGTTGTATATTTTAGGGATGCACAACAATAACATCAAAATGATTCTAAATTGAAACGGTGACTTCGTCTGTTGAAAGTTATTTAAGCATTTTCCTACGGAAAGGCGTGTAAATTATTTATTTATCGTCATTCACAATGCATGCCTGCACGGTACCGGTAGGGTAGGCCTAGCCGGTATAGCATTCCGCATAAGGAGCTGAAAATTTATGACGTGTTTTAAATTTTTTTTTCTTAAAACTCTCAACATCATACCATTTTCTTTATCGATTATCAAAATGTTTTTGAATAACGATTATTGTGTGCATCCCTAGATTAGGCAAATTTAGGAAGTAAACATGTCAATGTATTTTTAATATTGACCCCTGAATTTGATGGAATTGTTCCCGCAAAATAGGCCTATCTTTTAAGTTACCTACGGATACAAATTCCTGACAAGTTGAAAAAGGAACGTGTCCTGCCCCAAGCCAAGACTAGGGCCTACATCCAATCATACAGAGAGGTGCCAACGCAGCATCGCACACCCTTGTTGGCTTACTGTGGGGCCTAATTTGTATGCACATTGCACATTGAACGAACAGAACTAGTGAATAGACAAGCCTACCACATTAGAGTAATGTCACAAAAATTGTTATAGCCTACTGTCCTTAGCAATAATTTATATTAGGTAGGCCCTATCAAAGACTAAATGTGACAGATTCTTATTAATAGCAAAATAGCAAATCAAGTTACCATTAATTGTTTTAAATTAGGGATGCACATAGATACCTTTTTCATTATCAATCATCAAAATCGTAATGTCATCATCGAATCGATATTAAAAATTCAAGACCATTCCGACATAGTTGGAATCTTAAATGTGGTAAATGAAATTCAAAACAATACAATCTAATGCCAGTCGCTGCATCGTCCTGTCTGTGCTGTCTTTGTTTTCGCCTCCCGCAATCAGCCAAGTTTGCTCTCAAATGTAAATCTCGAGTAAGACATCTTGTGACCTATCTCTTGTCTGCCCAAGCGGGAAATACGAATTACGTGTTTCGGGCCGTTTTCAAGTTTCAACCAGTATTGACATTTTGATTATCGATCAGACTTTTGATTAGGCTATCGATTATCGAAATTGTATTCAATATTGATCATCGTATTTATCCCTAATTTAAATAGTAATTCAAAAATCTTGTTTTTGGGATCTGGAGTTTTGAGCATTCGATTCCACTAATTAATTTTGTCCTTTGCAGCCTAAAACAGTGTAGCCCTATTCCCAAGATTAGACCTAGGCCTACTTAAAAGTTTAAAAAATCATGTGCTTCAGTTGAAAAGTTAGCCTGTTTTTGTGGTTTCAATTATTTTTCAAGTTTACTCGAGAGTTTAACCTGTATTGTACCTTGTCCGATGGGGGACCTGCCATTGTAGGCTATCTTAGTTAAGAAGTTAATGGCTGATACGGCAACACTAACCATAAACCACTGTGATCACTAAATGGCAATCATGCTCTCTAAAACTGTCCGCTAGAACAGATTCAGTAACTGTGACTTGTGTGTAGGTATTCATAGGCCTATAGGTAGGCCTACACTTATATTCATTCTTAAACGGGCAAAAATAATATTGCAAAATACGAGATAAGTTGGGGGTTATGCAAAGCTTGGAAAGTTCAGTAAACACAAATGACACACTGATATGCACCTACTAGGCCTATACCTACTCATACTTAACTTACAGGCCCTACTACTTTTCATTTGGGGCAATTTCAAATTTGATCTGTCTAGACTCTAGACCCTCCGTGCTAGTTGGTTTTCTCCGAGTGTATGTAATGTTTTGCAGGGATTAAACATTAAAGGTGACCTAACAAAGTAGGCCTACCTATGTAGTATGTACCGGTACAAAGTTCATAACCATGCATTTGATTATTGATTAATATTTAAATAAATTATAGGCTTAGTTCTTATTTCGATTGGTAACAATTTAAGATTTATTGCACTATTATTGTGTTGAATGGTAACTCATTGTATGATGACCTGGAAAGTTAGGTGTATTTCATCGAAGAACTAGTTCTGAGAGGTGTTAAATGTATCTTCTTAGTTCTTACATAGTTCTACTATCATCAATAATCTGCATCATCAAGTAATAACTAACATTCGTGGAATTCTCCATTCAAAGTACCAGAAATAAAATTGATTTGACTTGGTCTTTGTATGGCAGCCTTTAAATCAAACATGGTTAATCTACAGCCCACGGGACTCTGCCTATGTGTAGGATATCATTAAAAAAAGTCCACTTTATTATTTCAAAAAATAACTTGGGCCTATAAACAAACAAACCGAGCTTGAAAATGTGTTTTCCTTTAAACTTGACTATCCTTGAGAAAAATAGCTTCAGATGTTTAGTAGCCTAGGTTTTTTGTCTGGCCTATTTTTGTGTTCTCTAGTCTCTAGTTGGACAAACCACAATAATCTGATATTGATGAAATTTTATGAGGTAGGGTAGGCCTACTTCGTAATCTCTGAACTTGAGCCTTCTTCATGTTTTGTAGGTCTACAGCCAAAAAAACATACTTTCCTATTTTTGAGTAGGTCTACTTTTTTTAGTGATAGCAGGTCTTTTTGTTAACTCCCGACACTCTACAGTGCTCACAAACTGCTACTGCAATCTTGATTAAAATTAAAGAAAACTTGGCCTACATAGGTATAATCTCTTGACTTGACATGCCACTTCAAAAAAGTCAAAAGTTGAAGAAATATTTCTCATGAAAATCGCACGATTTTTTAAACTTCCGCATGTGTTTTTTTTGCCGTCTACTGGACTAAAATGAGTAGGCCTACAATGTTGAAGATGATGCAACTGAAATAAAGTTTGGTTGCCATCTAAGGTTTTACATTTTACATTCATTTACATAAACATACATTTTTTTCCAAATCCGTAAATTGGTTCTTTTGCTAATACCGGCCAGGCTAAGTTGGCATTCTGTGAAGGCCTAGGTACAATTACCAGCATCTGTCTAAAAAAAATCAACACCAAATAATATTTTTGGTCAGGAATAGTGTAAAATCGTTTAGCCTCTTTGATCGCGAAATGCCAAATTACTAGGAAGCTTCGCAAACGCTTTTTTTAGTCGCGTTGATGGGTGAGCTTTTTTGTAAGTTTTTAGTTTGCGTATAGGACCACTTTTCCTTTGCAAGTGCTTTTTGAATGCATTGTAGTAGGTGATTGTTGTCAAGTTTCTATTGTTACTTGTTAATTGTTATTATAAACCTAAACAAATTCAAATTAAAACCTTTAGGCCTATTCTATGGATTCTGGCTAACTTTTTCAACTTTTTCTTTCAAAAAGCCATACATCACCATTACCTTAATGTCCATGTAAAATATGAACGTTGTAGCCCCACCCGTTTGGTCAGAATCGGCTCAAATGTCACGAAAATATCGCACTAAAAATAAAAATAATCATAAAAGTACGATATTCATGAGAAATATTTCTTCGATTATACCCAAAAACGTGGCAGGTCTAAGTTCACAGATTTCGAAGGTCCCATCCAATTTTCATCCATGTCGCATTACCGGTATGCCGTTTTGCCGGGTAGAGTGCGAACAAACAAACAGACAAAAAAAAAAAAAAAACACCCGAGCTAAATTTTTTGGGGGGTCAGTGAAATTGAAGTCTTTGCTTTGCTCATCCAATTAATTTATCGTCGGTCACACAAGATTCGAATACAGTAGCTCGGTGTTATGGCAGTAAACGTATTAGGTAGACCTATGGCACTATATCCTCCTGAAATCTTGAATTATTTACTTTTTTCAGAAAATGTGTAATCAATAATATTGATTGTTGTGTGTATTCCTTTACTAGTAGGCCTTTGAAACAAACAAAATATGCGTATTTAATCACAAGGGTTTGCTTTAAAATTAAAATTCCCTAAGACTATTTGAAAATCCCTTGTGTAGTTGGGTTTAAATACAAATTTATTTGTATTTATTTACATATTTTTTTAAATAAATAATTTTATTTTTTTATTGTATAGGGTACCGACAATTTTATGACATGTGGCCTTTCGGTCTTTTATTGCATACATAGTTAACGGTTCAATCAACGCATTTTTATTTTTTGTGTTTGGATTTTTCATCAGCCTTCGAGTTCTGTTTTTCGATAACTTTTAACGATTTTTGTATTTATTTGTTTAGGCCTAGGCCCCTATATGGAAATATTTCTATTGAAAATATTAATTATTCTCTCAAATATGCATAAGTCAGGGTTTTGCTAACCTTGTTTGTGTTAGGAGCCTATTTGATAGAAAATTTGAAAGTTATAGCTACTTGGACATAGGCCTAGTAGGAATTGAAAAGGAATTAAATCATATTAGGCAATGTTTGATTTTTATGGGGTAGGACAAATGTACAACATAATGTTTTAATTTTTTATGTATATAGTGAGCCATTCAAGGCTTCAAGCAATGTTAATTTTGTGGTTGAATTTTTGATACGATAATTTGAAAATTTGGCCAGTAGGCTATGTGGACAGTTTTAACTTTTTACCTGATGATTGTAAAACAATTTATGCTTTACGCATAAACAGGTCACTGGTCACAGAACCTGCACAGTTTGCAGGCTTCGTCCGCAGTTCAGCACAGTATTTTCGGATATTTCAGTGGAAAACTGTTCTATGACTTCAAAAAATGTCACTCAATGCTAGGTAGGGGCCTACTTGTTTATTGGAAGAAATCTTCACATAGGCCTACTACACAAAGTGGAAAACCACTACATTTTACAATCAATAACACCAAATTTATCAGTCGAATCACTATTAATGCGAACGATTTTCATTGGATATTTTGCGTTTATTTGTGCCGCTCATGTTGACAGCTGCAGGTTGACTTAGTTGACTTGGGATTCAAGAGAATTTTATTAACAAAACTACGGTATAGAGCCAGGCTAAACCCACTCAGAAGCGCAGGTTCCCAACCCCTGGCCTAAGTGGAACCAAAAATTGTAAGGAGACAATCTCCCATTTTCCTAATATTTTGAGTTTGAAATTTGGTTCGACAGTTCATTGAAAATTCAAATGTTGCAAAAATTTGTATTATTACGCTCTGTAATAGGCCAACTAATTTCTAAAATCTGTTGACTTTCGAATTCAGTGACGACTTTAAAAACACATGGAGCCGTACATAATTAATAACCGAATCTACAGGTTTCTGACTTATGCGGTGCCTATGCTTATGCCAATAATCAATATAGAACGGAAACTTGTTCATTAGAAATTAAACTGTCCATTCTTATTGCTGTGACAATCATAAGTGAACTTGATATTGCTTTTAAATAGTTTTTATGAATTGTTAGGTTAGGCAACATTTTACATATAAAATCTAAGTAGGTAAGTTCATGATTAGTTGCAGTGGCTTATCCAAGGGGGAAAGGGGGGAACAACCACCCCCTTTTGCCAAAAAAGTTTGAAAGTGCATTTTAACGTTTCAATTGAGAATATAGAATAACTGTTTTATCGCAATACTTAAGACAAATTACCATCTGACCAAAAGAGGATTTTAATAGATATACAAAGTTGGTTATTGTGATGCTTTAAAACGCACAGATTTTCACCAAAATGACCTTGAAAGAGAAAAACTTTGGATTAAAAACGGGATTTTCACCAAAATGACATACATGTCACACAAAAGTTAAAATTGTGATTTTTGCCACCCCTCCACAAAAATTCCTGCGGATACCCTTGAATCATACCCGAGTAATTATTATACCTAAGTTAGGACCCTGCTTGTGGGTATTGCTTTTGCTTTTTAATTTTATTCTGCAACTGGTAGTAGGTTGGCAAAACTGCGTTGTTGTAAAACAATGATACATACAGTAGGGAGGGCTTATACATACTTATTTCAATGTAGGCCTTGATAACCTATCAAAAATGTCACCATTTGCAAAATTCTTACATTCCTATTTTTTTTATTTTTTTTACCAAATCTAGAGCAAGATTTTAATTTTTCGTTGCTTTTAACGTCTCTATTATTG
Source organism: Sweltsa coloradensis (assembly GCA_024449915.1). NCBI lineage: Eukaryota > Metazoa > Arthropoda > Insecta > Plecoptera > Chloroperlidae > Sweltsa > Sweltsa coloradensis. Next base: position 1,098,111 of record JAMZAV010000210.1, on the reverse strand, counting down.
CTATTCGAGACGATAGTTGGTGGAAGATGACAGACCCATGTCTTATGCGGGACTTGAATCCCCGTCCACGAGAGCAATACGCTTCAGACAGGCGCCCTAATTGTATGTGCTACTGCGGGGCGGCTATAAGAAATTCCATATAAAAAAATTAGGGATGCACACGATTATTGATATTATCGAGAGAAAAAATTGTAAAAGTAGGCTATGATATTCATGAGAAATATTTCTTCGATTGTACCCAAAAACATGGCAGGTTTAAGTTTAGAGATTTCGAAGGTCCCCTCCAATTTTCATCAAGATCGCATATGCGGTTTTTCTGGTAGAGAGCGAACAAACAGACAGAAAAACAAACAACAAAAAAACATTGGAGCTAAATTTTTTGAGGGGTCAGTGAAATTGAAGTCTTCGCTTCGCTCATCCAATAATTTTTTAAACGGTCATTTTAGTGTACTAATATGCTATAGATTAGGCCTATGTGGTAAAAAATAATTTTTTGGGGTAATAGCCCTTTAAAGCAAAAAAAGTTTTTTTTTACACAGGTAACTTTGAAACAAAATTGTTGCTTCCTAGGACATTTAGCTAGTCTGCGGTGCTTCGTTGGACGCGTGACATGGCCAGCAATAAAACATAAGCTCGGCCTACTGGATAGGAAACGAGGTTTTTATTATTAATGAAACATAGTCCTACACATTAACCTAGAGGTAGAAGAAATAGATAGGCCTAGAATGAATAAAAAATTAAACTTGATTTAACTTTGTTTTGCATATGCCTCAGTTTGTACGGGCTTTCATGGAAATGTAGTAGGAAGGTAGCCTAGGCTAAATGTGTAGACAACAGCATACTGCCATAGCCAACATGACAACTGTATAATTTTAATTTTTTACTCAAATTTCCAATACCAATCTGTAATCACTAGTGATGTGGAGGTGGGAATATTCCCCCAATGGTATTAGGCCTATATTCCCAAAAACTAGGAATCTATTTATTCAATTATTTTATATGTATGCCTATATTAGGTAGGACATATTCAGAAATTAGACTGATATCAAATTGTAAATGAGATTAAAATCAGGCCATTGAACCCAAATTATTTTTATTATGGTTCGGTTCGACCCCCCTGTAATAATAATGATTCGGTTTCTAAGCCTGTTGCGGCACCGGTTATGTTTGACTGTTGTACATTTTACAAGAAAAAATATCAATACCCTTACCCTGATACGTAATATATAATACTTTGAAAACATGTAGGCCTACCCACATGCACAAAGATTTACCGGCGCAAAGTTGCGTCTTGTTAAAAATAGCGGACTTACACAAATCATAGGCCTATAAAAACCGTGTGCACAAAGGTAGTTGCGTTAGCAGACTAAGTTCCTAGATATTTCGGTAAAGTTGTGTCTTCCCTGGGTGTGACACAAATGTCAACCCTCACCTTTTTTGTATCAGAAAATGAATATTTCAACTAAAATTTTTGTACCAACATACAGTAAAGCAGGCAAGAAGCGTGAAATATTTAGTAAAGAATTGCAAAAAAGTTCATAAAAATCGAGTGAACCCGCGACGCACGGGTTCAAATTACTACTCCAAAGTGGACGGTAAATATTGCGACTTTTGACCACTATATACGTTGCAGGTTGCACAAAACACAAAAATTAATTAGTGATTGCTGTTTTCTATCTAGAAATGCTCTTTTAGTGCTAGAATACTCCAGTCATTCGGGACTGGTTTTTGCTTGCGTTTTGTTTCCACTGATATCCAGACATTATTGCCGGAGCCAATTCCGCCATCTTTGCCAAAATTTGCGTCCGCAACTTTATTGACGCAAGTCTTTGTGCATGAGACGGCTAGACTATAGGTAGGAGGTACCTAGGCATTTTTGTCATATTCTTAACCGACCAATACATTCTCGTGCTCCACCTTGTATGTCCACTGGTAATGGCAACCCCATAGAAATTATTGGATTTATCAAGTCAGTGTATTGATCTCCACTTCTTAGGAAAAATTTAGTTTTTTAAATTGTTTTGAACCATTGCCGTACACAAGAAGGCATATGAAATGCACAATTATGTAGGCCTACGCCTTCCCAATGTCAACTACACGTTGCCTGACAAATGTCGTCGATTTGACTATTTCAAGACTTTGTGATCCGAAACTGCTCTGAACCAAAATAAACCAAAACCAACCAAAAATCCAAATTTCGGATTTCGGTCCAGACACTTTCTTATCGCACGATTTTTCCACATATTTTTTTCGGTTTCTGTTTCAAACTGGTTACATGCCCTGATTAAAATAATAGACCTACATATTTCAAACGTTTCTGCCCAACGATAACTTCAAGTTTTACTACCTTCAAAAGTAATAGTCTTCAAAATATGCTGATGTTTGTAATCCAACTTTGTGTTCGGCCACCAGGAGTTGGTAACCCGAGTAAAAAATCTGGTGTAGACCATATTATGTCTTGGTACAAATGAGGAAATCCAATATCAAGTCATAGAATATAATATAAGTTTGCAATCGCAACAATCATCACCATTCACTACTAACAATAATGTTACTAAAAAAATGCCTAAAACTTGTTAAATACTCCATTCATACTCTAAGAATTGAAAAAAAATCCGTGGCTGTGCGCCCCGCACCCGCATTAGCGTCCCCCCAGACCCCCCATTGTACACAATCACGTACTTTACGACCCAATCATACCCGGGTAATTTTTATACCCTAGTTACGGCTAGTGATGGGAATTAAAAAAAAAATCTATTGTGCCTACTACTTTGTATAGGTATAGCTAGGTTAAGTTGCTAGTAAAGCAAAAGCACACAGGTAAACTTGGAAACTAAATGGTTGCCTCGTCGTAGGACATTTAGCTAGGCTACGGTGCTTGGTTAGATGCGTGACATGGCCAGCAATAAAACATGATTTAAGCTATAGGTTAGGGAATTAGATTTTTATTATTTATGAAACGTAGGCTACCTACATCATAATGTAAGTAGCCTGTAGTTAAGTCATTATGAGCCACATTAGTAGGCCCTAAGTTGGTAAAAGGCACAAGTGTATTGTAGGCCTACATAGGCCTAGAGCAGGTGTCGGTAACCTCTTTTGTCTTGGGAGCCAATTTTATAGAAAATTTGAAAATTATTGCTAGTTGGAGCCATATTAGGATGATGGATAAATAATAATATCATGCAACGTAAGTTTTATTTTACAAATGCGTACAAATAAATGTAGCTACGACATAATATGTTAATGTTTTTTTAAAATATAATGGTGAGCTGTTCAAGCAATGTACATTTTGTAGTTGAATTTTTGATACGATAATTTGAAAATATGGTCTGTATGTGGATAGTTTAAACTTTGAAACTGATGATTGTTAAAACAAATAATGCTTTAAAACACTAGAACGCATAAACAGGTACGCAGTTCAGCACAGTATTTTTGGATATTTCATGGGAAAACTATTCTATGACTCTTAAATGTCACTCAATGTCACTTTACTATTGGAAGTAAACTTCACATATTAGGCCTACACAAAGTGAAAAAACCACTACATTTGGTAATAACACTGAATTTGCCAGTTTAATCACTGTTAAAACGAACAATTTCCATTGGATATATCGGGTTTCTATGCGTCGCTTATTTTGACGGCTGCATGTTGACTTACCTAGTTGACTCTCAATTTTAGTAAACTACTATAGAAGGCTAGACCCACTCAAAACACAATATAGGCCTACACACATGTGCCATGTATTGTATATTTTATTAAAAATAACCTGCAACTTAAATAATCTAGAAATACATATAATGGGTCTATCTATAGGCAATGGGCATACTGTAGGCTTATTGATAAATAGACAAAAAATAAAACATTGAAAATTTGAATTGAAAATTTTCAAACCACTGAAAGTTTTCAACGTCCCATCACTCGTCACAGGACAATCATAGTGATCCAGAAATAAGCCCTGTATTCTATATCGAAACCTGATATATCCGAGCCTATGTTTCCAAGACATGCTTGCAAAGTTTTATAAGTGATGTTAGTTGGCAGAGCAAACATTATCTGGGCTAGAATAATAACGCTGCTACTACTGCAATCACAAATCCTCAAAGTAGGCTGCATGTGTACGACTGGACGCATGTCGAAATCTCAAAGAAATTAGCATGGGAATGGGGAACGCTACAATTCCAGGCGAAAATGTGCTTTTGTATTTTATGAATGCCTACATTTTTCTGTTGATCAAGATAATTTTTTATGTAAAAAAGTAATACCAATCCTTGTACATGGTTTTTATTTAAAAATTTTGACCCCGTTTGTTCACACACACAATTTTTAAATATTGACCAAAAATTTAATTTTTTTTTGGACTTTTGAAGACTCCTACAAAACAATTTGTAATTTAAATGGGAAAAGAAGCTATGTTTGAGAAAAGTATTTAGTTATCCGTTTAGGGTGAAAACCGAACAAGGAAATGTTGATTTCCCTTCATGCAGGCCTAATCCAAATAGTATGCAAGTACTGCACCCCAAAAACATTTTAGTGGAACACGAACCTCGCCAACGAAGATACATATACACTAGGGAAACGCCAAAGTTGTTGTTAAACGAGTGAGTGAGCCATGTGTATAGTACCCGGTATCATTCCTCATACTGGGCTAGATTCAGCCTTAGGTATGGGAGGAAAGGGGATGTTCCCGGGTACTCAACACTTGGCTCACTCACTTGTTTATCAACAATTTTGGCGTTTCCGTAGTTTAAATTGAACATTCAAAATGCGAAATCTGGGTGTAAAAATATAAAAAAGTTTGAACTAACGGGTATCGAACCCCATACCTCCGTGCGGTAGTCTAAATGCTTACCATTAGGCCATGCCAGCCTTGTGTATCTTGTCCCGCTATCATACATTACCCTTTATACGTAGGCCTATAGTCCAGAGAAACTCCAGTTTGAATCATAACAATATGAATTATTATTATTATTATTATTATTATTATTATTATTATTATTATTATTATTATTATTATTATTATTCTTAAGCTATACCTGTATGTTTATAGAAATTTAACATTAAGTCCTACATCTTAAGCTTTTATAGGGACTTCATCACAAGTTTGAATAACACAGAAATTTGAAGAAACCGAACTTGAACTAACGGGAATTTACTAACATTGTTGGGCACAGCTTTTCAAGTACAAAATTATACATTATACCTGTTAGATTTTTGTATTGGTTCTACTTGTACGGTGTCTACAAGCGTGGAGAACCTGAGATAGTCAGGGAAATAAATAAATCTGGGAAAGTCATAGAAATTGGTTATATTTCTGGAATTTCCTTATTTTCACTCAATCTCTAAAACTTGCCAAATAAAATCTAAAAAGTCAACAATTTTATGGAGTAAGCCCCAAATCCTAATTTTAAACATACGTTGAAGCATAATTAATAATTAATTTCCTCAATGAGACAAATTACAACCAGGAAAAATATGGTTTTTCAATCTGGAAAAGCTGAAAAAGTCTAGAAATTTGGCAACCAAAACTATGGAGGCACCTGACCGTTGCTGGTTGATAACCTAAATATTAGTTCAAAGTTAAACAATTTTCTGTAATATCTTTTGTTGGCCTATGCCATGATTTTTTTACCGACAGTACAATTTACAAAACACATAAATAACTCGTATTTGTACCGTCTGACAAAAGATTGTGCACTGCATGCATATTATAGCCCATGCAACATTTTTACAGGAAACCATTTTCCCTTATATTTCGGTTAGGCTATAAGTAAAGGTTTGTAAGCAATTACGTAAAACATTAGCAGGACTAGGCCTACTTATAAAACTGTGCCAAATATTTTAAATAAAATTGCTCATTGTGAGATTATGTCCTCCGGTTTTTTCCCCAAAAATTATTTTATCGTTATACTGTCTTCTCTTAGTCCCTCTGTCATTCAGTCAACTTTTTATTGAAAGGACTTTCATGAAATTTTTCATCGTATCGTTTCCCAACATCAATACTACAATCATTGATTTACGTAATACCCCATATTTGAGCTTCCATCCAAGTAACGTTGTACGATCGACTTGTTAAAGGCTTTTGAAAATGTTTTGGAATTTGTTCACATATTTGGTGTGACCCAACGGTGCCATAATTGGAGAAATTAAAAATCATACACGAAGATGGGCATCACCTTTATGAGTACTATATGATATGCACAAGAACTGATTGAAGGAACAAACAAAGATTGTAATTCATGAATTCGCATTTTTGCTTCGTTTCTCGTGCTATTATTTGTAGGGTTACCAACTTTTCAGAAATGGAATTCAGTTCAGTTCAGAAAAATGTTTATTCTCAAGAAGAAGAAAAAAATACATGATACATAGTTTAGTTTACAAAATTAAAGTTAGGCCCTACATGATTAATAGATTTTTACACAAAAGAAGAGCATCGTCGAGAGAAGCCCAACACATAGTGCTCGTGCGTGGGCAGTTACAAGACATCTTATAAATACATCAATAATCACAAGATGTTGGCAAAGTTATAGTTTAAATTAATAGTTTGTACAATATGAAAAATATGCAATAGAGCAATTTATACGGTAAAAATTCTTAACATTGAATTGTTTTTTTTTTACCTGGATCCAGGTACCTAATGCCGAGACTTATAACTAAAATAAATTAACTAACCTGGGAGGGGGAGATTTTTCGTGTATAATTAATACAATTTTGGTTAGGCTATATCGGGAGTGGCTAAAAAATAAAAAATGGTAATTTTTTTTGGATTTTATCCATAGTGTAGGAGGCCTATGGTTGAGTTAATAAAAACTATTCGTTTCGTCAATGAGTGAATAGGGAATCACTTCACTACTTATGGCTCAAAAGTCAAACACATCTACCAAGTAATATTGTTGAGATTAGTGGAAGAAGGATATTTTTACCAATTCAGGACCTTATGCTGTCCAGAATGAAGTAATTTGCCATCAGGATTCAGGACTAAGGTCTCAACATCAGGACTGTTCTGTTCTGATGAAAACCCTAATTATTGTATGATGATTTCGAAGCTAGTCCAGTCACACGTGCAAGCCAAGTCTGGAGTCACACAACAGTTGTCACTTGTCATGTGCATGGCCCCGATAGAAAGCTGCTTGTCAGGCGAGTCGTGGCAAACTTGCATTGTAATTCACATCATAAGTAGACGCCTAAATTAGTGGTTCTGAATCTGATGCATGTATTCTGCAGATGCTCGCATTCCTACACATATGGTCCTTGTTCACTGGATTTTTGAATAAAACCCCAAGTCTTGCCTACAACCAGTGGCGTTCACGTTAATATATTTCGCGGGTGGGGGGTGCCAAGAGTGAGATAAATTCCAAAAAAGGTGCTCCATAAACGACGCAATGGGGGCGGGGGTAGGCGTCTCGGGGGGAGGGGGGGTGCCTCTCACAATTGCACCACAGAAGGTGCTTTGCTGAAGGGAAAAGAAAAGAAGAATTGATAAATGTAGTCCATTTAATTTTTTGCGTAATATGAATGAACCTGGGATTTCGGGGGGGGGGGGGACTCCCCAACTCAGCCCCCTGGATACGCCACTGAGTACAACCAGTGGCGTAACTTCTGTTCCAGGATACTTACGCAAGATAACGATCCTGAAGTTACATTTTTTAAATTCTGGGTTGTATTTGATAGAATGTAACAACTGATTTTTGAAAATTCATAACGCACTCATTGAAACAAATATCCAGGGTGAGAAACACACTAAAATAGCGAACTTTAGAACCTCATTTCCTGTCTTCTTCAGCAGAGAGCCTATCCTGAGGCTGAACATGCGTTATTTAGTGTGTTTGTGACCCCGATTATTATTTTTAACGTGTGCTTGTGTATTTTATTTTATATTTAGTACAATCTCGTTCTTAAATAAGTGTAAAATACCTACAGGAAATAGGGGTAACAGTTATGATATTTCACGTAGATTTTTTTTATGACATAATATACATATCAAATTATAATGTACATTATTATAATTTTGTAGAAGGAAGAATATTTGTTTTGTTTGTAGAATAGTTGTGATATTTACACCTGAACAGAAAATCAAAACTTTCCAGCAGTCGTAAGAAGAGGTGGACAAGCAATCAATCCTTTATTATACTCAATCGTTAACATTGTTTATTTGGGTTTTGTGTCGACACTACAGTCCAGCCAGGTCCAGCCATCCTTGGGTGTGGTGCGTGTCGGACTGTCAGTGTCACTATTAGCAGATGTAGCTTACATTAAAATGTGTTTCAACTTTCATCATCTGGTGTAACTTCATATCAAATTAATGGCTGGTCTGAAACACTGCAATATTTAGAGCATGGTTTTGTAAAAGTTCAACTATATTTGACAATAAAAACATGTAAAAACGCAATAGGACTGACGCAAACCATGTGAAATGAAATGAGATGGAATTATGTCAATGGCAGCAAGAAAAACTCGATCCAACTTGTGGTCTGACTGAGTCGAAAAAACAAGTACTAAAAACACGTAATAAATAGCATTATCTACTAATGAGTTTGTTTTTGTGTGTCACCAATTACCATCAATCATCGTGTAGTGTAGGCCTACATTAGGTAACCCGGTTGGAATGAAATGAAGTGCGTTTTACTATATTTCGTGGCTCGTCTAGTCTTGTCTTCAACAACAACAACAACAACAACAACAACAACAACAACATTTTAGCCGAGTTTCCTCATGGTTGCTCCAGTCTACGAGACAAGCAGACGAGTGACAAGACGGTAGACGGGTTCACAATGTCTCCCACAGCGAACAAAGACTTGACAGGCGGCGCTGTGGGATATTGACAGCCTCTAAAATAACACATACACGGAAGGAAGTCTCCTCGAACTAAACGACCATGGATAATGCGAAGTATCGTTTCTTGGATATGATATACGCCTCGCTCTATTAGTTTAGGTTGCTCTCGACATGTAGGCCTTCGCCAACGTTTATTTTTAATCAACTAATACTAATTGATTCAGTCATATTATTTTGATATTAATGAAATACTCAATTTCGTGCCCTCCGCGGTGGGGCATACGCCGCATAAGGCATATTTTTTTATTTTTTTTTGTAATCGTCCTACATCGTCATCAGTGGTACTGCCACTCATCGTCTCAATTATGTAGTGCATTTAAAAAAAACGTTAAGCAACAAAATTCATCATCTCAATTTCGTAACCAGGAAACGGCTGTATGAAATGCTAAAGAGTTCAAACTAGTGCAATTCTAACTGGAATAGTATTAGATTAGAATAGGGCTAGTTTCCTCGCGATTAGCTTCGTTGTACACACAAGAGTCTACTCCGATCTTCACTAATTTCTCTCAGTCGCATTGCATGGTACTTTCAAGATGTATGATGTCAACTGTTGCCTTGCTTGGTTTGGCTGGCAGTGTTGGTGGTGAAAGTTTGTTGGTTTGTCCTTCCAGTGTACGTTCTCATAACGCCTGAATGCATTGCGACGTTGCCAGGGCTTGAAAATAACCTAACTCAACACGGCAGGCAGGCAGAGGTCTCAACAGCGAGGGAGTAGGCCTGAGGCCTACCTACCTACACACACAGCTGACGGTGTTCATTTCTTAGTGCGCGTGCATTGCGATTTCTAAACTGATTATGGGTACGTTCCGAAACCTGTTGAAAATGCTATTAGCATGCTTGGCCCATTCCGAAACGTGTTGTAATTTGTCAACGATTCTCTCTGGGTTTCGTATGCTCAAGATGCCCGAGGTTTTGAGTTTTTATGGCTGCGCTTTCAAAATATTCGTGTTAAACCATTTTAGAGGCATTTTAGCTTCAACCTCATGAATATTTCAAGAAAACTCCGAAACATTTCTTCTTTCATATTTTAGGCCGTCCACGTTTGCACATACGGCCGAAACGTATGGCTCTACGAGGACCTGAGTTCAAATCCCGAATTAGGCATGGGTTTTTGTAATCTTTTTTTATCCTCATACATCACCACTCATCGTTTCGGATAGACCTTATACGTTCAGCCACAAGAATCACCATTCTTGGATAGCATGCCTTTATTTTTAAATAGGACCTCTAGGGACAAAATCGAGTTTTATTCATAAAATTAAAATTACGTGCGTATTTTAGGCCATGTTTTCGCTTTGCTTGTTTCGAAACCTTACGGTGAATTGTAATGGCCGGCTGGCCGCACTGCAGGCGTACTCAGTCCCTGGCTCGTATTCCAATAGCATTGCGCACGAAATTCAGTGCCTTGATGAGACCCTTGGTAATGCTAAAACCCAAGTCTCGAACTCTACAGCTTTGGGAACGTACTAAATACGTCTAGTGCAGACGTGCGTAGAACGGGACAGGGAGGGCTAGGCAAACGTGAGTTAAAACTTATGAAAGTGCTATGAGCGGGGAGGCTTCTAGCAAATAGTGATATAATATAATCCATGCATCTTCTGTAAAATAATATTTGCATGTACTTCGTCATTAGAAAAATAAAATTTTGTTGTTGTTGAAAATTATTAAATTAAAAATGGTCCACTTCACGTTCATTTTTGAGTTTTTAAACATCGTTTACAGAGTCCGAGTGCAGTTAAAACCTCACGAAATAACTGTAGTATGGTGAATTTTATTATCGTCTTCGGCGAAAGGGCCTCCGGCGTCTGGGGAACCCCAGTTGCCCCCCTCAAGATCTGCTAATGAATCCCCCCCCCAAACTTCCAAAACGTTCCTACGCGCCAGAGTGCCGAGTGCTATGAATGCTCGCTCGCTCCCTGGAGGAACTCCATTTCCACCGGACGCGAGTACCTTCCTAATCCTAATCCTACCAGAAGACGAGGGAGGATATCGCAGAGGTCGCACCGCAACAACTTGCCCCAGGCCAGGCTTAGGCGACTCTCTAATTCGTGAATCTTTCTGAACGCAATGAATATCGTACTTGAGCAACGTTTCTTGCAATCAACGTCCCAATGCAACCGTGTTGCAAGAGAATCAAAGAGACGGAACGGTGTCGGCTATCTTATCTGAACTGTTCTGTTCTGTTTGCACGGTGCCTAGATTAGATCTGTTTCCTTCCTGTTTACCTACAAATGATTTTTTTTTACTTATTGGTAAAGATGTGCGTAGTTCAAGTGTTGTCGTGCAGCCATCTTCATCTTTCTTCCAACGCTAGTCACGGTTGACAGCTGTTTTTACTTGACCTTCCTCTACTTTTTTTCCTGTTTGTTCTATTTTATTACTTATTAACAAATATACGTTATAGATTGTCAGAAAAGGACATAGTCCTAATCCATCAATGTTTTTAACAACCTACTATAAACATAATTTATAATAATACAAAATAATAATAGTAATATAATAATTATATAATATAATAATAAATAAATAATATAATTAAAAGAAAAAGTATTATGAACATAATTGTATTTCAATAAATTCTAAACAAATACCCTACATCTACACATGAACATACAAAACAATATGTAAGTCGTGAACATGTAAATTAGTAATTACCCCACAAATAGCTACACCGGCTTGATCAAATGTTCATGGGACCTTTGAAACCTTTGATCTTAGAAGTAAGAATGTTGTGAATTTGGGTTTAATCGAACAAACGATATTAATGTTCTTCGATAAAAAAATGATTTTTGTTGTCGATTTGTTAGCTCTGTACCGGTCAAACGGCTTCAAGTTTCTTTCTATCATCATTTCGACTGCTGCTGAAGGCATCACTGAATTTCCTCATGCAAATCGTGTGCTGTTTAGTCCACCTTTTTACTATTTAGAACGAACATAGGCAAGTCTGGTGTAAGAAATGATGTTACGTCACAGCAAAGTGAGTGATTTTCAAATTATATTTATTTATAGGTACACTTATAACGGGACTTTCACTAGATGGAAAAAAAACTATAAATATAATTTAGAGATACTTCAAGGAAAATGTTGGTAGATGAATGTTAAAACTATCCAACGTGTTGCCTGTCTAATACAAAGATCGCGTAACAAACCTTCGAGGGGGGAGGAGGGGGGGGGGGGCTTAAGAGTAAACCACACCCCGCTCTAAGTAGGATTAGCACGCTTGACCCCTTCACCTCTTAAACCACGTTTGCCCTCCTTTCCATGTTTCTGAAACTAAACTAAACGTGTTAAATGCTAATAATAAGTGTACTACTATTACTATTGTGGTATGATACACGCATAAATGTCTTATCAAAACACGCTGATAGCTTGGAGAAGAAAGTCTCTAGTAGACATTGAATAAGAATAATACGACTAAATACTAATGGTCCTAAACATGGGAATTTGTCGAGGCTGGCTGGGGAAACGCGGTGCCTAGGCTATTGGACAAGACTAAATTGAACGTTTAAAATGACATTAAGACAATGTTCGTTTTCCGATCATTTTACTAATCAGCAATTAAATACTTGATGCGTATGACGAGTACTTTGTTTTTGCTTATGCTTTACTTTTCCAATACCGCGTGTAGGCCTATACCCTACGGGGCAACTCTTTTACCAGATAGACTGCATTGTGACTTCGGTACACGGGTATACTTGTATGGGTGGGTGCAGTCATTGCTGTTGATCTTGACTACGAGAACTGTGTGGAGTTTGTATAAATGCTTCATTTGTTTCACTTGTGTAACATTAGTTTGATGAGCGGATCGAATAAGCCAATGCGCAAATACCCCGGCCCAAGTCAATAACTACCCTGAGACTGAGGAAAACCTCTTGGGTGTGTTTTTGTTGGTTTGAATGATGTTTTTACTTTTTTTGCTGTTCGTTCTTCCGCACGTTATTTAAACTTCGAAAATTCTGACTTTGATCCTGCCACGTTTTTGGTACAATCGAAGACATATTTCTTCTTATGTGAGGGCCCTCCTTGTGGCCGCCACTTGATTTACTGTTATTGACTAAGCTTGCTGAGAAGGCCCAAGTTTGAAGTATTTTTGAGTGAATAGTATTTTTGTTTTGCTCTTGAGCCATTGGTCAACATTTTGAATGTAAAATCCCAACCAATGGCCAAAGAGAGTTGAGGGAGGAACTAGTACAGGTTTGAGGGTGAAGTGAAGACTGAAGACGAGGTATTGTGTTGAGAAGCTACTCCGAGCGTGGTTGTGTCTGTCTGTATGGCTAGGCCTAGTTGTTTCTAAGTGAGAAAGTCTACGGTTTTGGTACGTTGTGGGGTAAACAAAACTAGGGGCTATGAAAGGGTGTTAGTTCGTGTGTTTCTGTGTGTGTGGTAGCCCGCTATAAAACTGTAAACCGCAGTAGGGACGTTTGTCTCGGACTTCGTTCATCTCAAAACTGCATCTCACGGAGGTGATTTCTCCTTCATGAGTGTAGGCCTACAAACTCGTAGAGATCTGTCACCGCTTGTGGGTTGTGCGAGTGCGCTGTTGTTTGGGCTATTTTTTTTTTTTGTTATTGTGATCTACGATAATCGTTGATGTTTTTGCATCATTATTGTGCTTTTTGTTAGCAATCTCCTGCTTGCAACATCAATCGGGTGAGTCTAAAAAACTGTACTTTTATCTTCGTACTTATCAATGAAGCCACCTCTCCCTCGGGAGGACAAGAACCCACTCCCCCCGAGAACCCACATTTGAACCCACTCTTCAGTCCCTTTGGGGTTCGGTTCGTCACAATTAAAATCGCAGTTTACCCCCCCCCCCCCCCCCGATCCCCCCCCCCCACCCCCCGCCCCCCCCCCCCCCCCCCCCCCCCCCCCCCCGCCCCGTTTTTAGTACAGTTATTGGTCTGATCGAGTGATCGTCCTCTCTTCGGGACATACAAAAAAAATTGTAAGCTCTGTACCGGACAAACCGCTACTTCGAAACCTTTAAACTTACAGATGCTAGTCAAAATGGATTTTTCTCGTGAAAATCGTGTAGGCTTATATTTCGTATTTTTAGTTTTTTACGCACCGTATATATTACGATTTTTCAGAATGTAAGAATGCAGTGATAGTGGCGCATCCAAGTTCCAAGGGCTAAGGATGAAAACATGTGTGTGCTGTTTAACGTTTCAATAATGAATTAGAGTTTACCTGTCAAAAAATCGGAATAGATAAGAGCTATTATCTCCTCATCTGAGATGTTGGCTGCAGGGCGGCAGCAACCCTTACCGCCCGGCCAGGGGTAGGCTACTATCGATATCGCCTGGCCACACCACATCTCCATTTTCCCCCATCCCACTCGTCATAGCAACACGTGCCTGTTCAGCCTGAATCATCTAGACGCGTACCGACCTGTGATGAGACTTGTTCAGACTTGTGTACTTGACGCGCCCGTCTTGAGTCTTGACGGTTCGCATGTTTCGGTCGGTCGTACGAGGTGTGACATGTGCCAGTCAAGTTCAATGTTGGTTGAAATGTGCTTTTAGTTTACGCGTGTCATGAATCAAATGTAATTGAGGAAATATAAAATTTGATGGTTTTTAACATTCAACCATTCATATTCCATTTGCTGAATAGAGTTCTATTGGTGGAACTTGATTGACGGTGGTGTTTTTAGATAAAAATATGATTGTAGTTGATACTTAAAAAATTTGTCATTGTGTGACACTTTTCGGCCAGCATTTTTTTTTACATAAAATCTTTATTCATTTATAATTTACAGCTTTTTGTACAACTTCCATATACATATTTTTATGGTTAACATAAATCAAGGACACGTTTTAAACATATCAAAATAAATAAAACTTATTACCTGAAAATAAAAATAAAACAGAAAACAAGGAATTAAAAAACAAAATGATAGCATGAGTATTTTGTCAGGCTTCCTTCTGCCTGTAGAAGTCAAATCCTGCCTCAAGGTGGAGGGGGAAACATTTGATAGGAAGTATAAATCTTCTTGAAACTAAGTAAAGCTTTCCTTGCTTCCTTCATGTAACTTGTTCCTGTAAGGACGATACATTAAAACATGGTCTTTCCCAGCAGTAATTAGGAAATGCACAGTGTGCGCCGTTATGAAGTTACTGCATTCTGCTGTCTTGGCTCTTCCTGTGGTTTGGGATTGTAAGCGTCTTGTAACTTACTCCGCTTACTAAGGGGTGGTCACAAAACATTACTCACGGAAAACGGTCTGATTGAATGCGTTTTTATACGGATTTTTACAAAATGGCAGTTTTGACAATACTTTGTGTATGTTTAGTGTATTTTTTTTAGAAAACAAATTGTTTATAAATCAACTTCTAAAACCTTGTGTAAAGTATAACGCACTATCTGTAATCGTTATCAGTCGGATGCTTTTTGCGAGAGTATGTTGTAAGATATATAGGGCTAATGAGCAGTGGGAAGTGCATTATTTTCCTAAAATGACCTTGAAGGAGAAAACATTTCCGGGGGAACGCACTCCCCCACCTCAAGTTCGACACAATCCTTAGTTGAACCTGCCCCCTCCTTCATGAATTCCTGCTGCCTGCATAAGCCACTGTGCAGGGATCAGCCATCAACGCATAGCTTCACCATTTTGGTGAAAAGGCCTACACAGTTTGGCCCCAAAAGGGATTGGATACACAAAAGTTTGGCCATTCAGCATACACATTTGCGTGGCGTGGTCATATTTACGATGTATTCTGTAGTGTAAGTGATTCGAGTGTTGTGTCTTGTTGTGTGTTGTCAGTGTAACGAATTCCAATTGCATACAAGGGACCCTCGAAAACCAATTCGGGTGCCGCCTGACGCACAAGTTTTCCTGGTAAAATATGTTTAGTTTTGAGAATACAGGTATAGAGAGAGAGATTCGTTGTAAAGAAACCACGACTTGGCGGCAGTGTTGTCAGTAGGCAGGATCATGTCTATTGAGCCATTGTGGTCTGAGCGGGGTGTCATTGTCACCAACATGGTCAACGAACTGTTGCGCCGTACGAATCCGAGTCATCAGTTTCCATACGGTTTTTTAGAATTGTCCCCAAAAATATGAATGAAAGGTTTTTCAACATCGGTTCGTGATAAGATCTCGTGCTTTTTTTGATCGAAAACTATTAGTATTATTATCATCTGCTGAGAGCGTCGATTTGAAACAGAATCCCCCAAAATACCCCCACCTCTAGAGAAGTTTACAAAAAGCTCCTGCCCCACCCTCTGGCAATGGACCCATACAGAGATTCTGTCACAACCAAGATCTCCCAGTCGAGGGCCACACAGTGCTCTTGGTTTCGTATTGTCATTATTCAGATGCGTAGCGTAGTAGAAAACAATTAATTTCTTTTTCTCCACTCCAGACTGTCAAACTAAAGTAACATTCAATATCTGTGACAAGTGTCTTTTGTTACGTTTAAATGGCAAGTTAGGTGGGCAAATTCTTTTTTTTTCTGTAAACCTTGCTTGATAATGGATCAAAGTGGATCACAGGTGGTCTAGGTTGACCCATGCGTGCGTAGGGTTGAGACAGGACGGACGGACGTACCGTCACGTTTGTGATCACATGTTTAATCATAGAGGAAACACGTGTGCGTGGACACGCCGTGATGCGTGTAGCTGCTGCGTGCGTGCGGGCTAGCGTCGCCTCGCTTTCAGAGCGCGAACATGGGAGCTGAAAGCTTGCATACTGTTTTGGCGGAGGTATTATCGGGTGGTCAGAGACAATCATCACTGGAGTATGTGCAAGTGCACACCCAGTGCAGCCCTGGACATTCCCGCCATCTAACACAGGGTAAACTTACTACCCCATGATAATACTCTTTGGTCGAGGAGTATCCTTAGGAAATACAACATTATATAAATTTTTAAATCAATTTTTTTAAATGGTAGATAATTCTCTTACGGTTTCTTTTCATACGAACCAGTGGCGTAGGAACCGGGGGGGGGGGGGAAACTAAAGTGAGTTGTTAAATATTAATCCCAGGATTTCTGTATTAAATATCCACATACACTTGTACAATTCGACAAGTCACCTTGGTAAAACGAATATAATTGTCTGTATGCTTCGTCATTATCATAAAAAAAGGTTGAAATTTACTAAAATGGGACACTTTACGTTAATTTTTTTTAGTTTTTAGATCGCAGATAGACGGCCTATAGTTGCTGTAACATGACGAAATAACTGTGGTGTGGTGAAAGGGCCTCCGGTAGCTGGGGCTTCGTCCCAGACCTCAGCTTCCACCCAAAAATCTGCTCATAAATTGCCCCTGGCCCCCCCCACCCCAACTTTCAAAACGTTCATTCGCGCCTGAATCGAACTTAGTAGGCAATAGTTTTATTTTCTTTCAATTCGCCAACATGTTTTCTAGCTGTCTATAGAAGAGATAGAGGAGAAATTTACAAACTTTTTAAATATTCCTTTCGTTTATGTATGTTTTTACACCACTAGGCGTACGGCCACCAAGCAAGTACGTACATAAAAGCGTAGTTAGGGTCTGTTTTCATTGTTACAGTAACAAAAACCAAATGTACCTATAAAGGTGGTTCTACCAAATAACACCCTGCAAACAACCTGAAACAAAGCCGGTGATATTGCGTACAAAATAATGTAAAATCATCCCATTATTTGGCACGTGTCATACTACCCGCAGTATTGACAGTTTCAAACCCACATGTACATCCAAGGCAATGGTGGGCCTAAGCATGCGGGGTAATTGCTGCGACGCGACGCCTGTATTTGAGGGAAGAGTCTCCTTTTGCAACTGTGTTTCCAATTTCCATCCAATTTACTGGTGCATGAATTCATTAGAAATAATCCTGGAATAATTTACGTTTACAAGGACTTTCCAACAAACAAGGCGAGATGTTACACTAGACCAACCACTCATCGGCTCCTATGCTGTTTTGCATTGGATCTGGGACAGTATGAGGTTATATTTTAATCGATAAAAATATTTCAATTTTAAAAGAAAGTAAATGTGTATGCCTTGAAAGTTTGCAAACCCGTGTTGTATTTTGAAAGGAATATTTGTACAAATGCGATGCGAAGAGTATAGCAGTCGATGAAGCGTGGGCACTTGCCTTGCTCCACGAACAAGCACAGCTAGAGCAACTTCTGTGTTGAAACTATTTCAAATCAAAGGATGCAACCACATGACATGACAAGCAACGCTAGACGAATATGAACGTAGGTACAGCTTGAGATGGCGTTTGACTGTAGTACTAGAAGAAACTTGCTAAATAACAACGTGTTGTGTAAACAAGACTACGATGCAATGATGAACGGGATGACGCACACGGGGAGTATGTGTTACTTCTTAGGCCTATGTATCTCATTACATCCGCTTCTCTCAGACAGAATCAGCAAGGCCTAACTTCCAGATATCTAATAATCTTGTTGTGCTATCGTCTGATTATGAATGCACTCTAAGGTATTTGAGTCGATGAATGGTGATACGATACGATGAACGATACAAAAAAAAAACATAAATTTATGCGGGATTCGAACCATGTTCGTCGTAGAACCATTACGCTTCGAACCAGCGCCCAATCGTATGTGCCACCGCGGACGGGCCTTTCTTAATCAGTTATTGATTTTTCAAGCGACAAAAATAATTACAACTAGTTACATAGACATTACACAAAGTAATAACCTGTAAAGTAAATTTTGATGTAATACAGGTAATAATTTTCCTTTTTACAATGTTTTACAGTTTGTCACTGAATAAGCGAGCGCTACAGCAGAACCAGCTGGTTGTATAGTATTATCTGAAAATCTATTGTATATTCAGTCGGCCAGCCGCCCGCTATGCTCAGTAAAAAGTGGTTGTAGGTAAGTCGTAACTATATCGATAATTACAGAAAGAAAGAAGTATTCCTGACGAGAAAATATGCCTGCATTCATAAACTTAGACTTAAATATTTCAAATGTGCTTTGCTTTGTCTTATGGCTTATGAACTGGTCCGCGCACAAAAAAAATATTTCGAGCAACTCGCAGTTACCGCAAATCGTTGATAGGCCTACACCAAGTAGGTTAAAGATAAACAATGAAAACCATGTACGCTAGCGGCTAGAATAGAGAGCTGTAGGAGCGCTTCATGGTGGCAACAATCATTCATTGGGCGCATGGGCAATGGGCAGGCAGTGAAGAGAGGGTTACACCCAGTGCTTGCTACATACAGTATCATCATGATATCTATATTACAGTTTGTCGTAGAATGTGAATGGCTAGATGTGAGTTGGGCCGACTATTCGGAGTTAGTTTGCCTAACAGCAGTAGAAAATAATTATTTGTTGGAAAAGAGATGGGAATAAAAATATCCTGAAATGGCGGTAAATTGGTCATATAGTGCCGTGTTAGTTTACCGTGCTTTAGCAATTGGCTCTTCCGCGGGACGAGGACTTTTACAAAGAATCAAGTTTTTTAGCCAAAAATATTTTGCTAGGTCGACGCCTTTTATTGTTTTAAAAAAATGTAATAACACAAGGATAAAACAATAAAAATAAATAATTTCTGGAATTTCCTTATTTCCTTCAACAATCTCTAAAAACTTATAAATCGAAATTACTCTCCATCAAATGTGCCATTACGCCAATCGAGCTGCCAATGATGGACGTTGTGCAGGTAAGTCAGACTCTTATTGCACAAATCAGCCAAATTTTGCAGCCTGAAAAAATACGCGTTTTTATCCGGAAAGCTGTAAAGTGAGGAATTTGATAACCTTCCCTGAGGTAAGCTATGGAGCTGCGCACTATCCACATGGCAACACCTTGTTGCGCCCGCACGTGACTGCCAGACAACTGAGAACGGCTCGTCACGTGGTTTATTGCAATACGTGCAGATACAGCCCCCCTCGAGATGAAATCCCATAACGTATGATTATTTGATGTACGGTTGGTTTTTGAGATGTGATTGAGTCTTGAGTTTGTCGCGGACCAACTCATCCAATGCATTCGGCCGATGTAGGATGAGCTCAGCCAAAGCCAGACTTAATTAGGGTTGATTGGTTGATTTTTGTTGCTTGTGTGGTGATAGATGAGGACAATTAAAAAAAAACACCAGCGCCCCTTTATGCGGGGTTCGAACGCTTCGGACCCAGCGCCCTAAATAGTATACATGTGCCACCGCGGACGTTTTTAATTTAGGAATTGCGCTAATTTTGTGGGATCACTTTTAAAGCTCTACCGATTGTCTTATACAATGTGGTTTGCACCAGTTATGTACGTCGAATGTTGTGGTTTGGGCGATAAGAGCACATTTCAAATTATTGCTAGTTGTCTTTGGTAAATACCGTAAATAGGCAAACAAACACTTTTTAGCAAATAGTTTTTGTGGTAATTTACAGTTTGTGTATAGAAAACAATTATTTAAATTTAAAAATATTCTTGATCGCGCCATGTGCAAATCTTTGTAAACTTCAACAACTTCCTAAGTTCGAATTTTCGTCAAATATGTGTATTAAATGTGTAATTCTCTGGATTGGCGTCAAGCCGAAAATGTATCTCATACATCTGACACTGGAAAAGAGTGGTCTGGGACTCTTGGATACTGGGGTCTAAATATTTCCACATCCTCAGCATATTGGAACTTACCGAATCCTCATTGATTACAAACCATTGATCGTTTGGATACTGTAGGCCTGGCATAGAGTAGACAGACATTATAACAAAAAATCAATTTTGTGAATAGCCTACTTTAACATAGTATCAGGTGTTTTGTAGAAGAATCGTTAAAACAAAGTAGTCCGGATTCAAGAAGTACCAATGCACAGAGGTTGGTTAAATTTTCTAAGAACTATTTTGTTCTCCCGGACGCTGGACGAAGAAAATACCGTTTGGAAGGTGGCTACAGGCGGACTGCAAAACAATACACAATTTGCCAGGTGACTTAAATGCATATTGTATTACAGGTTTGTTGGATACTAAGGCAGGGACACTGGAGAAATTTTGACTAAATTCTAAACAACCAACAAACAGAAACAATGCTAAATTTTGTGAGTTGATTAATGTTACAAACTGAATATAATATCACAGCTATTTAGCGGTATTTAATTGCTGATCGACGCATGTATCTACCGACACTTTATTGGGTGATTATAAGTGATAAAGTTAATCGACAATTATGAAAATAATTTCAGGTTTGGTATGTTTTATCAAACGTTTCTAATGTTCAAACCCCAAAATCACGAATATTGTCTGTTTCTCAATTCAAAGACAAATTTACCAAATTTCGTTCCTTTACGCGGATAGAAAAATTCGCGATTATGGCAATACAAATGAAAACGTTGATGATTTTGTAAAACCCATGTATTTTAAAGAGTCAGCTTCTCGACTGGTAATCATTACGCTGTTGGACTATAGATCAGTTGTCATTGTAAAACAGTTATCATTTAACAAATTAAAGCAACTGGCACAACAATGATTGCAACCGACGTATGATTAGTAGAGTGTTAACTGAGCATTTGATGGAATTGTGACCTTTTTGGAGAAAAGCATGAAACTTCTAGAATAGATTGCCTAATTAACCATAATGTTCATATTTAGCATTTGAGGGAAAGTCAGATTTGACCTTGAGGATGTGAGACGGTCAAATTCAAAATGGCCGCCACTCTACGGACCCTAATGATATACACCGCTTAACTTGGAAGCCAAATTGTGTAGAAAAGCCTTGTAGGTGTCAGTTTTCAATTAAATTGGGAATAGCAATCATATAGTCACACTCACGGTTCGGCCAGGGGTCAGGTCAAAGGTCAATTTTGACCAAAAGGTTAACAATAACAACATGCATAATCGTTGTTTTCTACTCATTTTAGAGAAATACTCTACCTCCCAAATGATTGTATTTCTGTATCACGAAGGCCGCCAAGATGACCAAACATAGCAAGATGACCACGATGAGGAGGTCCAAATCCAAGGATGGACACTATTCTAATGGCTTAATGATATACACACCTAGATTGGGTAGCAATTAGAGTAGAAAGGCCTTTAAGGTGTCATTTCCAATTAATATTGGGATGCCCATTCTTTGTTGGAACATCACGTGGTCTCCAGAATGAAGGTCATGATTCAAAGGTCAAGATTGACAAAAAATTGAAACCAAAACATGCACAATTTTTTGTTTTTCTACGTCATTAAGAGAATACTCACCTCACAAATGCGTTTTTTTTTAAAAATCCGATGGCCGCCAAGATGACCAAACATAGCAAGATAACCGCGCTGAGAGATCAAAATCCAGATGGCTAGCCATTGTACCGGTCTAATGATCATTCACGTTAGCTAAGGGAGCAAATATTGTGATGCAAGGTTTAATTTCCTATGAATATGGGTATGCCCACTTCAATTGGTGTCATTTTTGTGATCGCCAGGAACTAAAGGAATCACTAAGGTTCAGTCATAGGTAAAGATCGTCGTGAATTACTCGATCGATTGTATAACTTATATTTATTCATGAACATACTTTCTGTCAACAATCTCCAGAAAAGAAGCACAATGCCGTGCCACTTGAGTGCAGCTTTGGCACTCACATCGTCCAGTCAGCCTTTCTTACAGCCTCAGTGGATCAGTTCATGGCATGAAATCTGATGCTTCGGGTGATTAGTCCAAAGAGGCTCCCACCCTGTCCTTTTCCTTTCTTCCAGCCCCAGTTGTAGAGATCTGTGGCAAATCTGGATCCATATCATGCCCTCGGTTCCAAAGTTGGGCTAGTAGCACGTGCTCTTAATGTGCTGCTGGAGTGCGCCTGGTGGAGGAATATTTTCTACGTCGAGAACTTTTATCTGATGCAAGAGTTGTTTCTGGCACATTAACCTCCATGATTTGTCACTAGTTCGATCGTACATCAGCCATAACAAATCGCCATGAGGGAGAAGAGGGAAAAGGGAATGAGGAAAAGGGTGGCTCATTCTTCTGCATGCCAAAGAACTGGAACAGAATTCCTTCGAGTCAATGAAAACATAAAGTGGAATGTTTGTTCCGGTCTCACGAAGCCGTCCATCTTCCTAAGTGAGGGAAAGGAAACTTTATGCAAACAGATGGCAGTGGAGTATCTGCATTCCTGCTTGATTCACACTTGGATCACTAGGCTCCATGTTTGCCAAGAGAAGGCCGATATCCGTCTATTACTGCATTTGCAGATGCCGTGCAAAAGGGATGTAAGAAGCTTGCCAATACGTATCGTTGACACTGATAGTGGTAGTAATGACTATAGCACCATCAAGTAAAATAGCTCCTGATCGAGTTGTGGATTGCCTTGTGGTTGTCGGATTCAAGCTTTCGGTCAAGCTGTCCACGAAATGGTTGCCGCAGTGAATCCGGCACAATGCCGTACTCTTTCCGTCTTTCACGCTCTCTCAGGGTGTGATACTGTCTCCGCATTCGTGGTAGAGGAAAAAAGACTGCGTGGGAACCTTGGACGTCTTTTCAGGGACGTCAATAAAGCTTTCAATGAACTCCTATCCATTGCCAAGTGATTCAGTCAAGAGCGATGTCATTGATTAAGCGATGTTGTGCCATGGTACGGATCGAACTAGTGACATCATGGAGGTTAATGGTGCCAGGGGAAACAACTCTTCACACAGAAGTCTCGACGATATAGAAAAAAATTCCTCCAACCAAGGCAGCAATCCAGCCAGCACATAAGCGCACTGCTACCAGGCCAACTGTTGGAACAGGGCATTGATAATGGATCCAGATTTGCCAGATCCCGACAAACTGGGGTGGACGAAGGAAACAGCAGCCTCTTTGGACTACTCTCAATGAAGCATTCAGGATTCGTGCCATGAACAGTGATCCACTGTGCGCTGTAGAAAGGCTGCGCTGGCCGGTCGATTTGCCAAAGCTGCACTCAAGGTGCACGGCATTGTGCTTCCTGTTCGAGAGATTGTTGGACAGAATTATGTTCTGAAAAAAATATAAGTTATACAATCGATTCGAGTAAAATTATACGCGATCTTTTACCCTATGACATTGACCTTAGTGTAATTCCTTTAGTTCTGGCGATCACAAAAAATGCACCAATGAATGGGCATACCCATATAATAGGAAAAATTCACCTTGCATCACAATATTTGCTCCCTTAGCTAAGTGTGGACATGATAATTAGACGGTAAAATGGCAGCCATATTGGATTTGATATCTCGGCGCGGCTCATCTTGCTATGTTGGTCATCTTGGCGGCAATCGTGATTAAAAAAAAAACATTTGGAGGTATAGAGTATTCTCTTAAATGACGTAGAAAAGAAAAAATTGTGCATGTTTTGTGTCAACTTTTTGGTCAATCATGACTTGGACCTTGACCTTCATTTGGAGACCACTCGTGATTGTTACCAAAAGAATGGGCATCCCAATATTAATGGAAATGACACCTTAGAGGCTTTTCTACTTTAAGTGCACCAAAGCTAGGGTGTATAAATCATTAAGCCTGTGGTTTTAGATAGCGGCCATCGGGGAATTGAACCTCTCGCGTGGTCATCTTGCTATGTGGTGCATTCTCTGGCGGCCTCATGATACAAAAATACATATTTGGAGGCAGAGTATCTCTAAAATGAGGTAAAAAACAAACGATTATGCATGTTTGTGTTGTTAACCTTTGGTTCAAAATTGACCTTTGACCTTGACCTGGCAAACCACAGGAGTGTCACTATTTGAATGGGCATCCCAAAAATAATGAAAATGGACACTTAAAAGGTTAATCTACACTATTTGCTTCAAGTTAAGCGTGTATAACATAAGGATCGAGAGTGGCGGCCATTTTGAATACTGACCTCTGAGGATAATGGAAGAGGTCAAATCTGACTTCCTCCACATCTAAATGGCAATATATTGGTATTAGCTAAGCTATGCTAGAAGTTTCATGCTTTTCTCAAAAAAAAAGTGCACAATTTTGCAGCTTAACAGCTCTACTTAAAGGTATGGATGCCATTGCAGGGTTCACCGTCGTTCGCTCTGTTCGTCGGCTGCGTGGCTACGCCGTAGGGGCTGCATGAGTTATCAACTGGATTAATTGATAGTGTACTGTTATCACTGTGAGTAACCGCTGCGATGCCACCTACTTAGGGTTACCAGATGCGTCTAGTGAAGTTGTGTATCTAGTTGTAGATTGTATATGGGCTTGGGCCTTGGCCATCTTGGCTATGTGTGACCCATTCTTGCCGATGGAACTCTAAAGGTTAAGGACAAAATTGATCTTCGTGGCAGAAGGCAGTGTATACCGGACCGGTGTTGGTACTGTTTGCGTTCTCATACCCGGTACCTAAAACAAATTTTGATCATTTGGTATAATAAACAGAACTGATTTTCAGTGGGGGACATTAAATTTAATGCCGACCAAGCCAACCACGTAGGCTAAGTAACGCTCAGGTTTTCTTTTGATATTTAGGGGGCCAACCAATCTCCCATATAATCACTTTTCATCCGTATGTGCACGATAAAAACCGAACAAGTCTCCAGATTGGCATACGTTTTTGTTTGCATTGCCCCACAAGTATGATACAGAATGTTTGGCACTCTTTCGGTTTGGTATGGCTAAACTTCTTTTAAACTATCTTAGGGGAAAAAGCCTAGGTACGCGGAGAGGGGGTGTGGGGGGCGGGCGCGAAGCGCGTTATGTTTAAATATTATCATTGTTATTACTTCGCGCGCCTCCCTCCCCTACCGTTTGTTGATTGTACCTAGGCTTTTTCCCTGTTAAAACAGTGTTTGTAAATAGTTTGGCCATACCAACCGAAAAGAGTGCAGAATGTTTTTGGTGTACCCTGGGGAATAAGGGGGGGGGGGAGTGTGCTAGCCCCCAAGAAAGTTTGTATCATATGTGTCGGACCATCACTAGTACTGAATGCAAGAACAAGCGACAAACATTTTATTTTGTCAGATCACGGGCGTCGTAACCGAAACAAGACCACGCGGGGCTAATTTTTTTTTCTTTTTTTTTATTCCTCTACTGATCTGTTGATAAAAGTGCTTCGCTCCCTCTGTTTGGTACTCCGTACCCGAGAGTGTTTCTAAGCATGCATCGTCAGGAGAGACGCGGGGTGTTATTTACTGCATGCCCATTGGGTGAAAACCTTCAATGTCTGGTATTTGAGTTCGCACTCATATGCTTTAGAAATTGCGTATTCTTACTAATCTCCCCCCCCCACGGTTCATTGCTGTTGACCCTAGTCGTGTCCGTTGGCAATTATTATATGTCGCCAGAATTCTTGCAATTTTCTACTAGCCAAATGCGAAAATAACAGCCCGAGAGTGTGTCAAGCGCCTTTCCCCTGGTGCAAAAACCACGAAGACGAAAAGTTCCGCAAAAAATCTCATATCGTTCAATATGAGGGAAAGTTCTTGAGACTTTGATCCTCATAAAATGGATGTATGGTTTGCATTGTTGCCGTGTCAGGTTCGGACTCAAGTGCACCTGGTTCGGTCGCACTCCCTCTAAAACCTCTGACAGACTCGGTTCGGAGACAACTGAGCTAGTGGCAACGTTCCAGGACAAGGACATTCTCCTTATCATTCTCACAACACTATTATGGAAAATATTTCTCAACATTGCAACGTCAGGGTAAGGCCCGGCCGTGTAGCCGCATGCTTATTTGTACCACACGAAATAATGGACACTTAGTTAAGAGAAAGCTTGGTCGTCAACCCCCCCCCCCCCACAATTATTAAGGATTAGAAAAAGTATAATATTTAGTAAATTGTCATTTGTTTCATTGTCCTAACTTGGACGCATATATCTAGTGATCGCATTGTCGAAAAAGGACGTGCTCAAGACCATATAGAGGCGCAGTGGTCCAGACTTTTCCAAACATAGATTGTAAGTTGAACCCTGGTTCCACACTGTTGTGGACGAAATTATCACACTACGGTTTCTGTCTTGAGAGAACAGAACACATTCCAGAAAGTGTTATCCGTGTGGAGTGATCTACAAGGCGGATCTTAACCGCTCCCAGAACATAATCAGTTGTGCTGCCGCCGACATGCACACTCTCAGCAGACTACTAGAAAATTGTCGCCTGGCTTATTTTACCTAACGATATTATCGACGCCCAAAACTCCGTGCACAAATATTATTGCAAGATAAAACGAGTTTAGAAAACAGGTTGTGCATGGAGTAGGCCTACGTTCTACGTCTTGCAGAATACTACATCAGTGTCAGCAGTAAAACACAACAGGCCTGTGATGAAAGAAAGTCATGTTGCGTTTTATCAACGTGTTTCTAAAAACTCAAGTGAAAGGCAACTTTGTGAAGGCAACGATGTAGCCAATAGCAATAGGTAGGGACCGGGTAGGACTGAGTGAACCTACTTGAAGAGGTTCCCAATGTTATTGAGGGGATTGTTTTGTTTAATTGTAAAGGTTTAAGAGGAGTGATGAGGCGGCTGCGGAGACGAGTTTAGGCGCTCAGACTTTCGTTTTTTTTTTGTAGGCAAAACGTTTATAACACCGTTATCAAATTCACACTGAAGTAATAAAGAATAAATCTATGACATCCAGAGTAGCGTATTCCTAAATTAATTCTTTATTTGAATAAAATTAGTGAATATCACCGAAATTACTTAATTGTGTCTGGTCAACGATGGAATTATTCCAAGTGAAGGCCTACACGATTTTTAAACTCAAATTGCATTCTGCATTATCAACGTCAAAATTTGTGAAACGCGCAGGTGAATTGGTTTGGTTTTATCGTAAGATAACGTTTTGTGGGAATTTCCAGATTGAAATTCTGTTTTGGCTTTCCATTTATTCACGTTTGGAACTTATGACTCGCAATGGATCTTTAAGTCTTATTTTTGCAAAACAATTGCGGATATCAATATAAAAGTACTTTATTTAAACAAAGTTTAAAATAAAATTGGTAATGGTCTGCAACCGGTCAGCAGAAATCAAACACTGAGGCGCGCGCGGAATGGAGTCGCCAGGTTAACTGGTATAGCAAATAATCTGTAGGCCCAAGGGAAGTTACGAAGTTTTTTTCTAACAAAAATCTTTGAGGAAGAAGAGGCGGACGGTAAATCCAAAACTGCAACAATTGTGAGATATCGATATTTTTAGGCAGTTAGGGCCATCGAAGTCCGTTCGCAAATTCTCGTGGTTTGGCACGTGAGTACTGGAGTTTACTCCCGAAACTAATGGGCCTATAGTGTAACATGAGAATCGGTGTGGTGAAAGGGCCTCCGGTAGCTGGGGCTTCGTCCCAGACCTCAGCTTCCGCCCAAAAATCTGCTCATAAATTTGCCCCCTCCCCCCCCCCCCAACTTTCAAAACGTTCATTCGCGCCTGAATTACGAACTTACGTATAGGCATATAGTTTTATTTTCTTCAATCTGCCAACATGTTCTCTAGCTGTCCATAGAAGAGATAGAAGAGAAATTTACTTTTGTAATATCCTTTCGTTTATTTATTTTTTTACACTGACTATGGTAAGGCCACCAAGCAATACGTACATGAAACGTAGTTAGGTCTGTTCTCATTGTTACAGTAACAAACCAAATGCTACCTATAAAGGTGGTTCCTACCAAATAACACCCTGCAAACAACCTGAAAACAAGCCGGTGATATTGCGTACAAAATAATGTAAATCATCCCCATTATTTGTCACTTTGTCATCCTCCCCCGCAGTATTGACAGTTTGAGTTTCAAACCCCATGTACATTCAAGGCAATGGTGGGCCTAATGCATGCGGGGTAATTGCTGCGACGCCTGTATTTGAGAAGGTCTCCTTTTTGCAACTGTGTTTCCAATTTCCATCCAATTTACTGGTGCATGAACTTCATTAGAAATAATCTTGGAAATAATTTACGTTTACAAGACTTTCCAACAAACAAGGCGAGAGGTTACAATAGAATACTATCGGCTCGGGAGTCCGGACGGCTCCTATTCTGTGTGATGACTGACAGTATGATGTGATATTTTAATCGATAAAAATATTTCCAATTTTAAAAGAAAGAAATGTGTAATGCCTTGAAAGTTTTGCAACCCGTGTTGGTATTTTGAAAGGTATTTGTACAAATGCGATGCGAAGAGTATGCAGTCGATGAAGCGTGGCGCACGTTGCCTCGCTCCCACGAACAAGCAACAGCTAGCAACTTCTGTGTTGAAACTATTTCAAATCAAGGATGCACCACATGACATGACACGCAACGCTAGACGAATATGAAAGTAGGTACAGCTTGAGATGGCTGTTTTGACTTGTCGTACTAGAAGAACTTGCTAAATAACACGTGTTTTGTAAAACAAGACTACGATGCAATGTATGACGGATGACGCACACGGAGTATTGTTACTTCTTAGGCCTAGGTATCTCATTACATCCGCTTCTCTCAGGCAGACTCAGCAAGGCTAACTTCCAGCATATCTAATAATTCTTGTTGCTTATCGTCTGATATGAATGCACTAAGGCTATTTGAGTCGATGAATGGTGATAGATTACGATGAACGATTACAAAAAAAACATAACTTATGCGGGATTCGAACCTATGTTCTCGTAGAACCATACGCTTCGAACCAGCGCCCTAATCGTATGTGCCACCGCGGACGGCCTTTCTTGTTCAGTTATTGATTTTTCAAGGACAAAAATAATTACAACTAGGTACATTTTACACAAAGTAATAAACTGTAAAGTAAATTTTGATGTAATATCAGGTAATAATTTTTCCTTTTTACAATGTTTACAGTTTGTCACTGAATAAGCGAGCTCTCAGCAGAACAGCTGGTTGTATAGTATTATATGATATCTATTGTATATTCAGTCGGCCATGCGCCCGCATGCTCAGTAAAAAGTGGTTTGTAGGTACGTCGTAACTATATCGATAATTACAGAAAGAATTGTATTCCTGACGAGAAAATATGCCTGCCATTCATAACTTAGACTTAAATATTCAAATGTGCTTTGCTTTGTCTTATTGGCTTATTGCACAGGTACGCGCACAAAAAAATATTTCGAGCAACTAGCAGTTTACGCAAATCTTTGATAGGCCTACACCAAAGTAGGTAAAAGATAAACAATGAAAACCATGTACGCTAGCGGCTAGACTAGAGAGCTGTAGAGCGCTTTCATGTTGACAACAATCATCATTGGGCGCATGGGCACTGGGCAGGCAGTGAAAGAGAGAGTTACACCCAGTGCTTGCTACATACAGTATCATCATGATATATATCCAGTTTGTCGTAGATGTGAATGGCTAGCTGTGAGTGGGCCGACTATTAGGGGTTAGTGTGCATAAACAGCATTAGAAAATAATTAATTTGTCTGGAAAAGTGATGGGAATAAAAATATCTGGAAATGTCGGGTAAATTGGTCATGTTAGTGCCGTGTTAGTTTCACGTGCTTTAGCAATTGGCTCTTCGCGGCACGAGACTTCTACAAAGATATCAAGTGTTTTAGCAAAATATTTGCTAGCGTCGACGCCTTTTCTTGTTGTTAAAAAATGTAATAACAACAAGGATAAACAATAAAATAAATAAATTTCTGGAATTTCCTTATTTCCCTTCAAAAATCTCTAAAACTTACTAAATCGAATATTACTCTCCATCATAATGTGCCATTACTGCCATCGAGCTGCCAATGATGACGTTGTGCGGCTAAGTCAGAGCTCTTATTTTACCAATCAGCCAAATTTGCAGCCTGAAAAAATACGCGTTTTTATCCGGAAAGCCTGGTAAAGTGAGGGAATTTGGTAACCTTCCCTGATGTAATCTCTGGAGCTGCGCACTATCCACATGGCAACACCTGTGCGCCGCACGTGACTGCCAGACAAGAGAACGGCTCGTCACGTGTTTTATTGCACGTGCAGATACAGCCCCCCTCGAGATGAAATCCATACGTATGATGATTATTTGATGTACGGTTGAGAGTGATTGAGTCGAGTTTGTCGCGACCAACTCATCCAATGCCATTCGGACGACTGTAGGATGAGCTCAGCCAAAGCAGACTTTAATTAGGGTTGATTGGTTGATTTTTGTTGCTTGTGTGGTGATAGATGATGGACAATTAAAAAAAAAAACATGCCTTATGCGGGGTTCGAACGCTTCGGACCAGCGCCCTAATAGTATACATGTGCCACCGCGGACGTTTTTGATTTAGGAATGCGATAATTTTGTCGGGATCACTTTTAAGCTCTACCGATTGTCTTATACAATTGTGGTTTGCACCAGTATGTCAAGTCAGAATGTGTGTTTGGTGCGATAAGAGCACATTTCAAAATATTGCTTAGTTTTCTTTGGTAAATACCGTAAATAGGCAAACAAACACTTTTTTAGCAAATAGTTTTTGTGGTAATTTACAAAGTTTGTGTATAGAAAACAATTATTTAAATTTAAAATATTCTCTGATCGCGCCATGTGCAAATCTTTTGTAAACTCTCAACAACTTCCTAAAGTTCGAATTTTCGTCAAATATGTGTAATTAAATGTGTAATTCTCTGGATTTGGCGATCAAGCGAAAATGTAGCTCCTACATCTGACACCGGACTCTTGGCTACTGGGTCTAAATATTTCCACATCCTCAGCTTGTTGGAACTTACCGTATCCTCATTGTACAAACATTGATCGTTGGATACTGTAGGCCTGGCATAGAGTAGACTAGACCATTATAACAAAAATCAATTTTGTGAATAGCCTACTTTAACATAGTTATTCAGGTGTTTTGTAGAAGAATCGTTAAAACAAAGTAGTTCCGGATTCAAGAATTACCAATGCACAGAGGTTGGTTTTAAACTTTTCTAATAATATTTTGTTCTCCCGGACGGCTGGACGACGAATACCGTTCTGGAAGGTGGCTACACGGCGACTAAACAATACACAATTTTCTGGTTGGCTTTTAAATGCATATTGTATTATATTGTTGTAGGATACTAAGGCAGGACACTGGAGAAATTTTTGCTAAATTCAAAAACAACCAACAAAAAAAACAATGCTAAATTTTGTGATTTGTTTAAATGTTAAAAATGAATATAATATAAAGGGTATTTAGCGGTATTAATTGCTGACGCGCTGTATCTACCGCACTTTATTGGGTGATTATAAGTTAAATAATTTTCGACAATTATAAAAATAATTTCAGGTTTGGTAGGGTTTTATAAAACTTTTTTTTTTCTAATGTTTCAACCCAAAATCACGAAATTTTTTCTGTTTCTCAATAAAAGACAAATTTCCCAAATTTCGTCTTTACGCGATAAAAAATTCGCGATTATGGCAATACAAATAAAAAACGTTGTGATGAAAAACCCTGTTTTTTAAAGGGGTCAGCTTTCGAGGTAATCATTACGCGTTGGGACAATAGATCGTTGTCTTTGAAAAACCAGTTATCATTAAAAAAATAAAGCAACGGGCACAACAAATTGCAACCGAGAAATTTAGTGAGTGTTAACTGAGCATTTGAGGAATTGTGATTTTTTGAAAAAGCATGAAACTTCTAGATAGTTGCTAATACCAAAATGTTCATATTTTTTGGGGAGGGAAGTCAGATTTGACCTTTGGGATGGAGAGGTCAAATTCAAAATGGCCGCCACTCTACGACCCTAATGATTTACACGCTTAATTTGGGAAGCAAATTGTGTAGAAAACCCTTTTGGGTGTCGTTTTAAATTTAAATTGGTACCCATCATATAGTCCACTCAGGTTCGCCAGGTCAGGTCAAAGGTAAATTTTGACCAAAAGGTTAAAAACAACATGCTAACGTTGTTTTCTCCCTCTTTTTAGAGAATACTCTACCTCCAAATGATGTATTTTTTGTATCCGAAGGCCGCCAAGATGCCCAAAACATACCCAAGATGCCCACGGAGAGGCCCAAATCCAAGATGGCCATATTCTAGGGCTTAATGTTTATACACCCCTAGTTGGGTAGAAATTAGAGAAAAAGGGCCCAAGGTGCATTTCCAATTAATTGGGATGCCCATTCTTTGTAAAAATCAGTGGTCTCCAGAATAAAAGGTAAAGATCAAAGGTAAAAGATTGACAAAAAATTAAAACCAAACATGCAAAATTTTTTTTGTTTTCTACGTTTTTTAAGAGAATACTCACCTCCAAATGCTTTTTTTTTAAAAATCCGAGGGCCCGCCAAGATGCCAACATACCCAAGAAAACCCGCGCTGAGAGATAAAAACCCAAGATGGCTGCCTTTTACCGGTTAAGATCATTCACTTTTAGCTAAGGGAGCAAATATTGTGAGAAAGGTAATTTCCTATTAATATGGGTATCCCCATTAAATTGGTGTCATTTTTGTGATCGCCAGAACTAAAGGAATCACAAAGGGTCAGGTCTAGGTAAAGATCGTCGTAAATTTTACTCGAATCGATTGTATAACTTATTTTTTTATTCATGAACAAATTCTGTCAACAATCTCCAAAAGAAGCACAATGCCGTGCACGAGTGCAGCTTTGGCCTCACATCGCCCAGTCAGCCTTTTTACAGCCTCAGGGATCAGTCATGGCATGAATCTGAGCTTCGGGTGATAGCCCAAAGAGGTCCACCCTGCTTTTCCTTCTCCACCCCCAGTTGTAGAGATCTGGCAAACTGGATCCTTTATCATTCCCTGGTTTCCCAAAATTTGGGCCTAGTAGCAGTGCCTTAATGTGCTGCTGGAGTGCCCCTTTGGTTTTGGGGGAAATTTTTTTCTACGTCGAGACTTTTTATGTGAAGAGTTGTTTCTGGCACCTTTAAACCTCCATGATGTCACTAGTTCGAGTACATCAGCATAAAAAATCGCAAGAGGGAAAGGGGGAAAAAGGGAATGGGGAAAAGGGTGGCCCCTTCTTCTGCTGCCAAAGAACTGGAAAAAATTCCCTTCGAGTCAATGAAAACAAAAGGGGGGAATTTTTTTGTTTCCGTCTCACAAACCCGTCCATCTTCCTAAGTGAGGGAAAGGAATTATGAAAACAGATGGAGGGAGTTTCTGCATTCCTGCTGTTCACACTTGGACACTAGCCCCATTTTTGCCAGGAAGCCGAACCGTCTATTCTGCATTTGCAGATCCCGTGAAAAAGGGGATGAAAAAGTTGCCATACGTTCTTTTGACACTGATGTGGTGTATGATATACCCCTTTAAATAAAATAGCTCCTGATGAGTTGTGGATTGCCTTTGGTGTGGATCAAGTTTTCGGTAAAACTGCCCACGAAAGGGTTGCCGCGTAAACCCGGCAAAATCCTACTCTTTCCGCTTTCACGCTTCCGGGTGTGATACTGCTCCGCATTCGGGTAAGGAAAAAAAAGACTGCGTGGGAACTTTGGAAATCTTTTCAGACGTCAATAAAGTTTTCCAATGAACTCCTATCCATCCAAGTGATTCAGTCAAGAGCGATGATTGATTAAGCGTTTTGTTGTGCCATGTACGATCAAACTATGACATCATGGAGGTTAAGGGTCCCAGGAAAACTTTCACACAGAAGTCTCGCTAGAAAAAATTCCTCCAACCAAGGCAGCATCCAGCAGCACTTTAAGCGCACTGCTACCGGGCCCAAACTGTTGGAACAGGGCATTGATAATGGATCCAGTTTTTGCCAGATCCCACAACTGGGGGGGAGAAGGAAACAGCAGCCTCTTTGGACTACTCCCCCTGAAGCATCAGATTCGTGCCATAACGTGATCCACTGTGGGTAAAAGGCTGCGCTGGCGGTGATTGCCAAAGCTGCACTCAAGGGAGGGCTTTGGTTTTGTTCGGAGATTGTTGACAGAATTTGTTTTTGAAAAAAATAAAGTTATCAATCGATTCGAGAAATTTACGCGATTTTTTACCTATGACTTGACCTTAGGAAATTTCCCTTTTAGTTCTGGCGATCAAAAAAAATTCCCCAAATGAAGGGGCATACCCAATAATAAAAAAATTCACCTTGCATCCAATATTTGCCCCCTTAGCAAAGTGTGAAATATTAGCCCGGTAAAAGGCACCCATTTTGGTTTTGAACCCTGGGCGGGGTCATTTTGGGCTATGTTGGTCATCTTGGCGGCCATCGTGTTTAAAAAAAAAACATTTGGAGGATAGAGTATTCTCTTAAATGACGTAGAAAAAAAAAAATTTTGCATGTTTTTTTGTTTAACTTTTTTGGGCAATCATGCCCTTTTTCCCTTTACCTTTTATTTGGAGACCCCGTGATTGTACCAAAAAAAAGGCATCCCAATATTTAATTTGGGAAAAGACACCCTTTGAGGGTTTCACTTAATTTTACCAAAACAGGGTGTATAAAACTTAAGCCGGTAAATAGCGGCCATCCGGATTTTACCTCTGGTGTCATCTTGCTATGTTTTGGGCATCTTGGCGGCCTCATGATACAAAAATACATATTTGGAGGGAGAGATTTTCTAAAATGAGGTAAAAAACAAACGATTATGCAGGTTTTGTTTAAACCTTTTTTGGGTTTAAAATTTACCTTTGACCTTGACCTGGCAAACACGGAGGTCACTATTTGAATGGGCATCCCAAAAAAAATTTAAAAAGACACTTAAAAGGTTTATCTACACTATTTTCTTCCCAAATTAAGCTGTAAAAAAGGATCGAGATGGCGGCCATTTTTAATACTGACCTCTGAGGATAGAGAGGTCAAATCCTTCCCCCCACATCTAAATTTGGAATATTTGGTATTAGCTAGCTATCTAGAATTTCATGCTTTTTTTCAAAAAGTGCACAATTTTTTTTGCTTTAAAAGCTCTACTAAAGGGGATTGAGCCTTTCGGGTCACCGTTCGCTCTGTTCGTCGGCTGGGGGGTACCCGTAGGGGTGCGAGTTTCAATGGATTAATGATAGGTTTTGTTACATTTGAGTAACCCCCCTGCGATTTCCACCTACTTAGGGTTACCGAGCGTTGGAAGTGTGTATTTTAGTTGTAGATGTGGGTTGGGCCCTTGCCTCTTGGCTAGTGGGGACCCTTCTGCCCATGGAATCTAAAGGTTAAGGACAAAATGATCTTCATGGCAAAAAGGCAGGTTTAAACCGACCGGGGTTGGAGTTTGCGTCTCAACCCGGTACATAAAACAAATTTTGTCATTTGGTATAATAAAAAGAAAGTTTTCGTGGGGAACATTAAAATTTTAATCCCACCAAGCCAACCCCGTAGGCTATAAAAAAACCTCAGGTTTTTTTTTTAATTTTTGGGGGCCAACCAATCTCCCATATAATCACTTTTCATCGTTGTGACGATAGAAACCGAACAAGTCTCCCGATTGCTACGTTTTGGGTTTTTCATTGCCCCCCAAGTAGATAAGAATGTTTGGCATCTTTTGGTTGGTATGGGAAACTTTTTTTAAACTATTTAGGGGAAAAGCCTAGGTACGCGGGAGGGGGTGGGGGGGGGGGCGCGAAGCGCGTATGTTTAAATATTATCATTGTTATTCTTCGCGCGCCCCCTCCCCCCCCGTGTAACCCAGTTTTCCCCTAAAAAAGTGTTAAATAAATTTGGCCATACCAACCCCAAGATGCGAATGTTTTTGGTGACCTTGGGGAAAAAGGGGGGGGGGGGGGTGTGCGCCCCCCAGAAAGTTTGTATCATATGTCGGACCCCAAAATATTTCTGAATGCAAGACAAGCGACAAACATTTTTTTTTGTCAGTCACCCGGCGTCGTAACCCAAAAAGACCCGCGGGCTAATTTTTTTTTTTTTTTTTTATTCTTTTACGATCGTTGAAAAGTGCTTCGCCCCTTTTTTGGTACTCCGTACCCGAGTTTTTTCTAACATGCATCGTCAGAGAGACGCGGGGGGTTATTACTTTTATCCCATTGGGTGAAAAACCCTTTAATGTCTTTTTATTTGAGTTCGCACTCATATCTTAAAATTTTCGTATCTACTATCTGGGTTTATTTCTGTTGACCCAGTTTGTTCCGTTTTGGGTTATTAATTTTGCAGAATTCTTGCAATTTTACTAGCCCAATGCGAAAATAACAGCCCGAAGTGTTCAAGCGCCTCTGGGAAAAAAACGAAGAGAAAAGTCCGCCAAAAATCTCATATCGTTCAATATTTGGGGGAAAGTTTTTTTGAGACTTTTTTCCTCATAAATGATGTTGGTTTGCATTGTTGCCCGTGTCAGGGGTTTGACTCCCGGGACCCCGGTTCGGTCGCACTCCCCCCCCAACCCCCTGACAGACTCGGTTCGGGGACAAGGCTATGGCAACGTTCCGGACAAGGACATTCTCCTTATCATTCCCAACACTTTTTTTTGGAAAAAAAATTTTCACATTTCAAGGGCAGGGGAAGGCCCGGGCCCTGTGCCCTGCTTAATTTGCCACAGAAATAATGGACACTTAGTTAGAGAAGCTTGGGCGTCCACCCCCCCCCCCCCCAATTATTTAAGGATTGAAAAAGTATAAATTTAGTAAATTGTCATTTTTTATTTCCTAACTTGACGCAAAATTTTCTAGTGACGCAATTTTCGAAAAAAGGGGTCCAAACCAATAGAGCCAGTGGTCCGCTTCAAACATAGATTGAAGTTGAACCCTGGTTTCCCCATGTTGTGGACGAAAATTTTCACACTACGGTTTCGTCTTTAAGGGAAAAGAACACATTCCGAAAGTGTTATCCGTGTGGGGGTGATTCCCCCGGGGATTTTTCCGTTCCCCGAAATAATGTTGTGTCCGCCCAATTCCACTCTCAGCAGACTACTAAAATTTTTTGCCTGCTTTTTTTTACTACGATATTATCGACGCAAAACTCCCTGCAAAATATTATTGCAGATAAAAAAAGTTTAGAAAAAAAGGTTTTTGCATGGAGTGGCCTACGTTTTTACGTTTTGCAGAAACTACATCAGTGTCAGCAGTAAAAACAAAAAGGCCTGTGATGAAGAAAGTCTGTTGCGTTTTTTCACTGTTTCTAAAAAATCAAGTGAAACAACTTTGTGAAGGCACGAGTGCAATAGCAATAGGTAGGACCGGGGAGGACTGAGTGACTACTTGAAAAGTTTTCCCATGTTATTTGGGGGGTTGTTTTGTAATTGTTTAAGTTTTTAAAAGGAGTTTTGAGGCGGCGCGGAGACGGTTTAGGCGCTCAGCTTTTTTTTTTTTTTAGGCAAAACTTTTTATAACACCTTTATAAAAATTTCACACTGACTTTAAAAAGGGAATAAATCTATGACATCCAGTACGCGTTTTCCCTAAAAAATTTTTTTTATTTTAAATAAAAAATTAGGAAATCACCAAATTTTTACTTAATTTGTTTGGTAAATTTAGGGAAATTTTTATTCCAAGGTAGGCCTACAGTTTTTTTAAACTAAAATTTGATTCTGCATATAAACGTTCAAATTGTGAACGCGAAAGGTTTAATTTTTTTTGGTTTTATCGTAAAAATAATGGTTTTTTGGGGAAATTTTCCAGAATTAAAATTTTCATGTTTTGGCTTTCCATTTTTCCGTTTTGGATTTAATGACTCGCAAAGGATCTTTAAGTCTTATTTTTTGCAAAAATTGGGATATCAATATAAAAGTTTTTATTTTAAATAAAGTTAAAATAAAATTTGGTAATGGTTTCCAAACCCGTTCGGGCAGAAATAAAACACCTGAGTGCCCCGCGCGGAGTGGATTTTTTCCATGTTAACTGGTACCCGCAATATCCTCTTGTAGCCCAAAGGATATTTCCGAGTTTTTTTCCAAAACCCAAAATTTTTGGGGCCCCAATGCTAAGGGCGGCCCGGTAACCCAAAAACGGCAACAATTGTAGAGTTTTCGTTTTTAGGACCAGTGGGGCCATCAAAGTCCGTTCGAAACCCTTTTTCCCCGTTTTTGGGGCCCTTGAGTATTTGGAGTTTCACCCCCTAAAAACAAATGGCGAGCTTTTGGGCCCGTCGTCGGGAAATTTTCCCCTTTCCCCTTTAAAACTACCCCCCCCGGACGGCGACAAAATAAAAACCACGGATGGACGTTTTGGCACGGGACGAAGACGCCACAACGTGGGGGGGAACCCCCCTGCCCTCCCCATACGCTTGTGGCTGGTTCGACCACCCACAGGCCTTTTCCACCCCTTTTGCCCCCGCGTCCCCCCTTACGTTCCTCCCCCTTGGAAAAAAGTATCCATGGTGGAAACTCACACTTATAAAAAGTTTTATTTTGGAGGCGCGAATAATTTTGGGCTGTTAAAGCGCCCAAAACTATTAAATAATACTAATAGGACCAGTTACTAAACCTTTCAATACAAAATGGTAAAAAAAAAAACCCAAAGCCAACAGGTAAAAAGAGTAGTTTTTTGGGCAAATTAATTATTTTTTTGGGGAGGGGGTTTGGATTTTGAGCGATTTAATTTAAAAAAATTAAATTTTACTGCACCGTTAGCATTCCCCC
This sequence comes from Sweltsa coloradensis, assembly GCA_024449915.1. Classification (NCBI taxonomy): domain Eukaryota; kingdom Metazoa; phylum Arthropoda; class Insecta; order Plecoptera; family Chloroperlidae; genus Sweltsa; species Sweltsa coloradensis. The sequence goes on along the minus strand of JAMZAV010000210.1, from coordinate 1,059,032 downwards.
AAAAGTATGTTGAGGTTTACTTCTACCATGGGGATATTACGACCCCATTAATTTATAAGCAAAAAACTTAACAATCTTTTCCAGAAAATTTGTAATGTATTTTACAATAGTATTTTTTGAAACCCGGGACCATTGTGGAAAAGGGAAAGTCATTCAGGAAAACCCCTTTTTGGGGAAAACCAATTGGCAAAGAGCATCCGCGGGATGTAATGAAATTTGTGTTTGTAAAAGCAATTAAAATGGACACAGATCAATATTTGATATGTAAATAGCTCGATTGGTAGTTTTTGTTTTTAAAAAATAATAAATCCTGAAAATCATTAATTTTGCTTTTGCTACAATAAAAAAATTTTTCAAAAATTTGTTTGGGCCCGTTTATTTCCGTTTCCGTGCAAAAAACATTTTTGGGGGGGAAAAAATGCTGTAAACTGCCAGTCAGCCGGGGGAACGTTTTCAATTAATCAAAAAATACAAAAATTTTATTTTTTTATACCCACCTTTTTAAAAATTTCCTAAAAGTCATTGTTTATTTTCATCCAGAAATTACAAACTCCGCCCCGAAAAAAGGTTCAATCTTTTTAAATTTGTTTTTCAGTATAATTTGTTGGAAGGGGAAATTTTTCCTAAAAAATTTATGTCCATCAAACGTGACAACAACATTGATATGCGTTTTCCTTTTACACCCACTCACTTTCCCATTCATTTTTGGGTGGGGTTACAGTGTGGGATCTAGGCAAATACGTTCACGGGAAATTTGCGAGCAAAATATTTTGTAAAATCCAAAAGTTTGACAGCCGGGGAAAAAGGGTTAAATAACTGAAAATGTAACGTACTATGGGTTTGTTTTAAATTCTATGCTTTCCCGTCATCTAAATTTTCCCCTTTCATTATCAGTTTATAGTTTGGCGAAACTTTGGTAATGTACATTTCCCTTACCCTTTTGGTGTTTTTTTACTTTGGGTTTTTTTATTCGGGACCCCGGGTTTGAAAACACACTTCCTGTAATACATATTTTGTTCCCACTTCCGTTTGCTGTATGACCCCCAAAAAAACTGGAAAAATACGGTATTTTCATAAAGCTGGGGGTTTGAATCGGGTTGTCAACTCGAATGGTCCCAAAAGCTTAATGAATGGAGGGGAGGTGACGCTTTATCTTTTTTTCGTCACCGTATCATGGGATTGGGTTTCCGTTTTGGGCCAACAATTCGCATTGCCCAAATTGTTCGGTGTTATCTGACCAAATCCCCCATTTCCATTTTTTTCCCTTCCGTATTCGAGGTCACGTCATATTTTTACGAATTTTTCCCCTAAACAAAAAATCGGGAAAACAGGGCCCAATTATTTTTCAGTCTACTTCCTATAGAAGTAGAGTCGCGTGTTCGACCCCCCCTTTGGATTTCTGTCTCACCGTAATCTCCAGTCGTTTTCCCCTCCGAAATCCGGGGCAAAATTTACCCTACCCCCCCAAGGGCTGGCTTAAACCCGGGCCTTTCTTTCCCCTCAAATGAGTAGGTTTTGTACTTACGGGTAAAACCGTGCCTGTCCTTGGGTTCACGGGCCAAACCCGTTTCGGCCCCCAATTCGGGAAACCCATCATCAGGGTCCTGGTTTTTCCCCAAATCTACTTCCCAAAAACCTAGTTAAGGAAACAAATATGGAACATGTACGTAGAAATTTGCGGGGTACGAGCGTCGTGAGATGTGCAGTTATAAATTTTAACCCCCCAAAGGTTTTCCCAAAAACCTTTTCCCTTTGGGCAGGGTATGGGTTCTAGTCCAGGCTAAGGGAAGCGCACTGAGATCAAAGTGGGCCGGCGTAATATGGAATTCTTTTCGCCCTTGGGGGGTTACTACAGTAATGACCGGCTAAAGGGGGAAAAGATATAAATATCACACCCGGGGTTCCAGAATTTTTGTCCCCGGTTTTAGGGGAAAAGTTTTAAATTTGGGGGGATGGCCGGGAGGCAAAAGTTAAGATGGAAGGGGGGGGGGAGGAAGGAAAGGGGGGGAAAGCATAATCATAAAAAAAGTGAACAAAAATATACCCCGCTCTGGGTTTTTCCGTGATTGTTTTAAATTTAAACCCGTAAAAAAAATTATTTTTTATTTTTTCTTTACTTTTCCGAAGGGCCCCTGAAGATCTTTCCCATCGTTGGAGAAAGGAGAGATTGGGTTTTGGGGGAAAGGCAACTCAAGGCTTTAAGTGAAGGCAATCTGAAATTTGAACCACGGGCGATTTCATTTTAGTTCAAATATGGGAAAATTAAAAAAAGGGCGCATGAAATTGGTACACTTTTAAGGGTTTAAAAAAAGGGCAATTTATTGAAAAAGTGACACTTCAGACAGGCCGGACAAAAATCGGGTTGGGAAAAGCTACTGCGTATACAAATAATTTACTTTGTGTAAGGCAAAATAAAAGTGTTTAAAAGTCTTAGTCCACAAAGTGCATACTTCCCTTTTTATAGTTTTTTTACTCGACTGGAAATTTTGGAAAAAGTAAAGGGGAAAAGATTATATTTTATATTTAAAAAGGTACCATGGAGTGAAAAAATAGCTGAAAATTTTGAACTTTTTCCCCCTTCTGAAAAATTTTTTTTGAAAAGTGTAACCTTTGCTTTTTGGGGGGAAGAGCGAGTGTATGTTCAAAAGTCTCCGTTTTTTTTAAAATTTTGTTTTACAAAACAAAAATTTAAGACAGTGAGAAGAAAAAATCGGGGATGATCCCGGTAAAAAGGGAGGGTTTTGGGCACTCTAACCGGGGCGGATCCCGGGGGTCTGTCGGGGGGTGGGATGACCCCAGTTGGGGGTAAACCCAAAGCCCCGGGGGGGCCCGGGGGGGACGGGCCCCCACCCCCAGCTCCCAGGGGTTTTTTTTGGGGGGAAACTTTGTCAAATCGTGTTTAAAAGGGTTTAGGGGGGTGTATTTCAATAAGTTTTAAAATAAAGAAAGAGTTGGCCCTGTTATCATCACGTTGCAGGATTGTTAAAATCATTTTTTGAAAAAATATAAGGGGGGAAAAGTCCTTACCGCCCCCCCGGATCTACCACTGGGCTCGAACTTGGGGGGGCGGGCGGCAAAGGGGGGAGGGACAGGCAGTTTTCCCCCCCCCTAAGGTTTTGGCAAAGCGACGTGAATGTGGGGGCCTGGGGCCCTCCCCCAATAATGTTTTGCCGAAGGTTTTGGGGGCCCAGTCCCCGGTTCGGGCCCGGCCCCGTGCCCGGGCCTTCGCCCGGATCCCCAAATGAAGTGAGTTTCGTATGTATAATAAAACCCCTTTTTTAAAAAGTTCTGGGAAAATTTATTTTCTATGCTATCAGTTAGTTGTAGTATTTCCTACGTGAAACGTTTTTCCCAAACACAGCACGGGGGGGGGGGAAAAGAAGGCCTTTATGCGTTTTGATCGTAGTCCTTGGTGTTGGCACGCTCCCTTTCACAGATTATCCCTTTTTAAACCCTGACGTCAAAAATTTACACAATTTAAAACCCAAATTTAATTAAACGATATTATTCTAAAATTGTTTGGGATTTACTTTTTGTTTTTTCCCCCCCCCCCCCCCCCCTAACCCCCCCCCCCCCCCCACAACCCCCCCCCTTTTTTCCCCCCCCCCCCCCCCCCCCCTTTGGATTTCCCCTGCCCAACCCACACCTTCCTGGGGGGGATTTCTCGAAGCTGGGGGCCGGGCTTGCAGGTTTTTCTCTTTTTCCACCTTTAAGTAGGGGCCTACTTATTTACCCCCGGTAGTTTTGGGCCTTTGGCAGGCCCCACCCTCCGGGCCCAAAAATGTAAACCCCTATAAACTGTTGTTGGCTTCACGCAAAGCCTCATATTATTAAAAACCCTTTTGACCGGGGTTTGCTGTTCCCAATTCCAATTTTTGATTTTTTGGTTTTTTTTTTAGCAGAACCAAAAGCGCGCGTAAAGGGGGGGGGAAATTTTCACACGTGCACTATTTACTAAGGAGGCCCCAAACTACGATCCCGGATAACTACTAATAAACACTTATTCGCTGATAACTCTACTTCAAAGGTGATCAGTACCACCGGGCACATTACCACTGACCCTCCCCCCAAATCGAAAAATGCTGTCGTATCAGGATTTGGGGCCTGAAGGCAATAAAAAGACGGGAACTCAAAGACGGTCAAAGTGTGGATTGTAAAGGACCTCCACCCAAACTTTCTCTGTGTTTTTTGTAAAATTTGCGTGGGGGAAGAGAAAATAGATATTCGTTCCGAATCGTGTGCCCCCCCCCCCCCAATTTTTCGCGGGATCGGGGTGACTGAGGCTCCCTGGTCTATGATAGTAGGCCTACCTCCCACATTTATTGAATGATTCCCACACGACCCAGAAACACCGGGGTCTTGCGATCCCTTTTTCCCATGCAACAGTTGTTCATTTCGGCCTAAACTAAACGCATCTCGACTTTTGACCCCAATCTCATTCTCAGACAAAGTGGGCCCACTTTCCGAAGCGGTTCCCCCCCAGGCAATTAAGTGGCGGCACTCGCACTCGCTTTGTGCACCGGGCCCTTTTAATAAACACCATAGATCAGGATTCTTTTTTTGTTGCAAATGCAATGTTTTTGATATGCCAAAAATTTTTAATTGCTTTGTAATTAGAAAATTTGAATCCAATTTTTAGATGATCTGTTTTTTAAAATTTTTTGCTCAAGGTCTAGCCTAAAGTAGCATATTTCATCTGGTACCTTTAAGATGGCACCGCGCGCTAGTTTCAAGGGCGTATTTTTGTTCTAGTCACTGGGCCCTCCTTGCTAAGGGGGTTTCCCCGGCTCTTCCTGTATAAGCCGTTGGACATTCCTTTCCGAGGGCACCTCAATGTACCTACTGCTGGTGTAAAAACACCTTAACTCCCCACAAAAATTAGGTTGAAACCCTATATTATTTCTCCCCTAAAAATATTTTACCTGGAGATGGTCTTGTGTGGGCCCTTGGGCTTGGGTAGCGTAAACTGCTTTCCAAAGCAGAAGGTCCAGGGCTCGATTCCCGCCAAGTCAGAAGTTTTTTCTTCTGATTGGGGCTGAAATCCATCTTCTTTTCTTTGGGTTTTTAATCGTTTTCTTTTTGGGGCCCTCTTAGCAAAGAAGCACTAAAAAATTCAGAGTTTTCTGAATCGCCTTGTTGATTCTGGCGTTGATCCGCGGGTTTTGCACTGTCCCTACCACTGGGTTGCTATTTTCCTATTAAAAAAAAATCGATTTTGGTTGGTTATCGCCCAAAATCGTCGATTGCGTCGGACCTACAGGGGTTGGCTTGGGGCGCTTTATTTACTGTCCCCCACTGAAAATCAGTTTTATAACTGAGAGGGTAGACTCTAAAAACAATTTTTTATTTATTTATTTTTTATTTACTTAAAAAAGAAATTTAATTTTTAAAATTTAGCTTCTGTTTTCAAATTTAGCATTTTGTAGCATATATTTTGGTTTTTGTTTTTTGTCATCAAAAATTTTAAATGTGTGTGTGTGGGGGGGAAGGGGGGGGGGGGGGTTCTTGCACTTCGAAAAGGGGGAAAAAATTCAAATTTAAAGGACATTTCAATTTTAAAAAAAAAAGTTTTTTTAAAAAAGGGGTCGATCGCCTCTACCGCCCCCCCCCTGGATCCACCACTGCTCGGGTACACAACTCGTCATTAAATGACCATGTTTTTGGGCTCTCTGGGTGCCCACGGGGGTGCTTTCGATCTCTGGAAATCCCAATCGATTCTTTCCCAAGGGTTTTTCTTTTCCCCCATCATAGGCGAATGCTGGAAAGGGAATGCTAAAAAACCCCTTGCCTTCAAATACAACATTCACCAATTCAACCAAAAAAAAAAACACAACGCAACCAAAACAAACATGTTTACTGTTGGTGTATACCAGCGGCGTAGCTACGGGTACCCCTGGGGGGGAGAGGGCGGGGGAGAGGTTATATTAATTCAATGTGTTATTAGTTTTACGGGCTTTTTACCATACAGTTTGGTATGCTATCATACGTTGAGGATTGTTATAATCATTATAGAATAAATGTAACTTTTTTAAGAATCAAGGGGTCGATCGCCTCTACCGCCCCCCCCCCCCCCCTGGATCCGCCACTGCTCGGGTACACAACTCAGTCAATGTCAATGACCATGTTGTTGGCTCTCATGGGTGCCCACAGGGTGCGTTCGATCTCTGGCAATCCCAATCGATTCTTTCCCAACGGTTTTTCGTTTCTCCAGTCATAGGCGAATGCTGGAAAGAGGTGCTATACCCCTTGCCTTCCGAACTACAACATTCACCAATTCAACCAAACAACACAAACACAACGCAACCAAAACAAACATGTTTATACTGTTGGTGTATACCAGCGGCGTAGCTACGGGTAAGGGGTTTAGGGCGGGGGAGAGGTTATATTAATTCAATGTTTTATTTGTTTTACGGCTTTTACCATAGAGTTTAATATGTTATCATCACTTTGCAGGATTGTTGTAATCATTATAGAATAAAATATAATTTTTAATCCCCCCCCCCCTGGATCCGCCACTGCTCGGGTACACAACTCAGTCAATGTCAATGACCATGTTGTTGGCTCTCATGGGTGCCCACAGGGGTCCGTTCGAACTCCAGTCTGTGGCAATCCCAATGTTATTTCCAGACATGCGAATGCTGGCAAGAGGTCCTAAAATACAGCAGCTCTTGGATATCCCTTCCCAACCATAACATTCACCAACAACCAAACAACACAAACACAACGCAACCAAAACAACCAGGTTATCTGTTGGTGTATACCAGTGGCGTAACTACGGGGAGGGGTGACCGTCCCTCCAAATTTGGTCAGAGGGGGGCGACGGGGGCACAATTTTTATTTGACATGAAGTATTTATTGAGATATTATAGAAATATTTATATATTTTTTCTTATTTTGCTATTTTTTCATACATCTTTTATAAGGTTTCTGTCAAGAAAACTCGTCAAAATACTCCTATCACAGTCTTAGAATAGAAAAAAAAATCCCCCGGACACCCCAATGTTCCCAATCGTGTACTTTACCCAGGAAAGAGCGTATACCTATAAATTATTTTTGGATGACACCAGTGGATGTATACCCACATCCTACCCCTTTCAGTTTCACTAGTCGTGCTGACCATTGCTCTTTGGAGGTTACAAAACCCCCCCGAAAAACAACGGTTAGTTACGCCACTGGCGTATACCCTGTCCATGTAAAGTACAGTGTAGTACACATTCAAATTAAAAAGGCAAAACATGAAGCTGTGGCATAAAGAAATGTTGTTGAGGGGTTGTTGCAATTTGCAAAGCGCATCCAGCATCAATGTATGCAGTACGTCACTTGAAATGCAGACGGTCGTAAAAAATGCACCGTTAAGGTCGTTTATTCAATTTACTCATTGTAACGAATCATTGACGATGTCAAGGCCTCGGAGATATGCTAACTAATCTATCTTATTGACGTTCGTTTATTCAATTTGCATATTCAACGTACTGTGCTACGATTCCAGCGTAATAATAAGAAAGTAATTGTCTCCAATGATTGTTTATACGTTGTCTCGATTGACAATGATGTTTCCAGACAACAAATTGGACTCAGAAATCATTAGGAGACTACGTCATCAACGCACCGGGATGAAATTCTAAGTTATGTTTCACTTACAAAGGAACGTGTAATCAATTTAGTTGTTCCTAGTAGTTAGCGAAATTGTCAGTTGTGTTACTACATTACCTGGCATAGTAAACAGTATTAAAAGAACAAGAGGTAAAATTTTTGATTTCGTACGACTTTCGTGGTGAACAGTCTATTGCGGGATAAGCTGCTGTAATCTTTTATTAACTAAAACAATATGTTTTTATTACCTTCCTGGCAGGTCCCAGGGCGGTGACTAGGGCGTCTGGGGCGTCGCGACGCCCTAAAACGTTGAGCAAGATATTTTATCTTTATAATCTTGTGCGCCCTTTTCGTGATAAGAGGATTTATCTAAACTATATGTACGGTGTAATAAGTATTCAGATCTATAATGCAAGTAAAAGTTGGTTAAGGCGACTACCTGGAATGTGGGAGACCCGGGTTCGAACCCCGGTCGGGATGGACTTTTTTAATTTCTGAATTGTATTAAATAATGACTCCACTAAGTGTTTTGGAACTTCCTTACTTCTTAGGATGCGGTGCAGAGGGCGTCTGGAGCGTCTCGACGCCATTATCACGTTGTGCAAAGTCACGTAGCACGAAGCACGTGTTTTTTCTTTGTCCCATATTTAGTCACATAATACCAAGTCGCAGTTGGGAAGTTTTCAAGCAATGACGCAGTTCGTGTAAATTGTGTTTGAAGTTATAACAAATAATATTAATTTGGTTACGAGGCGGTATATGTCTTGGTGTCGACTGTCGATGGGAACTCAGGGGAAGTTTTACCTTCTATAAGCAGCAATTGGTAGAGACCCGTGAACATGGTTTTATTTAATAAAACCTATATAACGCCGCTAAATGATTATAAAACCATATAACACCTCTAAAACACAAAATTAGCAGTTATTTTGGGTTTTCCTCTCACAAAATCAACATTATCTCCTTTCAATCTTAACTTGCTGACAATTTGAAAACGAAAAAAAAAAACACTTTTTCTTTTTTAAAATTTTTTTTATGAAAACGATCCTTGGGTGACATTTGTGCCATGAAAACAATGTCGATTTGTGTGCATATTGGAATTCCCTCCTGTTTTTCCATGCGAGAAATGCGAAAATAAAATGAAAACATACACCACTTTTTACATTTTTGAAAACCATTTTTAGGAAAAAAATAAACCATTTCCTCGGACTTCTAGCAATAGGGGCTAGTTTTCCTAGATAATTTACACATTAATGCCGACAAGATCAAGCCGGGTGGGTATCATTGCGGACTAAATCAAATAAAATCAGTCGGTTTCGGTAATGTTATTAGTTAAGAGTTAGAGAATTAGTTTAGACAAAAGAAAAGAAAAATGTAGTTGCATAATTTAAAAGTTATAAATGGCGTCGCAACGCCCCCGATGCCCTTTACAGTACACTAGGACCAGAAAGCTAGTTGTAAAGTTATCTTATTCTAATTATAACTTATAGCCAGCCGTTTAGCCGAGGTAGTTTAACCGGTTCCCATTAGAACACCAAACTCGGGCGTGGTCAGTGGTAGAGTGGGTGACCATTCTGCCCTGAAACTCACGTATACCGCTGGTTAGAGCAGATGGAGGGTTCGAGAGCTTGTGTAACGGCTTCGTTCTCCTCGACGTCTGCTCGGCAGTCCGGGTTAGTGGAGGAACCTATATGACTGTCAAAGTTACACCGTCCTTTCGGATGAGACGTTAAGCCGTTGGTTCCCCTGGTACTTTTCGAAAGGAGTAGGCTACGTGCCGGTACCGGGTTTTCCCTCCTCCCTTCTGTTCATACTTCATCCTCGACCTCATCTATCACCACACATCGTCTCGAATAGCCAAAGTGCATTAATATGAGACGTTTTAAGCAATATCCAATCAATCAATTGTGCGGTAATAAAATTCGTTTCATTGTTCACATATAAAGGTGTACGAGATAAAAAGTCATACCACAATGACGTCCCGACGATATAACCTGCAGATGTTCGCGTCTTGCTGAGGGGATAACTCACTTCTCGACTGAAATTGTTCAAGTTTTTTCGAATCTCTAGCTTCGCGTATGGTTCGTGGCCAGTATGGATTCTATTTTCAAAAATTTGGTTTCATCAAAAACTATTTGCTTTCTATTGACAGTGATGCAGTTGCCAGCATGTTCTGTAATATTCCATTATGCACGGAAGAAACGTGCTATTAAAAGGTCAACATAATTATCTTACACCATAGTTCAGAACATCTCAAATCGATATGATCCAAACACAGAATCGGAATCGCCGTCGTAGTCGTAGTCGGCAACAATCTAAGATCTCGATAGCGATGATTGCGAACAGCGCGCAATGATCTAGTTACACATGAAGCATTTTCAGCGATCTTTTACAGGGTGGTTTAATTCCAACTGTTTTCAGTCGAGCCCACACCTAGTAACAATGGAACCGTTGGGTTTGGCGGCAAAGAGACAGAGCCATGGTCGAAACAATGGATTCCCATTAGTCGTGACGCGTGGTGATAAGTTAGGTTAGGTAACGCAATGCCCCCATTGCAAATAAAGCCGCTTGATCATATTTCCAAAACAGTTTCTTCAAACATAAATACAAATAATAATTGTATTCTTCTTTTCGTTTTCATTTTAGGATTAATTTACAAAACCAACTATAAAATGGGGTTTCAAATACATTTTTACTTTGACAGAAAGATAAGCACAATTTTCTTAAAAGCCCATAATTGCATGTGGTGATTGAAGTGAGAAGATGACCGAGTTCAAGTTACATAGTATGTTGCACATCAGTGGCGGGGGTACCCGGCAAAAAACAAAGCACTATAATGTTTTTATTAGTGTAAAACTGTAATTTTAATGTGATGAAAAACTGTGATCAATTAAAATCAGTAAGAAATCAGAGGCTGGTGTTTTGGACAAAAATGTTTGGTCAAATTTCTGACCCTTGGAGGTCTATTTACTAAAAGTGACAGCGACAGTGACAAGTGACAATAGTCGACCTAAACGGCAACTTTTGAGATGAGCAAGTAAGAACTGCCACTTTGAATTTTCATCATACCAAATTAATTAGTATTTACTTACTTTGCTGTATGTATAGTTGAAACATTGGTAGACGGCAATAAAAATGTTAAATGTGTAATTATCGGCAATATAGCTTATAATATGCATAAAATAATAAAAATAAATTGTATTTAAGAGTCTACCCACTCAGTTATATAACTGATTTTCAGTGGGGGACAGTAAATCAAAGCGACCAAGCCAACCCTGTAGGCTCCGACGCAATCGACGAGTGAGCGATAACCAACCAAAGATCGATATTTTTAATAGGAAATATAGCAATCAGTGGTATGGACGGTGCGAACACCCGCGGATCAACGCCAGAATCAACGAGGCCGATTCAGAACAACTCTGAATTTATTATGTGCTTCGTTGCTAGGACGGCTCCAAAGTCACCGTTTACAAACTCCGAAGACACGAACTGATGAACTGTAGTCCAAATCAGAAGTTAAAAAACTTCTTACTTTGCCGGGAATCGAACCAGATGAATCGAACCGAAATGCAGTCAGATGCGTGATTATTGTCACTAAAGTTGTTATTTCGGTCGACTATTGTCGTTTGTCGCTGTCAGTAGACTGTTGTCACTTAGTAAATAGACCCCCTGGCTTACTACACTAAACGAAGTAAGCGCAAGGGCTCATAACCCAGTAATATTTTGCCTATGTTTAACTCGGTTACCAGGTGTTATCAGCGTCGGTCATTATGGATATTACCAAACCTCAATAATTTTACATTCTTAGTCCACTCACCTGTGTGTGATTTACGTTATGAAGTTAGAACATTTCCTTGTGATTCTTCTTTTGATTGATGACCTGGAAGGAGAAAATTTTTAGATTCAAAAGAGGATTTTAGTTAATAAAAAGTTGGTCGTTGTCATGCTTTAAAATGCACCAAAATGATCTTGAAAGAAGAAAACTGAAATATTTAAAAGAGGATTTTAGTTGATAAAAGGAGGTTGGTCGTTGTCATGCTTTAAAACGCACCATGATCTTGAAAGAAGAAAACTGAAATATTTAAAAGAGGATTTTAGTTGATAAAAAGTTGGTTATTGTGATGATGCTTTAAAACCCACAGATTTTCACCTGACCTTGAAAGAAGATAACTTTGATTGACAACTAACATTGATTTTGATTTATTGATTTAAGATGGGTTAAAGATGGTCGACAGTTTGAGAGTTACAACAAATACACCGACCGGCTGAGAATCACTGATCTATCGACGACGAACCCGATCCCGTTTTCGACAGTTTTTAGTTTGAACATTATTCTGGATTGGTTTCCATGCAATCAATTACACCTACGGGAGTGTTTCCCCGAATAATTACATAAACCCTCGCTCATACCTGCGCTAGGAAATTACATTTTTTTCAATTACTAAGCGCTCGACTCTGATTCGGGAGGTCCCGGGTTCGAATCCCGTCGAGACCGGCAATCATGACTGAAGGTTTTTCCGAGGTTTTCCAAGGGTTGTCCTCTTAAATAGCCCTCGGACATCCCTTCACAATTGTCCTATCCGCAACATACATAGTTAGTCACCTGAAGAGGGTCACACCGGTTAAAAATCTGATGTGTATTCCCTACAGCGGGCATCCTACAAAAATTATTACTAATTATTATTATTATTATTACATAATCCAGAAGTCCGTCTCAATAGCCAATAAGGTTTAACGCACTCGACCTGCAATCAGGAGACCGGGCTTCGATACCCTGCTGAGATGAATTTTTAAATTTCTGAAATGCTTTCCATACGTACAAAGTACCTATAACATCGTCCAGTTACGAGCGTTGGGAGCAAGGAAGGAAATGTAATGCAGGGCAGCAAAGCTCGTGTTATATCATGCATGATTTACGTCGACGTAAGACCTAGCTAGCCGCGTGGCTGTGTGGAAATGACAAACCGTGATCTAGCAACGTAAGAACTGCTAGTTTTTTTAGTCTTTTTACTCGCTCGCTGTATGAAACGTGATTTCTCTTCATCCAGCGAACGAGATTCGTTTTGGTTTGTGGTTTTAGGCGTAGGTACTTAGTTGACGTTCCCGATCTTATCAACGGCCGACACGAACTCGAGTGGGTTCCCTGTTTAACTATCAGTGTCATGATTGTGGCTGTTGATTTGTTTTATGTCTGGTACTGTTAGCTTTGATGTTCTAGCTTCATGACCTGGTCACATCTCGAATGAGTCTCTATAGTTTTGACTGTCCTCGCTCCCACCGCCATTCCGTCCGTATGTCTCTCATCTGCCCACCTCTATCTTGGCATACGTCCCGGTATTTAATTTTAAGTTCCGCGTCCCGTCAGTTCCCGGAATTGTCCCGCTTAGTAGATATTTTCGATCCCAATGCATTTTTGGTGGTTTTCTCGTTTTGCACTACAAAAACGACAATATACTTTTTTTCTGAAACGCTCAGAACGGACTCTAAAAGCCTAGTTTTTTTTAATTCGATTGTCCCCCCCCCCCCTTTAACCCACCGTGCTGTTTTTGCCTAGAAAGATTTGTCCCTCTACCTTGAGTTAAAGAAATGACAACCCAACTTCCTACACATCTTAGACATATCTCAGGGGTGTACTGCAAACATACGCCCTCTTCCCCCCCCCCCCCCCCCCCCAATAACACAAGCAACATTTGCATCTGAATACATTAACTTTGCAAGTGGTTTTGCAGGGTACCTTGATAGATGTTATGTTTTATGTTATGCGCTCACATGCAGCTCACGCGGACTTAGACAATGGGGCCAATGGGCTGAGATGAGAGGGTTGATGTGTGAATGATAATGAGCCCCCAGCCTAGGGGAAAGCAGTGTCGGCGCTATGGGGGCGCGCGCGGGAGAAATGGTTGACATTTTGACTTCTAGGATGAATGTAAACACGTACGCATGTATTGTGAGCATGTGAGTGAGTGGTTCGCAGCGAATGTACTTTCAAAATAAATAGTACAATGGCCTTTTCGGGACTGATGTATTATTAGTTGAAAATTAAAAATGTGTCAAAATGGATGATCAATGTATAAATCTGGCAAATGGGCAATTGTATACGCGGGTTAACGATGGACGGGGTATTTTAAAAGTCCAGATTGCAATTGAGGTTTGCCTCCCCCCAAAGATGATACTTGCCCCCCTGTCTCCCCCTCCCGAATGTATAATCCTAACGTCCCCACTGAGGCAAGTGGGATGAGCCCATGGTACAAGGATATCTCTGAATATCATTGGATCATGGGATGAGCCCACACCATGCACACAATGTGGAAAGAAAGGCCCATTCTCAGCTATACAGGACACACATCAGAACTTAGTAAACGGTCCGGGATAGGAGTTTGGTCACTGGGGGGACGCAAATCTAGCAGTGGCAAATCCAAAACTTCGCAAGCGGGGGGGGGGCCTTAGTGCCAGTGGCGTATCCTGGAATTCATAAGGGGGGTTAACTAATTCATTCATAGAAGGCTGAGTGGGGGTAAGTGCGGCTTTCCCCCCCCGGAAATTTTTTCTCCTGCAAGGTCATTTTAGTGAAAATCTGTGCGTTTTATTTAAAGCATCACAATGACCAACTTTTTATCGACTAAAATCCTCTTTTATATATTAAAGTTTTCTTTTTTGAAGGTCATTTTGGTGTAAATCTGTGCGTTTTAAAGCATCACATTGACCGACTAAAATCCTGTTTTGAATCCAAAAATTTTCTCCTACGAGGTAATTTTGGTGGCCTTTTTAAAAGATGACCAACTGTGGGTTGTTAATTGGGCAAAAAGGAAAACTAGGAAATTATTGGGGGGCGTACGCCCACCCCCAAAAACCCCCTAGTGACGCCAGTGCCGGCGGGAAACACTGGATAGGGTGTGCGAGTGGGGAGTGCACCCGGGTCCCGAGTGCTGCATGATATGAAGTACTCTTGACTCTTGAGTCCTTCTTGCATAAACCCGGGCACCCTCTTTCTGTGGTCTGTTCCACTCTGAGCCGCGACCGCCCGATGCCTCGGGCTGCGAACTAATTCCTAGGCAGGGTCTGTCTACAAGAGACAAGACTGGAAAAGTCAGGGAAAAGTTAGGGATTTTTTTCTCTGGAATTTGACTAGAAATATAAAAAAAACAATATTTCAGTAATTTCAATAGGCTATCTGTTTGTTGCTGAAAATAGAAATTCTCAATATTAAATGTTGTTAAATTCCCGACGAAATCGACATTGAATTTGTAAAAAAAATTCTTACATAAGGTCTGTTCTTTTGTCCATCAATTTTTACACCTTTTGCACCTTTGAAGAAATGAGCGTTCTTTTGTCCAGCTGTAATTACAGTATTTCTTCCAAAGACGTGTTCTTTTGTCCAGGGAGTAATTACAACTTTTACACTTTTTGCACCTGCCTCTTGAGGAGGTGTAAAAGGTGTAGCTATGAAAATTCGCACCAATTTCAAAAGTAACCCCGTTATAAATGTGCGATTGTTTATAAATAGAAGATAAAACTGGTAATAATAAAATAATATGGAATAGAATTGTAGAAAATGCACAAAGCTGTGTTATTGAGTGAGATATCTTCTAAAAGTGTTTGAAATGAATGACAGCTGGCAACATAACCTCGAAATTTGCTGTCAAATTACAACAAAATCGTTCTTTTGTCCATCCGTGAAATATTACACCTTTTAACCCCATTTCTGATTCTGCATTTTACACCTCTATGTAATTACCACAATTTGAGGTGGACAAAAGAACAAACCTATTATTATAAATTTATAATGTGCGGGAAAACCAAATTTGCAGCCTGGAAAACCTGGAATAGTCAGGGAGTTTTGTAATTGAATATTTGTAGACACTCTGCCTATAGGTTATACACCCCCTAAGAGGAGCTGGTCGCCTGCTTGGTTGTTACTGGGGTACCAAGTGATGACTGTCCACGTCGTGCGGTCATGGGCCACACTTCACTAGCAATGAGCCACACCTAATGAACGTGACAGCAGCTTCTTGGCAAGCTCGCCACTATGCTTGACGCGAGTACAATAATAGTTGCAAGTCTTTGTTGGGACACGGTGAGCTTCAAATAGTACGAAAGAAATTCCAACTAGAAAAAAATTACGTTTCACCTGGAAAATAGTGTTTTGGCCTAACTACATGAAATTGAACCACGAAATAAAGCAAACGCGATAATACCTGAGAATGGGATCTGGACGAAATATAAGACATCGGCTATAGATAGATAGATAGATACCATTTCGATTTTGGAAATATTTCACGTTTCCCTTAAATTGTAACTTATATTTGTTAACGTACCTACAAATTTCGAAACCGCACAGTTTCCTTGCACTTTTATTTCAAAATTTGAAGTTTAAAAAAATGAAAATTGACATGATACAAAGTGCAAACCTGGTTTGAGTAAACCATGGGGCCGTCCGCGGTAACTCGATTGTACTATTATAGGGCGCTGGTCAGAAGCGTATGGCACTAGGCGGACCTGGGTTCGAGTCCCGCTCAAGGCATGGGTTTCACTCATCGTCTCGAATAGCAATATTGCAACAATAGAGATATTAACAAACAAAAATCAATGAACTCAATCACTTATACATATGTCGCTTTGTAGCGGCTTCAAAAATGCAATTTGACTGAAATGTCATCTTACACAAATGATATTTTCACGTATATTTATGAATAGCTAAACTCCTAGAAGTAAATTTAGCCTTTCAGGCTTTTGATGTTAAATCTATGAACAATTGAACAGACTTCAGTTCAGACTGAACTGAACCAACACACATATATTATATATACATTGAAATGAAACGAAACGCTAATTTTAGTTAATTATTAGGTGTTCCCACACCACATCTATTGAGAATTAGATCAGCATACTCAGACTCTATTCCGTTTATATTGAATCGAAATTTCCCAATATTTCCCATTAGACGTGCAAGAAACCCCCCACATTTAGGACGTTTTGGTGCAAAGAAAAAATAGATGTACAAAATGCCAAATTTGTAAAAATAAATGCTAAATATTCAAAATTCAAATTCTATTCTTACGTAACTATGCATAGCTCATGGATGCAATAACATAACAAATGCAAATCAACTCTAGATATGCATTTAGATTCCATCAGGGATAACAACATCACCTTACTTTACTACGGTAGCCAAGGCAATCGTTTCTCATATCACATTCTGTACTCGTATACCTCGGTATAGCCTATGTGGCAAGCAGTGCGGCGGTGCCTGGCTGTTTTTCATGAATCAGTCATTCATTACAATATGTTGCAGCACACAAGTTACTACACTTGGAGGTAAGTTACAGAATTCACTCAATCTAGCAAGATTAACACTTTTAATTAATGTTTTGTATACTTAATACACGAAAACCACTTCTCTAACATGAAAATTTGGTTGATTGAAAGAGGACCTTATATTAAATGTCTTCAATATAGTGTTTTAGCATATGTTTTGCCTACGTACATAACCTCAGAAACAGCCATTACATTACTGGAGATCGTCTTGAGTGTTACTTATAACTGTAAATTTTTTAGTCTTGATTTTTTTAGAAAGCCACATCAAACTTAACAACAATCTTACTATAAAATGTAGATATACTTTGTGATAACGTTTGGTGTACGTTTTTGTTTTGCTCGATGCTACACATTCGAGCTTTTGCGAAAGTTGTTACAGAAAAAAGCAATTTTCTTGTGTTAACTTGAAGACTTGCACAGTTGGGGATACCCAAAATAGTATTATCCTTGTAGACGGCAATGTCAACTAAACAAACGCATGTCAAGTTCGGTTTCATCGTAAGACGTAAGACAGACAGAAAAGTCGTGCATATGGGGTAGTTTAGTTAAACCTGTGGATGGGAGAAAGTATCACGAAACGTTTCATCTTTCACAGGACGGTAGGACCCACATCGTATGATTCACTGAAAAATCACACTTTATGCACCATATTGTCTACTAATGAAGCTATGATATGGTTAATAATATATTTAATGAACAAATATTCTTGTACACAACTATGTTGCTAGTTTATAATTCACTCATGTTTACAGGAAGACAAGATTCCTTTCTTTGCCCACAATCAGTTTCAAATTAAATGTTATCAAACGTCGGAGCATTGCTACAGAAGTAAGTCATCAGATTTGAAAGGTGGCTCTGATTGTAAATACATCTCGTACCCCTCTCATCTGACGCACATCTTTCTCAAGTGAGGAACATCCATCTGTTTTGTAGATCTCGTGTAACGGGTGAATATCTGATTCAGAAGAATCTAATCTGTTCCCGCCACCGGCAATCATGACAAAGTTTTTCCCAGGGTTAAGGCTGGGATTGAATGGCCCCCCCCCCCCCCCCCCCCAAATCCCAACTTTAATATCATATTATTTTGTAAATCAACTTAAGTGTACGCAAAAAAATAAATTCATTTATTAATTTATCTTTTTTCGTTCAGCACAGCCCCTTGACATGTTCTGAAACATAAAAACCGCTTCAATTTTTTTTTTATTTATTCATTTATTTATACATATAAAGCTTGCCTGCGGCACTATTGTGGCACTATTGGGGGGTGCCTGCCTCCCATCCCCCCTTCATTAAATCGTTGCTCCAAGCCCCCGAAATACATTCCTGCGTCCGCCACTGGCTTGAATCCACTGTGACATTTGCTTCAAAACTACCCAGAACCTTAAAAATCCAGTTACAGGGTCACTCCTCGTATGTCACAAGGGTTTCATTCTTGAGGTACGCATCTAACAGATTGCAAGCCGAGCTTTTTGACACATTTTTGCAGTTCAAAAATGCACAAAACTTTTAAAAGGATATAGGATATGCGTATTTTTAAAGCAAGTTCCTGTTTGCTCGGACCACAGATGTATGAAATTTGGGGTAATTGTCATGGAAGTGGAAATATAGGGCTCTAAAGTAACACTTTTCAAAAAACTATTTTTAAACAATTTAAAAAATTTCATTTGATTTTCAGGATTTTGGATATTGTTTGAAAGTCCAAAATTGACCATATTCTCCATATTCATGAATTAATCCTGGCTGCATAAAATATTAAAAATCTATTAATGTAGGGCTGTCCATGTATGCTTTATTGAAAACTATGTAAAGTTTCATATATGTCGGGATTCTTCCTGTGCCAAATATGTCCTATTTAAATTATATATTTTCGTTTTTATTACATTTATTGTGAGGGGTTTGCTTGCATTCGGTATCGGCTTACGATTGAACAAATACGTATGCCCATGCCCTCGAAATGTGCTATGACTAAACACCGAGTAATATGCTTGTATCCTGTACTAGGTGAAACGAATTGGAAACAATGGACCGGCGATCATTAAATTCCTTATCGATTTTCTCTCAAGTTTGCATTCGGGCACGTATTATTGACAGGGGACATAAAACTTTCATGTTTTCTAACTTCCATTGCCTCTTGTTGATTCGTATTAATCCAGTGTACATACATACATGACTCGAACTCAATAGCCTTGTTGTCGTCACCACACAGTACGACATTGCATTATTCTATGGCGCTGCCTCGATGTTACATGCACTTCGCAGCCCTGAAGAATTAACCTCGTTACTTATTCTATTACTACACTAACAGGTACTTGCATAATTAATCATTAACGACAGTGTTTGCTCGAGCGCTAAGCGCGCGACTCTGATTCGGGAGGTCCTGGGTTCGAATCCCGTCGAGACCGGCAATCCTGACCGAAGGTTTATCCCGAGGTTTTCCTCAGTCGTTAATGCGAATGCAAGGGATTGAGTCCTCTTTAACAGCCCTCGGACATCCCTTCACAATTGTCCTATCCGCAACATACCTAGTTCACCTGAAGAGGGGCATATTGCACCCTAGGTTTAATTCCCACAATAAAGAAAATAAATAAAAATAAAAAAATACCACCAAACATAAACCAGGGGGAAAATCAAATCAACAATCAAAATCATTTGAAGATTATTTAGGACATTGAATTTTATTTTTATGTAACATCATTTGAAATTGATTTTACTAGTTTTTATTAAAAAAAATATATATTTGAATAATTGTATTAAGTCTTTAATTTATTTTGCAATTGAATTATTTGCTTGACATTTTTTTAAAAAGATTTTATTTAGTTTAGTATTGAGAAAGGTTTAGATGTTTATTTTCATGTTTTTGTGTTTGTGGGGTATATTTATCGCGAATCATAATGTCTACGGCATGTTCAAAAAGTTGGTGGTCCAACACCAACAAATTAATAACAACGTAGTTTTTGTTATTCGTGTCTCAATGTTGTTTGATTTTAATGCATTATGCTAAACGCAAAGTCAAGAATGTGATGTCATGTGACGAGAGGTGACAAGTGTTTGAGTGTGACGTTTGTCTCTGATGGTACAATACAATGATGCTAATCGCAATGTAAACACTGACAGAAACAGTGCAACATCAATCGTATTGTCGCCAACAATTGCAATCACTATTGACACGTGTATGTCCGTAAGACGAGTCGTTTGCCGTATGGTATGTTATAACAATAAAACTGTTTACTACAGTTTAAAACTTTTTACTAACGTTATTGTAGTTTTGTTATTCATTGGCGGCAACTGTAATAAAATCCGCGTCAAGCGAATCTTTCTTATTGTTTTTAGTATGTAATGTGTGTCAAGTGTGTTTTAATTCGTTACAAACGACGATATCCAAGTATGAAATCGATCGTTATATTTGCAATTAATTAATCAATCACGAATCCAATATTCATTATCGATCGTTAATCAATTAATCGATTTTCAATAGTTGATATTCGATTTTCTTAGGATTCATTCGGGGTAGGAAATTGCACTTTTCTTGTTCCTACAAACCTTCGCCACACAAAGCACAAGATTAGTATTTCAGTTATCGGTTTTGGCGAGATTAGATTGAGAAAGACAGTGGCAACGTAACCTTATCAAGCTCTAGGTAATTCATGAATCTAGTCTAGTTCAGCCAAGGAAGACTTGTCTGATAAGACGATATCCTCGACGTGTGGGTGCCCGGACCAGCTGGCTGAAGGTAGGTAGATGGTGGGTGGGGAGGGGAGCACCAACTTCCGGCAAGCGACATGTGCTGGTGATGGTAAACAATTTTTTTTATTCGAAATCAATCATACAAATTGACAAACATCTACGCATTATTCGTCATTTCCTGTAAATGTATTTGTCATTGATAAGGAAGCAGTGACGAGTAAGTTACGTCACGAAAAACAAGGAACTCCAATCGGCGTGTTCCAAATACGCGGTACAACGTGACTTCGTAGTTCCCCCTTCCATTTCCCTCGTTCTTCCTTCCTGTCTTTCTTCCACGCGGCTTCCTGCCTGTCTGTCTGTCTGTCTTGTCTCATCGTCCTCGTGCATGGGTGCTCGTGGGTGCGCGGCTTCATCATTGTCAGGTAACATAACCTAAACCTCCTTGTTCAGACTAGACATTACGAATAGAAAGTTGCCGAAGTAACGACTATCAAGCTAATTGTTATAATTTTGCCTTGCTTAGTTTCCCCGGTGTGCGTCCCGCCACTGATTTCCACCCGAACAAAACGTTTTCAGCAACGTCCGTTAGCTCAAAACGTTAGAATTGTTGGACTTATGAGAATTTTGGTTTAACTTTAAATCGAGAGCTAATTACTAATAAGTGTACTGTGTAAAAATGCAGGGGTTAAAATGGCGATGTATACTTCTTGTAGTTATAGACAGCCTACGCCATACGATAAGACAACTCTAAACTTATAACACTGCCCGTCTGAGCCAGGAGTAGAACTTGGCCCAGAACATTTCTCTGTTGATCGTAAATGGCGAGAAAAGAGGCAAATACCATCTCGCAAACATCGACTAGTAAGTATAGGAGAGTACATTACTCCCCGAAACTAGATGGCGAGCTCTGGCATACTTTGTCGTCGGGGCCCCGGGACAACCAACTCCCACTCTCCCAACCCTCACGATGACGACGACAACGACGACACGAACACGACAAAGACTACGAGTAGGGGAGTACTTGACTCCTCGAAAGTAGTGGCGAGTTCTGGCATACTCCGTCGACCCTCTCCTCATCTCCCAGCCCTCACGAGAACGACAACGAGAACGACGACACAAAAAACTACGAGTAGGGAAAAAGCTGGCATACTTCGTCGTCGGGGACACTCCCTCCCCCTCGTCCAGCCCTTACGACTACGACTACGTCACGAACGATGACAAAGACAACGTCAACGATGTGAAAAACGGGTATTTTCTCCCCACATCCCCTAGACTAGACTAGAGTGGCGTATTGAGACGTAACCGTTGACGCGCCCTAAGCCGAATAAATAACAAAATATCTGTTCCCAGTATTATGTACAAATTGTATTTCGAATACTCCGTCGTATAAAGCTGTTTCCATTTTTACCATCGCCATTTGTACCGTTTACCGGTGAGGTCCCCGTTGTGTGGAAGTGTTGATCCCTTTCTCTCTGATCAACTGCCATCCTCCAGACAACCGTCTTGATTAGCACCACAATCGCATAGATAGCAGACGAAAACCAATCAGACATTCATGTTGGATCCGATTCGTGTGACGTAGACAAATGGTTGTTTTTGTTTGAGGACGAACTGAAATGAACGGTTTGCGACCGCGTGACCCCCGTACTACGTTAGATCGTTGATCTCCTCTCTGCTATCTCTTCGGGCCGCACGTCACATACATCTTGTACGTCATGCCCCAACTAATTCGCTCATGTGCACGGGGCCGTCCTTTGCCCCGCGATGTCAAGTCAAAGTTTAGATGCATTTCTATGTCATGCACCCCAGTACACAAGTGTCGTCAATCACTTTACCATTACATTTATTGGACCTTTCAGTGTTCTTGTCTCGATCAATTAATTCACATTTATATATAGAAGAAATATGAACAGGATATGTCAAGGAGTCATTAGAATAAAGTGAAGGTTGCCGTGGTATTTTCATTATTTACTTTGGCCAGTGGTCAAATTGGAAAATCTTCTATGGGAGGGGGAGATATAATTTTTTAATGTACGTGGGGGGCCGTGGGGGGGGGGGGCAATTTAATAACGAATAACTGTAACTGTAAGTTATGAAAAAGAACTAATTACGTTTCAATGTTTCATGATTAATTATTCCTTTATAGTTCATTATTTAACGTGTAGATTTATCGTATCGTCCTCATTTTTAAATAATTATTTCTTGCGGAATAAGACAGATGGACCATAAGTACATAAATTAAATGTTACGTTGACTTATTGCTATTATTACGAGTCTTAATTTAAATTTAAGACGTGACAAAGGCATGGTAGTATGGAACGAGGCAATGGCCGGGGATATGTATAAGACAATATTTCTTAGGCATCCTGTCCACAACCCCCCCCCTCAACTAATTCGACTACTGATTGCCCCCTCGTGTATCTGCGTATTCATGAAAGCATTTGCAAGTATATTGTGAATTGCAGAGTAAATCACTCATGTCCAGCCCGGTTTCCATCTCCAAGGCGAGAACGTTGATTGATAGTTCTAGGATGCGATTGTCGTTGGCCAACGTCCTTTGTAAATACGTCGTTGGAGTAAAAACCATGGGGCATTTGGGCATTAGGCTTTATAATACAAGTAAACAATACAAGTTCCAAACAATAATGATTGTACTACTCCTGAAAGCATCCCGCCTGAGTGTTGTTCAACCGAGTGTCCCTGTGTGTGTTCTAGGACCTGGTCGACGGTGGCGATGCTTGATGTCCATAAGGTCGAGCTCTTCTCCCTGCGAACCAAGATCTGGCAGTACCGCGGAGAAGGCAACGCGAACCTTGTCCTGGCGCTTCCTGAGGTGAGCCGTGGACTTTACCGCACACATGTGCTTCTTTTGTTAGGATTACGCCCGTGCATATTGCAAGTTACCGCGGAGAAGGCAACGCGAACCTTGTCCTGGCGCTTCCTGAGGTGAGCCGTGGACTTTACCGCACACATGTGCTTCTTTTGTAGTCTTATTTCACCCGTGCATATTGCAAGCTGTCCCCGTGAGCACTGATCACCGCAGCATCTCTACGAAATGGGTACTTGTCTTTTCTTATTCCATTTACTTTGGTTGTGGGGCCAGAACCAGGCGCACATAGTCACACAGTTTCGATTCCTTCCATTTTCTCATCTTCAATGATGATGATGATGACGATGAAGATGATTTTTGTGCTAGGGCTAATCGAGACGATGAGTGTGTGATAGATTGCGATGAAGGATAACTACAAAAACCAACGCCAGTATGCGGGATTCGAAGTTCGAACCCACGTTCTCGTAGAGCCATGGCCATACGCTTCGGACTGCGGACTAGCGCCCTAATCGTATGTGCCACCGCGTAGGCAACTTGTATGTTGAAAGTCAAATTAAAATGATGAAATCGAATAATAAGCCTTGGTGCAAAGTTGGTTTCCGTATTAAGATTATGTATGTTACGTTGGTCCAAACTCCAAATGTCGTTCGCGCACTGGTTTAGTTCCGTGTGTAGGACAGGAGTGCGCCTTGCGTGTTCAGCCGGCATCAGCTGGCACTGACACCTTCCGGCTCGACGTTGTTCTGTATCGAACCCCCGACCTCCTCTCTGTCGAAGCCAAGGCAGTGTCAGAATGTGCGTGCACGCGGGCGACAGTACAAATCAATACGACTTGGTGACATGAATAATAGAGCAATTATTCAAGGTTGCCATGTGTGTATGTCCCTACCATAACCATCCATATACATGAATAAACAAGGCCGTTTCGACAGCGACCTCCTAGACCTAGGTAATAAACTCCACGCGAGGTTTGTGACGCGGTCTCGAACCAAGGGCCGTAGCCTACACATCCTGCAGGTGGGCACGCCTGACTGAGATACCCGCCCACCATGTCCCGGACTGACGGGGTAGGAGCGGAACGAAAACACTCGCGGCATGCTGGCGGTGTTGTCACTGGAGTATGGAATTATGGATATATATGCAAATTGTGGTTTCCTTTCGTGAGGGTAAGGCAGGTGTTATCGTATTGCGCCGCGAGAAAACTGAACTATGCTGTTCTAAATTTTTAAAATGAAAACGCTTCCACCAAGGCATCGTTTTTTTTTGTAACTATTGTTCGTCATCGTCATGTATCGCGTTCAGGTGTTCATGATTTTTGCTGAACGGTTGGTAATATCATTACCGAGTTTTGAACTAGTGTTAATGAATTACTTTTATCCGCATTTGGTTGCAAAAAATAAGCCTTGAAGATCCATTGCGTGTCCAGTCCAAAACGTGTAAAAATGGGAAACCCAAAACATGGATTTCAATTCTGGAAATTCCCACCAAACCGTTTACCTTACGATAAAACCAAATTAACCTGTGCGTTCACATTGATTTAAACGTTGATATCCAGTATACAAATTTACGTTTAAAAAATCTGTACACTTGGAATAAATTCCCGAAGTTGACCAAAATGGATTAAATTACGGTGATTTCACTAATTTTTTATTCAAAATCGATGAATTATTTTTGGAATCCGCGTACTGGATAACATATATTTATTATTTATTAACGTTTGTGTGAAATTTGATAACGGTGTTATAAACCGTTTACATGAAAGAAAGAAAAAAAAACAGAAAGCTGAGTGCCTAAACTCGTCTCCGCGCCAGCCACAACAGAAATCATCGCCATCGAGTTTTATTTAGTTGTCTGCCAGTTAGGTAGTTTATTCTGGACTTTAAATCCAGGTACCCGTGATACATTTCTTGTTTAAAAACAACTGGAAGTGGAACCGGCTCTGAAGCAAATCTAGTGGAGAATATTAAACACAAATCTGACATTTGCGAGGTAACTGAAGTAGGAAGGATCCTCCAAAGACTGATCGACTCCGGCGTGGAAACCTGTTTGAAAGGGGGTCCAATTAGGGCCGCCACTGGAGGCCTCGAATACGTTTTACCAGTCAAACGAGAACACGGCAACATACGATTCAATTATTAATGTGGCCAGTACAAAACAACGCCAATAACTCGAACCGTTGATGACGTTGCTTTGACTGGTGGTAATGAAGTAGGCCTACAAACACGAGTTGTCTTGTATCACTTCACTTGTGTAAGGTGAGGCCAGCGTCGTCAGCCCACTCTTTGGCCCCTCGGGCCTGACTCACTTGGACGCTGGTACTGACACGTACCCCACACAATTAGGTAAATGTTTTACCGTCTTTTTTTATCGCTAGTCTGGATAATTGAAACAGCACAGAAAATGCAAATCGATTAGATCTCAATGTTTTCCTTCTTATCGTTTGTGATGTAACTCACTTATCGATTTTAAGAATGTAATTGATTTTCTTAAATTTTCCCCTATTGAAGCTAACTATAAATTTCGTTTATTAAACATAGGCTAACTTGATAAGACTATTGTACTTACCAACGGAAACAAATTCAAAAGGCTTTGTTCGAATTTGTATGAAAGCGTGTTTTGAGATGTTATCTTCGGTTATTGAACAAACTATTTTGATTTGATTGGATGAGCGAAGTGAAGGCTTCAATTTCACTGACCCCTCGAAAAATTTAGCTGCAATGTTTTGTTTTTTTGTTTGTTTTTCTGTCTAGTCTGTTTTTTCGCACGCTACCGGGCAAACGGCATATACGATCTTGATGATATTGGAGAATCTCTGAACTTAGATTTGCCACGTTTTTGGGTACAATCGAAGAAATATTTCTCATGAATATCGTACTTTTACGATTTTTTAAAGATTTTTAGTGCGATATTTTCGTGACATTTGGGCCGATTCTGACCAAACGGGTGGGGCTAGAACGTTCATATTTCACATGGACATTAAGGTAATGGTGATGTATTGCTTTTTGGAAGAAAAAGTTGAAAACATTATCCAGAAACCATATAAATAAAGGTTTTAAATCAAGTTTTTTTAGGGATTTAATAACAATTAACAAGTAACAATAGAAACTTGACAACAATCACCTACAATGCGTTCAAAAAGCCCTTGCAAAAGTAAAGAGATCCCACGCAAACTAAAAACTTACAAAAAAGCTCATCCATCAACGCGACTAAAATAAGCGTTTGCGAAGCTTCCTAGTTATAGGTCAATTGCGTTGTTTATCGTGCGTGAACCACTCTGTACCGACAGCGACTCATCTCACCTCACACTCTTGAGGTACAAGCTGCTTGAAGCCAGGGCACGTGGATTCGATTTCGAATCTAAGTCATCAACAAAGCCGTGGTTGGGATAGGAGCTAGCCGACGCCAATACTCGCACCCTCCTTTTGCAAGCATACATTCGTCATGTAACATACACCTAGCTCATGTATATTCAATGTTTTGTGCTTGGAAATGCTGTTTTAAAAAGCATGTGCAAATGTTTACTCTGCGCTCCGCCTACGCCTACGCTAATCATCCACATGCAACCCCACCCCATTGTGAGGTTCTCTCTTCTAACATTATCATGCCCACACGCACGCAGACAGATAGAAAACAAACTTCCGTAAGGGTGCCTGCTGTAGGGTACACAACGGTGATTGTGAAGGGAATATCGTAGGTGTGTAAGGAGAAACTTCCACGTGAGGATTCGTCGGGATTCGAGCCAGCGACCTCCGGAAACAGAGGCTCAGCGTTACGCTCGAGCAGCTACCTGTGTCGTTTCCCGACGCGGACAGAATATAGAATAGATAGATGGAGTGACTTGCGTAATCGCAGAGGTGATTTCCGTCTGGTACTTTCCATACTGCTCTCAGCCTCTGCTGCAGCGAGCGGCTGGCAGGGCGAGCGGGTCACCAGGAAATAGTAAAACCCTTCATTTCCTTATTCCCATGAGTTCTCTTCCGACAACCACCATCACCTTCCTAGCTCGGCAGGCGTCTTCTAGCAGCGGGCCTCGTACCTCTGCACTGGCGTAACTAGGCCTTGTTTTTAGGGAGAGGGGGGCAAACATTGTCCATGAAACAAATTGTTTCGGGAAAAGTACGTATTCTGGTACAATAGGTGTTTTGGGGGGATGCTCCCTAGCCAATGAGGGTCTGGGGCACATAGCCCTAGAATGTATGGTATTTTTAACATGCCAAATGGTGCTATTTTATTAGTTTTTAGCTTGATTTCGTCGATACTGTATAAAATTGTAAAGATATAGTGTTTTATTGTCAGTTTACAAAATCTTACCACAGAATTGTGCCCCCTCTCCCCCCCCCCCCCCCCCCCGTAGTTACGCCACTGTAGCTCTGCACGCATCTTCTGGCAAAGGTTCTTACACTATACCAGCAGAAATATTATCAAAATTTGATTTCCTGTCACGGGACACATAGGGGAATCTCCGTCATGTCCTCACAGTGCAGACACCCCTAATGCTATTGGAGTTCAAAAGTCAGTTGGGTGAAAGTCTTCCTACACCAGCTGTGTTTCAAATCTAATATAGCTTTCGTAGGGTTCACGTGTTTTTATCAGTGTACACGAACACGCCTTACTCACAAAATGTGATTGAAAACCCAAATATACACAAGTTGTATCGATCTTGTATGGATGGCGTAAATGAGGGACAAGATTGAGCGACGCTGGTCCTAGGTTTTTTCTCGGGTGACAGAATGAAGGTCACTCGCTACTCACTCGATAGTTCTGTGGTGGTTGCCGTTCGCAACAAGGCTGGTGTTACTGATTCATTGCATTTTGGATTCTGGGATGAGAGGTTTTCCTATCATGTCTTTACTCCCTTTTTTTTGATAACGAAACTTTTTTGTAGGGGCATACACGTCACTTTAGCCACTTTGTTCCTCTGTAGGTGACAGGTGTTTAAGTAAGGCCCGTGTTTTAGTATGTAAATAAATGGGTACTCGGCTCGGGAAGGAAGGAATGCTCGGTAAGGTTAGTAAGACTCAATCCCAGCATTCACATATGACTGAGGAAAACCTCGGTAAAACCTTTCAGTCAGGCCTGCCGGGGGCTGGTATCGCCAACCCCCGATAAGAGCCACGATTACGTTTTACCTACATAATGGACGTTATCCCAAGAAATTACCAAAAATAATTTTGTGATTTGATGATTTATCATTTTTAGTAATATTACGCGTGCGGCAGGCATTTAACACAGGGGGGGGGTGCAAGTGCCCCCCTGGCCCCCCTGTAGCGCCGCCACTGCAATGAGAGTGTGCTAGGATGGGAGGTCCGAGGTTCGATCTGTCGTTGTCGTCGACGACCAGACCACTCTCCTGGCATTTCGGTTCGACGGACCATGGACTAACAATCTTCTACTAGTTTCTAGTCATATTCAGTTCGAACTTCCAACGTTTCTTCGCGGCTTGATCGTCGTTGTGTAAGTTCAAGCTTCACTTCAAGGTGTAGAATAGAATAAGCAGCGTGACGTGCGTTTAGTCACGTAGCACTTCGGGCATGTATACCATTCCCGCATGGCAAGTATCTGTACACAAAATGATGGTAGAAGAGAAAGGTCAGAGTAGTCATTATGCCTTTTTGGTAGGCCTACCATTCCATGTGCTTGATGCTTGAATGCAGACGCAGACGTAGGTACGCCTACACCCACGTCAAACGACAGATTATTGCAAACCTATCTTCTAAAATCTAAATCATCCAATCAAGGACAGTATCATCTAACCTCCATAAACAACTTCCTGTATATCACACACAATACTATCTTGAAAGTTTAGGCGGATTCTAAATGTAACAGTCGATAAGAAGGGGTTTTGTCACACGCCTTCACACATGCTGGGAGAAATCTACGTCCGTGTAGTCTTCATGCGAGTATTGTATCGGCAACATCGTATACCAGACGTGATTAATGACGCTATACATTACATTCACTTCCCGTTTCCACCTTTTATTCTTTTTTATCAAAACTACAACTACAAATACTGTTAGGTTTTATTAATTCGAGGGATATGACACACTTCCTCGTGGTTCATTGTTAGTTTCCAATCATTTGATCCGGTCTGCCCTTGAGTGTCTGAACTAGCGTCATAGTAGTAGGCGGCGTGACGACCACGTCGGGGTGCTGGGGTGGGCCTACTCTCGGAGTGTCACCTGCCAGTCATCTCTAGCACGTCACGGGGCTGCTACCCTGGCTGGACACGGGGTGTGGAGGTGGGCCTACTCTCGGAGTGTCACCTGCCAGTCATCTCTAGCACGTCATGGGGCTGCTACCCTGGCTGGACACGGGGTGTGGAGGTGGGCCTACTCTCGGAGTGTCACCTGCCAGTCATCTCTAGCACGTCATGGGGCTGCTACCCTGGCTGGACACGGGGTGTGGAGGTGGGTCCTACTCTCGGAGTGTCACCTGCCAGTCATCTCTAGCACGTCATGGGGCTGCTACCCTGGCTGGACACGGGGTGTGGAGGTGGGCCTACTCTCGGAGTGTCACCTGCCAGTCATCTCTAGCACGTCATGGGGCTGCTACCCTGGCTGGACACGGGGTGTGGAGGTGGGCCTACTCTCGGAGTGTCACCTGCCAGTCATCTCTAGCACGTCATGGGGCTGCTACCCTGGCTGGACACGGGGTGTGGAGGTGGGCCTACTCTCGGAGTGTCACCTGCCAGTCATCTCTAGCACGTCATGGGGCTGCTACCCTGGCTGGACACGGGGTGTGGAGGTGGGCCTACTCTCGGAGTGTCACCTGCCAGTCATCTCTAGCACGTCATGGGGCTGCTACCCTGGCTGGACACGGGGTGCTGGGGTGGGCCTACTCTCGGAGTGTCACCTGCCTGTCATCTCTAGCACGTCATGGGGCTGCTACCCTGGCTGGACACGGGGTGTGGAGGTGGGCCTACTCTCGGAGTGTCACCTGCCAGTCATCTCTAGCACGTCATGGGCTGCTACCCTGGCTGGACACGGGGTGTGGAGGGGGGCCTACTCTCGGAGTGCCACCTGGCCAGTCATCTCTAGCACGTCAGGGGGCTGCTACCCTGGCTGGACACGGGGTGTGGAGGTGGGCCTACTCTCGGAGTGTCACCTGCCAGTCATCTCTAGCACGTCATGGGGCTGCTACCCTGGCTGGACACGGGGTGTGGAGGTGGGCCTACTCTCGGAGTGTCACCTGCCAGTCATCTCTAGCACGTCATGGGGCTGCTACCCTGGCTGGACACGGGTGTGGAGGTGGGCCTACTCTCGGAGTGTCGCCTGCCAGTCATCTCTAGCACGTCATGGGGCTGCTACCCTGGCTGGACACGGGGTGTGGAGGTGGGCCTACTCTCGGAGTGTCACCTGCCAGTCATCTCTAGCACGTCATGGGCTGCTACCCTGGCTGGACACGGGGTGTGGAGGTGGGCCTACTCTCGGAGTGTCACCTGCCAGTCATCTCTAGCACGTCATGGGGCTGCTACCCTGGCTGGACACGGGGTGTGGAGGTGGGCCTACTCTCGGAGTGTCACCTGCCAGTCATCTCTAGCACGTCATGGGGCTGCTACCCTGGCTGGACACGGGGTGTGGAGGTGGGCCTACTCTCGGAGTGTCACCTGCCAGTCATCTCTAGCACGTCATGGGGCTGCTACCCTGGTTGGACACGGGTGTGGAGGTGGGCCTACTCTCGGAGTGTCACCTGCCAGTCATCTCTAGCACGTCATGGGGCTGCTACCCTGGCTGGACACGGGGTGTGGAGGTGGGCCTACTCTCGGAGTGTCTGCGTCACCTGCCTGTGTGCCATTCATCGTAGGGTGTCCACGAGCTACTTTGAAGACTTTTGGTTGAAAGTCGCTGCAGACTTTTATTGCTGAAAGGTTTTGATAGTTTAGCTTGGAGTTGCAATATTTCCAGGCTGTGTTCAGCCATGGTCTACCATGTGACAGGCTACACCCTCCCCTCCTCTCCTAGCAACTTGATCACGAGCTACTTTGAAGACTTTTGGTTGAAAGTCGCTGCAGACTTTTATTGCTGAAAGGTTTTGATAGTTTGACTTGGAGTTGCAATATTTCCAGGCTGTGTTCAGCCGTGTGTCGAGAAGGCTAAACTTTGTGTCAGGTCTGCTGATTGTGTGAATCGTACTGTGACCTCTCTCGTCTAGAGCCGAGTATGGTAACCACTTGGACTCGCTTCCTACAACCATTCACGCACTAGTAATAACTAAACAAACTATGGCTCGACGAAATTGCTTGGTTTGACATGTTTATAGGCCTATGTCTGGGGGAAAATGAAAACGATTGACACGAATTCGTTTGTAACAATTTCTTGTACAGCAAAGCAAAGTGCACTGTGTCCTAGGCTACATAGAGTGATTTAGTCCTACCATTACCATCCATCCAATACTGAATAGAGAGAGATCGGTATATACTATTGAAATATTCTGTACCTCGTATGATCATGTACACTATATAATCGTTTCAGCGGCAGCTCTTGGAAGTAGGAACAAAGAAATACGATAACGAATGAAGAGTAGAGGGCTTTTGGTCCAGTTTTATCTTATTTTTTATCCGATCTAGTAAAAACGTTTGCCTAATATTTAATATTTTGATTTTCAACACTTTTGACTTAAGGGGGAGCAATCACCCCGGAAGTGACTCCCCCCATGAGACTACGGTATTCATTGCATAGTTAACTATCACTAGGCCTACAATGTAGTTTTTAATAATTAAACTTGGTTTTGGCTTTTAAAAGTTTCAAATTTGCAAATTTCAAAAATGCAAAAAAGTTGGCTTCCCCCCCGCCCAATTAGTCAGGGCTGGATCCGTGGCCTCTGCTATTTATAGATATTATTGAAAGCTAAATGTGAGCGTTGCCATGTATGAACAGGGAACAATAGATTGAGAGTAAGTAACAAAGTAATAAGCCGAGATATGAGGAACTACACTGAAAGTTAAAGTGCAGGTCAGAACATCTAGACTACAAAAGTTAAATAAAAAGCAAGCATGGATCGTCTAGTTGAATTCAATATATTAGTTGTGTGGAAATTAATTGAGGAAATAATAAAGGTGTAGCAAAATGGAATCGTCATAAATAATGTAGGATTCCAAGAATGCAAAACACTAATGTGGAGCTGTTGAAACCAATATGCCTATACATGGCTTGAGAACATGATGATAGCTGCATTTCTTTGTACTTTATTGACGACAATGCATGTAGTAATGTAATAGGTCATAAACCTGTATTATTGTACAGTACGTGCAGTCTGCGTCCCACGTGAGCACTTGTCGACCGGTGTCATTGCGATATGAAATAGTCAAAACTGAGCGGTAGACAGACTGTATGTCAGCTCACAGACACGTGCTGGTGGCTGTGCACGTGTTGCTAAGCGTTCGTCTCGCTTGTCACTCGACACTGTGGTTAGGTCACATGGCTGGATGGAGGGGGATGTCACTGTGGTTAGGTCACATGGCTGGATGGAGGGGGATGTCACTGTGGTTAGGTCACATGGCTGGATGGAGGGGGATGTCACTGTGGTTAGGTCACATGGCTGGAGAGGGAAATAAAACTTTTTCCGCATGTTTTCCACTGCACCTCAACCCAGTGGCGTATCCAGGAATTCATAAATTGATTGGGGGGGGGGGGGGAGGTTTAACCAATTAATTCAAAGATGTATCGAAGTTTAAGTGGGGGGTCCGGACGGGCGGAAGCCCCCCGGAAAAATTTTCCCCTTCAAGGTCTTTTGGTGAAAATCTGTGCGTTTTAAAGCATCACAATGAACAACTTATCTACGAAAATCCAGTTTTTGTCTAAAATTTTCTCTTTCAAGATCATTTGGTGAAAATCTGTGCGTTTTAAAGCATTACAATAACCAACTTTGTATCTATATCTACTAAAATCCTCTTTTGGTCACATGTTAATTTGCCTTTAGTATTGCGATAAAACAGTTAAAGTGCACTTTCACACATTTTATACGCCACTGGTTTTACCCGGTTTGCTCCTCTTGGGTTAGATTCCTGCAACTATTTTACCTGGGAGAGGTAAAAAGCGTGTTCTCGTACAATACCTGGAGGGGTTAAATATCAAGGATACAGAATATAATATTGTTATACCTTCAGGCTAGCACGGGATTGCGAGTTAACCCTGGGTCCGACCCCTGTAGGTGGCTACCCTGATTATTAGGGCGTTAGGGTAATTGTGAAGGGAATGTCCGAGGGCTGTTCTCGAAGACTCGATCAAACCTCGGGGACACTCTCAGTCAGATGTTGATACTTTCTGTTGCTTAGCGTCTCATATTAATGCACTAAGGCTATTCGAGACGATGAATTGTGATGGATGATGGACAATTACAAAAAGAACATGCCTTATGCGGGATTCGAACCCACGTCCTCGTAGAGTCATACGCTTCGGATCAGCGGCCTAGATTTTCAGTCAGGATTGCCGTGGAAAAGATTCGTGCCACCACCATGAGCCATCACTGTTGGTTCTAGAGAGAAGAACCAACTGAAGTGATGGTTTATTTGTTTGTCACCTTGTACATCACCATTCACCAACGCCAAGGCTGTATTATTAATGTCTCCCGGTCCGGTTATAAAGTATAAATCGCTTCCCGTAACTCAGACGGTCGTCAGAGACTATCAATAAACATTACGCATAAGTGTGTGGTTCGTTTCTTACCGTCACCATAGCCCCGACACTATTCACCCACCTACTACCTCATATAATTGCCGAGTCAACTCTTGTCTAACTTAATGAGGCCGTATGAACCTTTTCGATCTTTCTTTTTTTATAGTATATTACACATTTTAGTACACAAAGTACGAAACGTGTTTATTTTTCTTTTAAACATGCCATGCCCAAAATAAAAATAAACTTCGAATTATACTGGTTTCATATTTCGAGCTGTACATAATTTATGTGGTGTTTCATATAGAGACTATAGATAATCTGTGTAGCAACCTATAACATTAGTTCTATAAATGCAAAGCAAACTACGAGGTCAGTAAAAACAACTCGTGGCTCTTCCGCCGGCGCCAGCCTTTCATTTCCACCTACATCCCATTCTCGCGTGGCGTCTCCTCCAAGCCACGTATTGCAATATTGGAGTTTGGTCTACGCTACTATTCTTTCTTCCCCCCCCCCCTCTCCACACACCTTGTATTTGATTTGATTCGTTAAAAAACGTCAAATATGCGAATTTTTTAAAAACATTTTCTTGCTATTGTATGATTCTAAAACGTGTTTACAGATTATCAAAACGTCAAATATGAGGGGGGAAAATCGATTTCGGCGAAAAGGACTCCGGCGGCTGGGGCTTTCGCCCCAGACCCCTTCCCTGTTTGGCATGTCCACCCGCGACCCCCCCCCCCATCGTACATTCCTGGATACGCCGCTGGATGGAGAAATGATAAGCTAATGAGCTTTTTTTGATCGTGTATCCTTCCTACTATAATACCTACAAGTCAGCACACCCTAAAGAAACACAAAGCCCTAAATAGAATAGACTTGACTGGGCTGGGCTGAACAGAAAGAAAACAAGTTTTTATTATTTTTCTGTTTCAGTCTTTTACGCCACGTCTCGAAATCTCAAATGCTTCAAAATTCACATTCACAGCTGTACATTTCGGCGCTCCAACCCTGTTTCGCCGGTGACTTTGTTTAGCATAACGCCGTGGTCGTGATGTAAAGGTGTGCAGCGCGCACGTGCTGTAAGGGTAGGTAGACGCGTGCCTCCACACGTGGCGGTAAACGTGTTTGCACCCCTGTGGGGCCAGGGCGCGACAGCTGGGCCGAGAACTACGTCGGGTAGCAAATAGCGATAATTATAATTAATATATAATCTTGTTAAATGTGTGGTTGCGTGTGTGTGTGTGTGTGTGTGCGTGTGTGTGCGCGCGCGGAGTGTGAGGGCTTGGCGTCATACTGCGCCATGCATGGAGCCGACTAGCGTGGCGTCATCTTCCCCATGCACGCGGGTGTACGCACAACTCTGCATATTATCTTTCTTTGGAGTCGTCTGGTCCAATTAGGGCGCTGATCCGAGGCTTATGGCTCTACGAGGACGTGGGTTCGATGTCGTCCGTGGTGGCACATACGATTAGGGCGCGGGTCCGAAGCGCATAATTCTACGAGGACGTGGGTTCGATGTCGTCCGCAGAGGCACAAATGATAAGGGCGCTGGTCCGAAGCGCAAGCATGGCTTTACGAGGACGTGGGCTCGATGTCTTCCGAGGTAGTACCTTTGAGTATGGATCCTTTTGGTTATATACTCAATGGTAGTACATACGATTAGGGCGCTGGTCCGAAGCGTATGGCTCTACGGGGACGTGGGTTCGATGTCGTCCACGGTGGCATATACAATTAGGGCGCTGGTCCGAAGCGTATGGCTCTACGAGGACGTGGGTTCGATGTCGTCCGCGGTGGCACATACGATTAGGGCGCTGGTCCGAAGCGTATGGCTCTACGAGGACGTGGGTCCGAATCTCGCATAAGGCATGTTTTATTGTAATCGTCCTTCATCGTCATCTATCACCACTCATCGTCCCGAATAGCAACAAAAATCATCGTATCATCATCATCATCATCATCATCATCATCGGATGCTAGCCCTCAGGTTCTACAGTGCAGTACTTTTCGGATTACATGAAGGGAAATCTCGGGGAAATCTACATTTTCCTTGTTCTGCTTTCACCCTCGGACAGATAACGCAATACTTATTTCTCGTACATATAGCCCTTAATTCATTTGGGTCACAACTCAGATAGTTTCGTGCGAGTCCTCAAAGTCCTCAATTACTGCAATTTTTGCTCGAAACTGGTCCAAAATCGAGAGAGAAAAGCCATGGACGATTGGTATTGTCTTTCTGAGGATGCATAAAAAATATCGATCGATGGAATAATGTAGGCGTAGTTCGGAAAGTAAAAACGCACTATTCGGCTAAAACTGTAGTGTTAGATATCGAACTTTGTCCAGGCCAGTCGAACACAATGCTGTTGCTTGCTTGTACTGGCTAAGCAATTAGGACACGATCGTACATCACCTTGGCAGCTCGACTAGAATCAACTTATACCTGTTGTGGATGTGTGCAGTGTGCGTTGTGCATTGTCACACTCACACACACACATATGCAAACACGAGGACTGCACACGGAAAAAACACGAGCCCAGACTAGGGAAGTTACGTGTTCGACTCCTGTCGGTGTTCGAAGGTTTTTCCAAGGCTTCTCCTAGTCATACACTCGTAAAGCTAGTCCTTGCAACAGTCCTTCCTTCCTTCCTACTGTGTGTGTCTGTACTCCGACGAGATGTGCGTTGGTGAACTGTTCTAAACACATGCTTTCACTTAGAAACTATGGTATAGTTACGCCGCAAACGTGTAGGGACAGCGATCAATTGTAGATGAGGATAACATGGTTTGTGTAGACACAGCTGTCACTTGACAGTGTTGCAGTTGACACGTAGACACAGCGATGGTCGAGGGCGAGGAAGTGTTCTTCATGGGAGTGTCCTGAGTCTTAACGATTGGCAGAGCCTCAGAGAAGAATGGTGCATACAAAGTGTTTCAGCTGGTAATGATCGCGCGTACTCGTGGACCACATCTGCATCAGAGGAGTAGATCATGTGACCTCGATGTTTTCTGCCTTGGAAAACACCAATCATACCAGCTGAGTGGATACAACTCGTGGCTTCATTTCCGCCTTGGTCTACGTACGGTCTTGTTTACATTGAGGAAGTAATTACTTTAGACAGGGGAGCGTGGACTGAAGAGACTGTCACTGGTAGGATAGGATTGTCTGAGTTACGATTTAAAAGTTACTCAATTTGACAGAAATTTAGGAATATTGTCCTTCATATTTTCTGTCCACGTTTGGAAAATAAGAACATTGTTCACTAAAATATTCACATGTTTATTCATATCAACTTGGTACGTCAATTGAATCTTTTGCATTTCCTATTCCATACATTTTTAGTAATTACATAGGTTATCAAGTCTACTATTACAATTAAATAAATATGTGACAATTTGAATTGATATATCTTATCGCATAGACTATAGGAACTTTAGACGTAGATCAATATTTTAATATTCAAATGTATTGCATATTCTTATGTCATGACCAGTCAATCATCCATTAAACAATGTAGATCTTAATTTTAAAATTAGCAATTCTTCATTTGAAGTAAATATATCTGGAATATAGATGGAAATATCCGTTTTTCTCAACTTCAATTCTCATGAAACTTGGAAGCTAAGTCTGTGGGCGGTTATGCCCTGGCGGTACATGTCTTGTTGCGCATTCCAGCATTATCCCACGTGCCTGGAACCCAGATGATGACGTGCGGTACACACGTAAACCTCTTTGCTATGCGCTTCATACACAACGAACACCACAATAAACTTTAAAAATATCCCCAATAATGCGGACAAGGCTAGAATAAAGAATTCCTATTTCCTCCCTAAGCTATTTGTAATTTTAAGGCGGCTGTAAAATAAATTCATAAAAATTTTTAAAAATATTCCTCTAGAATTCTCTCTGCGGTGGCGCAATTTACGCGGATCAATTCACAGTTGCCCAACTTGGTCTGGCTTGACTCCGGAGTAGAATTTCATTAGGTACCTCCCCTCTGCGGCTGCACTAAGTCTTGCAGCAGATTGTCGCAAATAGGAAACAAACAATATCTACACTATACAATAACAATTGTCTGCACTTATTTGTATGTCTAGTTAGTTTTAATCTATAATAAACATGACAATTTAAATGTTCGGGCTATTTCTCGTCGTCAATGCTTTTTTTAATGCTGGCTGTTTTATATTATTCAGTATTAATTATTCCAATACTGTTAATTTTTGGGTGTACAATTGTTCAATGTTGTCTGTTGTCCTCCTTTGTTGATACATAAATAGTAAATTGTTTTAACACATTCATTGCGTGATGGCTCTATTACCAAAGGTGTGCTCTTTGCCAGTTCTAAGTTAATGCAAAGGTGGCTTTTTGGCATCTACTGTGCATGTTGCTAGGTCACTTTGGGACTTTTGGTTTCATTTAGCCCGTTGATCATTCCTGATTAGTGATTACTGATTAGACATATCTAACTTTTATTTTAAAAACGAAACATAACTCTATTGTACAGAAACAATTGCGACAGGGATACAGAACTAAAATAACATTTGTTGTAACAAAATTGTAAAGAAATATAAATACAATTTTTTATCAATGTACAGCTGGGATGCAGGGAACATGCCCCAGTGGTTGATACACTGATGCCCCCTTGGACGGACGGATGTATTATTTCTAATTAGAAAATGATTGAATTCATTAACAGTGTATTACGTCAACCAGCCTGCCCACAAGCAGCAAAGCCCCGCTTGCATTCCTGCATCGTCATCATGAAAACATCAGATATTCGCGTTAGAAAACATATTCGTCGGATGTTATTTTTAAATTGCGTCGTAGTTATTATTAGATCGGGTGTTTTGTGTTTGAACTTTGAATCTGCTTTGCGTGCGTAGAGTTGAAGGGTTTCGTTTGTGAAAAAGAGGGAGCTAAGTACGTCAGCTGGATATTTTTTACAGGGCGGAGTGCAATTCATTTTTGCCCGATAGTAATCTTAATCTATTTGACATCTTCTAGCTTATCTTAGATAAGGCGGAGTTTTTGTTGGTGCTCAGTCGCTCTTTGTGACCTATGTATCAAACCTAATGACTCGAGCGTGTACATACATCATAGTATTACAGTATTACATCAGAGGATGGATCTAAGGTGATACTTTTTACCTTGTGAAATTTTGCTCTATGAAATTAGAATTATGCTTTATTTTACTTGATCATTTTTTGCATTTTCTTCATTAAAATGCAGTGGAAACAGCGTGTAGGAACTCTTTCAAGTGAGTTTATGTGGGGGGGGGGGGGGGGGTTCTTTTGCTTGTCACCACAACTAGCCACAGTTCTCATTTAGTGCCCAACATACAAACACAGTTTTCCCCTTCGTATACACTGACTGCAATTAGTTTTTCAGTTGTAGTGTGTAATATTTTAAAGAAGAGAGGAGGAATAGTAATGAGAATCCTAACATGTTGCCAATCGACATCAGTTTACCAACAGTTATAAAATATTTTTTCATCTTGAATTGATAGGCCTACTCGACCAACAAAATGGTCATATAGACGCGGAAATCAGTTTGTCTAGTTTCGTTCTTCGTTTTGCGTAATACATGGCTGTAATGTAGGCGATTATGCTTATCATCAAGAAAAAAACACTGTAAAAACAAACGCAATTAATTTCCGGTTTTCATTCAAAAGTGGGTTATTTCTCGTTTTGGTGAGTTTTGAAATGGGATTGGAACAGTGCATGTGGCCAACATTTGCAAACAAAACACTTAACAGTAATCTGGAACATTAGATTTGATTGCTGATCTGATCACTAAATCCCTGGAACCCCTCGTATGTTAGTGTAGACCTACATCTAAATTGAACTTTCGAATTTGATTCTGTTACTCGTCCTGATATTATTTAAGTCGCATTCTAATTGTTATTACTGTAGCAGGCACGTAGCCTGCCTGTAACAATGTAGTCGTGCTGTTGGTCTAAAGAATAAAGTGAAATCGAGCGAATAACAAACCTCGCCTGATTGCAAAACGCAAAATGTCATCACCTAATTCAGATTCGAGCTCTCTTCGGACAAGAGTTGGGTTCTAACGCAAGCAAACCGGTCGCCCAATGCTCATTCATACAGCTGGTTCACGTTTGAAGACTTGAATAAGAATTGAGCGCAGGCATAATATTGTTGGCCCCTCGCCATGTTTTAAGTTTTAACACACATGCCTAATTGAGCTAGTGGTGCACGTAGAAAACACCAATGTCAGTGAGTCTATTTGGAGATTTGGAATCCTCGTTTGGCCATGCGATGATGCGAAGCGGCGTGCTGGTCATTCCTGCTGGCCTGGTCTTACTATTATTATTAGTTTCTCACATTGTGTGGCTTACGAAAGAATAATTAACTACCGTAACGTCAGCGGTACAGTAGCCACCGCTGTTTCCCAACGTGTGGTCGTTGTTCGCGCTGACTAATCAACCTGAGACAGGGACACTGCTACTTGGCAAGCACGGTAACACCACGAAATTGT
Organism: Sweltsa coloradensis; assembly: GCA_024449915.1. Lineage (NCBI taxonomy): Eukaryota > Metazoa > Arthropoda > Insecta > Plecoptera > Chloroperlidae > Sweltsa > Sweltsa coloradensis. Next base: position 1,018,504 of record JAMZAV010000210.1, on the reverse strand, counting down.
TTTCAGAATCATTTCCAAAATTCCGACACTTTGTTACGTGATTATGAAACGCAACGCAAGTCGTTGTAGCATAATATTTTACTTCAAAATGGGTCCTCAAAACTACAGTCTCCCCTACCGTCTTGGTAGAGCAAGCGAGGCGCACAGTATCATCTGTATCTTATACCGTAGTTCAGAGCTAGATTAGGATGATGATACATGGGCTTCCGCTTACTTTTCCCTATTACTTCAACCGCAGTCCAGTTCTGTCAATTTTCTGCAGAGAAATCAATTTGAATTTCTTTTGTGATACATATGCACTCGCAATTTTTTGTGCTGGGTCTGGGGTCTGTGTCTGGTGGGAACTGGGAAGCCTCCCCAGTCCTCAGAGACCCCAGACCCTTCTCCCTCGAACGCAGTCCCCACTTCTTATAATGTAAAAACATAACACTTAAAAAATACTTCAAGGCTACAGGTATGTACTCTGCTCTTGCTATTGCATTCTTAATTTTTTATGTAAATAACTTGTTTTATTTGTAAGTATAAACAATGAATGCAAATATATTCATAATTAATAATCGTGTGATTATGCCATATATTTCAGATAACAAAGTGTTGTCCATTCCTATTTTTATTTTGTACGTCATAATAATTTTAAAATACAAATGTAAGGAAGCTTCATACATAAGTTCTTGAAGGTGTGTAAAGAATGGATGGTACAAAGTATGAATAAAAGTGTTCTAAAATGAAATATCAAATGCTTTATCGCGTCGCCGTCCGCGGTGGCACGTACGATTAGCTGGTACGAAGCGTATGACTACGAGGACGTGGTTCGTATCCCGCATAAGGCACGTTTTTTAATAATTTTCCTTCATCTTCATCTATAACCACTCATCGTGTCGAATAGCCTTAGCCTTAGTGCATTAGTAGAGACGTCAAGCAACAAAAATCATCAAATGCCTCATGCACGTATTGTCTATAAGCGTATAAGAATGATAACTTACGCTTCCCCAGTATGGAGCAATACACGTGTACCTCAAACCTCAACAAACTCCAAATGGCAAATAGTACAAAATAAGAACAACAGGCAACTTGCCTCGCTGGGTGCCAATATTTGTTTTACACGAAAAATACCTAAAATCCAAGACTTTGTGTTGAAACTTACAGAAAAATTCTACATCCAGTGCCACAACCATACCTACAATGAACTAATTTTCTCTTTGGGCAATTATTCAATCTTTCCCCATCACTTAAAAAAGTATAAACATAAAATGCCTAAACACATTTTATGAATTTATGTTTTGTTAACTATCTGTATTTAAGTACACCAACTTAGCATACCTTAATTACTAGTCATGCTGCAAGGCAACATGCCTGCCTTAAACTTATTACAAGTTTTTATTTTTGCAGCAGTTTTTTTTTCATTTTTTCCTGTTATCTTTTACATTAATTTTTTAGTATCTACTTTTCGTGTAACAATAATTTAAAGTAGAAAGTTAAGGGGAGGTATTTCTTGTTTAATTTATTTATGTGTAATGTTTATAACTGTTAAATAAAGTATTTGTTTGTTTAAAAAAAAATGTATTTCTACCTATATGCTGTATGCTCTACTAGCTACTTGACTGGAAGTCCTACTATTTCGCACTCACGTACTGTCACGTATTACAGTAGAACACAACACCCCACCACACCACACAAAGCCTGGGTTCTACTGATAATAGGGCCGTTGACATGAGTTGTACGTGTACACAGCAATAACAGTCTATTTGCATGCTTGAGATTAGCAGATAATCTCTCTCTTTGGCTCGTCTTGGGACGTGTAGAGTGGCACGGCTCAACGCTAGCACGCTCGGATAGCCTTGAGACGGGTTGCCAAGATAGTCGCGTCAGCGTCACGACCTACTCAACAAACAAAACGTCGGCTCTAGACTCGAAGAGTGATGTTTCGCAGGAAACCTGCAGAGCTGGGAGAGAATCGCAAAGTCGCAGAATTTGTCTTTTCACTGCCGATCCTTGGAACAGTCTTGGGCAACTTCCCCAAATAAAGGAACTATGAAACGTGTAGTTACTTTTGCTAAGAAAGTTCCCGTTCCTTTTCAAAAAAAGAACTTAGTTCCTTTTACGTTCCTTTAAAATTGGATGAGCGAAACGAAGACAATTTCACTAACCCCCCCCCCTCCCCCCCAAAAAAAAAATTGCTTGGATGTTTGTTTTTTTTGTCTGTCTGTTTGTTCGCGCTTTACCGGGCAAACGGCTTATGCGATCTTGATGAAAATTGGAGGGGACCTTCGAAATCTCTGAACTTCGACCTGCCACGTTTTTGGGTATAATCGAAGAAATATTTCTCATTTATATCGTATACTTTTACTATTTTCAAATTTTAATTGGATAAATTCGTAATATTTGGGCCGATTCTGACCAAACGGGTGGGGCTACAACGTTCATATTTCACATGGACATTTAGGTAATGGTGATGTATTGCCTTTTGAAAGAAAAAGTTGAAAAAGTTAGCCAGAATTCATTGAAAAAAAGGTTTTAATATGAGTTTTTTGAGGTGTGTAATAATTAACAAGTACAGTAACTATAGAAACTTGACTTCAATCACCTACAATGCGTTCAAAAAGCAAATCTTCGGGCCTACAGACATTTTACATTCTATTAATTGGTATTACCATAGCAATTAATACCACTAAAAAAAATTATCCTAATTTAACAAAAATGATTTTGCAATGGGACTTGAAAAAGTAAAGGAATCCCACGCATACTAAAAACTTACAAAAAAGCTCATCCATCAATGCGACTAAAAAATCGTTCGTGAAGCGGCCTAGTAATACATGTGTTTAGAGTTAAACTATCATTACTTTTATTTAGTAAAGTGATAAATAAATAGGAAAAAAACTGCAGAAAATTTTCCCAAGGAATCCGTCCGATTTCGCCTCTCGGAATCTGACTAAAGGGAGGAGCTATTTTCGAAAACACAAAATGTCTCCATTTTTTTTATATGCCCTACTGTAGTTTACGATGTCAGGTAGGCCTACTGGAATTCGACGGGATTACGACTACGGAAGGAACTTATAAAGGAATGTTTAATTTGTTCAAAGTTTCCCACGAAATAGTAACTTATAACGTTACAAGTTCCTGTGTAAGAAATTGAACGCGTTCCCATAAAGCTTCTCCCCAAGACTGCCTTGGAAAGACTTTCAGTCAGGATTGCCGATGGTTATAATAAAATAAGAGCCTCATCTTGAATGCCAACGCTGTGCCATCTATCAGTGCGACTGTACCGAGCAATTCCGTAATTCGTATTACTGGTGTGTGCGCTGCAATTGAACAGTGTTTCTAGTTCCTTATCTTCTATCGGAAATCTAAGAGTGAGAAGTCTTTTGTATTTTTACTTAATATATTTTTCAGGTATTTTGTATTTAAAAAATATTTCGCTTCTCAAAATAAGCAATGATAAAATTAGTAGGTGAAAATACACAACTGCAAAAATGCTAAAAACTGAAAAATTGTGTTAAATTTCCCAGAAATGGGATTTATTATAGTAAAGTAAGTTACACAAAATTCAAATCATGCTGAAAAGCAGAAAAAACTGTTTTTAAGTCACAGGCTTCAAAATTAAATTTTCATAAAACATGTAACATATGCAAAATCTAAAATTTATTTAAATCGTGCAAACAAATCTTTTTAAAATCAAGAATTTCAGTTGGTATATTTAAATGAGCTTAAGAATTGCTGAATTAATTCTGTTCTAAATTTGCTAGAAATATGCAGATGTGAACACAGCAGTTGTTTCTAATTCTTCCAGAAACTGCAGTCTATTTACTGATACTGATGACTTTTTTGCTTCCGTACTGTCGTACAAGACCAGATGATGAGAAGTAAATGAACGATAGAGTTTGAAGTGCCGCATTTACTGCACCGGTGGCAGTGGCCATGGTTTTTATTACCACATAGAAATGCATTGTGTGATTAATTGTTTTGAAAACTTGTGCAAGCTTACCATGCATGATTGTACTCTATTCTTATCAAAGTCTAGCCATGAACTGAATCATTACATGTCAGATTATACTTCAATTGAACAATGCACATTGTCAAATTTGAAAGAACAAAGAAAAACTTGACTTGGTTGACTAGAAATTTGGTAACCCTTTTCTAATTTCCCATCATTAAATGTAGGAAATGTATTAAATACAAATACAAGTGCATTTTGTATCGCAAGTGTGTTTTTTAAAATATCTCGTGCTTCGAGTCCAATGTAAATGTAGGCTATTTGCGTGGCATGTGTAATTTGTGTATCCTAATTCTTTTTCCACCCTTCTTTTAGTATTGTATGCGAGTATATGCCTCCGGTATATTTAAAAATACTAAGTTCAAAAAGTGCTGTGCAACATTAATGTGAAGCCATTTGTCAATAGTATTTATAGCATACTCTTTAAAAGTTCAGTGGTCAAAATAGGGGTGCAGCCATTACTCGATGGTAGCCTATAATCGAGTAAATACGATTTTGACTTTGGACGTAGGGCTGATTTGTAGCTAATTTTTAAATCAAAAATTTTAAACCAGTACAAATGAATCCATTGTCAGCTGTGTGCAGTGAACAAATTATGTGACCAGACCTGGCACATAGTTGTGTATGTTGTATGTTGTGCCTGTATATTACCAAAAACATGAAATATAGGTAAACTAAAAGTACACAAATAATAAATTCTTACGTTTTATGTGTCAGGGTAGATTTTAGATAGAACTGAAAACTAACCGTTCTGTATTGTTTTGTTTCATAATAAGATATGTTTCTGTATTTGAAAATTGTATCATATTTTGCTGCCTACATTTGCTTTAGTTCTATCAGGGAATGTAATAAAACTGCAAGTTGCCATCAATGTTTTGACAATATTAATTAAGCACTCTGCTGTGGTCTTTAAATAGCCCAAAGCACCATTGGTCTGCATTCTCCCTAATAGGCCTGTCGGCCTATTTAATAATTTACCAATGGCCACCATGAAGTATTGTAATTCATGATTCATCAACCAAATGAAATGATATCTAGCACTCTATTTTTTGGTTGCATTGTTTTCATTTTCATAAATTTCTTATTTACATTTACATTTATTTATTAGCTTACAGGTAGGTATACAAATTTCTGTATGGTGGCAAGGTCCAATGTTAACATTTTAAAATACTAAAATGTACAGTTTCACAATATTACAAATTTACAAATTTGCCAAAGAACTTTTAAAATGTATTAGCCCATCTTTCTGTACAGTGCTCTCAGGTAACAAATTCCATTCAGATACTGTTCTATTAATAAATGAAAATTTTCCTACGTTTGTCTTAATAATATCTCTTTTAAATTTCCAATCATGATCACCCCTCTCCCCAGCCTGGATAATTCCTTGATGCCTTATACAATTTTCAGAGCCTGTCTCTTTTTCTCCTCAAATCCAAGGTATCCCTTCTTAAATCATTTGTCAGCTTTCCCATACTTTCATATCTCCTAATCTGTTAACCATTTAAATCCGTTTCTTCTGTCCACCACTTTTTTAATCCCTTAACCTTTCTGGCAGCTTTTCTCTGCACCTTTTCCAATTCCATTATTTCACATTCATAGTAAGGATCCCAAACTACATCTACATCGAATAGTAAAAATAGTAAACCATCTCTGAAGCTTAGGGGTAAAGCACTCAACCGGCAATCAGGAAACCGGGATCCGATACCCCGCTGAGATGGATTTTTTTATTTCTGGGTGGAATTCCATAAAATCAATTGTACCTACGGGAGTGTTTCCCGATTAATGAAATTGAGAAAGTAAAAATATACGTTTCTAGATACCTATTTGTTGAGTTCCTCATGATTTGAATGAAACAGGCTTCACAATTGACTGGTTGTAGATGGCAGCTTCTTACTATTTATTTGTGCTGAGTAAATATAAAAGAATGATAATTAAACTCATCTGTCCAATAAAATCATACTGACAATGTGTCATTTGTTTTTAGGAACGGAAGATAGTAAGACTGCGTAAGTGTAAGAAGGGGGAGGTGGAGGAGAATGGAGATCAGACTGAATCCGAACGCATATGGCGCGAGACCATCTTCTGCAGAGGAGTGATGGCGCCTCTGTTGGGGCATTGTTACGTCCAAACACCGACGGCTGCTTATTTGGAACGGAGCGAACTGCGCCTCATGGACCAGATGTTGCGCTCACAGCGGCCAGGTACCCACCTCAACTACCTTGAGATGTTTCTTCAGTTATTTGTTCTCAGAAGGGTATTATTCTCATCAAAACGTATTATTTTATGCTTTATTAACGAATAAAACCTCCCGTATGGGCTAAAGTTTATATTCAAGATATTATTTTTTATTTGGTTTACTTTTTTACATGGATACTATGTTTAGTTCTCTGCGGGGCCCACAGCATTAACAATGATGTGTGTAGTGCCTTCTAGTGAAAATATGCTAGGCTCGGTGAGCGCATACAATCCTAGACTCGGCATTTGAACAGAACGTCAGGAATATTGCTTACAATACGAGTAGAGATACACTCCTAGCCCATTGCACTAATGCTTCTACTTGCCATTTATCTAGTTCAATGAGAGTGACCTCCAATCCAAAGTATTCCCAATGTCAATGAGTTGCACTTGGGAATCTTAATATCACTGAAGTGGAGCTGCAGGGGAACCAAGCATTGGCTGCAATATTAATAATAGACCTTACATTCATTACTGTTTTCTAAACACACATTATGCAAAGCTACACTTGCTCAAGACTATTTTAAATTTATTTTTGGTTTAGTGCATGTGCCCATTATCATGACATCAATGATGACTTAGGCAAATACATTCATTTTTTTAACACATTCTCTTGTCTGTAGGTTACACTAACATATTTTGAAAAGCTGTTTATTTAATATCTTGCATTCTATGATTTTTTCCTTCTGCTAATACAAAAACTATTTTTTTTCAGTCAAATTCTTTGAATGCAAGATGTTCAAGTCACGAGGCTAGGATTTCTTACTCAGTTTGGTTAGTCGGGTAACACTCCCCTAGTTGGCGTTGACTATATTTAATTATATCCAGAAATAAATATATTATAAATAATATTTGGTTGGTCAGTTCAAAGGCGGCAGATTCATTACAGTACTGTTTCATTTATTCAGATCTATTATACGTCAGCAATCCAAAAGCTATTTATTTATTTATTTATTTATTTAACGACTATCCTACTGGCTTAGATGTCTAGCGGTTAAGACGACGTGGGTTCGATTCCCTGTCTTTTTGGATTTTTTATTTCTAGATTGTATTTAATAAATATAATAAGGCTAAGAGTTAAGGGTTACCCGTATTCACGCACTAGCCTTAGCCAATGGCTTCGTGTAAGAAAATGCAAGTATCAATATCTTGCACCAGCACATGGGGGGCTTCTATTAATGATTATCCAGTTTGTAAAATTTCTATTTGCCGTAGGCTCTGCTGCATGTGCTCTGCTGTCAAAGCTGGTTCTAGGCGTCTTGTCATTTCGATTGCAAAAGGCGGCGAAAAGACTCAATCAGATCATCAGAGCTCAGATTTCAACTTTCTCGATAGTTTGAGCATGTTGTTTGACATGCTAATCAGTACAAGAATAATATATTCTTTCCAAAACTAGAGGGCAGTATGGCTACCACTCTCCGCCCTTGTGTAGTTTAATCTGTCCAGCACGGGGCGCCCTCTCGCCCCTAACCCGAAAGTTACAGAATTCCAATGTCAAGTCACAGCATAGAACAGTGGTTCCTAACCAGGGTGCCACAAAATCCTTGTACATATTACATATAAGTAAAAACAAGCAGTTTTTTAAATATAAAAATACAGTAAATAATGAATTGAATGAAATGAATGAAAAATGAATGAATGAACAACCGTTTTTATTCAAAATGGTTCCAATTGAAAATGGATATTGCGTAATCACGCAGCAGCGATGCTGATCTCGATTCCTATGCTCTGCCACCCCCCAAGTTGGGTGATACTGATAGTGAATGGACTGAAGTGACGTGTAAAAACTATTGTTCAAAACTATTGCATAAATAAGTTAAATGCACGAGCAGTGATACTATTAAGAATCTGTGATAATATGGTTGTATGAGGACAGCTACTTAGCTATGGGATTCACATGGTGCAGTGGTGAAGAAAGGCCTAGCCCTGAGTGCATTGTCTGTGGTGAATAGTTAGCAAATCAAGCTATGATTCCTAGCAAATTGAAACATATTTTATTTTTACTAAATAGTCAACAATTGACATCAAATTGCTGAATTTTTTTATATTTTGTTTACCAGACCTGCTAAATTACTACTTGGCTGAAGGGGGTGCCGCAAAATTATTAAATGTAGCAATCGTGTGCATGATTTGAAAAGGTTGAGAACCACTGGCATAGAACATAATATAATTTTAAAATCACAACATTAATCACCAGTCACTACTAACAAATGTTTTGAAAATACTTCCTAAAACTCGTTAAAATACTACTCGTATCACACTATAAGAATCAAAAACAAAATCCGGGGCTGTGTGCCCCGGACTTGTATTAGCTGAGAGGCCTCCCCCCCCAGACCCCCCATTGTACAACACCTACAGGGGCGGATTGGGCCGCCGGGCGAATGCCCGGTGGGCCGGTCTGTTGGTAGGGCCGGTCGGCCGAAATGCTTAGTCTGAGTAAAAAGGCGGCGTCGTATCGGTAATTTTGAAAGGTTGACCTAAATATTGAATACAGTAGTTGAAAGATATTAGGGGTAAATTAAGCATGTACCAAACTTGACAAACACTTCCACGGATTGTTAAATATATAAACGAACCGAATTTGACCAGGCTACAAATTACCTCGTAAATATTCATAGTGTGAATTATGTGGTTTTAAAATAAAAACGTTACACCATGGTTATCATCAGGGGGGCGAGGGGTCAGAAGTCCGAGACGAGAGCAGCATTGAAATGCATAGCAATTATTTCGAACGACCTAGACCAACTGAAATTAGATGTTTGTCGACTACTACTTTGCTTAGGAGAACCATATTTAGGTTATCGGCGCACGCTCTCAAGCCATGAGCTAAGAAGTTTTACAAACATCCGTCTTTACATTAAAACTCACAAAATCCACGCTTTTTGATTGTTACAAAAATTTCGCGATATAAAGGCAACACGCTAAAATAGGATAGGATAGGACGCGAATGGGTGCCTGAAGGTATGCAGTGAGGGCAGTGGCATAATTAGGGAGGGGCGGGATAAGGCCCTCAAAATGTCTTTTTTGAGCCTAGAAATCGGGAACTAACTAATAATATGTCCAAAAATATTTTCGCCTTTGGCGAAAAGGCCTCCGGCGGCTGGAGCTCCGCCCCAGACCCAGCGGTTTTCCGCTCATAATTTTGGGCCGCTCACAACAGATTGCCCGGGCCGGTTTTCTTCCCCAATCCGCCCCTGTGTACCTACTACCTACAAAAGATTGTACACCCATAAATAACTTTTGTATCACACCACTGGGACGGCCAAATGTAATCTTGCTTACGCTAGAAAAATCCCTAGAACCGGCCCTGACTGTTTTATAATAAAACACTTGTATTATATTCTTACTTGATGGTTATTTGCAAAGAAAACCTTGAGCTCCCCTTGTTCTCTACACTTGCATGGATGATGGGAGTTAATTGAAACTTGTGAGTTTTCCTAATATGCATGTACCCAAAAATCAGAAAAATAATTGAAGGATGTGACAAAATTTTCTTCAATATCCAAGCTGGTATTTTCTAATTATGTAGTAATGTATGCATAGTTAATGAGTAATGACAAGTCTTAGTATTTTGACAGTTGGTGACATGCTGGAATTAAACCAAGCTCAACCAACACACCTTCGCAATAGTGTGTAAGACGAGCGCTCCAATGACATGAGTGAAGGATGTCTTGCTAGGTAACTGGTTCAATGTCGGCGATCATAAGAGATTAGAACTAAGTCTGTTAAACACGGCTCCATATCTACAAACAAACAATCTGGTTACACTGTGTGTTTGTTGAAGAGCTTGCCAAAAAGCCTGGATCACGAGATGGGGAAAGAGTTAGGTACCAACGGCTTACCTGAAACGGAGTAGGCACGCGGCGAAAGAAAGAAACACAAAACCAAATACATAAAACCTTCCTCAGTAAGTCTATCAGAAGGACTCGCTGGTAAAACTGTTAGCTGACGGAACCACACACAATTCTGGCCACTTTTAAATGTTATTAGGTATTTTGGTTTGGCCAGTTAGTTTGTGCACTTTACATTGTGTTTTATTTGGAAGTGTGTTTCTTTATTGAAATTTGAAACACATTTGGAAGGTCCAAGAGTGTCTCCAAAAATTGAAAACTATAATTGGCTGGAGGGGGGTGTGGCTATAATGTGGGTTGTTTTAGCACTGTGGTCCCAAATGATCTGTATTTACTCACAATTACATACAGTGTAATTAACCTTTGCTCATAAAGCTTGCCTGCCTCTATTTCAGAAGAAGGAGAAAAATATTCTTTATGGTCGAGCGGCCAGGCGGCCCGGAGACGCTTATTTCGATGAGGTACCCCTACCGGCGGTAGAACAAGATGATATTATACTTTTTAGAAAGATTACTTCAAAATACATACGATAAGCCGTATCCGAGAAAAATCCATCTTGTTCTACATGCCGTTTTGGCGCTTTGAGTGCGCCGCGACGCTTCCGCACGGCGCTTCACTCTTTTGATCATTATTTCCAAACCAAACAAGATACATTAATAAACTTAGTACTATTGTTTGAAGAAGAATATCCCTTTCCATTGAATACCCACATTAAACCATTACAAATATTTTAGGGTATTTAAATTGGCCTACAACGCAAAAATGTGACTTTTTATCAATTTTACTTGGATATTCAATGCCAATTTACGAGAACATTTGAAAACATATTGTTGGTTTATCAGTCTTAAAAACATGCTGTCACATGTGTTATAATACTACAATGCACAGATAGTTATACGAAGTCGGTGAGATTGTGCATGACATGCGTTTGTTCGGCCGCGCGTCTTATTTAGTTCCGCTGTCACGCCAAGCACATTGTGAGTTGTAAGCGCCAAACCGCTCATACGTTACCATTCGGCCATGTAGGTATCAACGAAAGTCTTTGTGATTTAGCAGTGTAAGTTCTTTAAATGCTATTATGTCATATTTTATCTCAATTGAACATTTGGTTCAGTTTTTTGTCAATCGATAGCAAATGCAGGAACAAAGCTGCATTGCAGTCTTGCACCACAAATATAATAATCTTTTTAAACAGAGCGGCTTCATTGATGTAATTTTTTAAACTGAATAGTGTGGCCAACACTTCAAATAAAATTTGGAATTTAAAGACCATCTCGTTGGAAACATGCTACTGTAGCAGTACACAACGTTTATTGTTGTTTGTTCCGTGCTTTGAGATTATTTGCGTGTTTATCACGATAATATTATATTTATAGCTATGACTGGAAAACAGTATTCTCATGATTCAATCCCATATTATTGTTATAACATGATCGAACATTAATTGCATGGAGTATTTGATATCATTTTCTTAATGCAATGCCAAAATGGGTAAACTGTGTTTCAAGATTTATGTATATACGAATTGTATCTATGGATGACGAACCAAAACAAAGTACTAAACTCAAGAAAGTATAGATCAGACGCTGTCTATTCTGTGACGGCAAATTGTTAGACACTGGGTCTGTTATCGACCGTACCAAAAATACGTATTATACTCGTAACTGTTACCGTATAAAGATATATATATCTAAAAAACTGAATGTGAAATTCCACTCTTCTTGCCGTTGGGCTGTTGATCAATTATCTTGTGCTATTGAAAAAAATACACCCAGTATTATAAGGAGGTACCGGAAGGCGAGGTCGATTGCAGTCTGGCGACCTACAGGGGTGGCTTGGTCGCTTTGATTTACTGTCCCCCACTGAAAATCAGTTATATAACTGAGTGGGTAGACTCTAAATACAATTTATTTATTATTATAATTATTTAAGTAAGAAACTGTTGGGTAAACCCGATTTATTCTACAATAGCTGATGAGTGTCGGTGAAACTTTATAAAAGGTGTCTAAGCTCGAAGAGACTGACAAGAAAACAATTATGACGAAGACGAAACGTGGACATCAAACCTTCCAAGAGAATGGTCTTCACCAATCTGCTGCTATATTCATTAGTGTGAGGCTTAATGAAGAGTAAAAGAGATTCAGATTTCTTTACCATTTGTGACAGTATACACAAATGTGTGCAAACGATACGTTAATGATGCTATGATTCTTTCGATGGACTTTGTGTTTGTGCCTACTTTAATCCCAAGATATCCTCTCATCTCTAGCATTGTGTCATAACCTCATAGCACAATCCAAATATGTAAGTACACCTCTTGCTTTAGGCGTGTTCGTGCATCATCAGTTTGGGAGCAAAACATTTTTGCACATTTTGCATTCTCCACTGGATGTACGTAGTTGTTTTTTACGACAATATTCCCAGGTTTGAGACGTATGTTGCTAACTGCCAGTTAGTACTTGAAGATGACTTGTTCGTACCTCATGGATTTAATTTCTATTCAATTAAGAAGAAACCATTGACGGTAAAAACTAAACTCATGACACAGTCGTCGTGCTATGTTAAAGAACTGTGGTGAATTACAATTCCCAAATTGGCAGTAACAAACTTCTGACATCAGAAGAATCACAATATCAGATAAAATACATTATACTTCAATATGATAAACCCCACGCCGAACCACGAGAAATTACAGACAAAACTTTGATGAGGAGACCTATCTTTAATCACAATCAAGTGCCTAGTTTGAAAAATGTATCGCTTATTCACCGATTTATATAGTGATATTTCAAGATTCCATCATCATGGGGAGGCTTTTAACACTTCAACATCATCATCAGTCTTCTTACGTTTTCTTCATATACACTGCACTTCTCAACCTCGATAACGTTGCTTAGAAGATCGACCTAAATCATATTATGGCCACTGCAGATCTTGCCATAAACAGCAATGAACTGAAAATCTTATGGAGTAAACCGGAGTAAACCAGCTGCTCTCTCCTGTAAAATAAGAATGCGTTTAGGTGGCATGCATAATACATAGGCGTTTTTGGCCAGTATAAAATCAATGTTTGGTGATGGAGGACTTACCAACTAATAACTATAACTGGGAATATATGCTGATGTGACTGCCAATCTCTTCTGCAAGGTTAACAACTAATCGTGGTGTACGAGTTATTAAAACGTAATGGAAGCTCTTATGCATTTGTTTATGAAAGCAGCTCAAACCTGGTCAGAGTCCAACGACATGCCTTGGTTATATATTACCACCAAATAACAAAACATAATTGCAATCAACATGCAAGTCTATGGATGGGCATGTTTGTGTGTACTGTCAAAATATCCTTGAACATGATTGTTAAAGATGTTACTGTATTGTCATTTTTGAAAGCTGGAAGTGAATTTTCTCACACATTTAAATTTTGCTCTAACTAAAACTACGGATAAATAAATATGAAGCCCTAATGAACCCCTACTGATGATAATGCGTTTCAACTGCATGCTAAGAGGGCCAAATTTCAATGTTTGGTATGGTGTTAGAATGGGTTAGAGCCATGTTGCAAATCCGTTATTGCAGTCATTCGACTACGGTTGGAGAACATACAAACGTCTTATAATATTGTATTTACGTCAACAAATCACACATCTTTATAGTAGTGACAAGCAGTGTGAAACAGACAAGTGCCAATGCAAACGAGCTTTGTATCACTGCTTGTGGGTTAGTTAGTTAGTTATTGGGGTTTTAGGGCACAAAACACGCTTGTGGGTGTGATGGAAATTGGAGAAATGTAAATAAAACTGAATGTATACAAAGCATGCAAATTATAATACTGTAAGATTGAAAAACGCAAACTATAACGTAATGTTGTATATTTATGTAAGTAATAGCTGGAACACAATTATTTACAGAAAATCCAAGGTAGAACACGAGAGACGAGATTCAAAGATCTATATTACACTCTTTAGAATCCATCCATAACTAAAAATGGTTAAAATATTCTATAAAATAATCCTATGCGTAAAAATAATTTAGCACAGAGACGTCTGCAACTCGAGAATGGTGAGCAAAACTTACTTATTAATAACAACAATAAGGTAAAGCCTATACAGTATTAATAAAAATACCCTTCATATTTTAATTTTAATATTTCATTCATTTTATGGGAACATAACAAATGTTTTTGGTATCTTTATATATTACATTCCAGTAAAAGCCACACAAGAATGGCATACACACTTTAACATGCCTATACGTGCTACACCCTTAATTATAATTTGACGTGACGTGTTCAAATTTTTTTAGAAATTGATTTTAAATTCTTACATATTTAATTGATTTAAAAGTTGTATTGCCAATTTTTCTCTTATATGTGTTCTGTTCGGCGCCCTGAACTCACAGTGAACACTGCGCGACAGCGGAAGTAAATAAGACGCGCGGCCGAACAAACGCATGTCATGCACAATCTCAGTGACTTTGTGTAACTATCTGTGCATTGAAGTATTATAACACATGTGACAGCATGTTTTTAAGACTGATTAACCAACAATATGTTTACAACTCTTCTCGTTAAGTGACATTGAACATCCAAGTAAAATTGATAAAAAGCCACATTTTTGCGTTTTAGGCCAATTAAAATACCCTACAATATTTTAATGGGTTAATGTGGGTATTCACTGAAAAGTGCTATTCTTCTTCTAAACAATGGTACTAAGTTTATTAATGTACCGTAGTTGGTTTGGAAAAAATGATCAAAAGAGTGAAGCGCCGTGCGGAAGCGTCAGCGGAAGTAAATAAGACGCGCGGCCGAACAAACGTATGTCATGCACAATCTCAGTGACTTTGTGTAACTATCTGTGCATTGAAGTATTATAACACATGTGACAGCATGTTTTTAAGACTGATTAACCAACAATATGTTTACAACTTTTCTCGTTAAGTGACATTGAACATCAAAGTAAAATTGATAAAAAGCCACATTTTTGCGTTTTAGGCCAATTAAAATACCCTACAATATTTTTAATGGGTTAATGTGGGTATTCACTGAAAAGTGTTATTCTTCTTCTAAACAATGGTGCTAAGTTTATTAATGTATCGTAGTTGGTTTGGAAAAAATGATCAAAAGAGTGAAGCGCCGTGCGGAAGCGTCAGCGGAAGTAAATAAGACGCGCGGCCGAACAAACGTATGTCATGCACAATCTCAGTGACTTTGTGTAACTATCTGTGCATTGAAGTATTATAACACATGTGACAGCATGTTTTTAAGACTGATTAACCAACAATATGTTTACAACTCTTCTCGTTAAGTGACATTGAACATCCAAGTAAAATTGATAAAAAGCCACATTTTTGCGTTTTAGACCAATTAAAATACCCTACAATATTTTTAATGGGTTAATGTGGGTATTCACTGAAAAGTGTTATTCTTCTTCTAAACAATGGTGCTAAGTTTATTAATGTATCGTAGTTGGTTTGGAAAAAATGATCAAAAGAGTGAAGCGCCGTGCGGAAGCGTCAGCGGAAGTAAATAAGACGCGCTGCCGAACAAACGCATGTCATGCACAATCTCAGTGACTTTGTGTAACTATCTGTGCATTGTAGTATTATAACACATGTGACAGCATGTTTTTAAGACTGTAAAACCAACAATATGTTTTACAACTCTTCTCGTTAAGTGACATTGAATATCCAAGTAAAATTGATAAAAAGTCACATTTTTGCGTTTTAGGCCAATTAAAATACCCTACAATATTTTTAATGGGTAAATGTGGGTATTCACTGAAAAGTGCTATTCTTCTTCTAAACAATGGTACTAAGTTTATTAATGTACGCTAGTTGGTTTGGAAATAATGATCAAAAGAGTGAAGCGCCGTGCGGAAGCGTCGCGACGCACTCAAAGTGCCAAAACGGCATGTAGAACAAGATGGATTTTTCTCGGATACGGCTTATCGTATGTATTTTGAAGTAATCTTTCTAAAAAGTATAATATCATCTTGTTCTACCGCCGGTAGGGGTCCAACTTTCATAACTTGCCGATTGCCGCTGCACCTTTAGGGATGCCCTTTGCAGGACATACATCAGTATTACTCAATGTGACTATTCAGGCAATTAATTAGGTTAATAGGGTGTTAAGGTTTAGTGAAGGCAATGTCCAGGGTTGTTCCAACTAAAGGGATTGCTTTTTGTGGGAATCGGACTGGGACCACCAGACGCGGTTCTACGGCCCAGGCCGACTAGGCCCGACTAGCCCCCCCCCCCCCTCTAAATTCTCTGATAATTTTTTCTGAATTTCTGTTCTGAGATGGATTGTGATTTTGATATGTACAAAATGTACTTCTGCCTCCTTCATTAAATCATTTTATCAGATCATCCTTGTGTTATATGAGTTCCCAATAATACAACAGCTAAGCTAAAAAAATACAATATTTGTCAACTTGCACGTTGAAAGAATTTTGAGCACCATTTTTGTTTTTTCTGTGATCGCAAATGCAAATTTAAAAAATCATTGAATACGAGTATTGTGTCATAAATACACCATAAAAATATCCAGAATTTTCGTAATGTCGGAAATATACCTTATAAAAAGCCCAAAATTAAAAAAAATATCCTGCTGGGTAATTTTGGGGTGCCCCCCCCCCCCCCCGGGGCCCCAAGGTCGTTCCATATTTTATAGTTGGGCCCTGGAACCGCGCCTGGGGACCACCCGAATCGAAGTGACATCTGTCTGTGTGTGAAAGAAAGTTGAAAAGTCGAGTTGGAAAGTTGGATTTATTAAAGCCTCTTTTTTAAATTTGAATATCTTTTAAATCAGCTATTAAATTGCATACTGAGTACTGACAGCGTTGCACTGTATTAAATTGTGACGGAGGCTTAATGCACGGATAGTGGACATGTTTACCTTAAATAGCATGATCAAGATAAGCTCACGCCTGCATGTAGCTGTATGACGTAAGTGTCGTACACGATATGGGAACAACTTTTGCCAATCAGGGTGTAAGCATATTTGAAAAGCACTCATGCAGCACTTTCGAGAGTGTATCATGCATTAGTCAGCAATAGCACATAGGATTTTATGACCTTTACGTTGAGTTCATTAGCCAGCACAGCATCAAGTAGCAAACACCTTTATTTAGGGTTGATGGGAGTACAACATTGATGTTTCAATTAAAGTATTATATTTTAATCATAGACTACCAACATTGTGATTTGTGAATATCTTAAATCCGTCAATATAATATGTCTGTATTTTAAACATTGTTGTTGAGTAGTGGATGAGAGGATCCCTTCAGACTCTTAGGCCCCTGGTCTTACGAAACCAAGCTCCTTTAGATCTCCTAGCGAAGTTTTGGACAACCTCGGAACAAGGTTGTTGAATGGGATACTAATCCGCCATTATGGATTCCTCTGCAAAAAAACTTTGTTAATAGTTGTACAACATAAACTCAAAATACCAAATATTAATATGAATGCAAGGATAAATTATTGTCATAATTGTTGTATTTTTTGGAGTGTTATTAGTTTGTTTTTTTTTTACATTTTTGTAGATTTGTTTTTAACTCCCATTGAATTATATCGGTTAAGATGGTGGAAAGGGTTGTGACGACCTTGTTCAGCCGGCTAGTTGCTTGACACATCGCCCTGTTTGTCTCTTTCTCCATCTCCCTTCTTTCATTGGTTTCTAGTTCTACACTAATTCCTGCTCTATGTTGTGTTTCTTTCCCCCACTTATCTAGTTTTCTAATGTGCACTTCCGCTCTCTTCCCGTCTCAGCCTGGTTTTCTATGTTTGTTCCAGGATTCTTGTCCGTCCTGCCTCTGTGCACATCCGCTCTCTTCCCGTCTCAGCCTGGTTTTCTATGTTTGTTCCAGGATTCTTGTCCGTCCTGCCTCTCTACACTCATCCTCTTCACGTCTCCAAACCGTCCAAGCTTTCCTTATACTTCGGTAACATCAAGTTAAGACTCTCTATCTCCATTCTTGCCTGATCATTGTGCTCCTTTCATGCCATTATCATTCTTAGTTCTTACCTTATTTAGTTAGTATTTTAGTTGTGACAAAGTCCCTAACTAATAGTGTCCCATGTCTCTTGCAAGTTTTGTGTAACTTAGTCATTCAGTTGTATTATTCTCTGTCTACAGTTAATCGTCACCACAAGGGCCTGCACTTGGGCTATATGATGGTGTATCCTGACTACGCACTGTTGCCAGTTTTCCTCGCGTCATCTAGTTCGACTTCTCCTACGTTCTGCGTCGAAGTGAAGCCAAAGCAGGGATGGCTACCGCTGGCTGATCGCCGTCTTCCCAAGTGCACATATTGTCTGAACCAGTTCCTTAAGGTAGGCTACTTGACTAGAGAACACCATACATTAGATTCCTCCTGTTGTTGTTTTCCTATGAAGCCCACATTTACATTATTGTCATATAATGCTTCTAGCCGCCCAGTACAGACATTCCTTCCTTTTGTTACTGTCCATGTCCTCTGGCATTTCTTCAATCACTTCCTGTAACCTCCTAGCACATAGGTGTTGTCTGACCATTCAACTAAAAAATTCTATGTTTCATGGAGATGTTTGCCTGCAGGCCCCGTCTCCAATCGAAACATTGCATTGTATGTTCGTGTTCCATTTCTTTTGTTGTTGAGGTAGGCCTCACAGAACTTGACTCACTTCATTATTCTGAGCCGATTTGAGATCTACAGTAGTTAATTGCACTATAAGAAATGTCTTACACAATTATACTAAATAAAATAGAATACATAGAAGAACCCATGTCCCATTATTATATTCAAGTAGGGAACATGCATGTACATGTTAAGAATTAGGTGTAGTCACAAACTCAGAAACCTATTTGAAACTTTTTACATGTACCTAAACGACAACTATAATATTAAATCAGTGTACTATACCAGTGGTTCTCAACCTTTTTCAGCGTAGTACCCCTAAACTAAAAGGCATCGCGAATTATCACGTACCCCTCCATATTTTTCTTTATTATGATACATGAAGCTGTGATATAATCGAGCGTATTTCAGTCATATTTAGAACAGGAAGGCGTACATATTATATAATCGTGAAACCAATAGGGAATGCTCCTCAACTCTAGTATGCGACTTAATTGTAATTAACATAAAATATAATAGGAAATACTCACAAATATAAATTTATTTTTAAAACTAACGATTTTTGGCGTATTTATGAAAGTTTTAAATTGGCTAGTGGCGAAGCGGGACTAAAACGCTCCGTACATTGCGTGACATCACGACAAAGTAATAGTTGAATAGATCTCCGCGCGCGCGCTGCACCACACGCTTTCCGGCTGGAATTGAATGTAGTCAAATCCATTTCAAGCAATTTAATATGTTCTAATAGTTTGTCTGAGGCATGAGCCTACACCTAATAATGATAATGTATAATATAAAAATGTATACATAATATAACATGCATTGTCAACGAATAATACCTTACTTATCTGCAAATTTGTTTATTCAACATTGTACTTTGATCTATTACCGACTCTTATCCGGGGAACCTTCTTTATCGATTCTGGTTTCCATGGTAACCAAGACCTTGGGCCCACTGCCTTTGCTAGGAATTGACTAGGAACCAATGAATTTGACAGGCGGTGGAACCCTTACCGGCAGACTGACGAAACGATACTTCTATGTGACGTCACATGGATGTCACATTCAGCTAGGCCTGTTTACGCGCGGAATTTAAACACGAATATTCACACCCTCATAAAACCAAGTAAAAAACATTTTTCGACAGACTTTTTTTGGGAATTGTTTTTTTTTAGTAACAATGTTACGAATATATTAAAAAAATAATTTAGGAGCATTCCCTATTATATATACACACTTCAGTAAATTTGTTCAATGTTGCTGTACCGGTACATTGTGTTTTATTTATAGTATTAGTCTTTCATTGATACAAAATAAAAGAACATGCATACATACTGGTACAGCCAGGGTCATATATAAATCAAGAGGTCTGAAAGATACCTCTTTCACCGACATCTCGTGGTCAACTCTTGGTGCCATTATTTATATCTCCCTGTGAACTGCATTATCGACCAATGGAAGTTCCCTAGACTATTTGATATTATTAATATTATTTAGGAGGCTTTGAAAGACTCTTGGTCAACAAAATAGTCAATATCTAGAAGGCAGTCAGATGAAAAATACAATTTTATCAAAACAAAAGCATAAAACAAACTTTGGTGGTTTGCAAATAAGACTTGACAGCTAAGATAGAATTATTCGAAATTAACTAGAAACTAAGGCAAATATAAGAACTAAGGCATAGTCTTAATGTTATGCCTAGGCCAAGGTATCGATATATAATGCTCTCTTTACGTTCCATATTATATTTTTTCTAGGCTTGATAGTTTCTCTGGTGAATAGAGAATTTTCCTTTGACATTAGCAGCCATGTTTCTTGTTTACGTCGATAATGCAGTTCACAGGGCGATATAAATAATGGCACCAAGAGTTGACCACGAGATGTCGGTGAAAAAGGAATCTTTCAGACCTCTTGATTTATATATGACCCTGGCTGTACATATATACAAAAGACAAATTGTTATACTAGAAACTTTACTATTAATAGCTTGCATTGACTCTCCTAATGTGAAACTTGAGTCTTTTTTCTCAACATCAGTAGGGAAATTTGGGGCTCTAACATGCTTACGGCCATTATTATGTTTCTTTCTGGGTTTAATCGGTTTCTGTGTTTTGTCTTTACCACCGTCAATGTTAAGAAAGCCACTTCGCAGGATAAGTACGTGGATGCGAAGGGCAGAAGTGCAGTCAAAGCGGCTGTACTCATGTTGCACACCGTGCCAGAATGTCTCCACGTCTTAGTTTTTAATTAATCTATTTATAACACTGAAGCAATTACAACATTTAAAAAAATTTAGTATTAATATTTTTTACAAGTACACCTTTATAACGTCTCGCGTACCACGGGTTGAGAACCACTGTACTGTACTATACTATACTATAATATACTATACTACATATATTGCTCCATGAAGTCACTTGTCTTCCACATACAAAGGGCAAACCTAGTAGAGTCAACAATACCATATTATGCAGACAAATACCATGCAAATCCAGTACATGTAATCGGATTGTTTGTTGGTGCAAGGGGGACAATCCCAAAGTTTTTTGTTGATTTTTGTAATACTTTTAAATAAGGAAAAACACTCATTCATAACGTTTTGATAGTGGCATTAAAAGGTTCTATTTCTATTCTTAGGAATCACCTTTATGGTCTAAACATGTAATTTTCTAATTTTATTATTATTACTCATTTCTTGTATTTATATTTAAATTTAAAACTTTTTTAATTGTTGCTAATCAATGTATGTTATTTTTATTCTGTGTCCTTGAGGCAGTTGTATTTGTACAACAGAGTTTTGTTTTACATGAAAAATAAAAGTTTCTCTCTTTTACTATTAGGAAAAAACTTGAATATGCATGAAACAATTTATGTTAATTATTATGATTAATACTAAAAATTTTATGGTACGGTATGTAGGTCATTTTGCTGTGTTGCTTATTATTTTGATGTTTTTATTTACAGTGTACGTTATTCTCCAAAAACAAAGTTTACACAATATAAAACAGCTAAAAAAAATATTAAAAAAATATATTTAAAAAAAACTTAAAATGCGTACAAAAACAACTCTGCTAGATAAACAACAATGATAACAGACTGGTGAATATACACCTTGTTTTCTGAGTATTGCATACTTACATTGTTTGGGCTGAAACGTAAAAATAAATATTAGGTAATGAATTTGTGAAAATCTCTCGAATATACAATCGTTATGTTGATATACAGGACCGCAAAATCTCAAAATATGTAATTACTTTAAATAATTATTGTTTTATTTGGACAAGTTTCATTTAGGTCTGACTTACAAAAGAACCAAATATTCCTAATTGTGTTTACCAAAGCTCTCCAGTAATAGTACATTGGGACTAGAGAATATTCACTGCTTCCAAAGAAGCAACCAATCCCTTCTTTCTTATTATTGTATGTCCTCATTGTCATCCGTTAACAGTTAGCAGTCAACCAGCTGTTTTTAACTCTGTACATAATATCCCGACATCAATCAAGATGATGGGCTGATAATTTATTGCAATTCCATATTGCTTTGTCCATTGTGATAATAAAGTTTCTTACTACCTTACAGAATGTCAGCTGGAGACATTATACTATTATGTTAACCTTGCTAGCTGGCACGGAAGATAAAATAACAATTAGCCTACGAGTTGTACCACATTCTTCTGCTGTGATCTCTCCACTTCTTTCAATTAAATTAAATTGATCAAATTAGTTAGGCCTAGGTTCAAAACCTATCCTATATTAATGAATTGGATAAGATTTGATATCCAAACAAATATTGGGCCATAAACCTTAAATACCATTAATGAATGTTTATTAATGCAATCTGCTTTATTTTAGTTAAAAAATGGATCTATCCGTTGCCGAAGTCATTATTGTCCTCTAGACCTTTTCTCAGGGTAAGTAGTGTTGTGATTAGCTCACAATAATTTATTATTTAATTTTATAACTGTAGGCCTATATTTGGAGAATCATTATCATCATTGTCCATCACCATTTCCTGCTTCTTGCTTGGGTTTTGCAACCAAGTTTTTTCACTTCTTTCTATCCTCCCACAATCGTATCTCTCCTTCAATCCTTCTATCATATATTCTTGTGGGCATCCTATCTTCCGTCATTCGTTTCATTTGTTCATATCATCTTAACTTAACCCCTACCGACAGTGTTGGCTCGGGCGCTTAGCGCTCGACTCTGATTCGGGAGGTCCCGGGTTCGAATCCCGTCGAGACCGGCAATCCTGACTGAAGGTTTTTTCCGAGGTTTTCCTCAGTCGTTAAGGCGAATGCAAGGGATTGAGCCCTCTTAAACAGCCCTTGGACATCCCGTCACAATTTCCTATCCGCACATACCTAGTTCACCTGAAGAGGGGCTATTGCACCCTATAACAGGTTTCCCACGATTTAAAAAAAAAAAGATAAAAAATTAACCCTGTCCTTCCCATTCTGCCACCTTCTGTATACCTAGCGTTTCTCTAATGTCTGCGTCTCTGATTCTGTCCTGTGTGTGCTCGGGAATCTCATCTCTATCTCCCATAGTCCAGGTTTCCAAGTTACACAGGTCTTGTGTAATGTCATCTCGCAGTGAATGAATATGTTTCTGTCCCTGGAGTATTTTCCTTTCAGTTTCATACACACTGGTAGAAGTTACTGACTTTTTGTATTCTATTGTTCAGGCCTTCACTTCCTAGGTAGCTAAAACTCCACCACTTTCAGGTTTTCTTCTACAATCTTTATCTACAAACTCGCTCTTCCGACGGCTTCTTCAATTCGTCTTTCCATCATAACATCCACCTCATTCACCTCACTGGAGAGGGTGATGATGTTGATGGTCCCTACTCTTATTACATTACGATACTCTTTTATTTATTTTAATTCTCTATATTTACGACTTACCGGTACTGGTAATGCAGTATTCGTATTTCTATGATTTAAAAAAAGGGGATTACAGCATAGCCAAATACTCAGTGCAGTCAGATGAATAATTATGAGGCTTGATGCCAATTAGTGCTAGGTAACTGTGGAAATAAAATATTATATCAAATATGACCTAGGACTACATAAAGTCAAGTACGACATACAAAATGTATTTTATTTTAAAACAATTCATCAATTTGTAAACACAATTGCATGGGTGCCAATACTACAACTTGACTTGCCTGTCTTGTAATGAAATGAAATGGATTCAACAGCTAACTTTCCCTGACAAGAGCAGTGGGTGAAGATGAACACAGAACGACAATGAAACGTCGTGCATATTTGTGTACTATAATGGTATTCTTTCATCTTTATCGGCCAGGTAAGATGTTAGGTTCATTCTACATATATCAACACAACTCAATATAGGGTGACCATATTCCTGAAAATAAAATCCGGGACAAAACAAATACAAGACACCATAGTGGCAAAGCGTGGGGGTTTGGGGTGCAAGACCACCCAAAAAATTGGCCCGCAGGTAATTTTTTTTTGAACTTTTTTTGAAGGTATTTTTCACTTTGGTTGCTTTGAAATGAAATATGGAAGATAATAAAATATGAAATAACATAGGCCCCTAATGATTTTTGATTTTCGGACGAATCTATTTTTGGAACGAACATTTACGTTCGGTTTTGGCTTTGGCAATAACAGACCTTGCATAAGGAGCAAACACATTCACTACAATTGCTTTAGTTTTTGTTCTAGCACAGCTAAACTTTTTGCCATATAAAGTACGCGGTACGGAAGATGTACAGTCCATGGATCGAAAGACTCTCTGATTTTGCTTGATTGTATGCAAAGAAAAAACACCTTCACATGCAGCGAGTTTTGCCTCAGTTTCATCAAAGTTTTTAGATGAAAAGAAAATTGTCATTACATGACTGGCAGCTTTACCGTCGATTGCGGATTTGTGTTTTTTTTATTGCACCGTGCGCCCACTGTGTTCCATTGAAAAGGCCGGGTGACTGAGAGAACATTTAACCTTGCTATTACTTTCAGTATTTTTTTCGCAAATCGTCATAAAAACACATTTTCGTTTACCCATCACAATAACCTGTCTTTCTCCGATGCACTGCACTGTGACATGCGCAATTAAAATACAGCACGAAACACACCCCACTCAAGGTCAGGCACTGACTGACAAGCCCCAACAGGCATCCGACTCGTAGGCACAGCATTGCCAACCTGAGCAATACAAATTACAAACTCCTTTTAGGCGAATCGGTAAGATTGCTGAAATACGGGCATTTTCAAATTCCGGGACAAAACAGTGTCCCCAAAAAAGTGGACACCGGGACATATTACGAAAAAACGGGACTGTCCTGGAATTTCCGGGACGTCTGGTCACCCTAGCTGAGTAAAAACATTTACCCAATTCTAATAATTGATTTTCTTTAGGTGCATCATTGTTTCATGCTTCAGGGAATAGCATATCTATTAAGTTTGAAATGAAATATTTTGGATATAAATTGGATTGGAGGGATTGGGATCCTGCATTAGCATTAGGCATGGAATTTTCTAATTGATTGCCCTTTATTCCCATCGTTGATACCACGTGAATAGCATTACTACCAGTTTTTTTTTTTTCATTTTATGTAACACATTCCTTCTATTTTAGCAGTAACCAGTGTTGGGTAACGGATCTTCCTATAGCAGTAGTCTGTATGCCTGACTGATTAACGGGACTTTAAATATTGACCAACATGACATGTAGATAAATATGCCAACATGCCTACTAAAAATTGAAATAAGATTACCTATCTTGTTGATAATCTACAGTAGGAACTTAAAAATTCAATTAAATGGAATTTTTATGCAAATTGCTATACTCAGTCATGACTGAATCAATTGCACCCCCAAGTTGAAATTTAGACCATACAACCAACCATCAACCTTTTTGATTTTTTTAACGGTGCTACCTGTTTTGAAATAAGGGTCGAAATCTATACCCTTGAAGTTCTTCACAATAGCATAAGATAGTCATATCTAGTGGTCGGCCAAACGCATGATGACAAAAAATATAATGCGGGCACAAGAAAACATATATTCAGAACAATGTATAAAATAAAATGATGATTGTGAGTAGAGGTATGCAAGAGCTTTCAAACGACACTTTTCAGAGATTTCTAGGGCAAATACGGCTTATTATAATAAGACATTGCATTTTATTGTTAATACGCGTGTACCCAAATCTGAGATTGCGGGCAATACTATTTGACCGGATGTAACTCAAACGTACTAAATGTAAAGACCTCAAATTCTGTATTTATGAGTTGCATCCCATTTAAAATATGCATTATGTAATCAGCAAAATCCGAGCCTAGAAGTTTTTCAGATGACCTCACATGGAATTACCCAAACTGCTACTATTACATCAATTTTTTCAATTTATTTGTTAGTAACTTTTCGGTTACTGTACATTATTTCACAAGGACCTTTGTATAAGTTTGTCTCTTATCTTGCAACAAAAACAAGCAAGAGCTTCATTGTCCAGTCTTTACTCTTCATGGTATGTGATTTTGGCAATGTACGTTCTTGTTCCAGAAATACCGTTCGAATGAAGAAAGCGCTGCAGTCTCTGTTGGTTGATCCGCAGAATAATCTCAAGATATTTCAGGTAGGTTTCTATTGTACCTCACCATGATCCTCTTTTTCAGGTGTGCCTTGTTTGCATTTTATTTTCATTATACATATTAATTATTTGCTGTTCAAGGGTCTTATTGATGCATGGACTATCTATATAGACTCGTTCTCTATTTTGAATGCCACAGGAAGTGGAAATTCAATTGCATTCATGCCAACGTTGAAAAGTAACATGAACCCCAAAATAACTATTTTGGCTACCGTATTATGATATTCCATTATCAAAAACTATTGTTCTATGACTATGGCATGTAAATAATTTTCTACTATCAGGGAGTAAAAATATATCAAAATGAATGTCTAATAAGTCAGTTTGAAAAGTTGATTTTTGTTCTATCATTGGTATTGATAGTTTCAATTTTCCCGCACAATTGCTGCCAACATCAACGCTGGTGTTTGGTAATCATATATTTCCGTAATGTGTCACTATTCTAACATGACTGTTACATGTTGTTTAATCTTCCAGTTCACCTATCAACTTAAAATAAGTGGTTTCCACTTTCGGAAGCAGTTCAAAATGCTCGATATCGATAGTTTTAGAGAGCTGTCATGTGATGTTATTTCCTAACCAGTAGCCACAGTGCCGGAAGACGATAGTGCTGCGATCCCTTGGCAGTGGCATTCTTAACTGGAACCTACTATATACATCTACATCTGTACTACTCAAATAATATAAATCTCTCTCTCTCTCTCTCTCTATATATATATATATATACAGTAAGAACCCTCTTATCCGATCTCCTCTTATCCGATGTTCCGTGTTAACCGAGCCGCCAAAAAAAAAAAAAAAAATTAAAGTTTTAAATACGTAAATAAAACATAAAAATAATTACAGACGCCGCGCCGCACTTTTTTAAATGTACTCGCATACATTTGTAGGCATGCCTTACGAGTGAGTGCAAAGAAGATAGATCGGCGATATATCTCGACTTTCGAGCAGTCTGCATCAGTTCACTGAGCATATAGAGTTCAGTGGTCAGTGTGCGTCGGGCGCATCGCCGGTAAGCGTCAGTGCCACCCACTGAGCATATAGAGGTCAGTGTGCGTCGCGCGCCTGCGCGTGCGCATACGATCCAGCCATCTCACACACAGCTGTTCAAAGATGGTCGTTGTGGAACTAGATGCAATCATGTTTCAACCGATTCACGAAATTCGTAATCACGACGCATTGAATTGTTATTCCTGGGCTTATCTTATTTCTTTCCCAGACTTATCTTGCGTCGTGAGCTTCAGCGCGGGCATAGTAGTGAGAGGTTTTCCCACATGAGAAAGAGAGCTAGGCCTAGGCCTATGTTTGCATTGTAGGCCTAGGCCTACTGCGTCGAGTTTAGGCCTAGGCCTAGGCCTAGACATACGTTTTTATTACGACATGTAGGCCTAATTGTGTACGTGTGTTCGTGAGCTTGAATTACAAGCTATTAAATCATTTAGTATACCCTGTATGAAGTGTATCGTGTGTATTTTATGTTCCTTTATCCATTACATGTGTCATATATCATTTTACCACATCAGGCTATGCTACGAGAGCAAATAAACAATTGATCCGCGCCATCCGAGTTTTTCGCAAATCCGAGGTGCCCCGGTCTCATCCAACTCGGATAAGAGAGATCTTACTGTATATGATAAAAACAAGGATCTTGGGTAAAACCGCGTCGAAAATAAGATGAACCAGGGCAGAACCTGGGCGTCCACCGACGTTTTGTCTGTACTACGTCAGACATTTTCAAGGTTGACTGTGACTCTACGGAGGTTGGAGTCACAGTGGTTGGCAAGCACGCAGCGCCCGCCTTATATAGCCTCGGCTGAAGGTGCGGGGCGGCGAGGTTATATAGAAAATGGGTGCGGGGCGGCGATGTCATATCGAAAGAAAAAAATATACGGATGGTGGCAATGGAGAAACAAAATGGCACAGATTACTGTAGTGAAACCTTTTTAGTCCGGCTTCTCGTCATAGGGCCTGATTGGTTGTCTTTTGAAATGTTATTCGTGCTTAGAATTATGGAATCTGAAATTTGCACCACCTCTGAGGGATTTGGCTGAATAGGTCTAAGGACTACATTTCGAGACATGAGTGCAGGTTTCCAAGCAAGAGGGAGGCTCTGGCTATCATCTCTTTTGTTCATGTTATTCGTCCGTTTCTCAATTTCCACAGATTCACGGATAATACGTGGCTTGAGCTGTTGTACAGGGCAAATAGTTTTTGTTTTGTCGAAATCTATCACATGCGAGTAAGCTTTAGCATGTTGAGCCAGGGCTGATTTCTTGTCACCTGCTTTCACAGCATTAGAGTGTTCATTTATCCTCACTGCTATGCGTCTGCCTGTTTGGCCTATGTACGTTTGATCGCAGTCGCCACAGGGAACCTCATAAACCCCTCTTTCTTCCAGATGAACAGAGTCCTTTGCACTTCTCAAAAAGTTGTTGTTGTTGTTGTTTCTCAATTGCCACCATCCGTATATTTTTTCTTTCGATATGACATCGCCGCCCCGCACCTATTTTCTATATAACCTCGCCGCCCCGCACCTTCAGCCGAGGCTATATAAGGCGGGCGCTGCGTGCTTGCCAACCACTGTGACTCCAACCTCCGTAGAGTCACAGTCAACCTTGAAAATGTCTGACGTAGTACAGACGAAACGTCGGTGGACGCCCAGGTTCTGCCCTGGTTCATCTTATTTTTGACGCGGTTTTACCCAAGATCCTTGTTTTTATCCTATGACGGGCCGCGAAAACCTACAACAATCCATATATATATATTTTACCCTTCCCTTGAAAATGGAAACATACCCACATCAAAGATAGCTTCCACTTCCTTGAGAAACTCAGAGGACTCGACACCCCACTGCCGGACGGTGCCTTGCTAGTCACTGTTGATGTCACGTCCCTGTACACCAACATACCCATCATCCAGGGCCTAGCAGCGCTGGAATCGTTTCTTGATAAGCGCCCAGCGAACACCAAGCCCAGCACGCAGTTCCTCACTCAACTTGCCCACATGGTTCTACGTTTAAACAACTTCCGATTCCAAGATAAACACTATCTTCAGATCAAAGGGACAGCCATGGGGACTCGCATGGCCCCATCGTATGCTAATCTCTTTGTGGGCAAGCTTGAGACGGACTTTCTTAAAACCCAGCAGCTATTACCTCACTGCTTTTTTAGATTCATTGACGATTTCTTTCTAATTTGGACCCACGGTGCTGACAGCCTAGAGCTGTTCCTTAACAATCTCAACGCATTCTCAGTCCTGAACTTCACGTGGACCGTATCTGCGTTTCACGTCACCTTCTTGGACGTGGACATCTTCCTCTATGAAGGCAACATTAGCACCAAGGTCCACTTCAAACCGACTAACAGTCAACAGTACTTGCACAACAGCAGCTGTCACCCAACCTACACTAAACATACCCTACCTTTTTCGTTAGCAGTGCGTGGCAGACGCATATGCTCTGACCCGGAAGGACTCTCTTACTATTGTGACTGAATCACCAACGCGTTTGTAGCTCGGGGGTACGTACGTGACGTGGTTCGACAGCGGATCTCCAGGCCGCAAACCCAGAAGACCCAGGTGGCCAACACGAACAATAGCGCCATCCCCCTAGTGACGCGCTGGCACCCGGGGCTGCAGAGACTTAACGGCATAATCAAGAGTGGACTG
This sequence comes from Sweltsa coloradensis, assembly GCA_024449915.1. Taxonomy (NCBI): domain Eukaryota; kingdom Metazoa; phylum Arthropoda; class Insecta; order Plecoptera; family Chloroperlidae; genus Sweltsa; species Sweltsa coloradensis. The sequence continues at coordinate 988,529 of JAMZAV010000210.1, read as the reverse complement.
CCCATCCTTGAAGCTGCCCCTAAGACTCATCATCTGGCCAACAAAATACCACGTGTCTTCTTCAGACGACCACCTAACATAGGAGATTCGCTTATCAAACGGGACCCCACTAGGCCTCCAACTCGTCCGCAGAGAGCTCCTCCAATAGGATCTTACCCCTGCAACCGCCCTAGGTGCAAAACCTGCCCTATGCATCCACCTACCAAGACATTCACTGCTGAAGCCACAGGGGTCACCTACCCCATCCATCACCACAACAGCTGTCTCACCTCCAACGTAGTCTACCAGCTCAAGTGCACGCAGTGTCCGGCAGAGTATGTAGGCCTGACCACTAATGAACTGAGAACCCGTATGACAGGCCACCGTCAAAGTGTCAAACAGATGGATCCAGACAAACCTGTGGCCCAGCATGCTGTTGAACACAGCCTCCCTTTCAAAGACTGTTTCACAACGAGAATCATCAAGGCGCTTCCCGATGACTGCAGGCAGTTGGAGCTAAGAAACTGGGAGCTATCTCACCAACACATCACCAGATCTCGCGAGCCTCCTAACCTGAACAACAGGTAGCAGGCGCGCCCAGCTCTGCCTCCCCTAGACCTAGTTCCACCTGCTACCACCCACCGACAGCGCCTTCATTGTACATACCATGCTAGCTTTAGAACTACTTTTAGTATCTCTACTCACGCTGAGTGATAAAGACCACTAGTTGGTCGAAACGTATCAGCAACTTTGTCTACTCATCTATTTGTGTCTGTGCGACCTACCTAACGTTTTTCAAGGTAAGCTGTCGTCCTTCTGTACCTTTCCCCCACTGAAACATGTTTATTCATGTTCCCAGTTTAAGTATCCTAGCCATTTAGGCCTCATCTATATACCAAGCAAACTTCATATATATATATATATACATATAGTATACTATAGTACCTTATCAGCAATCAGTTAACAACCTAGGACTCGAAGTAGACTAAACACTCTCATGGACTCCTCATGTAAACAAATTAACAAGAAAAGTCATATCAAGTATGCACCAACTGAAACAAAATTGTCCGTTTCTCCCCTTCACAGTACGTAAAGTTGTCATTCAGTCTCTTATATTTCCCATTATAGACTATGCATCCGTAGTCTACAATGATTTATCAGTTACACTCAACATTAAATTACAGAGAGTACAAAACGCATGTGTTCGATTTATTGCTGATGTGAGACGCGACGAGCATATCACACCATATTATATTGAGCTCAAGTGGCTAAAACTCGTCGATAGGCGTACCCTATCAATTGTCGTACTTTTTTAAAAAATAATGAAGTCACAATGCCCCCTTTACCTCTTTAAGTCTTTCAACCGTATGGAGAGTATCCATAATCGCACAAACAGACACACAGCTAACACACTTCAAATACCAAAACATCGTACGGTGAAATGCAACAAATCATTTATCATAACAGCAAGCCGCCTCTGGAACAAATATCTACTGCAAACCTATTCCAAAAATTCAGCCACCATGCTCAGGAGTAAAATCCACCATACTCTACTTTCTACTTACCAATAACAAACCAATAAAAAGGGTATCCTTCAAACATATTATCAGTTATCACAGTACTAGCGTCAGAATATGTACGCTCTATTTATAAATTAGTAACAGGTATTTTATTTTAAGACTAATTATTACTTTTATTAGTCCTAATATTATTACTAATTAACATTATGCTTTGGTATAAAATAAACATTGTTTCACTGTAAATATTTGCATTAGTTTTTGCAGTTAAGTGATAATGTTGATAATTTTGGTTTTAGAATCACTATTAGTGTAAGTATATAATATATAATTAAGTACTGGCTTGGAGTTAATATTTGTATTAGATTTTGTATACTCTTACGCATAACTTATAATATCATATTGTATATTTCATATGTAACCATACTATGTACCAATACATGTATATTATAGAGGTTGGCTACAATCAAAGGGGCTCCATAGCCCTATGTAGCACGCCTTTAAGCCAATAAATATCAAATATCAATATCAATTTCTCTCTCTCTCTCTCTCTCTCTACTACTACTGACCAAGGCTGTGACCCGGAGCCACCACATCATACACGGGTCATGCGAAAAAGTGTTTTTAGTATAGTTCCACTGAATGGAAATTGGAAATTCTTTAACTGTGTATTTAAATAAGTGCTGCGCGTAATTTGAGCCATCATGTAAGTGTTTTTGTATTATATTTTAGATGGAATCCGAGATTTAAATATTTAGTATTTCAAACAAAATGAACATTTTGTTTTCCATGTGCTCACATTGTTTTGAGTTTTAACTTCTTTGGAGCCAAAGATATGGCATTCAGGCCAAAACTTGAAATGATGTTTGTTGGTTGATAGTTTTTCGAGTGTCCGGGGTATCTTCCCTAATCGGCGTATCTTCACATAAAATATTTCTCAACTTTGCATCATTCTAGCCGACAACTTCAACTCTCTACTCATCGTGTGTTTTTACCAATTATCTCTATCTATCGTTAAAGCTTCGTAGCACCAGCAGAACTATGACAGCCACTAACAACGCAACAGACAAAAACTCCCCCAGAACTGTCAAGGAACTGGCTGAACTTCACTACAGACTGGAGGGTTCCTTCTCGGCACAGCTGGCCACGTTACAGGAGACCCTGATGACGCAGATAAGCCTCCTTGCCACCAAGTCCGGCTCGGCGACCGACGTCTCTAGCAACCACCCCCGGAGCGGCGCCCCGTCTCCACAGGAGATACGCGATCTGCAGACTCTGCTGGAGTCTCAGATCGCGGCCGTGAAGGCCAGCATCGCCGAGGAGATGAGGGCAGAGCGGGCTGACATCGCCCGCCTCACGGCGGCGTCCGAGTCTCGACGCTGACGAACAGTACAGCAGGCGAAACTGCCTGCTTGTGCATGGCCTCCCTGAACGACCTAATGAAGATGTTCTCGACACTGTCCTCCACTTTGCGAATACGACATTGTGCATGGACCTGTACCCGTTAGACATCGACCGCTGTCACCGTCTGGGACCTGTCAGGCGTAACTCCGCAGAGGTCGTGTCGTCGGGACGCCCTCGTCCGATCATCATCAAGTTCGTCAGATATATCGTCAGGGAGCAAATCTGGAGCGTTAAGAGGCGGCTGGCGAAGAAGGAGCTCCTTATAACGGAGTCACTCACAAATGTGAGGTCGAAACTCTACGCCACTGCCAAGGAGATCGCCGGCAAACGGAGCGTCTGGACCCAGGATGGGAGGATCGTCGTCCTTTGTCCAGACAACACGCGACTGTACGTCACTCGCGAACGCGACATCCACAAAATACGAGCGGTGTATAACCCCCAATAAACCCCGGATTGACAATTGAAAAAATGCGTTTCTACGTGTGGGACTTTCTTCACTCTATTATCCAATTATTATTCGTAAAGAAAACTCTTTTTTATTTTACCTTAATGTTAAGCAAACCTACTTGTGTTATTCTAATTTTGTTCAGTGTGCATGTATGTGTGTGTGTGCGTTTCATTATGATTAACAAAGAAGACGGAATCGGAAATGGTGAGTTAACCAAGCATATTAAATCGATTACATTATCAACGATAGGGAAATTCTCTTATATAAATATAATTATTATTGTTAGCATCTTTATCATTATTGTTGTTATCCAGTTAAACTTAATTTTGTTTAAAAATGGTTCGCAATCATAAGTTGGCAACACTGAGCATTCCAAGTTTCACCCCACCCCAACCCATCCCCACATTGCCCGACAACACTTCAAACTTTATCGACATTTTAATGACGTTACCAGACGTAGTAAACGACCCTTCTCTCTCTCCACCCATGTCGCCTACCATTCATCCTTCGACTGGGAGTGTTCTAAAAACACGTTTGGCGGGACATCCAAGGTCTCTCTCAGTGGTGCATCTGAACGCTTCGTCACTGATGGCCCACTGCCTGGAGCTAGAGGCTATTGTCAACGACAATAATGTGCATGTTATTCTCGTAAGCGAGTCCTGGTTAAAATCGTCACTTTCTTCTAGTCTAGTCAAATTAGATGGATACCGTCTAATACGAAACGACCGCACTAAGCGGCGAGGTGGTGGTGTATGTGCCTATGTTTGTTCCGACATTAAATGTAAAATATTAAGTCAGTCACCAAGCGAATATAACGCTAGGCCCGAATACATTATCTTTGAAATTAAATTAAGAAACCAAACAGTGCTTATTTCACTCGTATATCGTCCACCCAAAATCGGCTTTTTATCTGAATTTGAAACAGCCCTATTAAATTATATTGCACATTATGAACACATAATCGTGATGGGAGACTTCAACACAAATTTGCAGTTAGTCAATCACACCGATACAAAACAATTAAAAACTATATTCGAATCCTGTAATTTAACTGTACTTTCCCTAGAGCCAACACACCATACGTCAACCTCTCATACATGGATTGATATTATGATGACATCTAATCAGGACAAAGTGTTAAATCACGGCCAACTCTCGATTCCGGGAATTTCCGCACACGATTTAATATATCTTCAATACTCATCCGAACTCCAAAGCATAAACTAAAATTAATTCTCGTCGAGCCTTGAAATTTATCGACACTGACAAATTTAAATTTGACTCGATATCTTTGCCCTGGGATGATATACTGACTGCAACTACTATTGAGGATAAAACTATCCGTGTTCAACACTCTGTTGTTACAACTTTACGACAAACACGCCCCTCTTAAGGTGGTTAGGGTAAGTAAGCCTCCGTCACCTTGGCTAAACACAGAAATAAAAGACCTTATGTCTAGACGTGACGCTGCTTACAATAGATACAAACGTAACCCTACTGACGACAACAAAGAGACATATAGGACATTAAGAAACAAGACAAACCAGACAATTAGAACAGAAAAAAAAGAGACACACTTATAAGTTATTGGACCCTAAAACACCTATTTAAAAAATGTGGCAAAGTCTGTCACAAATGGGCATTGGTAAACAAAAAGATGAAGAAGCTCCACTTGAAATACCATTAGATACAATTAATACCCATTTCACTACACTACCCTTTAATTTTGATCCTTCAATAAAACATTCACATATAAAAGACATCGAAGACAACCAAGCTAAGCCAACCTACGACCCATTTCACTTTAAACATGTTACCCCAAGAACGGCCTTGCACGCCATAAAACGAATAAAATCAAATGCTCAAGGAATAGATCAAATACCGATTAAACTTATTAATTCATGATTAATCTCTCCCCCATCCTAATCGAGCCAATATTACACATATTTAATTTTTCTCTTACATATAACGCCTACCCTAATATATGGAAACAAGCCTTTGTCCGCCCTCTGCCTAAAAAGACAAATCCTTCTACACCCAATGATTACCGCCCAATTAGCATTCTACCCGCCCTGTCTAAAGCCCTGGAATATATTGTCCACTGTCAAATATCAGATTTTCTGAAATTAAATCAAATTCTAGACGAGCACCAATCTGGTTTCCGATGTAATCACAGTACATCCACAGCACTCATTAAAGTAACTGATGACGTAAGAACTCACATGGACAGTAGACAACTTACCATACTGACACTTCTTGACTTTAGCAAAGCTTTTGACTCCGTTGACATAGACATTCTTATAAGCAAACTTCAATCTTTAAATTTTTCTCCTTCCACACTACAATGGATGAATTCGTATCTCCGCGGCAGGCAACAGTGCATTATCTCAGGTGACAATCAATCGAATTGGCTACCAGTGACGGCAGGTGTGCCGCAAGGAAGTGTTTTTGGCCCTTTGTTTTTCTCATTGTACATTAACGACATTTCAAATTCACTCATTATTGCTATCACCACCTATACGCAGACGATCTGCAAATTTATATACATGTCTCTCCCTCACTAATTAATCAAGCAATTGAAATGATAAACAAAGACCTGCAATCTCTTGCTTTGTGGGCAACTAAAAACGTTTTGCAAATAAACCCCAATAAGTCACAAATCATTATTTTAGGCTACCACAAACTTTTAGCAAAATTAGACCACTCGACAATCGACAACGTTTCTTTAAACGGTACAACAATACCCTTTCAACAACAAGTCAGAAACCTAGGACTTATTATGACTAATGACCTGACTTGGACGGAACATGTCAAACACGTTTGTAAAAAAAACGTATGCTGCACTTCACTCATTAAACAGACTAAAAAACTTATTTCCGACTAAACTAAAAAATGCTAGTACAATCTCTTATTATTCCCCATTTCGATTACTGCGACGTTGTTTACAATGACTTGACCGAGGACCTGGCTATTCGTCTCCAAAGGGCACAAAATTCCTGTGTACGATTTATATTAGGAATAAGAAAATCTGACCATATAACCCCGGGTTTTAAGACGCTTGGTTGGGCTAGATTAAAGGATCGTAGAAACTTTCACTCCGTATGCCTAGTTCACAAACTACTTTCAACATCGTCACCGTCTTATCTCGCCTCTAACTTTCAATTCCTTCACTCAAACCACATGTTTAATACCAGGTCTAGGTCCGGTACACAACTCTCATTTCCCATACACAGAACTAATCTCCTTGACCACTCATTCAAAATGCACGCTATTCGAACTTGGAATGCTCTTCCGTCTGAAATCAGAGACAAATATATAAATAACTTCTATGCTTTTAAAAGTGCCACTACTTCCTATTATTCAAATTCTTAACTGTACAAACAATAAGTGATATCAAAACACCCAAACAACCCAAATAATGAAAATAATTACGTATTAATATGCTTGGTTACCTGTGTTACTCTATTTACTTTACGAGGACGCCTTCTTTGTTACTGTAATGAAACTGTATGAAAGCGATGGATGAATGCGGAGAATGAAATGATAGCTAAATTGTGTAAATTGTTTATCATAATTTCAAATGTTTATGTTTTTAGTTAATTATGTGTAATTTTCATCAGGCCAATTACTTTGTGTTCAAATTATCTATAATTTTCATAAGCCTTCATTATCATTTGTATTATTATTATTAGTTGTATTAGGTTGGATGGAAGATAAGGCTTCACTAGCCTTAATCCCGCCTTACAATAAAGACCCTTATCTATCTATCTATCTATCTATCTATCTCTCTCTCTCTCTCTCTCTCTCTCTTGCCTTCTTGCCTTGTAATCATCATTATCTGTTGCCACGTCCAACTCTGCTGCATTGGGTCGGCATTGAAGACAGGCTTCTCCATCTTATACTGTCCAGCCACCACTCCTCTCCTTCCACCACATTCCAGTCTCCTCTCGCTGTTCCACATCTTTTCTCACACTGTTCTGCCATTGTTGTCGTGGTCTGCCCTTGGTCTCCTACCTGGAATATCCAATTCATCATCCTTCTCGGTAATCTTGCTCTTTCCATCCTTTTGACATGTCCAAACCACTTTATTCTTCTCTCTCCAATTCGCTCCATAAAATTCCTCACGCCTACTTGATCTCGGATATCCTCATTCCGTATTCGGTCCCATCTAGTCTTACCTACAATGCTTCTCAAAAACTTCATATCTACAGCCTGCACAAGGCTCTCATCCACTGTTATCATATTCCAAGTCTTTTCTCTGATAAAGACCTAAATAAATCACTCTCCACCCCCTAACCCCTTCCCCCACTCACTCACAGTCACTAAGTACTACTAGTTAACTTTTCCATCATAGCCCAACTCAAATACGCGGGCCCGGGTTTTGATGATTTCTGCTGAACGGTTAGTAATATCATTACCAAATTTTGCATCAATGTTAATAAAATACATTTCTATTGATATCCACACTTGGTTGCAAAAAATAAGCTATAACGATCCTGTACGAGACATAAGTCCAAAACCTAAAAAAATGGGAAATCCAAAACATTGATTTTAATTCTGGAAATTCCCACCAAACCGTTCACATTGTTTTAAACGTTGATATCCAGTATGAAAATTTGAATTAAAAAAATCTGTACACTTGGAAGTTGGCCAAAATTGAGTAAATTACGGAGATTTCACAAATTGTTTGTTCAAAATCAATTAATTAATTTAGGAATACGCGTACTGGTTGTTTTAGATTGTTTCTTTATTAACATTTGTGTGAAATATGATACCGATGTTCAACCGTTAACCCGGAAATTCCAGAAAGCTGAGCGCTTAAACTCGTCTTGGCGCCAGCCTCAGCGAACCCTCTTAACCTATTAAGTGCTAAGTATGTTTTGGAGGGTTAATACCCCTGTGCTGAGTTATTTTCAAGAAAAAGCATTTTTTGGAAGAAAAAAACTTAAATAACCCACCATTACCAAAACAACCCCTCCCAAAAATACCCCCCTCCCCCGCAAAAAACACATATTTGGAAAACCATTATTTTATCTCCCATGGTTGTGAACAACCCCAAAATAACCCCCCCTCCCCCCCCCCCCCAAAAACAAAAAAAAACACTCCCCTCGATCAACACACCAAAATAACACCGATAGTGATGCGATAGTTCCCAAAATAATATAACATAGTATTTGAAAATCCATAAATCTCTCTCATACGATTAAGACCAACCCAAAAACAACCCTCCCAAAACAATACCCCCACAAAAACAACCCCCCTCCCCTCCCCCAAAAAACAACACTTATCTATATAGGAAATTTATAATCATTGTTTTTTTAATTTTTTTTAATTTTAGTCATTGATGTAGGCCTTGGACATGGTAGGGTGTGTGATGTGCTATGCTTGAGTTATCTCGGGCGTAGCACTGAGGGCTCGCCGCCTTAGCCCGCGTTAACTCGGGCGTAGCATAGAAAAGATTAAGGCTGTGCCGGAATGAAAATATGTTTGCCTAAATAACTATAACACAGTAGTTGTGTAGTAAGAACATCATAAATAGTCTTTTGAGAAGACCAAAACTATTTTTGATCATTTTTTTGTCCATGCGTACTCCCAATATTAGGTATTTTTTAAAGCATTTTTGTAGATTGTTTTACCAAAAAGTATACGAATTGGATGGCTGATATTTTTACAATTTAGTTATCACTTACCTACCTGTAATTAGGACATGTGATATTTTGAAATGTGTATCTTAAATATCTTGCGTTGTACGATTTTTGTTATTCTCCGTTACAAATACTCTCAGCGTACTGGAAAACGCAAAAAATCAATGTAAGCAAGATACTAGAGATAAACATTTCAATATATCACATGTCTTAGTCAGGTGCAAGTATAAACTATGGTAAAAATATCTGCCATCCAACTTGTATACATTATGAGAAAACGATCCACAAAAATGCTTTAAAAAGCCGCATTATTGGGAGTATGCATGGATTAATAAAGTGTTCATAAATAGTTTTGGTCTTCTCAAAAGACTATTTATGATGTTATTACTCCAAAACTACTACTATTTTATAGTTATTAAAAAAACATATTTTTGTACCTGCACAATCAAATCAAGAACTATACCAGAATCCTACAAAACTCTTCTATACTATATTTATTATTCTATGCTTTTATTTTCTGTTTTGTCATTCACATGTCATTGGCTCATTGCTTATCAAGTTCCATATTACTCAAGCAGGTGTAGTAACACAGTCTACCAGGTAAAGGCCTATCACTTCAAAACCTAATTCTTACAATGCTTTTGTTTTTATTGTTCCTTCTAGCGGAAGAAACCCCTTACTTTATTTCTTTAAAACATTTAATGAGTGACTAATGTGGTTCCCTAGTATGTAGTGTATAATAACCAGATAGTGGTGTACAACACCAGTATAAAGTCTTGACGGTAATTATTCTGTCCCTAATTTCCAGGATGGTGTGTTGGTCTATGGAGATGGTGTCCGCGGAGATCTCAACTGGATTTTACAACATTGGTTTCCAAATGAGGCATCTAGTTTACACAGGTGAGTTGAAAGCTGCTTGTATTGTCAAGCTTAGCTCTATAAACCACACTCATCCTTAGCTGTTGGGTTGGATGTTGTTGAACTTCAAGCAATAATGAGATGTAGAGCCAGATTACCTAAAGGCCTATACGTATGTGTTTGAAAGGAATGCCAAAAGGCTGGATCATGTGAATGACATAAAGAGATAGGGTGCCAACAGCTTACCTTAAGAGGGAGGAATAGTCGCTAAATTAAAACCAGGCGAAAATACAGTTTTTTCGTGATATCTTGAGAACGATACAAAATATCTAAAAACTGATTGCAGGCAGCTCTGTGGTTTTGTGAGAACTATAGCATGTACGAGAAAATATTGTAATGTGATGGTAATTAAGTTTTTTATTTGATATGTTTAATTAATTTAATGCATATCTTATAGAAACCGCATTGAGAATATGTTTTCTAGCATTATATTGTTCTAACAAAACCACAGAGCTGTCTGCAATCAGTTTTTAGATATTTTGCATCGTTCTCGAGATATCACGAAAAAACTGTAATTTTGCGACTCCCTCCCTCTTAAATGGAGTAGGAGCACCGCGAAAGATAACATATAAACAAATACACAAACTACATATTCAAAACGTTTTCGGTCCACGTGACTTTCCTCAGTGAGTGGAGAGAGAGACTGAACTCACTAAAAACTAGGCTAGCTGTTGGCTAGGGGTGAGTGAATGAGTGTGAATTGGGTGACGGGGAGGGGGCGGAGAAAGAGGGGGAAAATCACTGTAGGTTTAAATTCGGCTTTTGGCAGGATTTGCAATCCACTGGTACGCCAATTCCCACATTCTCAGTTTGCCAGCTTGTATGGTGGGTGGGATAGACCTTATGACACAGGCTGTGAAAAAGGTCATCAAGGGTAGGCCATGCCTATAAGCATACAGTGCTACTGGTTTCTCCAAATTCTCTTCTCTCACATCCTGCCTGTGCCCATTCATCCTAGTGCGTAGAGTGTTGGTGGTCTACCCAATGTATTCGGCAGGACATCGCGTACACTTAAGTTGGTACACCACGTTGCTGGTGCCACAGGTGTTGTTGTGTATCTTGTAGGTCTTGCTGGTGAGGTGGGCAGTGAACGTCCTAACAGGCTCGTGCATGGGGCAAGTCTTGCACCTGGATCGGTTGCAAGGGGAGGACCCATGCACCACAGCTTCCACTTGTTGGGCCTTCTGCAGATCTCTTCTCACCAGCAAGTCCCCCAAGGCCTTTATTGTTTTATGTTTTCACAAATTGAATTTTTTGGTGGTTTCATTAATTAAGAGGAGTTGCTGAGGCTGGCATGGGAAAAGTAAGTGTACCTGCTTGGTTTCAGATGACTGTGAGTGTAGGTAAACTGTTACTAATCGTAATACTATTTTTTTATTGTTGCAAGAATGTAAACTAAGAACCATTCTATTGGTATTCACACATGGTTACAAAGAAATTACCTTATCTCAATGAGACATATAAGTCGAGAAAGTCGAAAAATTTGAAAATCTAAAACACGAGTTCAAATTCATGAAATATCCTTTGAAATTTGCAAACATGTTAAGTGTGTGAGTAATTGATTTGAAGGAATTTTTCAGACTCCTATTTACGCTCTACTAATTAGTAATTATGTATAACTATAAGGAAATATATATTTAAAATGATCTAAAATGTCTCTTCTCCATTCCAACCCAACCTACAAAAACTGCAATGAAGACGATTGTATTGAGCCTTCTCTTCTTCTTTGTTGAAACTTGTGAATGTCAATCATTTATATATCTTCATGTGCCAGTAAATTGGATGGAGACACAGTGGCAAAAAGAGGACCATCTCCAGTACAGGCCTGGCACCAGATTTCCCCGCCTTGAATGTACATATGATTTGAATCCGTCAATATCTACGAGGATGGTTCGCGGGGGACAGATAATGGGGACAATGCACATGTATTTTGCCCTAACTACCATCAGCTTCTCTTCAGTTTGATGATTGGCAGGGTGATGGTTCAGGGTTGGAATGGAGAGCCGTCTAATGAATGACTACACCTTGTGATTAAATATTGAACTCTCTTTGTTCAGGCTGGAAGACAAGCTGTGCTCGTTGATAGTGGAGGCGTTGTGCCGAGATATCTCGGCCCCTCTGAAACTTCAAGCCTTCAGGTGCAAGTACGACCAACAAGAGATTAAGAAGGAGGGCTCCCCCCTGCCCGAGCGCATTCCTAGTTCCCTGGTGAGTGCGGTCGCGACGCTCCTGATGGAAGTCCCGTGCAACTGGGCCTCGGAGCCTCTCCCCCGGGACTGCATCCTGTCCCGGATCCTGGACATCCAGCGTCTGGAGCAAAGCGGCTCTGACCGGGTCTACAACGCGTACCGGAGCGTACCGCACCTTCCGAGCGACGACTTCACCTACGTGAGTGGGCTGCTCACTTCCAGCTTGCTTAACCCCATAGAGCGATACCTCCTGGCTACCACTGCAAAAGATTGTTCCATCATGATAGCCTTCCAGAAGGTCGCCAGCCCGACGAGTGATCAAATACCCGCACAACATCTAGCCCAAGATCTGGACAAGGTCTTCTACAAGTTTAGCGTAGGAGTCTCCGATCTAGACCCGAAACCTCTGTCCTGCATCGAGAAACATCGAAAACGTGATTGCGAAACTCTCTTGGCATGCCTCGAGATCTTTCAACCCTCATCGAAACTGATCTCAACTAACAAGGCATCCACTGAATCTTATTTGGATGCTAAGTTATAATTGGAATCTCTTTTTGAAGTTTTTTATAGAAGGTGGGCTTACCACCAATTTTTTTGTGATATTACCATAATGAGTTATCAACTGGTACCTTGTACTACAAGTCAACCTTTGATACCTTCTTCCGTTTTTCCTACTTATTGCTGATATTTATTGACGTTGTTTTATGATACTGTATTTGGATGAAATATTTGTAACATGTGATATATTATAAATTTGTCTCGAAAGTATTTTAAGGTTAAGAGTTAATTTCTTTTAGAAGTGATGAGTATACCATACTGTACCATGAAAATATAATCTTAAGTAATAGGGAATTTGCATAATACTATTTTATGGTTCTACTGGGTTAAGGCCACCTTCCTTTACACAAAAATATCTTATTTTCTTGATTTTGAGAATATTTTCATTTATAAGGGTGAAAGTTTCTTACATATTTTGGCGGGGAAAAACGGGTCATACGTCACCAGCCTTCATGATATTAATCAACAAATCATGTATCGACATACCAAGTTACTCGCTTTCGGAGATTATCTTGGCTGTAGAAGCACATTTTGACATCTTGTTTGATCTAATTCTAATACGCTTAATATTTTATTTTATACATTAAGTATATCACAACGTAAGCTTTTAAAGGCATTAAATCACAATGGACGAAGTATTTTTTTAATACAAGAAGGTGTACAAAAAATAAGAATGCCGGACATTTTGGCAACCTTGGATGAGGCCTATACCCTATACAACGGTTTGTTTTGACGCGCGCCTGGGGGCATGTGACGCAGGTGGATGGGGACCTGCTGAGCTGACAAAGCCGGCCAGGCGAGGGTAGACACTCGGTTAGAACACGTGTTGTATTTAGTAAGGGTGTAATGTAATGTAATGTAAGGGTGTAGTAAGGGTGTATGCAATGTACTAATTTAATTAATGTGATAGTGAATAGCATTACAAGGTTTGTCGAGATATGTGAAGAGTACGGATGGCTCAGTGACTACAGGTACTCTATTATCTGTGACTACAGTTAACAAACATACCTATATAGTTGAAATGTGGATTTTGTCTTCTTTTAGGTTCTAGTTGTTTTTTAAGTTCGTGATAAGTGAGTCATACAAAGAGACGGCAAACATACCGAATAATTCTTAGTTTTATAAATAATTAATGTGTGACGCGTAAGTGTTTTAATGTGGATATATTGGACAACAAAATCAAAATCAGGTTTATGATACAGAAATGTGGTTTTCATATTAATCCGTGGGTTAAAATCGCGTTACAAATGTATACACTGTTCTAATCCTTACAATGATAAAGAAATCATTAAAGTCGAATCACTTTTAGTCAAAGTAGTCCACAGTACTCCCGTATGCGACTTTAAATCCTATATATCGTTGGTCTTTACACGTGGAGAGTAACAAAAACTGTTGCCTAGCAGTGTTGAGAGAATGAATGTTATTGTTAATAATATGCTCGAACCCATCATTATTAGTAATACAATCGAAATTAGCACGCAAATTTGTGATTTTTTTCGATTCGTGACAATTAAGCACTCTGTGTCGGTATCCATTGATGTTGATGTACATAACTACACCATTTAAGATCACCTTTCCTGCCACTAAACTGTTTTATCCAGGCTTCTTTTTCTTAATTTTTCTTGAGATTTTCCCTCTGTTCGCTTTCTGTGTATGAAGGCTCGAAAATGAAGGGAGCTAATCCTAACATCGTGTACATAGAACAAACACTTTTCAACTGACCCGTCCCGTGCCCGATGGTATTGAATGGGCGGGCAGTGAGCGGCCGCATTCAGTCGAGTCGATCGGTAGCGAAGCTCTGTACCCATCCAGCTACGTCACGGGTGGTGACGTCACGCACTATACAATTTCCACAATATTGGTCGTACCATGTTTAAATATTGACCGATTATTTCTTTCATTTTTTTTCTAAAATCCTAAAGTAAATTTAGGTTTAACATAAGTAAGCAACAAGTCAATGTGAGAGTATGGCTTTAACCGTATTTTAATTCATAATAAGTAAAAACACAATGTTGATTATTTATTAGGGATGGGCAAACGTTCAAGTTCGAGTTCGGTTCAAGTTAAAAAAAAAGTTTGAAGTTAAAAAAAAAAAAATTGCTAATTTGTAGTGGTGTGCGGTCACATTATTTTACAAGTCAAAAAATGGTTCTCAGTTCACAGGTACAAATTTAAAAACAAAAAAATGGATGGTGGAGGTGCCGGTCCAGAAGTTACATACTTTCTTGGTGGAGGTGCCGGTCCAGACTTATCACTATTTTACCAAAAATGACGGATTGATATACCTTTAAGTTGGGTTCGAGTTTGATACAGTTCAAAATTTTTGTAAAGTTCGAAGTTCGTTTTTTAAACTGGGACGGACAAATAAACAAACCTTACCATCACTTTTTATGTTGAAACATTTCATGGTAAATAATTTCATTAACTTTTTAACACTATACATATCTATTGTGGAAATTAGGCCTATGTTTTTACTGCGGTACCGTACTAAAGTTCGGTTTGAGTTCGAAGTTCGTTTTTTTTTAACCCATCGGCTTACCCGAGCGTCGATTCGACGGGCTGCATGTAGTGCCTGCCGAATTACCTGGCCGTCAGATCGACGGGCTAGAACAGCGTGCTACATTATCGGTCGTTATACGAGAATGGTTCGTCCAATCGGCAAGAGAGTGCGCTCGTTGTACTCTACGCACTTCGCTGCATCTAACGATGTGTTATCTAGGTCAAGTTTGAGCGTTACTATGCTTGAAGGAAAGATGTTTGCATTCATGGGCAGTATGGCGGCGCGCGGGCTATGGGGGCGACGGCAATATTCAATATTTTGCTTGTTATCACGATTATGAGGGGTGTGATATTTTGGCCAGTGTTGGGGTCGCTACTTTTAAAAAGTAGCATGCTATCGCTAACGCTACATGCCCCTTTTCGCTACTTTTTTTGAGATGTAGCGACGCTACATTCGCGCTACACAAGAAATATAGCGCGCTACTTTTCCGCTACATGTTCACGTTTAATCGGGGGGTGTCGAGATCTCACATTATCCCGTTTTTAAAGCCTTTTGACGTCGTGCCGCGATGATTTTTAACTACATTTATGTCAACTCGATCGTGATCTATCATCAAAAGCACATAGTTTCGGTTTCCATTGTGATAGAAGGCGTTCTTTTAACGTTTAGGCTAGGCTAGGCCCTAGTCTTTTAAGAATTCTAGGCCTAATGATCAACATTCATATTGCATTTCTTATTTTCAACAACGTGTTTTTCGCGGAATCACTGCAGAAGAATGCGACAAACAAAGTTCGGAATAGGCCTACTGGTTCCGTACAATAGCGATAAAGCCCGGAATGTCCCAAGGGAGGGGAGATATATGACACTAATCACTTCATTTTAATATTCAATTCAGACGATTGGCGTAATTATTGAGCGGCTTATGCTCTAAATCAATAATCCGACTTCTAATTATCGTGGATACATCTTTGTTTACGACCCTGAAATAGCACTCAAGATGCTCCACGCAATTTAATAATCACTGCAATATTTTGGTAAAGTCAGCTCACACGATGTGACAGATCGGCGATCACTCGCATCCTTCGGACGACGCAGAGAGAGAGAGGGAGAGGCTCGCTGGGAGAGAGCGAGGGAGATGGTGTGCAAGTGAGACGAGATTACGGGCCGGTCTCCACGGCGAGTACATGACGTGGCGCGGCGGGCGTTACAAGTTAGTTTGCATTGCCGACTTTTGACTTTACGTGGTACTGGACTGGAACTGCTGGCGCCGAAACTTAGAAAGTAGCGCAAATATCACGCTAACGCTACAAAAATTGTAGCATGCTACCGCTACAATATGCCCCCTTAATAAAGTAGCGCGCTACTGGCTCCGCTACACGTAAAAGTAGCGCGCTACTCCCCAAGACTGATTTTGGCCCCAACAAAAATTTGCAGGAGAGTTCATAACCACGAGACATTTATTTCGGCTATATTTCAGCATTTATTTTAGGGAAGTCGGTTTATTTTTGTAGGAGCAGTAAACATTTCAACTGGAATGCGCTCCTCGCCCGCTTTTGCAAAAAATAAATGGATTTCAGAGGTAGTGCGCCGCGATTTTTAATGGTAAGCCGATGGGTTAAATTCAAGTTCGAGTTCGGTTCGAATCTAAAAATCCTGGGTTCGCCCACCCCTATTACAGTAAAACCCCTATGTATCGTTTTTCAGGGTAGCTTACAAAAAAAAACGATGCAGTGAGGAAAACGGTCAAAACGGGAAAACCAATGAAACGATGTAATATGCCTAAAATTGAGTAAAATAACAAAAAAAATGAATTTTGAAAATTTTCAGTCTAATTCATTGCTTACTCAAAACATCTGGATAATAATATATCAAGTATCTATTACGACTTTCAGAAGACAGTTATATAATAATTGTTGTACGTAAAGAAAATAAAAAGCTTGTCTTAATGAGGTAAAAAATAAAAATCAACAACGATGATAGACAAGAGTTGATTCATGCGCGGGTGTGATGGCGCGTAAGCTATGAGTGCGAGAGAGACAGCCGCGGGAATCGGCGGCGCAAGAATCTACTCGTCGGGTCGAGACCTCACAGCTGACCATGCACGTGGTTGGTGAATGGATTGTCACGTTATCTGTTTTCTCGGCCGCTGCGCCCTATTGTCCGCGCTGTACTTGTGTTTAAAGAAGATTAAGTATTTTTCCGTTGATATTGATCAATGCTCCGTGCATGAAGATCACATTTCCCTGTATCTCTTCATTGACTCTGGGAACGATATTTACTACGATTTCGAATCGTGCTTGCGACGAGAGAAAATTGCACGGGCGACCGAACTGCATCCTTGAAGTCCCTAGGGAATGGTCCGGGTCTCCAAGGTCGAGATCGTCTCAGCTTCAAATGTTGCAGTACACGGTTAGCTGGTAGGGGCAGCCGGCAGTGTTATATCCGAGAATAAGACACGGCAACTCAACTCATATAACACTTGCGCTACAGTTAAACAAGTGTTGTATTGACATCATCATTGATTAAAAACAATGATCTTGTAATTATTATTATCGCATTCGCGTAAGAGATACACGGCACTGCTGAGAGAGAATGTGTAGTGTCTGAGCTGGCAGGCCGGCTGAGAGAGGAGAGAAGAGAGTGAGAGCCGTGCCACTGGCAGCGCGAGTGGGAGGGGAGGGGTAACCGGTCTCGTAGGCAGCTGCCGGCGGGCGGAGAGGGGAAGTGAACCAGCTTACAAAAGATCGCACTCGGTGTCAATGACATATTGTCTGGCAGGAAATAGTGCTTCGTCCGTCGGTCGGTGTTCATCAAAGGCGAAAACGATACATTAGGGTAAATTTAACATTGAGAAACACAACATTTTGAACGATACAGCGAGGAAAACGATCGATTGAGGAACAGTGGATGCGGGAATTTTTAACATTGTGCAAATGGGACTTTTGCAAAAACTTTTCAAATATAGCGATCATGGCGGGAAAACGGACGATCCGGGAACGATCCATAGGGGTTTGACTGTATTTATAATACTTGGAAAAGGACATCAACTGTTGTTTATTGTTGGCCATTGTTGTATGAACCAAAGACTTTTGGTAAAAGGAGGGAATTTTGCAATTTATCTAGGCGGCCGTGTTTGTCATGAATGCCGGTGACGTAGGTAGCCGTTTCAAAATAAATGTACGGGAAATTTTAAATGTCTAGCTTTGAGTTTGACCTTCAATAGATATTGAATGATTTACTTTAAAAACATTAAATTAACGTTTATATCATTTTTTTTATTATTAGACGAATATCTATATATTGCACATACATTCACCGACATCGGGAACTTATGCAAATTCCCTATTGTTCACTAATAGTACTTAATGATATTGTGCATGTGCAGCCATAGTGCTGATCTATTATTAATGTATGTATACGAGTCAAACATGAATAGGTAAAATTTTGCGTCTGGGAAAGAGCCGGTACTACTACATACAACACAACAACTAATTCGTCTTGAATAGACTTAAAAAAACAAAAATCATGATCAAACAAAACAAGTCACCTGCTGATGATTCTTTTGCTATTGTGCTTGCTTACATCGTCCACAACAGCATACTGTACGAGTATTCAGATTTCGTTCTACGTACCGCAAGGAATGTCAAAAATCCCGCATGACGTCAGCTTGGATAACACAGTCTCGGTTAATTGGAGCTTAATTGGATGAGCGTAGCGAGCGAAGCGAAAACTTCAATTTCACTGACCCCCAAAAAATTTAGCTCCAATGTTTTTTTGTTTTGTTTTTTTTTTTTTTTTTTGTATTTTTGTCTGTTTGTTAGCAGGATTCCGGGCAAACGGCATAAGCGATCTTGATGAAATTTTGAGGGGACCTTCGTTTTCTCTGAACTTAGAGGTGTATTGCTTTTGGGTACAATCGAAGAAATATTTCTCATGAATATCGTACTTTTACGATTTTTTTTCGATTTTAATGCGATATTTTCGTCACATTTTGGCCGATTCTGACCAAACGGGTGGGGCTACAACGTTCATATTTCACATGGACATTAAGATTATGGTGATGTAGTACCTTTTGAAAGAAAAAGTTGAAAAAATTAGCTAGAATCTATAGAAATAAAGGTTTTAATATTAGTTTTTCAATTTTTAGTGCGATATTTTGTCACATTTGGGCCGATTCTGACCAAACGGGTAGGGGCTACAACGTTCAGATTTCACATGGACATTAAGGTTATGGTGATGTAGTACCTTTTGAAAGAAAAAGTTGAAAAAGTTAGTCAGAATCTACAGAAATAAAGGTTTTAATATGAGTTTTTTATGTTTATAATACCAATTAACAAGTAACAATAGAAACTTGACAACAATCACCTACAATGCATTCAAAAAGCACTTGCTAAAGGAAAAGTGCAAACAAACGCAAAAAACGCAAACAAGAAACTAACAAAAAACGCTCATCCATCAACGCGGCGGGACTTTAGCGTTTTCCTAGTTAATTGAGGTCTTACTGTACATTAACCTTGCATTCTTCATTTAGATGATAGTGTACTAAAATCACCTAGCTACACATGCCAAGCTGCCATGCTAGAAGTAAAGTCTACATGCATTTCGTCATCATCAGCAAATTTACCATACACCATTTAATCGTTCACACTCACCAACAGGCAGATAATGGCACTGTGCAGGCCAACCAGTTAGGGGCTTCTCTCCATAGACTAGTGCTAGTACGACGGAACCACCATCCACCTTGTGAGTGGGTCCCAATACTAGGGTGAAACTTGCCGGATATCAAAGTAACTTTAAATTAGCTGCAGTCGTCATCAGCAAGTGAATAGTATGTACTACCCCAGCCTGTGACCTCTTCAGATATTCTTGTTTGACTCAACTTGCTGAGCCGATTAACCGTACTTCTAGGTACTAGGTACTACCTATTCCTATTTCTACATTCTAGCTAGGGTTACCAAGTTTTAATAGTGAAAATACGGGAATTCCTAAGTGTAGGGAAGGTACAAAGGGGAAGAAGGGACAAAGTCGGAGGGTTTGGGGGCGCAGCCCCCAAATTGTTTTTGACCAAGGTCATCTCTTTAAAGCATTTCTATGCGTTTTAAGATTACATTTCTGACCGAGAATAGCTAGTTAAAACCCACATTATTCAAGCTGGGAATGGGATATATAAAGAAACTTCATCACAGAAAATTTATGAACACCTTTTTGATGATAAAGGAAGCATCAACAGGTAAAGAAATTATAAATCCATTGTGAAAGTTTGATTTTTTACTGATTGTATGTATGTATTCGTGGTGGTGTCATCGACTTCGACGTCCCTGCATCCTCAGAGTCACTCATTTTTCGAGCCGCCGAGCGTGAATACAACAAACTTGACTGGCGGGGAACAAGGTCACCGCCTCAATGTACGGCAAGCCTGATAAGATTTACGTCGCGGGTGCCGTCTTGTAGGGGGTGTAGGCGAGGGGAAGGTGGGGCTAGACTATCCCAGCACTGCGACCACGCTTCCTTCCACTTGTCAGAGCCGAGAGGACGAGGCGGGAGTTTATGAAATTTCAAATTTTTAATTAATAACTAAAGTTGAATTTACACTATTTGGAAATACGGGAAAAGTGGTTCCCGGGTCGAGTTGATACGGGAAGCGGGAAATGACTGGAAAATACGGGAATTCCCGGGAAATACGGGAGACTTGGCAACCCTAATTCTAGCATTTGAGTCAAATTATTTATTTATTTTATTTCACTCCATGCTAAACAACATGCTAAACCAACGTTCCCCGCATACTGTTAAAATCTAAGCTATCTTGCATATTCACCGCAAAGATGAACTCAAGTACATCAAAGCCACAGTTAACTGTCAGTAAAACTTTGATTTTATGTACATTGAACCAACGGTCAACCAACATTTTGAATGTATTTTTTTTCAACATGCCCCATATTACACAATTGTAGACCGCCACCAAGTAATAGTCACACTTCAACTCTTAACACAGCTGCCTACCTGCTGATGGTTCCTGTCAATATTCTGAGATTCTCCCATCTACACTAGCTGTCTAGTTTGTGCCTCGTGTGGCCGGCAAGTACCCCTATCAGCTGTGGCCGAGCGACTGAGCGCCGTATACTCTTACTCCCCCGATCTACCATCCACCTCACTGGTACCTGACACAACCTATCACACTAGACCACCAACTACCCGCCAAGCTTGAGTAAAGATCAATCTCTGTAATCAGAGATCTCTAAATTACGTCCACACATGTTACTTCAAAAATATCATTTAAAACATTAACCGTTTAAAAGCAAATCATATTGTAAAACGAATGGACACTTTGTGCAAACCGTAACGGGTAGAATTGGGATAGTTTTACTTTTAAACGCCCATTGCTGTAAAACATTTCAAGGATCAAATTATGTTTTAAAAGAAATCAAATTTTGAAAAATAAAGTTACTATTGTTTTAATTTATATATAATAGGCTTACTGTAATTTCCCTAATCTGTTGGCATTGAATTAAAGGTAAAGCATGCACATTTTGATGTTTTTAACTCTATTTCTTTACAGTTTTCAAACTGATTTGTAAGAGTTTGGTTCAAGTTCAAAGTTCAGAACTTTTTTGTTTCACAAGTTTGAGTTTGGTTTGAAACTCAGAATTCAAGGTTTGTGCATCCCCAGTGCCTATCTTGGCCTCCTTTAAACCTTTCATAAGAAACTCAAATCACTGTGTGTCAACAGATTCAGCCAATCGGCTAAGTAGAAGGTGTAACGGCTGGGAAATATAAACCGCGCTGTGCCTCATCTCGTAAACCCTTCTACACACTTATTTTAAATATCCGTAGAATTTGCAAAGAAAAGAAGAAGAAATTTAGAAAGTAGGTGTATGTATATTAAATACATATACTACCACCAGTTCACTGTGATATTTGTTCGAATTGTTGAAGGCTTCCAACTAGTTTTGTGGGGTATACTGCTTCTTTGTATCTACAAAATTGGTTGTTTTGCCAAAGTAGTAGGTAATTTTTTTTGTTGGATTACTTCTTCCAAACACCGGTATAGATTTTCGAGTTTTACCAAGACACCCAAATTTACTAGGGATGGACGAACCTTGATTTCTGAGTTTCGAACCGAACTGAACTTGTGAACCAAAAATGTTCTGAACTAGAAACGAACTCTTAAAAACTCGTGAAAACACGTGGCCCTTAGCCCACAAATTGGTGCAAATGGAGAACTATTTCTTAAAGATTATATTGTAAATTAAAATGCCATATTAACATTATGCTAAAGCTAATCCATTTTGGTGTTCAACAAATCGATCCATGGTAGGCTGCTATTTTAAGGTGTTTGAACGGCTGAGCCAACCACAGTCTGCTAGAAAGATGCTATATTGCTATTTCAGTCTTGGGGAGAAGTGCGCTACATTTAGCATGCTACTTTTACCTGTAGCGGAACCAGTAGCTCACTACTTTATTAAGGAGGTCTATATTGTATCGGTAGCATGCTACAATTTTTGTAACGTTAGCGTGATATTTGCGCTATTTTTTAAGTTCTGGCGCCAGCAGTCCCAGTACCATACAAAGTCAAAAGTCGGCTTTGCAAACTAACTTGTAACGCCCGCCGCGGCGTCATGAATGTTCCTGAGTCTCCGAGTTTCACGTCATGTGCTCGCCAAGTAGGCCGGCCCGTAATCTCGTCTCACTTGCACACATTGGTTGCTCTCGCTCGCGAGCCGCTCTTGCTCTCTCTCTCTCTCTCTCTCTCTCTCTCTGCGTTGTCCGAAGTGGTCCGAAGGATGCGAGCAATCTGTGACATCAGGTGTTCGTAGCTGACTTTACCAAAAATATTGCAGTGATTTTGTGAATATTGGCTTAATTAATTTTAAAAACTAACAAGTAACACATACCACAGCAACAAGTAACAAACCAACCAAGATATCTGCAAAAATTGATAAAACCCATGAAATCGGCAACCCAGATACAACAGTAAGTTGTTCATTTCTACCAATATTTCATAGGTAATAATAAAAAATGCATGCTAACGTAACAAGTTCTGAAGTATTTAATCAAGAGATCCTCTGCATATCACAACAATCCAATTCATTTAGCATTTAACAATATTATTTGTCCACTGTGGATCCATCTTGGCCAAGCTAGTCGGCCTGTTCCCCACGTGACGGTATTCCCACTCTGCGGCCCCCCAGCCAGGGACTCCGTTGACCTTGAACTTGACTAGTCGCTCGACTACCCGCGCTTCCCACTCCCAACCCACGTAGAACTCCGGAGATTGTTGTACTTCTACCTCAACGTGGTATGTCTCCGAGCCTAGAGAAGAATCAGACAAGCTTTGTGATGTAATGACATAATACATATCATAAATGTTATACTATAAATTTACCACATTACATGTGACTTACTACCACCTTAACCATTCTTGTTTGCAACCCGGCTAACTCTAAAAAAGATTGAAGTAGATTAAATGGATAGATAGAGTAGATAAGTTTGCATAAAGTGATTTTGTTAACTGTCCAATCAACTATAATAATTGAATGAGCAAAGCGAAGACTTCAATTTCACTGACCCCCCCCCCAAAAAAAATTAGCTCGGGTGTTTTTGTTTGTGTGTTTTTCTGTCTGTTTGTTCGCGCTCTACTGGGCAAACGGCATATGCGATCTTGATAAAAAAAAATTGGAGGGGACCTTCGAAATCTCTGAACTTAGACCTGCCACGTTTTTGGGTATAATCAAAGAAATATTTCTCATGAATATTATACTTTTACGATTTTTTCAATTTTTAATGCGGTATTTTATGATATTTGGGCCGATTCTGACCAAACGGGTGGGGCTACAACGTTCATATTTCACATGGACATTAAGGTGATGGTGATGTATTGCCTTTTGAAAGAAAAAGTTAGCCAGAATCCATAGAAATAAAGGTTTTAATTTTAATATGAGTTTTTTGCGGTGTATAATAAACAATAAATAAAAGTAGAGTAAGTAAGTAAAATAACAAGTAACTATAGAAATTTGACAACAATCACCTAAAATGCGTTCAAAAAGCTAATCTTTGGGCCTTGAAAAAGTAAAGAGATCCCATGCATACTAAAAACTTACTAAATAGCTCATCCATCAACGCGACTAGAAAAAGCGTTCGTGAGCGACCTAGTTATTGATAATCTACTACGATAGATATCTTTGCTTGGCAACTTTGCAAAGTTTACAACACTTCTATTACGTACACTTGTGTACCGTTATGTACAATGCATCACTTCTTGTCCAACTTACCAGCTTGGAATGAGAAGGCGTAGTCCAACGGAGGGCTCCCGTTCTCGCCGTGCTGATAGAGCTCGAGGTTACAAGACTGCACAGCCTCGAGGCATCCTTCAGGTGAGTACATGTACCCCAGCTCGAGTCTGGAGAAGACTAGCGGCGCACACACCACGCCCACCGATATCCGGGAGCCGTCCTCCAGTGTGATGAAGTGAAGGGCGTATCGGTGGAAGTTCTTCCACTCCCTCAGTTTCCCGTAGCTGTGGTCGCGTACGCCATTCATGCTCATGTCGTACGTTTTCCCGTCGATAGACACCAGCCCTCGGAAGTCTCCGTGTTGCTCGTAATGTGTTTGGTGGAAGCTGGGGAGAAGGCAACGTACCTGAACTAAGAGCAATAGTCGAAAAGATGTGTCCCGACCGGGGATCGAACCCGGGTCCCCCGCCTTTACGTAGCTATCGGGCCATTGGGTACATCTCTTCTCAATTGCTGTAGTTATGATTTTATATACATGATGTCTCAAGTAATAGACTGCAATACTTTTCCAGAAGAAAGAAAGAAAGTCTTAATTGTTATAGAGATAGATATATGATTCTATGCTATTTAATTTTCAGTATCTTTGAATCTGTTTTCATGTGGAATTTTACAAAAGCTGTTTTTTGACCATATTTTATGCTTGTTCGGTATATTTACCAAAAGATGAATTGTTATTGTTTAGGGCCTGCAAGCATAGAACTAATCTAATAAAGAACATCGTGCATAGTAAAACTACATCTATAATCGTTTGTTGGATCTTTTTTTTTGACAGAGTATGTTTTTACTTTTTAGTCAAATAATCAAATAACATGGCACGATTGACGAGCGTGCAGCGGTAAGTGTGACGGGCATGCAGCGGGAAGTGGTTTGTTAGTTGTTCTCGTTACATCGATAACCAATGGAAATATTTCTTCATATTGTTGTTTGATCAATAATCGAATAAAAAATAAAGTCTATGACACATAATAACTTACGTACTCCTTTTTATTAATCGAATCCAACTTAATTACAACTAACTAATTGCCGTCTGTCCAGATATATAAACCATTCTACTTTCTGATCTGATCTTCTAAAAATAATTATATTTGTAATGCTATTGTAATTTTATGATCGTTATGCCGGCTGCCCACCATAGTCTTTTAATTTTTCCTTTAGTTACAAGTATTTATATGTGCTTATGTGCACCTACTGATAGACCTCTATTTACAATTATTTTGATTTTTCATGTAGATGTAATGTTATCTAGATTTTATTTTACAATCCTTTGCCTACATCACACTTGTGGAGCTTATACTCTGTAATTGGTTGTTGAAATTAAATTAAAATAAAATAAATAAATGCAAAAATATGCAAAAGCATAAAGACACTTTCAGAGATACATTTCTATTTAGCAAAAACACTACAAACATTTTTTTTTAATTTGCGTAATCATATGTAAGTTTCAGTGCATTAAGGCTGTTCCACCCTGTTTTTCCATTTTCTAAAATATGCAACTATGTAGAAATATAGTAAATGCAATTGAAACCTGGCACTATAAGAACACCAAAACAATTTTTTTCGAATTTTTCTGATCGGGCACTCGGCATATATTGTATCTTCAAAATAGTTTCAAACTGCAATTGTATCTAGCACATCGTTCAATGTAGATAATTGTGTTTCTGTGACATTTATGTTTGACTTCGCTTTAACAAAGAGAGAACATGGGATTTTTCGGAACCGTGACCTCGGCGAATTTTTCTGTTTTCCGGTACAAATTGACAAAAAATACTGATTATCTAAAAAATTTGTGGAACATACCAAATTGTAAAATCTCATGTTTTCTCTTTGTCAAAGCGAAGAAAAACAATCAAACATAAATGTCACAGAAACACAGCTATCTACGTTGAACGATGTGCTAGATACAATCGCAGTTTGAAACTATTTTGAAGATGCAATATATGCCGGGTGCCCGATCAGAAAAATTTGAAAAAAATTGTTTTGGTGTTCTTATAGTGCCAGGTTTGTATTTCATCCACTACAGTTTTACATAGTTGCATATTTTGGAAAATGGAAAAACAGGGTGGAACAGCCTTAAGCAAGTTGAGTTCAAAACTACTACAGTATCTGGTTCCACTAAATTCAATTACAATCAGGGGTAAACTTTTTTCTACTAGCCCTTCGGGCTAATGGCTACAATAGTCCTCTTGCCCGAGAGCATTTCTACAAGCCCGCAATCAATTGGGTTATATTCTTGTAAAACGATCAATAGGGCTACACAATATTTGCCGGGTTTAGAGTGTATGGGGCTAAAGGGAGTGACCGGAAACGAATTTTCACCATACGATTCATAAGATTAGCCTTATTTTAGCGATTTTTATTTTGTTTGCATATTTAGAACGATTTTCCATACTAGGTAGCGCACAACTACTGAAAACTCGTTAGGTTATCATTGCGAAATATTAAGATTTTTGAACGGCAATCGGGAACTCTGGAAAAAGTACTTGCCTGTCAGGCTAGTGAAATGAGACTTTTACTAGCCCGAGGAAAGTTAAACTAGCCTCGGGCGAGCATTAGGCCTAATTTTGACCCCTGATTACAATTGTTTTTGTAAACAATGATATGCATACCCGTAAATATATTTTTTCTCTACTAGTCTCTGGACTCTACTTACTCTTGGACAGTTTTGAAGTATTGTCGACTCCAAGGCTCTCTTGCCATCGCTCTAGCCACGGAGAGCGCATCCATGTCTGTGTCGAAGTCAAACTCTGACACGGCTGACGTCCACACTCCGTCAAGCTCCACGTCAACTTCCACGGACTCGCCCTGGTCCAGCCTGGGACACACATGGAAGATGTCAGTTGCATGACATGTCAGTAGGCCCTTTGTTCTTCATTTTTAAATCCAATAATATACATAAGTCTACGACCAATGGATTGCAAGGTCGTATTATGCACTATGAAAACTCTAAATTTTGAAATAAAATGCCACATAAACGCACTGCAAAAATGTGCGTGATTACTGATTAGCCAAATTTTAAATTGATAAATCGCATTCATTTCTTTCGGTGAACTTCTATTAACTGGTATAACATAAACAACACGCAGATATTTCAAATTGTATATAGTAAGTTTTGAAAAAGCTCAATAATAATCTAAGTTTATTAACAATGCTAATAAATTGAGTCAGAAAATTGCTATCATTCATACTTTACTCTAGTTCTAGTACAGTATAAAATAACAACTCTAAACTTTCAGGAATAAAAAAAATATTGAATCACAGTTTAAGAAATAATTTGAGATGAATATTAATTACCTCATCTTGCCAACGTACTGGATCCTCCATGTGCGCATGGCCATGAATGGTTTGATGGTGATCCCTTCTGCTGAGTACCCGCTCTCATCTTTCCCCTGGTCTTCATCCCGGAACATCATAGTGTCTGGGAGCTTAGGACTCATCAGGAGTCCCAGGGTCGGTACCTAGACGTCCATGTTTTTAAAGCTCTTACTTATGCAAGTAATGTTAGTGATAATGTCGAAATTCTTGCTTAAAATCACAATGCTCAAAAAATCTTTAGAAACTTAACAGCTAAGGCGCCTACCTAGAATGTGGGAGACTCGGGTTCGAACCCCGATTGGGATGGATTTTTTAACTTCTGAATTGTATTAAATATATTTGATGTAATGTCATGGGCACACACATTTTTCAGCTGGAATTTTTTATGTACACACATTTTGAATTATAAGGAAATGTTCAAGAATCATTGTGAAATTTTTTTATGACAGGATGGGATCTGATGCCCGATTACAATATAGACAAATTGACCAGCAAAAAGTGAACGCTTTCCAAAATCAAGTGGTACTGAGCACTCTTTAAATCGTTCATTAATTCCGATATATTGTATGACTGCTATTATGTACCATTGAATTGTTGATATCACGCAAAAATGTTTTCCTGTGCCAATAAATCTATAATGTTAAATGCACACTTTTAACAATGAAAATTAAATTAGTGGCTTACTATTAATAGTGTGTGGGAAAATGATGATATGTAGTACTATCTTCTGTTCACCTGGCACCTCCACTACGTCTTACAGAAAGACTCACAGATTACATACACATTCACTCCAAAGACATTGATTGGATAGTAGTATATTTCTATTGTGACGCCAGGTTTTGCGCCACGAAGCTTACATAAAATTATGTGACGGGGACTGTACATAACTAGTTATGAATCAAACTGATAAGGAGCAGACGAGACGTCGAGAACGAAGGTAGATACATTCGTCACAGTCGTAGCGAGCGGACGACGCGGACAGGTCGTGTTGCTTGATAGAGCCGGCGATTCCTACGATAAGGAGCAGACCAAGACTTTAAAAAGTACTGTGTTTAGTGAGAAAGGAGTCAAAGAGTGTTGATTGTCCTACAAATACAGTGATCGATAATTATATCGGATAAAACGAGTAGTCTCCAAGTCACATACAAACGCCGACTATCTCGACCATCCTTGTAAGAAGGTAAGACCTGTCTTTTGATTTACCGAGCTATGAAAGTTTGGTGTGTGTAATTCTGGCCCCGCACTGACAACACATTTGGTTGTTGCTGTGCTAAAGTTCCGAAGACCAGCACTTCTTCGGGCAGGACTATACTAGCTCTTCCCCACCCCTCCCCTTCTACAGCCGATACGACAATCGCGACCTCGAGTCATCTGTCACCTGTCAAATCGCATCGCATTCAATAACAGTTACAGTTATAAAAATAGATAGTAGCTAATTATTCAAATTTCAGACTGTTATTAACTACAATTATATTAACCAAACAAAGATCCATCTTTATTTATTATTATTATTAGGTATTCATTGTATTATTCATGTTTATTTCCTTGTGGTTTATTTATCACTGCTGTGTTCCCCACAATTGTAAAAGCAATATGTATACTCATTACTAATTTAATAAAATATATCTTTAATTACCTTAAGACGGTTTTCTGGTACTTCTGTCATTGGTGTGACCCAACTTTTCAATACCGTTTTTTTCAACTTAAATCAACATAAACACTCACCATTGATGAATAAGTCAAGAACAACTCATTGTGTACTATTTTATTATATTCCAGCACCAAAAATCTAAAATAGAATCATCACGTTTTTGGTGTTAGGCCGAAAGTAACAAAAAACTTCAAAACCTTTAACGTCGCTATTTTAAACGAAAGTACTTTTCCGTTGAAAGTCCTTTTCTGTTTAAAATAGCGACGTCAAAGGTTTTGTAGGTTGAGTAAAAAAAAAAATTTTTTTTTGAAAAGTTGGGTCACACCAACGACAGAAGTACCGGTTTTCTTTCGTTATTGGCATTTCCTCCTACAACAAACTCAATTACGTGGCGCCCACCTCCTCAATCTCCACTCGTACATAAACGACCCACGCCACCCCGACTAGATGCTTTGCCCGGCCATGCAGGCTTATAGATTGTTAATGCCAATTTAGGGCGTAACACTATTCACTCTACTTTGGGGACCCGGTACCTCCACCAAACATTCCGAAAAAAATTGTAAGAAAAGCAGTTTCTTATGTATTTTAATTTTCGGCACAAATGGGGGGTAAATTTGATAATCCCAAAAATTCACATCAACGTTTTTGTTTTCAGTTTTTATTTTCATGTCAATGGTATATTGAAATATCGATATTTGATCAAAATTTTTCCAGTAATTTTTTTTCCGTTTCAAAATTCAGAAATGCGTAACTCATCAGTTTTATCTATGTACCCAGTGTAGGGTGGGGGGCAAGGTAGGCAGGCTACCGGTACTCACGTTGAGGTAGATGAAGCCGTTGACGACTCCATGCGGCCTGAGGGCTGTGCCGACGACTAAGTTCCACCCCTCGGCGCTCGCTAAGTTGAAGTAGACCGCGTCGATGGCCTGCAAGTGCGAGTGGCATTAAAGGGGTATTCATCCGCTAAACTAAAAATATTAATTTCATTCAGGCTAACTAGTTATGAATTTAGAAATCAACAGAAAAATTCCCGGAAAAAGGTCAAACTTGGTATTTTTCGTGCAAAAATCTCATATAAGAAATAACATGGGGACGATCTTTATGCCCCGTGACCTTGGAGGATTTTGAACCTAAAAAATACTGGCCATTATTGACGTACTTGACACCCTTTTTTGTAAATCCTCTATATTTTGTTTTGTAATTTGGGCAAGTGGTTCGGTCAAAATATGCTGATTACCAAGAAGGGGTGTGATTTTGGAATGCATATTTTTGCGTGATAAAGAGTATATATTTGTGCAGTTTCAAGGCACGATGTATAAAGGGCCATTTTAGATTGGTATCATGCTCTAGTATATATGTGGAACAAAAAAGAAACAAGTTAAAGCCGATTTAAGAAATTTCCCCAAAATGCCAATTTTTGCAAATTTCATTATAAAAAAATTGAAAAATTCGTGTAAAATCACAGTACAAGATATAATTTTTTTAAACTGTCATTTGAGTGTAGTATTATGCTATAGATTATGTGGTAAAAAATATTTTTTGGAGTAATAGCAGCTTTCAGAGCAGGGCCGGACTGGGTCAAAGATGATACTTTCAGTAACCAACAGAGATAGCTCAACACTACCGCTGCTATTACTATGTAGGGGTCTGTCCCACAAAGAAATATAATCGGCTTAGCCATGGTTTCAAAAAAAATGTTTAACTACACCCCAAGAGAAACATGGCCTTTACTATTCATACTTCAATTAGTAATGTGTATACTTTGGGGCTTGGTTTGTTGTTGGTATGACTCACATTTTTACTTTTTAGCATAATAACATTAATTTTGAGACTTGAAGGTAAATTCAAACATATATTATAATACACTCCTCTAGCCAGTAATTATTTTTGGGATTCTTGCCACTTTTCTTGGGAAAATTCTTCTGAGTATTTGAGCCAAAAATCACTCTTCGTATCAATCACAAAAAAACATATTATTGTGCTTGTATTTTATTTCAATCCCCTTGACTATAATTTTATGAACTAGTAACACATAAAGATCACTGGCATCGAAGATAAACTGCTTGTGGGGGGGGGGGGGGGAGACTTAGTCCTTGCAACTCTCTTCAGTCCTACATACCTTTGGATGGTTGGACAACTTCTGCCTGCAGTCCATGAGCTCTGGGCTGGTACGAGATTTAACACCATACCCTGCAGCTGCTGTAGCTACAGCCGGCGAGTTAGTGTCACAGAACACCTCCTTGTGCTCGAGAAGAACACTTTTCAACTGGTGGAACACAATTCAAGTCAAATCTTCTTCAGAACAATCATGTAATACATGGTCAACCAGTAGACTGTGTTCCTAGTTATGGAATATTGGTACCAATAGGTAGATCTAGTTAAATACAAAAGTGAACAGCACAAGCTATGCATGTCCAAACACTTAGTATTTCATATGTGCGTTGCTAGAGTAACAGTGGGATACAGGTTTGATATTGAATGTAGAAAGTGAGCAAATATATTATAATATAATATTTTTATTGCTAGCCCTATAACAAGGTTTTCAAGCATAGCAATTGTCGTAAAAGTTTGCCCCGACTAGGATATTATTATAATTAAAATATGTTATTATATTATATAATAATTCATAGATATATTAGTACTTTAGACAGAAATTACAAAAGTGACTACACCGGGGATCGAACCCGGGACCTTAGCTTACCGGGCTATGTTCTTACCAACTGAGCTATGCGGCCACCAATTTAAAACTGTCTAATTTTTGGTCTGTTATGTACAAAGTTAATAACGTGTGTTGGGCAGATTAGATTGCCTTTTAAACTAAATGCGAAATTGACTGGAGAATTACAAACCATCTCTTTTAACCCGAGTTGGGAGGATATATGTTTTTTAAAATTTTATTTTCTTATAAATCTATCTAATAATATCTAATCGATAAAAAAATCTAATCTATCCAATATAATTTTTTTTTTCTGTTAAAGTACTAACACATCAACGTCATAGTCGCCTACTATAAAACCAAAGTTAAACATATAGTTCATGCAAGTATTTTAGCCAGGTGGTACTTAAGTATTTCTCAATTTCATTAATTGATTTTATGGAAATCAGCCCGGAAATTAAGACTGGGGTTCGATACCCCGCTAAGTTGGATATTTTAATTTCTGGATTGATTTACAAAAAAAAACGGGTGGTTTAAACCTGTTCTTGAATTAAATTATGATCTCAAGTGGCAATAATTTATCCATGTTATCAAAATGTGTATCATTGTTGTCTACATTAAGATGTAATAATATATTGCCTGGAAACAGTAGTAGGCCTACAATCATGGTCACTTACCTTTCTTAATTTAAGAAGTACATACATAACCAACACTTTCAAGTAATACCATTTCGACGGCCTTGCATATATGCCAAATATCGGTGCTGCTACTTTCTTGTTAATGAATCTAAAGATCGCGATGGTCAAGAGACCACACATGAAGACGAAGACTGCAGCGTGCATGATGTGTGTTGCGTACGACTTGCTGTTTTCACCTTCTACGTCTGTCTGACCTGTTTCCAACAGCTGATGCCTGAAGTCAAGATTCATGATCCGGACTTTACCACTTAGATAAGATTTGCAATCAGATTCAATAATCTATTTCTGTTACCTAACAACTGTTCTATCCATACAAAATACAAACGTCCTTCATTCTTATCATCGGTCGTTTCAAGTGGGTGTGCTTGGTCTATGACAATGTCCAAATTGTCCATTTTGAGGGGGGGGGGGGGGGGGAATCTAAATATGAGATTGAATGGTAGAATGGTAGAAAAATATGCCATTGAATGGAGTGGATGTCAATAGCTTTGATGATGAAGTACAGCAGGCTTACACCACAATCTGTTATCTGCGCTTACACTGAATGATTGTAATTTCACAGTGGTATTGATATTATTTGGGATTTCTGTAACCTATAGTATCTTGGTACTATACTAATTACTAAGCGATGGATTGAGAATTAAGATACGGAGATTGTGTGGCTGATAGTAAGAGGCTCTACTTACAATGGCCAGGGTTCGATTCCCACTGTAGGCAGATTTTTTTATTTAACTTAATGAGTGTGTAAATTGTAACTTTGGAGCCGTCATAACTAGGCACACAATAAATTTTTAGTTGTTCCGAATCAGCCTTGTTGATTTTGGTGCTGAAAAGCGGGTGGAATTTAAAGTCCCACACTGTAAATCAGAGCTTGAGTGGGTAGACTCTAAATAATAATATTTTATTTATTTACGAACATGAAAACACTCATCGAGGATTTGAGCACCGAAAGCGCTGGCTCGGGGGGGTGGGGGGGGAGCTCTCTTCTAATTAGCTATCTAGTATAGCTACCTATATTGACTCATTGTGGGGTCATAATGCAAGGTTTAATATTGTATTGTCCAGAACAGAACTCCGAGACTAGAGTGATATTGCCTAGAATGGTTTTGTTAGCTTAATACTGAGATCAAACAACAAAAACTACATCAAAATCTAAATGATATACGAAAAACCTTCCGTTTGCTCTAACGTTACGCTTGACTCTGATTCGGGAGGTTCCGGGTTCAAATCCCGTTGTGACCGGCAATCCTGACTGAAGTTTTTCCCAGGTTTCCTCAGTCGTCATTCGTCAATGCGAATGCAAGAGGTTGAGTCCTCCTAAACAGCTCTCGGTCATCCCTTCACAATTGTCCAAACTCCAAAATATCTAGTTAGACAACTATGAAGATGGGGCATGCATTGCACTGGGCAGGTTTCCTTAGAAAATTGTTGCTATTATTACCTTCCGTTTTCAAGATAACCACTTATTTTTTTTCAACAATCCCCTTCTCCAGTCTCACTGCCAACTCCTCAACATGTATAAACCCCCGTCTGGGTCCGGGTGGGCCCTGCGTCTGGACTCGGGGAATAGAATAGGCCCAGAGCTTCCCTCTTATGCTCGTCGTACAAGGCGAAAACATGAGGACGTCGTCGGGGAACTTTCCCATTCCATTTCACTACCTCCCCGACGACGACGACATTGACAACACGGACGATGACAAAGACGACCACGACGTGGGGGAAACCCCCAGACCCCCCTTGCCTGCCACTGGCTTGATTTCGTCACAGCCCCCCCCCCCCCCCCCCTTGCCTGCCACTTGGCTGTGTCTCGTTCTGACCAGCACAGGCCTGCCCTCTACGTGTTCCCCCGCGTATCCCATTACGCCCCGCTCTTTTGGAAAAAAATAATAATACCCATCGGGCACTAATAACCCCATTAACTAACTCTGCATGTATAACCAAACTCAAACAACGCAACGCCTGCATGGAATCATGGATCATTATAATATCGATGCTAGATCAATCCTTATCAGTAGAATCACCGAGGTTCACTTGTCTCCTTGATACAGAACAAATGTTTTGCATTTTTGCTGGTTTATCAACAGCAGTATTGATAATCTATGCCAGAAGACTACTAAATACTAATTCTCGTTTGCATTGTTTTTTATCGATTTACGATTCGATATTTAACTTTAAGTCTAGCCATTCGAGCCGATGAACGGCGATCGATAGGATAAAAGTAAATATCATGTAAGCTTCGCAAACGCTTTTTCAGTCGCGTTGCTGGATGAGCGTATTTTTTTTAAACAAAAAAAAACGTAAAATTGCGATTTGCATGAGAAATAATTTTTCGATTGCGCTCAAATTTTACACGAATATATTAATTCATCAAATTAAAGTTCTGTAAAAAATCATTGCAATCGGATAAAGCAATGAAGGTGTCGAAAAAATGATTTACAAACCGAAAAAAAACGTAAAATTGTGATTTTCATGAGAAATAATTTTTCGATTACGCTCAAATTTCACACGAATATATTAATTCATAAAATTAAGGTTCTGTGAAAAAATCATTACAATCGGATGAAGCATGTAGGTGTTATAAGTCGAAGAAATGTTTTAAAAATCGTAAAATTGCGATTGTCATGAGAAATAATTTTTTGATTGCGCTCAAAAACGTGACAGTTCTAAGTTCAGAGATTTCGAAGGCCCCCATTAAATTTCATCGCAATTGGGATATCGAAATCGTAATCGTGTTAACAGACACACAATAATACAAACAGAAAAAACACATTCCGTATTTTTTTCTCCGGTGTAGTGGAATGGAATCTTCGCTTCGCTCGCTACGCTCATCCAATTATTCGGGATTCGATCCAACACACACATACCCAGTCAATGGCGGATCTAGGACATAATCATGGGGGGGGGCGATTCGCGCGTTCATGTACATCTATGGGAAAGGTATGGGGGGCAGAGCCCCCCATTAATTGCACCGCAGGCGGAAATTGATGAAAATCAGGTTTTTAGAGTGCATTTGGTGCGTTTTAGAAAAAAGTAGTGGGCTGAATGCAATACCTTAACAATGTAGTCCACACACAACTTCACTCCCTCCCCTACCGCCCTACGTGATTATCATACTTTCTAGGGTGGGCTTTTATATATTATACTATTGTAATATATGCTGTTCGATACTGTGTTTGCGCAAAAAATATTATGTTATAATATAATATATTTTATTTTTTAAAGAATCATGGGGGCGATTGCCCCACCTCTCCCCTTGCATCCGCCACTGTCTTAAGTCGCAGTCATGCACACAATTGAACGCTATAATAAGAGCCACCCCCGTGCCCCCCAGATATTTGTTCGGTTTAAAATATAAGTCCATTTTGTCTTGTAGCCGTGAATCAGTAAAGGTTTTCAAAGAAGTCATTTGTACCGTCGAGTTTTAATTAATTGGTTATAAAAGATAGGATAATTTATAAACCAACTTAGGTTTATTTTAAAGTAATTATTTAAATACCAATATTCATAGTATTTACAAACGGTTGTGTTCATCTCCGTGCCCACATTTTCTCAGCAACCTCAACTAGGTACTTTGACCCTTTGCCCTTTCATACCTGAACCTAACTTTTTTTAATGTTTTTTTTGTTACTTATTCATCATACAAACATGCCCAATAAGAAATTTTGTTTGCAACTTTTATCTTTTTTTGAGTATTTTAGATTTTTTTGGAAAATTTTTGATTTTGAATATGTACCGCAATTTCCAACTTTTTTTTTGATTATAGTCCAAGAATAAGCATCTTTATTAATTTTAAAAAATTGAAAATTGGATAAAAATGGCAAATTTATTATTTTTTCTGATTTTTAAATATTATTTTCAAAATTCCTCCAAGACGTAAATATCATCCTATATGTGATTGTGCTATATCTTTATGTGTTCAGGAGCAGTGGGACTCGAACGTCCCGTCAGGCTTATTGAGGTATGATCCTTTCCATGTTAATGCTATACTACAATAAAACTGAGGGACTTGGAAATCCCGTCAGGGATGAAAGGGTTAAAACAGTCTTCGAGACAGCGGGATAGTGTAGCAAACAGGACTGTCCCGAAGTTGTTCCGGTTTATTCGGGATGTATAGAACAGGGAATAACAATTGAGGCGTTTATTGGATGAGCGAAGCGAAGATTCCATTTCACTGCACTGGAGAAAAAAATCCGTAATGTTTTTCTTTCTTTTTTTTCTGTTTGTATTTTTGTGTGTCTGTTAACACGATTCCGGCTAAACCGATACTCCAATTGCGATGAAATTTTCTGGAGGCCTTCGAAATCTCTGAACTTAGAATTGCCACGTTCTTAAGAGCAATCGAAAAATTATTTCTCATAAAAATCGCAATTTTACGATTTTTTCGATTTAAAAAAAAATCTTCTACTACACCTACATGCCTTATCCGATTGTGATGATTTTTTCACAGAACCTTTATTTTATGAATTAATACTTTCGTGTGAAATTTGAGCGTAATCGAAAAATTATTTCTCATAAAAATCGCAATTTTTCGATTTTTTTAAATTTTTAAATTTCTTCGACTTATTACGTATTGACTCTAAATCATCCTACGAGTATTTGTATGCCATTTTTATAATCTCTCCTTATATAACAATATTGCTCCTCCACCAACGCAACATTCAATACCGTCCATGAAGTCCTGGAACTATCGAATTTGCCCTCTGTATTCATGTATTGACTCTAAATCATTCTACGAGTATTTGTATGCCATTTATATGATCTTAACCAGCTTTTACCTCGACTGCCACAGCAGCTTTCAAGCCAACCTCTTGAATAATTGTGGTGAGTGCAAATGTCCAAATAATGTTTCACTACCTACCATATTTGCTAGATTGCAAGCAGCGCTGGTTTATTGACATTTCTAATGCAGTGGTCTAGGGTTTGATTCCCTGTTCAAGCTAGGGGCTAGAGTTCACTCATATTGTTAAAATTTCACAACCAAACAAATGCGATGCAAAAAACGGTACTATTAAAACTAACTGAAATTTAGAATTAAAACTAAGTGCTTATTGCAGTGGCATAACTAAAGCTCCAAGCCACACTAACCTAGCACCGATATCAGGAGCCACTTGGGCGATGTCTTGGGGAGCAATGCGTTAACCCTTTTTAGGGAATTTATGTGGGAACGCGTTCGTTTCACTACAGGGGCGTCGGCAGGATTTTTTGCGGGAGGCGGCAAGGAGTTTTTTAATCCCCTGTGCTCCTACAATATTCAAAGTGGAGGAGTGGAATCCTTTTGCGAAGAAAATATTAAGTAAGGGGTGTTTGAGGGGTTGGGTTTATCATGCAACAGCGCCACAGGCAAAAATGTAGAAAATGGGTTTTTTTAGTGTTTGGTGCGGTCAAAATAAGAAGTGGTCTTAATGCATTGCATTGCATTACCAAAATAATGTACTTATTGTAAAGTAGAAAGAATAAGAAAACAGAATATCCTTTTACTATGGGTTGCAAGAAGATTTCGCATTTTGTTACGACGCTATGTTCGAGAAAATCAATTCTAATTCAAATGCTACAGATTGCTTAGAGTTATTTCATGTTTCAGTACTTATTGCGGAAGAGATCCGGAAGAAACAAATTGCAACAGAAATCGTTCTTTTTCATACTATTGAATTACCGGTACTTAATTTGCATATATTTTAATGATTTAAAATTAATAAAACATAAAAAATTGTTATATTTGTTATGGACTAACATTTCCACAAACTAGTCACTTAAGCCAAATTAACACAAGTCACGGGACTATTCTCGAGTGTGATCAGATTTGATTTCTCTCGAGACGATGAGTGGTGATGACGACGAAGAAGGACTATTACAAGAAAACATTATGCGGGTTTCGAATTCGAATCGTATGTGTATGTTCCGTATGTTCCGGGAAGGAAAGT
This sequence comes from Sweltsa coloradensis, assembly GCA_024449915.1. NCBI lineage: Eukaryota > Metazoa > Arthropoda > Insecta > Plecoptera > Chloroperlidae > Sweltsa > Sweltsa coloradensis. Next base: position 949,843 of record JAMZAV010000210.1, on the reverse strand, counting down.
GTACGTGCAGGTAAAGTCTACTCGGTTTAACTGTACCCACCAAATATTGAACCACTCGGTCGTGTTCGGTTGCCCTTGTGCGACTTACCTTTATGAAATTATTACGATTCGCAAGGAATCTAGAGATTTTAATAACTTTACGTGGAGAACTGGAAAGCTAATTGATCAACCACAATCTGAGATTCAAAGATTCAGTCAATTGAGCATTGGCGGATCCAATTTTGTAACGTGATAATATACCAAACTATATGGTAATCTAATAAAACTTATTGAATTATACCCTATTTAAAGACATTTTAACACCCTTTTGACAAAACTTCCAAAACAAATTTTCCTGTGAGGTTGAGCCCCCCCCCGGTGTAACGTACGCCAACTCTATCTCCACCCCCTTACAGAGGTCCTGAATCCGCCCCTGAATGTCAAGCGTCCGACTCTTCGTTAGGGGTTCAACTGATAGGTCGATTAGTATTATAAAATTATTCAGAGTAACATTATTGCATTAGAGTTCGGAGACAAAAGACCCCGAAAAAATAAAATTTTCTTAAAAGTATTTAGTTTTTTAATACAATATTTTTAAAATTTAATAGGGTACTAAATAATTATCTATTTTTCTTATATTTGAGAATTACAAGTTTTTGGGCAATTTTCCAGAAAATCAAGCTAAATATACCCATCAACCCACCCTCAATTATAATAATACTTGAGAAAAATGTCAAATCCCGTTGTAGAATCTAAAAGAAATAAGCTATAGCGCCTATATTTTTCGTAAATCATTTGCAGATTTAAAAAAAAATGCATTGGATATAGTTTTAAATGATTGCATTTGTGTATTAAGTGCGGTACCTTCATATTAATTGTAGAATAGTTGTGCATTATGACCTTACGGTTGACGCACCCTTAAACCAAATAAGCTAAACTAAAACAAGGCAACATGTAGACGAATCAACTCTGTGTGTATCAATTCTGTACCCACCATTAGATAGTTTTCTCATGTCTAGTTTCTCGTAAACTACATCTTTGCACTTCCCACATTTTCTCTTAGTCCACTTACTCCGTAAAATATTTCATTGTTGGCCAATGTTATCAAATTTGTAAAATATTCTCTCGGAAAAGACTCTTTAAACACACTACTTCATTGGTATATGGTTCTTCCATTTGGCACCATTTATATATTTTTCTGTGAGCAATGTTTCCAGGTAAGGTAATGTACAAAAAATTAAGGCTATTGTAATCAATGAAAGAGTACATTAAAAAAACAGCATTTTTTGGGGGGAAATCTCACTATTGGCCATTATATGTTGTTTTTTGACAATAGTTTAGCCTGCACATCTAGTCTAAAATTATATTTTGAATTGGCTTTCTGGATAGGTTCTTAGCACCTTTAGCTTCAGCTTTAGCCATAAGAAAAGGTGGATTTCTATAATAACAGTTAGGGACTGAATTATTTTGTCAAACGGTACAAATACGAGCTCTTTTGAGCTTTTTATCGTCTGACCAAAAAATTTGTTCACAAACTGTGATTTCAGAAATCTATTTTTCCTTATAGCTAAATGCTGTAGCTGAAGCTAAAGGTGTTTAGAAACTATGTCCAAAAAACTGATTCTCAAAAATTAATTTTGTACTAGATGTGCAAGCTACATTATTGTAAAAAAGCCGACAAATAATGGTCAATAATTAAGTTATGTCCCGCACCAAAAAATTAACAACTGTTTTCTGTTATATGTAAGGCCCTTTTTTATTCAGAAATCTTTTCAGCCATGTTTCTTCGAGGTGGATACAAAAGCCTTAAGAAATGTTTGTTTTAACTGTCTTTGAATATATTTAATTCTACATGGGAAAACAACAGAATATAAACCCTGCACATGACTGACGAGGATAACACAATTCTAAATTTAATCTCTTGTACATTTGCATGCATTCTTCTTTATAAAGTATCAAAGGTAATGATTATTTATTATATGACTTTAAACAGATCTGGTGAACTCTGAAAAAGCTTTAATAAAAATTAAAAATGAATGCTTACGAACCTTGAAAACATTATATTTGAGCAGTTTGACATATTAATTATTATTCTTATTTTATTATTACATCAGAAAAACATAATTTACCAAATAAAATCTTGATGAAATTAATGAATGTTCAAATGTCACTTGTTTTCGATTATAATGGCAATATTCAAGAAATTTGATAAACTATTTGTATTCAGACTTCAGGCAAAATGCATCTTCACTGGTATTATCAGACACAAAAACTGAACTTTTGTCTGTAATTTCACTTTAGCTACTATAGGCCTACTCTTGTACTTCAATAGTTTATATCGTCAAAGTTCATTATTAGAAAAGTAATCATTTAGTGTCATAAAATATCGTTACCATATATCAATAAAGGATGATTTATATCTTGATTAATAAATAGCCATCATAAATGAAAAATGCCTTATAAAATAAATTATGTAGCCTAATAACATGTTATTAGACCTACGTATTACAAATTGTTTTCATCTTAGGTTTGGTAATTTGCCACTGCATCATATCTCAATGACCAATTGAACGAGAATGAAAAAACTAAACAAAATTGACGCCAAACACAGAATGCTCAGAAACTTATTACACAGGAAAAGTTTCCTATCAGGTGTTGTTAAAAATGTTTTTTTAAACACTCATTTAGATGCAGCTTTAAGAAGGTTACAATGTTAGGTTACGTAAACGAATTCATTGATGCTTGTAGAGGGGTTGCAAAGGTCGTAGAATGAAGCTGGTCTAGGGTAACAGCTTCCATAGTTCGATTGGTTTCCACTCTGTAGGCGGCCACTCTGTGGACGGCCACTCTGTGGGCGAACTCTTCCCATCAGTCGTTACTACTTCTTCGAACCTCTGATATCTGTTCTTCCTCAGAATCAGCAAATTCACATTCTTCGTCTCACAAGTGTGAATTCCACTGACCAGGGGTATTGGGGCCTGACCAGCGTACCCTGAATCCCTTGGCAGAGTAGCGCTCGAGGCTCCAGCAGGATTCTCTATCAAACCTGTGCAAGTATTCACAGGCTTCCCTCGATTGTGATTGGATGTCGAGAACGTCGAAGCCACTCCTCCTGCTTGACGAGCATGTGGTGGTGATAGATGAGTCGTATACTCCGCGTAATTGAACGATCGCATTGCCTTATGATCCTGCATTTTACCAACTAGTTTGGATTGTTCATAGATTTGGCCCATTTGTACTGTTTTATTACACAAGAACATTTGGTATTTTTTACCAGAGTGTTGATTTACTTGACCAATTTGGCCCCGTTGGGCATATGGATGAACATTTTTCAATGCGCCTTGATTAACTTGGCTGATTAGTCCTCTTGGTTGACCATTTTCCATTTGTTTACTTACTTGGCCAGTTTGACGTATTTGCGCACAATGTCTCCCACTTTGTCCATTTTGCTGATAATATTGACCAATTGGTCCCTCTTGCTGAAACATTGATCCCATTTGCAATTGTTGGTAAGTTTGGTTGATTGGAAAGATCCCGGAAAAGTTCTTTGGTTGATTAGTGTTTATAACTTGTGCCGGTTGTTCAGTAGCTTGGCGAATACGTTCACATACTTTGGGAGATTGGTATTGGTATGTTTGTGTAGCCTCTTCATATATTATCTTCCCTAGTCCAGGTTGCGGATAAATGTGGTTGATTAGCCCTGATTGTTGGTAAATCTGCCCGAATTGTCCCGGCTGTTGATATGCTTGTAAAGATTTTCCTTTCTGTTGATGTGTGGTGTTGTGAGTTTCTTGGAGTGCGGGCCGTGGTTGTTGGTGTACATGCCCGATCTCACCCAGCTGCAGATATTCCTTGCGGCTCGTCGGCTCCTGCGATTGCGATGTTTTGCTCTCTTGTTGGTGTACATGCCCGATCTCACCCAGCGGCAGATATTCCTTGCGGCTTGTCGGCTCCTGCGATTGCGAAGTTTTGCTCTCTTGTTGGTGTACATGCCCGATCTCACCCAGCTGCAGATATTCCTTGCAGCTCGTCGGCTCCTGCGATTGAGAAGTTTTGCTCTCTTGTTGGTGTACATGCCCGATCTCACCCTGATTAACTTGGCTGATTAGACCTCTTGGTTGACCATTTTCCATTTGTTTACTTACTTGGCCAGTTTGACGTATTTGCGCACAATGTCTCCCACTTTGTCCATTTTGCTGATAATATTGACCAATTGGTCCCTTTTGCTGAAACATTGATCCCATATGCAATTGTTGGTAAGTTTGGTTGATTGGAAAGATCCCGGAAAAGTTCTTTGGTTGATTAGTGTTTATAACTTGTGCCGGTTGTTCAGTAGCTTGGCGAATACGTTCACATACTTTGGGAGATTGGTATTGGTATGTTTGTGTAGCCTCTTCATATATTATCTTCCCTAGTCCAGGTTGCGGATAAATGTGGTTGATTAGCCCCGATTGTTGGTAAATCTGCCCGAATTGTCCCGGCTGTTGATATGCTTGTAAAGATTCTCCTTTCTGTTGATGTGTGGTGTTGTGAGTTTCTTGGAGTGCGGGCTGTGGTTGTTGGTGTACATGCCCGATCTCACCCAGCTGCAGATATTCCTTGCGGCTCGTCGGCTCCTGCGATTGCGAAGTTTTGCTCTCTTGTTGGTGTACATGCCCGATCTCACCCAGCGGCAGATATTCCTTGCAGCTCGTCGGCTCCTGCGATTGCGAAGTTTTGCTCTCTTGTTGGTGTACATGCCCGATCTCACCCTGATTAACTTGGCTGATTAGACCTCTTGGTTGACCATTTTTCATTTGTTTACTTACTTGGCCAGTTTGACGTATTTGCGCACAATGTCTCCCACTTTGTCCATTTTGCTGATAATATTGACCAATTGGTCCCTCTTGCTGAAACATTGATCCCATTTGCAATTGTTGGTAAGTTTGGTTGATTGGAAAGATCCCAGAAAAGTTCTTTGGTTGATTAGTGTTTATAACTTGTGCCGGTTGTTCAGTAGCTTGGCGAATATGTTCACATACTTTGGGAGATTGGTATTGGTATGTTTGTGTAGCCTCATTATATATTATCTTCCCTAGTCCAGGTTGCGGATAAATGTGGTTGATTAGCCCCGATTGTTGATAAATTCTTGGTTGACCATTTTCCATTTGTTTACTTACATGGCCAGTTTGACGTATTTGCGCACAATTTCTCCCACTTTGTCCATTTTGCTGATAATATTGACCAATTGGTCCCTCTTGCTGAAACATTGATCCCATTCGCAATTGTTGGTAAGTTTGGTTGATTGGAAAGATCCCGGAAAAGTTCTTTGGTTGATTAGTGTTTATAACTTGTGCCGCTTGTTCAGTAGCTTGGCGAATATGTTCACATACTTTGGGAGATTGGTATTGGTATGTTTGTGTAGCCTCATTATATATTATCTTCCCTAGTCCAGGTTGCGGATAAATGTGGTTGATTAGCCCTGATTGTTGGTAAATCTGCCCGAATTGTCCCGGCTGTTGATATGCTTGTAAAGATTCTCCTTTCTGTTGATGTGTGGTGTTGTGAGTTTCTTGGAGTGCGGGCCGTGGTTGTTGGTGTACATGCCCGATCTCACCCAGCGGCAGATATTCCTTGCGGCTTGTCGGCTCCTGCGATTGCGAAGTTTTGCTCTCTTGTTGGTGTACATGCCCGATCTCACCCAGCGGCAGATATTCCTTGCGGATTGTCGGCTCCTGCGATTGCGAAGTTTTGCTCTCTTGTTGGTGTACATGCCCGATCTCACCCAGCGGCAGATATTCCTTGCAGCTCGTCGGCTCCTGCGATTGCGAAGTTTTGCTCTCTTGTTGGTGTACATGCCCGATCTCACCCTGATTAACTTGGCTGATTAGACCTCTTGGTTGACCATTTTCCATTTGTTTACTTACTTGGCCAGTTTGACGTATTTGCGCACAATGTCTCCCACTTTGTCCATTTTGCTGATAATATTGACCAATTGGTCCCTTTTGCTGAAACATTGATCCCATTTGCAATTGTTGGTAAGTTTGGTTGATTGGAAAGATCCCGGAAAAGTTCTTTGGTTGATTAGTGTTTATAACTTGTGCCGCTTGTTCAGTAGCTTGGCGAATACGTTCACATACTTTGGGAGATTGGTATTGGTATGTTTGTGTAGCCTCTTCATATATTATCTTCCCTAGTCCAGGTTGCGGATAAATGTGGTTGATTAGCCCTGATTGTTGGTAAATCTGCCCGAATTGTCCCGGCTGTTGATATGCTTGTAAAGATTCTCCTTTCTGTTGATGTGTGGTGTTGTGAGTTTCTTGGAGTGCGGGCCGTGGTTGTTGGTGTACATGCCCGATCTCACCCAGCTGCAGATATTCCTTGCGGCTCGTCGGCTCCTGCGATTGCGAAGTTTTGCTCTTTTGTTGGTGTACATGCCCGATCTCACCCAGCTGCAGATATTCCTTTGCGATTTGACAGCTCCTGCGAAGTTTCGCTCTCTTGAGTGATAGTTTCCTGGGTCTGGTCATCGAAGTCGTACTTCCAGCAGAGAAGCTCGCCTCTAGGTTCTGCTAAGAGGTTGCCGTTCAACAGGTTGATCAAGTGACCGAAGGACGATGACTCGTTGATCTGTGTAGTGGCGATTGTATGTTAAGGCGCTGGAAGGTTTGCGAAGTCGATCTTAAAGTTTGCAATTTCCTTTCGGTAATCCTGGTATATGATCAACCCCTTCCGGCAAAAGATCAACTTTTGAAAAGATATGGCGTTTATATACAGCAATTTGGCCCTTGTCATAATCTGCAACAAAATATGTGCGATATTGGAAATTGACCCATAACCATTACCCCAAAAAATATTTTTTACCACATAATCTATCTATAGCATAATACTACACTAAAATTAGGTACCGTTTAAAAAATTATATCTTGTAACTGTGATTTTATACGAATTTTTTAAAGTTTTTTAATCCTAAAATTGGAGAAAATTGGCGTTTAGGGAAATTTATTAAATAGGCTTTAACCTGCTTATTTTTGTTCCACATAGATACTTGAGCATCGTACTAAACTAAAATGGCCCCTCACAACATCGTGTCGTGAAACTGTGCATAAAAATACTCTCAAACACGCAAAAATATGGATTCCAAAATCACTCTCCTTCTCGATAATCAGCATATTTTCACCGAACCACTTGCCCAAATTACAAAACAAAAGAAAGAGAATTCACAGAAAAGGCTGTCGAGTAGGTCAATAATGGCCAATAATTTTTTGTTCAAAATCATCCAAGGTCACGGGGCATAAAGATTGCCCCTATGTTATTTCTTAATGCGAGATTTTTGCCGTTGGGACCAAGCAAAAAAAAATACCAAGTCTGACATTTTTTTAGGGTCATAGTGAACCCAATTATTTTTCTGTTTATTTCTTAATTCATAGCTAGTTGGCATGAAAGTTATATATTTTTTGAGTTAAGTGGGTGAATACCCCTAAGAGAGTTTGGCCCAACAACTTAAATGCGCGCTTCTGCTGAACGGTTGGCAATATCGTTGCCCAGTTTTGCATTAATGTTAATAAAGTCCTTTTTCTATTGATATCTATTCTATTGATATGCACACTTGGTTGCAAAATATCAGTCGTAAAGATCCATTGCGAGACATACGAAGAACGACATACCGAAGAAAATTAGAAATTCAAAACATGCGTTTCAATTCCACTAAACCGTTTATCTTACGATTTACCAAATTAATCTGCGCATTTATACTATTGATTTAAATTTTAAACGTTGATATCCAGTATGCAAATTTAAAATTTGCGTTAAAAAATCTGGACACTTGGAATAAATTCCCGAAGTTGACCAAAATATGGTAAATTTTGGAGATTTCACGATTTTTTAATATTATGTACTGAATCTCATAGTTTCTTTATTAACGTTCGTTTGAAATATGATCCCTATGTTATTAACCGATTACCTTTAAAACCCTGAAAGCTGAGCGCTTAAACTCGTCTCCGCGCCAGCCTCAGCAGCGTCTGTGGTGACTGCTTGTCTACGGCTTCAAGCCACCAATACTATTTGGCTAATATTGTGTGGTCTAGCTAGCGTAGCTTCGATCACGTTGTGCCGATCTGAGCGTACACGCAGTTGATCAGGTCGACACTACACTGACCACCTACGTGTGCCAAAGCAAATTTGCCAATGCTGGCGTTATCGGTGGGTGGGTCGTGCCTCGTGCCCAATAAGCGATCAGCATTTTGTGTTTGTGTGGCTCGTTAGACAAGTGGCGAGAGTACCTGTCTCTAAAGCAGAATGTCTCTGTTTCGAATCCCACTTCATATCGGATAGTTTTATGTATGGTACTACTAAAAAGAACTAATGGACTCAAAGCCATAAGTTATTGGGTTGGTTATGTGTAAACAGTGACTTAGGTTTTTGAAACCGTCCTAGCAATGAAGCACATAATATGGTATGACATAATACTATATTAGCATGTCTCTACTGGGGGGCTAGATGACACTTATACTGCGGCTTATTTTAAACCCTCCCCGTGCTAGAACATCTGTCTATCAAAATCATTTTTACAACCGTGCAGTTACTTAATGGAATACCATTTCTCTAGAAATCGAAGATGCCCCAAATTTCAAAAATAGAAAGAAAAAAAATAGTTTAATTGCCATTTAAAATGTATGTTCTATTTTAGGCCTACCATATTGTCATGTCCATGGGCTCAGTTCGAACCCATGTTCATGTATTCAATTATTTGGTTTCTTTTGTTGATAATACTGATTGGGACATTTCAAAGCATGGTGGATTATGATAACATTTATGGAATGTGCTGCATAGGCAGTTACATAACTATAATTGGAACAAAACAGTTGTTGTTTAATTTAGGAAATAATGCAGACCTTTCAGTAACATAGATTGCCGAGTAGTGGTGACGAGGTTGAGGGGAAGGGACTTAGGCCCTTGAGACGTACAGACTGGAGCCCTGGAGAGGGGAAGCTTCTTTGTGACGGGAGGTGCGTTTTGATGGGGAGTTGAAGACGGACCGGCGAGAGGGCTAGGTGCCTATCCGGGTGTCGAACCAAGAGAACTCGTCTAGGTGACGTACGGGCAAGGTGCCCAGGATAAGCGACATCAGTGCTCATTGGAAGCGACAGGACTAGGAGTCTGGCTTTGGAAGCAAGGGCTTCAACCAGGAGTGCTAGACACAGGAAGAGGACCGAGGACTTTTGCCTTGCAAGAGGTGAAGAACGAAGAGCCAAACATCACCAGCTGTTGAGAGGTCCGCGGTCGAGGGTCGACACCATCTCTACCAGAGTCATTAGGGGAAAGGATAAGCTAAGTATTCTGAATAATAGTAATGTCGGTAATGCTAAGGGATACGAACCCACGTTCAGCTGAGTACAGTGCATGAGCTCACCAATACCAGGCGAGAGTAGGCTGATCATTTATGTCTATTGCTAATACAGTGCACCTTTCTTTTGATGATTTATGACTATTGTTACACGGTCACCACCACCCTAAGTACTCCTCATTCCAGACTCTAGATTAGAGACGATTCAGGTCACAAGTATAATCGGTTGTCCCCTGGAGAACTACGCCCCCATAATAACATCTACTCTGGCATTAACATCCATGCTTTAGGGGTGACATCTGCTAAACTTGACAATATTTTGATACCACAATAATTTGTTTAAATAAACTCAAAACCCTATCATTTATACCTATCTATCTATCATTCAACTTGAATGCAAATGTTCCCGGGTTCTCAACACATGACTCGCTGACTCGTCTAACAACAACTTTGGCGTTTTCCTAGTATAGTTTGCTGAGGCGCCCTTATACCCAGAATGTGGGAGACCTGGGTTCATACAACGGTCAAGATAAGTTTGACTTTCTGGATTGTATTAAAAAATGATAGAACATGTTTTGAAATGCATATTAAACAGTACTATGGAAAACATAGCCAGTACGAAATACGGGTAAAGATTGCAAAGTTTACTCAATCTCTCAGCGGAATGTTTAGGAACTTTGAGCGTGTCAGATTCGATAAACCTTGGTCACTGCATGCCTTCACGGCCTGAAAAACATGATTCGATAAGAACGACTTCTTGTAGAATAAAACCACTTTCGTTAAATTGAATCCTACACATTAACAGCCTATTTTTCAATTTATTATTTCTTGTTTTTTTTTTTAAATCGCAACGGATGTTGCTGATTTTGTTAACAGTTCTCAGTAAACTCGTACCGGATGTTTGTTTAAAATTTCAGCACAATAGGTTCAGCGATTCGGTTGATTTCCGGCGTACACAGTCACTCACTCACAAACACAGGGAGATAAGCGCCGTTATCTTGAATTGTAAGACTGGGTCGCTGTGCTCCCTCGTCCAAAAATGTGCAAGGGCATACGCCTACCTAAAGCAGCTCTCTCTCTGCTCTCATCGGAACACTTTGTCCGTGAGATGTATTGTAAATACCAACCTCTAATGGACATAAATTACTGTCTGCTGGGGGTGCGTTTTTTTAAATTTTTAACGTCTATCATATTTAGTTAAAAAACTGATGAAAGAAGATGCTTATTACGGTGATTATGGAAACGCAGAGTCGTGGATTTCTCCCCACTGTTTGAATGGATGTTTGGGGTTTAATATGGGGGGATAGCGGATCAGCCGCCAGGTAATTGTTCAGTGTGATGAGGGCGGGGGGGGACGCCATTTTGGGGACGCCCCTAAAACTTATTGTTGTTGTCATGTTCATTAGCATGTAAAATATTTTGCGCGTATCTATAACAGTCAGTCTTAAAATAACAGACAAAATATTGATGTCTCAAAAATCAATAGGCCGCCATTTTGTTTTCTGAGAATTTTCGTTTTTAATTGTTTTGACAGAATGTAAAACCGTATCGCTACAAATATGCACAATAGTATTATGGAAAATATCAGTTAGAAACTCCGTAAAAAAATAATCAAAATTCTAAATTCAGATCTCATTGGAGGACACTCTATGGGGATCCCATTTTTGGCTGCCTTAAAATTGATCCTTACACTCATACTTATCAAACTGGAAAGTTTGTTGCATGTATCACTTATTGCCTAATTTTTCTGCTTATTCACCTGAATACTCTAAGAAAATAACATATCGGATCAACATACATTCAAACTTCTATATCTCGGCCATTCGTTGCATAAATATGAGACGTTAAGCAATATCCAATCAAAGATATTTAAAAATCTTTCAATGTTTAGCACAGCACAGGTATTAAAATAAGAAACATGTTTTATTTGAAACATTTTTTTGTCGTGATGCCTATTCCTAAATTATTCGTAAAAAAAACTACCAGAAATTACTTATCGTCAACACCTATTGATGGTTACACTGACCATTTTCTAACCAAATACGAATAAATTTCGGTTTAATTTTGTAAAATCTTATAGAGCACACTTAGGGCCTACTAAGACGAAATAAAAAAATTGCGCATTTTTAATTTATAGGGTAAAATATAAACAAACTACGTATCTAAAAGGTGAGCATGTGTAAGTGACGTCTACAACAACAACCATCGACTTCCAGTCGCGGCTGTCAAAGTGGACACTGGGCAGAACTTTTTCAGCATTTTGAGACGAAAACTTTTGATGTAGCTTGCCTGTACTCAAAATGTTCAACACATTCAGTTCTAGAGTACCTACAGAACAGGGCTTCTGGACTATATGGTTGTTCTTTCACATTGTAGTTGGGTCAGTATTTATTTAAGTTTTCGGCGATTATCATACAATATTGGTAGGGCTCCGGCTGAGCATCATGTCAAGCTACTGCACAGTGCACAGCATAGACTAATGCTCACGCTTATGCACACTTTAGGGGACTCGGGACCCTAGGTCCAGCTAGGTAGGAAGGGTCTGAGTAGGTAGGACATTGGTCAATTCACCATCATTATCATCACCGTTTCCAGCATTTGGCAGGGTCATCTTGGGTTTTGCAACCAAATTTTCCACTTGTAATTTCTATCCTTGGCCTATCCTATCAGTGTTGCCCCCCCCCCCCCCAATGATTCTTTAAAAATTACAAAATGTATATTATTTTATTATTTTATTGTGCAAACAGCGTAGCAAACGGCATATATTACAATAGTATGTATAAAAGGCCACCTTAGAAAGTATGATAATCACGTAGGGCGGTAGGGAGGAAGTGAAGTTGGATCGGGATGTGATTGTGCACGATCGGTGCCGCCTACGCCCAAGACTCTTATAGGTATCAGTATCACCTACGTAAAGGCATAAGCTAAACTGAATAGGAAAGACGTTAATTAAATTAATTAATTAATTTTTTTTTTCAAATTTACAAATTTATTGTCATAGAACATACATGACTCATACAACATAGCAAATTGTACAAATAAATAATTAATGTAACATACAGAAATAAATCTAACAAGAATATAATCAAAAAACCCACAAACCCTGAAAAAGGCTTAACTGTGGGGTAAAGACAATTTATAAATTATTTAAGATGGTGACAATACAGAGAACGGAACATATAACCAAAATATACATGAAAAACATGTATATATAAATATTATGGTTGCATGACATATTCAGTTAATATGTGAAATCCAAAAATTACAGAAAAAGAACAAAGAGCTAAGAAAAATAAACAAATAAATAAATAAATCGGAAAACATTGTCAAAAGGTGTCAGAAAGAAGATAAGATTTTAGTTCAGTTTTAATTTTTGAAATGTTAGACAAGGTTTTCAGTGAGGAAGGCATCAAGTTGAACGTAGAAGGAACCGAATAAGAAAGTGAACGTTGGCCGTATTTGTTGTTAAAATTGGGAATTTTGAATGCCCCCGCCACTTTTAGCCTTGTATCATTGCATGAGTCTAACGGAATCTTGAAATCTAATTTAAAATAGAAGTGTAATATAAATCTATATATAAACAATGAAGATATTGGCAGCACATTACAAACAGAAAATATTTGTTTACGGGAGAGTTCAGAATCGGTTTTAAAGTCACATATTACCATTTTTAACATTTTTATTTGTAAATCTTCAACCCTTTGAATATGACACCGCGAAGCATTGCCCCAAGCTAAAATGCCATACAAAATCAAAGATTCGGCTATGGATTGATACACGGTTCTAAATAAGGAAAAAGGTAATACATGTTTTAGTATATAAAGCCAAGAGGAGCAAGAGCGTAGTCTGTTACATAATTTATCAATATGATATTTCCACAAAAAGTGGAAATTATTATAATTAATTAATAAAATGCTAAATTGAAAATAAGATCAAACGTAATTGGATGAGCAAAGCGAAGACTTCAATTTCACTTTCGTTTTTATTTTTGCATACGTTACCCCAAGAAAAATAGCTCGGGTGTTTTGTTTTTGTTAGTTTTTTAGTCTATTTGTTCGCTCTCTACCGGGCAAACGGCATATGCGATCTTGATGAAAATTGGAGGGGACCTTCAAAATCTCTGAACTTAGACCTGCCACGTTTTAAGGGTATAATTGATCAAATATTTCTTAAGATTATCGTATTTTTACGATTTTTTTCAATTTTTATTGAGATATTTTCGTGATATTTGGCAAACAGCTACCCTGATATTGATGAAACTTCATGGGAACGTTTAAAATCACTGAAATTATACATGTTATGATTTTAGAGACATTTGAAAAAATATTTCTTATAGAAATCGTACTTTTACGATTTTTTCCCCGGTTTTTAATACCATATTTTCATGATATTTGGGCCGATTCTGACCAAACGGGTAGGGCTACAAGGTTAATATTTTACATTGACAAAGATTATGGTGATGAAGTGCCTCTTGAAAGAAAAAGTTGAAAAAGTATAGAAATAAAGGTTTTAATACATAGGCCTAAGCCTTTTACAGCTGTAGGGGGTAATGTGGGTAATTGGAAACAGGGCGTAATTAGAAACGCCCTTTATAACTTCCGTATGTGAAGTTCAAATTTAAAAAAAATTGTCCAGACCTTTATGGAAAATGTGCAAGTAGTTACAGCTTCTTCTGTTAGATGATGAGCATGTCATACACATTGCAACCAACCTCTACACAAAAAACTTGTTTCAATTTGAAACACTTCTCAAAATTTCCCCTGTTAGGGCCTATGGTCCTTATTTTGTTTTTAAGAAATTTGTTCTTGGATGGAAATTAATAAAGACACATTAGTCAACAATATGGTACCTGTAAAATTTAGATAATTAGGCCTACCATAGTTTCTCCTGATAAGCAATGTTTCCAATTCCCCTATTATCTCATACATGGGGGTAATTGGAAACATGAATTAGGTGTAATTGGAAACATACAGAGAAATTGGAAACAAAGCCAAAAGATCCATGTTAAGCTATGGACAAATTTCAGGGGTAAATGGAAACACATTTAAATGTTTGGTTTTAAAGTAACAGGCTAAGTTGGCAACAGTGTCTGACTACACAGCCTTCTTACTTAGGCTTCAGATTATCATGTTTTGGAAGGAAAGATACCCTCGAAGAAATGACCACGATTCGGTATTAATAAATAATATATTTGCTGGTCCAATAAAGATAAGTGGCACTGTGGACTTTGTCTTGGACCCACACCAAGATGCCATTAAAAAGATGTGCATTTTTAATTTTTTTTCCGAAATCACATTAAATCCAAAAAACAGCAGCTAACGTTTCCATTTGCACAATCGATGCATGTTTTGTTTTTGTAGGTAATTTGCCAATCTGTTGATGTACTTTTTGTAAATTTAATTTTAAGTGATGATTGTATGGAGACCTATAGATATTTAAATACAAAATACAATTTTTTTACACAACAGCCTTATTTTCATGCTTGTGATGCTTTTGAGATTTTACGTACAATTCTGCGTTGTGACGGAAGGTTTTCTTTAAATATACACAGAATCTACAGTTTGTATCATAATGTATTAATTCTTTTTGTGTTAGAATCACAGCTTAAAATGCTTTGTTTCCAATTACTCTACTTTAGTTTCCTTATGGGTCTATGAGTTGTACCATGGCTGTTTCTATTTACTCCAATATCCGGGGTAATTGGAAACAAATTCGAGTTTTAAAAAAAGAAAAATACCATACAATATTCTTCCATGAAATTCTTGTTGGTGTCATGATTTAGTTTACATCCTAATGCACAATTTTGCTCCTTACATTTTTTCTCTCCTATCAATACCCTAGCCTAGGCCTACAAATAAGGTCAAAGTTTAAAAACACTAAAAGTGTTTCCAATTACCCACATTAGGCCTACCATAATTAACAAAACAAGTAATATCAAGTAGGCCTAACTTTTGAAAAAGTAATGAGATTCCACTTAAAAACAAATCATTGGACAGAAATATTCCAAAAAAAGTTCATCCATCAACGCGACTGGAAAAAGCGTTCGCAAAGCGGCCAAATATGTTGCAATGTAGGCCAATGCTGTGAACTGTAAGCTCGACATGACGACAAAACAAATTGACGCACACAAACTAAATTATTTCGGTACTGCATTCAGTCCACCACTTTTTTTTCTAGAACGCACCAAATGCACTGTAAAAAACTGATTTTGAAAAATTTTCGCCTACGGCGCTATTAACGGGGGGCTCCGCCCCCCCTCCCTCACATGCGTCCGTGCTTAGTCCCTTTCCCACGACTGTAGGCCTACATGCACACGCGAATCGTCCCCCACATGATTATGTCCTAGATCCGCCACTGTATCATATCCTTCCATAATTGCATTTCTCTCATGTAAAGACTCAGAAACATTGTTCTTGTTGGCGATAAATAAATTTAAAAAAAATCACTGTCCCCGAATAGCTTTTATTGAAACAACTGTAAAGCAATGTAGCCTAGCATATTATCTAGATTTACATTCGCCCTTGTTACCCTCAGGCCATACTGTAGGGCCGAGTCTAGGCCTAGGCCTACATAGGGATACCTTAGTCATATGCCTAGCAGAAGTCTTTCGTTTAGGGGTTAGGCCTGCATGTAGACTGAAGGACAAGGTTGGTTGAAATTATTGTTGCTAGACTTATGCCTAGCCATAGTGTATTTGTGTAGGCTAGGCCTACGCATTTCATTCAATCAATAAATCGTTAAGTAGGGACAGAGATGGGTGTACCATTAAAACTGTAGGCCTAGTAGTCCATGAGCCAGCTAATCCAAACCCTCCCCCCCCCCCCCCGGGGCGGAAGGTTTGAAAGTGGTTTCGAGAAGCTATTTATATTACATTTTGATTTCACTTGTTAGCCATCATGACTTTGGTGGGTGTACCCACCCAGGGGTGACCAAACATTTTTGTCCCAAAACTAAAAATATTTATTTAGAGCCAACTATACGCAAATGGTCTAGTTTTCTTCATAATTTCATTTCAATTAAATATTTCGAATTTTAGAAATTAACTTTAGGGAGATATCATTACTATATCCGGAGATAGCACCCTATGCTGTATTGGACAACATGAAAATTTTTCGTTCCTTTATGGGCATGTGACTATTCAAATGAAAGGTCTTGATGAGTAGATTAAAAATATGTAATTTTATGCATATGTTAATAATGCATTTTGGGTTCAAATTTGTCAAAAAACACTCGAAAAACCTCGCTGTGGGAAGCCGCATGCCGTTATCTGAAATTATGGTCACACGTTTGATGTTTTGTTTATATTAGTTTGAATAAATATAATTAGCATAGTTTTTATGTATTTCGATCAAAAACTATGTATTTGTTTAATTTAAATTGTTTAAAAGTTCCGAAATTTTGTATTATTTATGCAACTACAGAATAAATTGCATGTATAGGCCCTACGACTTTTTTTTTGTTGAAATATTCTATATAAGTGTTCTGTATAATAGGATAAATTATAATTAATTAACTGAATCATTTAGTCTTAAAGAGGCAATCGGTATTGAAGCAAAGATAAACATATTAAGCTGGCTATCATGCAATATAGTACAATTTGCCTGTACAAATCCGTGCAATACAAATTATACCCTAATTTACAAAAATCTACAAAAGTTAATAGTTTCTATTACTTTTGAATATGTTATAAGTGGGATGCATATTTTTTATCATCAATAAATTTCAATTAATTGATGTATATAATAATACATATAACTCAAAGGACCAGTATATTATATACTACTTGGGCTTGGCATTATTTTGTTGTGTAATTCGTAGCAACATTATAAAATGCTCATAAGCAGGTTATTATATACAAAATCTTTTACTGACAACATTTTAGTAACCGCGCTGTCCAAATAAATGATGTTATTATATTATTATTTACCATATTTTCTTGCTTAGTGTTAATTGGCCATAAAAACATTAGTAGTCCGTTGTATCGAATTATCATTTAACTCGGGTACTAGATTAACGCCCACTGCGACCCTGCATCAGAACTGATAATAATCACCTCAAAAAAGGAATAAGATGTGGGTTTTATTTATTTATTTAACGTCTCATATTCAGTTAAAAAACTGATTTACAATAATATTGTGCATGTGTGCTTACGCACATTATGCAGATATCTAAGGAGAAATAGTTAGGCGAGCGACAGTAGACACAGATTGCTTCTATTGATAGTTAGCTTCGTTCATCATTCAAATTATCAAATTGTGCACATTTATATAATTTATCTATATATTTTTGTATAACATGTTTTTTTTTTTCGTTAAATATATTTTCCCGCTTTGGCTTCTATTATGGACACATAGTAGGGTTTCTCAACAAAACCCATCTAGGGTTATTCGGTTACAAGTTGACATCACAGAATACCATGCAATAAGCCATTATGCATGTACCATTACATTGTTATTAAAAGTGTGGCATTAATGCTACCTACCACTGGTATTTATCATTACAAGACTTGTAAACGAACAAGTTTAATAAAGATAGGGTTGCATCTTAGTTGATCACCTAGTATAATTTAAACTTTATACAATATTTTTAAAGTCTAGTAACATGATTTACATAATTTCTCATGTTTCTTTAATCTATACTCAATGCTAATATGCAGCATTTTAAACTATTTTAAAAATAAAATAATTCCATGTTTTATATTTAAATACAATCAACTTGAAATCCCATCATGGGTGGGACCCACCAACATATTGAAAGTAAAAAAAGCCACATCTTAAAGCATAGCAGCTAAAGTGATTATTATTATACATTTGTTCTTGTTACACCAACCAAAGTGGATCAATTCGGTCATAAATGGCATTCAATTTAATGCTGCTAGATTTAAAATATAGATTTGTTTGTCATCGTTTGTACAACCCTACAAAGTAAAATAATTAATTTAATTAGACCACAAGTCGATAGGGTACAACGCAAAATGTCAATGTTTGTTCATTTACAAGCAAAATTAGTAATTTTTTATTGTTTACGGCTTATGCGGTGAGATTACTTTTCTTCTGGTGGGTATATCCACCAAAGTTAAGGTTGCTTACAAGCTTAAAAAATAAACTCGATGTATAAAAAATATCTAAAATTACCCTTTTGACCTTCCGCCCTGCGTACGGGGAGTTTTACGAAGGCCGCTTTTCGATCGAAATTTAATATTTTTTTACTTTTACAGTGGGTACTTTGGTCGCCCCTGGTGGTTACACCCACTAAAACCATGACGAATAACAAGTGGGAAAACAAAAGTCAATACATCAAAGTACCTAAACCACCCTCAGACCTTCTGGTCCCGTTGTAGGGAAGGTTTAGGAAATTTCATTTATGATATAAATCGACAGATATGTATTTTTACGGTGGGTAGTTCAGTCATCCCTGGTGGGTACACCCATCTAAACCATTTTATCTTACAAGCATAAACTTACACTAATATATAAAGTACCTAAACCACCCTCATACCTTTTGCCCTGCGTAGGGGCGGGGAAAGACCCCCTTTTCAACCGAAATGTATTATTTTTCATTTTAAAATAAGTATTCTGGTCGCCCCTGGTGGGTACACCCACCAAAACCGTGACGAATAAAAAGCAGAAATCAAAAATCGATATATAGAAGTACCTTAAACCACCCTTAGACCTTCGGCCTAGGTGTGTGGCAGGTTTAGGAAAATCCATTTACGATAGAAATTGAAAATTCTATATTTTTTTGGTAGGTACTTTGGTCATCCTTAGTAGGAACACCCACCCAAACCATGATATCTTGCAAACTAAACTCAAATTAATATATTTAAGGGGGTCAAACCACCCTTAGACCTTCTGCTCTGCATAGGGGGAGGATTGTGTAGGCCCCATTACACCGAAAAATTTTTATTTTATTTTTACAGTGGGGACTTGGTCCCCCTGGGGTACCCCCCAAACCGTGATGGCTCAAGCGGAAAAGAAAATCAATATATAAAAAGTACCCAAAACCCCCCTTAGACCCTTTCCCCCCTGCGTAGGGGGGGGTTTTTGAAAGGCCCCATTACCACCGAAAATAATTTTTTTTTAAATTTTTTTTGGGGTATTTGGTCACCCCTGGGGGGTACACCCACCAAAACCGGATGGATTACAAGCGGAAAACGAAAATCAAATAAGAAAGTCCTAAACCACCCTTAACCCTTTCCCCTCTGCATGGGGGGGGGTTTGTGAGTGCCCCATTACCCCCGAAAATGATTATTTTTTATTTTTACAGCAATCTATTCACACCCAGAACAATTGAAATTTTAATTGAAAAAAAGAATATCAAAATGATGCTATGCTAAATTTTCTTTATGATATCAATGCAATAGATCAAACAATCGTGCAAAACTTCATAGTTATACATAATGAAATATTATACTTATATCAGTTTATTAGCAATTAGCTTTTAGATCTATTTTCATAGTATTAATAAATAATATAGCATTGTACATAGTCCTAGACATAGACATAAGATCAAAAACATCTGTCTCACAAACCTAAACCATGCTAAAATATTAATTTCCTACTTGTAAACTAAATAGGTATAGACGCATGTTTTGTTGCCGATCGCTCAAGCTTCTGCTTATGACAGCAACAAAACAAGTTTACACTGTACGTATTTTGCATAACCTATTTTAATTTTACTTAAACGTACATGTTATTATACCATATAAGATAATAATTTAATTAATATGCTCTTTATACTGCAATGTAAACTTAAGAATGCAATAAAGTGATTTGATTTGAAATATTCCAAAAAAAGCTCATCCATCAACGCGACTGGAAAAAGCGTTCGCAAAGCGCCCAAATATGTTGCAATGTAGGCCAATGCTGTAAACTGTAAGCTCGACATGACGACAAAACAAATTGACGCACACAAACTACATTGTTTCGGTATTGCATTCCGCCCACCACTATTTTCTAAAACGCACCAAATGCACTCTAAAAACCTGATTTTCAAAATTTTCACCTGCGGCGCTATTAACGGGGGGCTCCGCCCCCCCTCCCTCACATGCGTCCGTGCTTAGTCCCTTTCCCACGACTGTAGGCCTACATGCACACGCGAATCGCCCCCCACATGATTATGTCCTAGATCCGCCACTGTATCATATCCTTCCATAATTGCATTTCTCTCATGTAAAGACTCGGAAACATTGTTCTTGTTGGCGATAAATAAATTTAAAAAAAATCACTGTCCCCGAATAGCTTTTATTGAAACAACTGTAAAGCAATGTAGCCTAGCATATTATCTCGATTTACATTCGCCCTTGTTACCCTCAGGCCATACTGTAGGGCCGAGTCTAGGCCTAGGCCTACATAGGGATACCTTAGTCATATGCCTAGCAGAAGTCTTTCGTTTAGGGGTTAGGCCTGCATGTAGACTGAAGGACAAGGTTGGTTGAAATTATTGTTGCTAGACTTATGCCTAGCCATAGTGTATTTGTGTAGGCTAGGCCTACGCATTTCATTCAATCAATAAATCGTTAAGTAGGGACAGAGATGGGTGTACCATTAAAACTGTAGGCCTAGGATCATAGGCCCCCTCTCGGCCCTAGACTCCAGCAAGCATCTTAGTTGGCGGTTGGCCTAGGCCTACTTATTCCCGGCCTAGGCTAGACCTACAATAATTCTAGCAATAATAATAATAATAATAATAATAATAATAATAATAATAATAATAAATAATAAAAAATAATAAAAAAGTAAAAATGGTAATTATGAACAATTCCGTATTATGTCAAAACGTGGATTTATTATTATTTTTTTTTATGTAAAAACACCTAAAACATCATTAAATGCAATTTCTGACCGGCGCAAAAACAAGTATCCCTAACCTCGTTTTTAACGGAAAGAATTTCGGGTGCGCTCTTATCGATTATATCCTAGAACTAGCGCGGCGTACTACAACTAGGCGGAAAGTTCGGCTAACCTAACGAAAGTACACCGCCATAGGCCTTGGCTCGGCCTACAGACAGCCTAGAAGGTGTAGGCCTACTGTTTTTAACAATTTTTAACACACTTTTTACACATTTCCAAGGTAAGCGCCATTGTGAAACGTTAATAGGGTACACACAACTACGTCACAAATCGAGGGGAGTGAGGGGTATTCTCCGTTTTGAGCCCAACTGGTGGACAAGCAACCATCTGTTCGCAAGTGGACGCCTGCTGAACGTCGCACAACTTACCACGCTCTTACTTTTATCCTATTCATTATTGGGGAAAAACTTAAGAGCAATAATATTTAGCAAATATATCATTCCTTCTAATAGCGATTACTTTGAATTTTTACATGGCCGTTAAGTTGTTATTTCGATGTACATATTAAAATAAAATTTAAGACTTTTACTTGTTTTTTTATGAAATTTAATAAAACAACTTCAATTGACAAAAATCTAGTGATCGGATTTTGACAAGACCGCTTTCAAAAAATTCATCGGACTGTTTAGACAAGAAATAAATAAACTTTCTAGATAGAAAGTGCACAGAACGAAAATTTATAGCATAGGGTAAAACGCATGGTATGTGTTTTCATCTAAAATACGCGCTTTTGACTTGCGGATGAGCCGTGAAAAACTGCACGCTATGCTGTAAAATTTCGTTCTGTGCTTTTTCTATCGAGAAAGTTTATTTATTTCTTGTCTAATTAGTTAGATGCATATTTAGAGAGAATTCTTTTTGAAATCCGATCAGTAGTTTTGTATCAATGAAGTTGAAGACTTAAGTGTGATAATTTTGTCATTTAAATGCGTACATTGTTATAACAGCTACGGTTCTCTAAAAAACTCAAAATAAATCGCTATAGAAGAACTGATATTTTGCTAATTTATTCTTCTTAAGTTTTGTCAATTAATGATAGTTATAAAATTTAGAGAGATTATTTGTTGACCGTTCATAGTTGCGTTCAACTTGCGAAAGATGATGATTGTCCATCAGTAATCCGCGCCGAGCTGTATCACGTAGGTGTTCCCTTAGGGATGCTAGAAAACCTTATTTACAGAATAGGCGGCTACACAATAGCTCGGAAAGTTTCGCTAAACTAAGAAAGTAAAGTAGGCCTAGGTTGGCCTATCCCCAACCCGTTTTTAACTGGAAAGATTCGGGTGCGCTCTATGATTATCCTAGAACTACGCGGGCGTATCTATAAAGCTTATGGTAAATGGCTAACCTTCGAAAGTACACAACAGCGATCGAGGCCTTGGCTCGGCCTACAGACAGCCTAGAAGGTGTAGGCCCTACTGTTTTTAACAATTTTTACACACTTTTTACACATTTCCAAGGTAAGCGCCGTTGTGAAACGTTACTATATCGACTAAGGATGCTTAGTAAAGCCTTTTTGTAAGTTATGTTTCAACTTCGACAATAATACGGAATTGTTCATAACTAGGCTTAGGAGCCTATCAATATTCTTGTGCAAAATACCTTGTTATTTAACGGAGTGGATATTCTTACGGCATGCCGTAAGAATTACTACACACTATTCTTACGGCATGGAGCGAACTTTTTCGTTTGGTATGCCCAGTTTTTGATCAGTAGGTAGGGCTAGGTCTACTTTAGATTTAAAATAGCGACGTTAAAGGTTTTGTAGGTAGGCCTACTTGGTACTTGTGTAGTTGGTGTGACCCAACTTTTCAATAGGCTACCGTTTTTTTCAACTAAGATCAACATAAACAGTAAACACTCACCATTGATGAAATAAGTCAAGAACAACTCATTGTGTACGGTACTATTTTATTACATTCCAGCACCAAAAATCTAAAATAGAATCATCACGTTTTTGGTGTAACAGTAACAAAAAAAACTTCAAAACCTTTAACCTCGCTATTTTAAACGAAAGTACTTTTCCATTAAAAGCCACTTTCTGTTTTAAATAGCGACGTTAAAGGTTTTGTAGGTTGAGTAAAAAAAAAAAAAAAATTTGAAAAGTTGGGTCACACCAACTACACAAGTACCGCCTAGGTAAGATTTAAATTTTAAAATAGCGACGTTAAAGGTTTTGTTGGTACTTTAGATTTAAAATAGCTGCGTTAAAGGTTTTGTAAGTACTTTGGATTTAAAATAAATAGCGGCGTTAAAGGTTTTGTAGGTACTTTAGATTTAAAATAGCGACGTTAGGCCTAGCCTAGGCCTGCCTAGTGTGGTCATAGTAGGCATAGACTACGTTTATCAAGCGGGCTCAGTCCAGATATATTTCAATGCGCTCCCAGTCCGCCAACTGTTTATCAACACTGTTCTAGCTCGCACTTGAAATCCAAGATGGACTCCCAATAAGCTCGCACTTTGTCAGTGCCGGTTATATTACGAAAATAGCTTTAGAGGCAGTGGTTATTGACTACACATGCTTAGATATTAAACACCTATAGATGTTTAATATCAATGACTACATGGCTTATGATTAGGGGACGACGCCAATGAATTAGTCCGATCTGAGCCCGCTACCGTTTATCAACTACTTTTCAGTTCGCTTGGACCGAGCTAGTGCGGTATCGTAACCAAACTGAAATAAGAGCGAGCCAGAGTGTTTATCAGCGAAATTAAGTGCGCTCTGGGTGAAGCTCGCACCAGCTAGTCCGGACTGAGCCCGCTTGATAAACGTAGTCAGTGACCGTAAGAATTACTATACACTATTCTTACGGAGCGCCTGTTGATGAGTCACGTGATGAGACAACCAATGAAAACACATACCGTAAGAATAATTTCTAGTAATTCTTACGGCATGCCGTAAGAATATCCTCTGCCGTTATTTAATTGTTAATGTGCGGAACAAGGAGTGAGTGATACCAGGTATCTAGCCCTACCACGATTCAAGATGACGGAAAAATCATGCTATTCCATTGTACAACTAGGGCTAGGGCCTAGGCCTAGGCCTAGCCACAAAATTCGTTAAGTGATTTTATTCTTTTGGCGTTAGGCCAGTATTGTAGGCTAGGGCCTAGGCCCTAGGCCCTAGCATGTGCAACATATTTGCTTGGTATTTGATTAATGCATCATTATTAGCGGTTCAGGACTATTATTACCTATACATAATACGGAATTGTTCATAATTACCAGAATATTCAGTCTTTGTGTAGGGCTACCTATCCAAAGTTTCAGTATTCACCAGCCCTAACCTACGAGCCCTGTATATAAACGCGGGAAAGATCTACTTCTGACCATGCTTCTGACAGTTCATTTGTGGTTGTGGGAAATAGAGAAACTGGCGTTCCCGGTGGCAGTGGCACAATCGAGAACTTCTGATACGCGCTAATCTTGAATGCGTAATCAAGTAAAAACAGATCATGAGTTTCATCGAGACTATCAATAATGTACACTTTTAATTGTAGGCCCATCGTTTGTTGGATGAGCGTAGCGAGCGTAGCGAGCGAAGCGAAGATTCCATTTCACTACACTGTAGAAAAAAATCCGGAATGTTTTTTATTTTATTTTTTTCCCTGTATTTTTGTGTGTTTGTCAGCACGATTCCGGCTAAACCGATACTCCAATTGCGATGAAATTTTATGGAGGCCTTCGAAATCTCTGAACTTAGAACTGCCACGTTTTTGAGCGCGATCGGAAAATTATTTTTCATGAAAATCGCAATTTTACGATTTTTTTTCGATTTTTTTAAAATTTCTTCGACTTATAACACCTACATGCTTTATCCGATTTTAATGATTTTTTCACAGAACCTTAATTTTATGAATTAAGATAAGATATTCGTGTGAAATTTAAGCGCAATCGAGAAATTATTTGTCATGAATATCGAAATTTTACGTTTAAAAAAAAAAAAAACAGTTCTTTGACTTATAACACCTACATGCTTTATCCTATTGTAATGATCTTTTCACAGAACCTTAATTTTATGAATTAATATATTCGTGTTAAATTTGAGCGCAATCGAATAATTATTTCTTATGAAAATTGCAATTTTACGATCTTTTTCTTTTTTTAAATTAAGATTAATTAAAATTTACATAATTTAAGCTAATTTTTTATTTAATTTTCCTTAATTTTTTATTTAATCTTATTTAATTAAAAAAAAATCGATTAAGTCATGATTTTTTTCACAGAACAACAGAAAATCCGCGTTGAGCTGCCAAAGCTCAATGCACCAATTACGCTCATCCAACAACGCGCCTGAAAAAGCGTTTGCGAAGCTTCGTAGTTTTAGGTCTCATTTTGCGTTGGGAAGACGTAAACGACATTCTCATAATGTTACTACCAATAAGTCTTTAAGGTCTTGACCGATTTAGCTGAAAATTTGTAAAATAGGAGAGAATGTTGTACTTATTGACCCTAAAAAATTTCATAACGATCGGAACATTTTTATTTTTTATTTTTGTATTTTTTGTTATTTTTTTATTTTTTATAACCAACGATCGGATTTTGTTCAAAAACTATATAGCAACCCGCATAGGTGGTATGTACATGTGTGCAAAATTTCAGGTCGATCAGAGAAACGGTGCGACCTGTACCGAAGCAGTAACAGAAAAAAAGGAAAAAAAACAGACATTCGAGCCATAAGAGTCAAGTGGAGACGCTCGCTACGCTCGCTCAATTACAAACAAAGGAAATAAATCGACATGAACAACTATAGGCCAATCTCCCTCCTTTCATCATTCTCTAAAATATATGAACTAATCAGTAATCATGCACGATCGATAACTCTTCTTTTTTCAACTACCACAACTTGCTTTCCCCCAGCCAACACGGCTTTAAAAAAATAAATCAACCACCACTGCACTCTTCAGCTTTCTTTCCCCCCTCTACTCTGCTCTGGATAAAGGGGAGCATGCCGTCCGTGGAATTCTTCTCGCCTAACTGTCAACCTTGGGTATCAGAGGAATGGCACACAAGTGGTGGGCTTCTTACTTAACGGGTCGCACCCAGGCAGTTGAAATCCAGTTCACAACGAAACTTTTCGCCCCTAAATTTATTTCCAAACCCAAAACACTTGTCGCTTGTCCCTCAGGGCTCAATATTAGGTCCCCTTGCCTTCACACTATTCACCAATGACCCACCCAACTTCCTAGACGAGGACACCCTTACCTAACATGCGTATGACTGGAGTCAACTCCTAACCTGTCCAAAAAACTCAACTGCTGCCATGTCCCCACTAGTAAATAATAAGCTTCCCAAATGTCTGTATACTGCCATAACAACCTTAACCATATCTCTAGCTAAGACTACATACCTTTCCTTCTACTCCCCCCTCAACCCCCATAAATCTAGCCCCCTGATCCTAATCCTTACTCTCCATAACAAGTTACCCAACAATATACGAAACTCTTCCTCAATTTCAACTTTTAAGTCAAACATGAAATCATTTCTTGTATCCAAAAGGTTCTACTCGCTCCATGAATAGCTCTCTACATAAAATGTAATGTAATGTGAATTACCTATTTACTAGGAAAACGCTAAAGTCCCGCCGCGTTTTTAAAGTTTTTAGTTTGCGTGGGATATCTTTACTTTTGCAAGTGCTTTGTTTTGTTGCCTACGCATTGTAGGTGATTGTTGTCAAGTTTCTATTGTTTCTTGTCAATTGGTATTATTTACCGTAAAAAACTTATGTTAAAAGCTTTATTTCTATGGATTCTGGCTAACTTTTTCAACTTTTTCTTTCAAAAGGTACTACGTCACCATAACCTTAATGTCCATGTATAATATGAACGTTGTAGCCCCACCCGTTTGATCAGAATTGGCCCAAACGGCACGAAAATATCGCACAAAAAATCGAAAAAAATCGTAAAAGTACGATATTCATGAGAAATATTTCTTCGATTGTACCCAAAAACGTGGCAAGTCTAAGTTCAGAGATTTCGAAGGTCCTGTCAAATTTTCATCAAGATTGCATATGCCGTTTGCCCGGTAGATAGCGAACAAACAGACGGAAAAACAAGCAAAAAAAAAAAAAAAAAAAAAAAAAATACACCCGAGCTAAATTTTTTGGGGGGGTCAGTGAAATTGAAGTCTTCGCTTCACTCGCTTCGCTCGCTACGCTCATCCAATCAATCAATTTATCAAGTTAAAAATTATGAGGTAAGAAATTAATTTCCCTATATTATGGGACATATTATGTTTATTTACTGCCTACTTTACATACAATCATATTATTTTTATAACTTATCTACACTGTTCTCTTTCTCTCCATAAAAGAGTTATACCTATACCATGTATATGTCAAAGAGAATAAAGAACTATCATTATCATTATCATTATCATTATCATTATCACTTACCCTTATTTATTTATTTAACGTCAATCCCATTCAGTTAAAAAAACTGTTTTACAAAGGAGGACAACTAAATAAATCTAGTTACATAAATGCACACATTCCTAAACCAAGAAATGATGGTCTACAGTTAATATATCACAATCAGAAGTTAAAAATCTTTTGCCGGTAGCGGGAGTCGAACCCAGGACCTAGTGCATTGGAAACATACTCTATTAACCACTGGACCGACAAAACCATTTTACAAAACAAATATTAAAGTAGACTAGTTACTGCATTTAGTAGCTTATAACAAGTGATGAGACTGACAGTGTTGACTCTGATTCGGGAGGCCCTGGTTCAAATCCCGTCGAGACCGGCAATCCTGACTGAAGGTTTTTCCGAGGTTTCTTCAGTCGAATTAATGCGAATGCAAAGGATTGAGGCCTCTTGAACAGCCCTCGGAGATCTTTTCACAATTGTCCTACCCCTAATTTCAATATATCCTGTTAGCCCTTTCGTTCCCAGTGTAGCCATATGGCAACGGCAAGTTCAAATTTTTTTTGCGGGCAAATTTTGGTTTTTGAGTTTAACCCCAATTTTTTTTTTGGCAAATAAATATATGGATTTTTTTCCCAATTCAATGGGACGAATAGTGCCTTTTTGAGAGAAGATTGAAAATACTCAGGCGCTAAAAAGGCTAAAAACAGAAAATTTTTGGGTTTTCCCGAAAAAATAATAAATCTCCAGTGTTATTTGAGATACACAAAATCTTAAATATGCAAAAAATTCAGAAACAAATCTAGTTTTAGAAATGTACTTCAAATTTAAATTTTAACCAAAAATAAAGATTTTATTCAAAATCCAAAAATTCAAAACATTTACTTAAAAATCAAGATAAAAAATCAAGAAAAATTCCGAAATTCTTTTGAAGAAATGGATTTTTAATTGAATTATTACAACTACCTAATCAAGACAAATTAATTTGGGAATGAAAGGATTAGACACCTGAAGAGGGGCATGCAGTGAGAAAACTGTAATGTTGTACTAACAGGTTATGAAATATAACAAAGTCATAATGTCACCTATTGCTAGCAAAAGGATAGGTCATATCAATAATAAGAATATAATAATAATACAAATATATTTATATAATAAATATTAAATATAAATAAATACATTACAGTTTGTGACTGTCTCTAGGTGGGTAGACTCACTGTCGGACTTACTAAACTGGGTCCCAAGAAAATAGCCCCAATGGCCGTAACTTTTGGATCTCGTACACGCATACGACAATATACCCCAATTCGGTAGCTTCCCGCATCTCATCCACAACCCACACGCTCGTCGGCGAAACACGGTCCTATGCACTGAAAATACACGCATCACATACACACGCTACACGCATAATAATACACTAGACTTGTGCTCGTCTCTAGGTTCGACTAAGCTTTGACTTGTCTTGATAAATCACTGCGAGGTAGGTTGTAGACACTGGACTATATAAAACTGCAATTATTCATTGTATTATTATCATCGCTAAATTCGCTAGATAAAGATAGCTATGCAACACACGCCTTTCACGATGTTTATAGGTTGCGATGCTTCAGTGGGACTGGCGCATGGGGCTCTCGCACAGAACAGGGAACTATCCTCTCCTTGCGTAATATCTCCAGATGGCAGCAACTGTCCGATGCCAGATGCCCAGAAAGGGAATCACACCAGATAACGAGTTGCTAGCTGGGCCATCACTATTAATGCTGCCTATAGTATATACGTTTTGTTTCCACGTCAAATCTTGAAGTTATCATTAAAGAAAGAAAAGCAACAAACCAGTAATGTTCAGACGACAACGCAAACTATTGATCTATAGTTAAGAAAAAGTTATTGAGATTTATGGGAAACATAATTGCATTAAAAAAGCTTAACAAAAAGTTATCGGTTTTATCAACATTACAGTTATATGTTGGTGGGTATACCCACCATGGGTTTCCAAGTTGATTGATTGATTGAATATTGCTTATAACGTCTCATATTAATGCACATTGGCTATTCGAGATGATGAGTGGTGATAGATGAGGATGAAGTATTAACAGAAGGGAGGAGGGGAAACCCGGTACCAGCACGTAGCCCACTCCTTTCGAAAAGTACCAAGGGGACCAACAGCTTAACGTCCCATCCGAAAGGACGGTCTAACTTTGACAGTCATATATATGTTCCTCCACTGACCCGGACTGCCGAGCAGACGTCGAGGAGAACGAAGCCGTTCCAAGTTCAGGTCCAAGTTGGCTATATTTGTATATACAATATGGGATTGTCTGTAAATTTTTAAATACATAGTTAAAAATGCTGCATATTATTTATCATTGAGTATAGATTATAGAACATGACAAATTATCTAAATCATGTTACTAGACATTTATATTGTATAAAGTTTAACCTATAATAGGGGAGCGACTAAGATGCAACCCTAACTTTATTTTACCTGTCGTTTACACTTGTAATGCTTAATACCTGTGGTAGGTAGCATTTATGACAGTCCTGAAGCCACTTCTGAAGCTAAAAAATTAGATTATGTTTAATTCATAAAATCCATAAGCATTTTTAAAAACATTTTTCTAATTGTGTTATGGAAATGGGCCTTTAATTTTTAGGTTCTAATTTGCTTTCTGCCTTGTAAATGGGGCAGATATCAGCAATTTTAAAGTAATCTGGATATAATATTCTGTTTGATAGGCTGCATTAAAGAGGTAAATAAGTGGTTTAACAATAAGGGGACCGATGTTTTTAATTGTTTTGGTACTGATTTTATCATAACATAACCAAAAGCGGAGTAATATTTAGATCAGTAATGAGTTTGTTTCATCACTTGAGATAGGTTCTATGAACATTTGAGATTGGATTTAAGTTGGGCTTTGAGGTAAACCAGAGAATATGATATTACTAATAAGCAGGCTTGGAGGTGATCACCCTGTAGCTCACCCCAGAGCCCATTTCATACCAGTCCTGTAGCAGGTCATTGATCTTCAGCTTATCATACCTGGGTAATTTTTCTATCCTGGTTACGGTCCTGACTGTAACCAAAATATATGGGGAAGGGAACCTGAAAACTAATAGGCCATTCAAACAGTCAACGGATTCTTCATGTCCTATTTGGTTCAGATCAATTAAGAGGTTTGGTCACAAAGCACTATTATTTATGAGAGATCAGTTTGTAATGGCATAATATGCCAGTTTTACACAATGCACAGATTACATTTTACTCTACAATCCATACATGATACATATGTTTGCAGTTCAAAAGTTCAGTGACAATAGTGTTGTAGCAGAACTGGAGCAGAATATCATCTGCAGATATGAATAAATAATTTGTATTATTTATTTTAGTCAATCTCCTAAGTTGTTGAAGTGGTTCTGGCTCTGGACCAACCCTGTATATGTGTACGAGGAGCAGTAGGTATCAAAACTAGACAAATTAGGAAGGTGTTGTTGAAAGTATAAAGTCTGCGACCTACCTAACATTTTAAGGTAAAATGTCCTTTCCACCCACTGAAATATGTTTATTCGTGTTCCCAGTTTAAGTATTGTAGCCATTTAGGCCTCATCTACTTATACAAACTGAAATATAGCTTATAATGTTATAACTTATAAATAAAATATTACTTGTGGTTGCAATAGTTGTGTGCATGCAGGTTCAAACCATCCAGCTGCCCGCAGTTCCTACGGGTGTGGTTGCATCATTGTCATTGGATGTGGGTAGTGATGTGGAGGTGGGAATATTCCCTCATTGCCAATTAATTCCCCAAAACTGGGAATCTATTTTTAAATAATGTTTAAAGTATCAATCAGTTGTCACAGCCACTTTCTTGATGAAACCAATGAAACTTACTGATATGAGCAACTGGCTATAAAGAAACAGCCATGTGCCATTCCATGGCCGTCTGGGCCCGGGCTAGAATTGGCCCAGAGCATGGCTTTGCTAATCGTAAAAGGCGATTCAAGAGAAAAAGTACACCTCGCAAACATCAGCTAGTAGTAATAGTAGTAGTGGTTATAGAGCGGGGACCCACTTTTGGAAACTGACTGTACTTTTTTGTTTGAAATACATTTACCCCAATCATGATTTGCTTTATTTACGTTCAAGAGTGAAAAATAATGAATAAACTTTAATTAGAAGGAAATATACAGTGATATTGTACGTTTTTCCCTACTCTGGTACGCCACGCGCAGCTTCAGGTATTTTATTATTTACAGTGTATCTGTAAAATTTATGGTCATATTCAAGATAGCCATTTTGTTGCCAACATCATTAACTATTATATTGAGCATTTGAATAACCATTTTTGAAAAAAACTCTTACCTTTGCCATCAAACGAAAACAGTGCGTATTCTTTAAAAAAAAAACGTATCTTGAGGTCTATTTGATCATGAAACAGACTGTAATTATGTATTTGGACGTATAACAAGTACACTATATTAAAACGTGATTAATGGTGAAAACATGGACATAAATATGATGTCTGGAAGTGCATTTATAACAAAGAAATTTCACATTTAAGTTGTCACTGTGCGGACAAAAAAATTGAGCGTCGCGACTCTATGAAGGCGAACAAAATGTTGAGTTAATCAAGCTTAAAATTAAAGCTGTGGGTGTTGGGAATCGAATGGTATGCGTGAACCTTTGCCACCTCGTTTCAGCCTACAATTTTGCCTATCGGAACGACTATGTGGGCTATCCTCAGAAAACCTCAGAATTCTAAAAACTTACAAAAATCCCAGACAAGGCGTTACACAGAAAAACAAAATAACAAAACAAACAGTTACCATGAGTGACCAGGCCCCTCCTTCTATAAAATGCATTACTTCTCACACCCACAATATCACATTTGAGAATTTCTGGTATGGTCATGGTAACTGTTTGTTTTGTTATTTTGTTTTTCTGTTTAACACCTTGTCTGGGATTTTATTTTTGTAAGTTTTTAGAATTAATATCTTGTTTTCTGAGGATAGCCCACACAGTTGGGCTAAAACATCAAAAGCAATAAAAGCAGATTCAACGCTGCGAAATGTCCCAACCAATTGTGTTAATTATTTACCGGGCCGCGAAAGCCTTAAATTTGAAATAGTAATGATAATAATAATATTATTAATAATAATAATAATAATAATAATAATAAAAATAATAATAATAATAAAAATACAGGCATTTAAGGTTTGTGCAGCCTTGGATATTTTCTGTACGCTACAGACCAAAATACTTCAAAAGACATCATTAGACAATGGTTTTTATTGTTACTTACTAAATTAAGTAAAATTCTTTAAAAATCATCACAAATTTTCTTGACAGCATCAAACATTTCAGATGTTAAGAATTTGTCTCTTAGATCCCAGAAAACAGTTCTTGAATCACAATTTGCATGGCACTAAGAATAATATAAACACCTTATTCCAGCAGCCATTGCTCACGGAATATAACATAACACTCTCAAGTATTAAACAGAATTATTTTTATAAAGTTTACATTTGTGAAGGATTACAATACATTAAAAATGCTAATAGCTAGACTAGATGCTTTCTAAAATTATATTTTTTGGATCATGAGTAGCATGCATTAGAATATTTGAGATTCTTTGCAATATCATTAATGTACATTTGCTGGGTTAAAAATTAAAATGTAATAAATTGCATTATAATAACAAAACTATTATAAAGTTATGTAGGTAGGTACATTGCAGTGAATCTTACAAAACTCAATAGGTTACGTATAATGTATGTTTTTTATAAAATATTATAAATGGTTACTTCAGGGGTCGGTTTGCCGGTCCGCAAGGTGATGAAGATCGGCATAGTTGACGATGGCACGATGTAAGAACTCATATTGGGCCTAGAAACAACAAAATAAATTGCTCACATTAGACTGTTACTACTACTACATGAATACACATTATCAAATGAAATAGCAAATCAATAAAGGCCAGCAGGCCCTACCATGATTTAAAACAGTTGCCAGACAATGACATTTATCAACATGTAAATTTTAGTTTTTATAGCAAAGTAGCATCTATGGGCAGGAACAATGAACATACTTCATGCCTTGTTGAACAGTCGTCAGTAGGCTACGCAAAGAAAAATATTGCACAGATTGGGACAATGGGTTACCCTATTGATTGAGAGTGATTATCAGTATCATCGATTGTTAATATCCCAACCACTTGAGATCACACTATTATACGTACTAGTCCATGGCTCAAAATTACGGTCACCAACTCGCCGAGTTCAAATTCACAGATGGCAAGCTCATTTTAAGGGGGGTGTAAAAAAAAAATTAGTTTTTTTTTTAGTTTTAAAGTTTAGGCCTAGGCTTATGCCTTTAAGTCTACAAATAAACAAACTTGCCATTAACGACTTGCAGTTCAGTTGGTATTGTCACCCAGGCACTCACTAATTTTAGTAGGCCTAGGCCAAAGTGATAGTACTGACGATGAGCATAGGCCTACTTGGATATGGCTAGGCGTACCCCATTATTAACTTAATATGTAGGGCCTACTGTTAAAACTAGGCCTACTATAGAGGTAGGACTACCTACTGTGATGTTGCTCAAAGTGTGTAGATTTTCATCAAAATGAGTGTTATATGCAGAAAATTTTCCGGGGGCAAGCCCTCCGGATCCCCTACTTGACGGGGGGAGCCCCCCGAACCCCCCGCCTTTTAAACCTTCGGAGTCCCTATGACGATGGTTTTTCATTGACTAGTGCCTATTTCATTGAAATTTTGAGCCCTGCGTACTACATTTCTGACATATAGGCCAGCAGCAGAATAATAGGGTTGCGCAAACCAGTTCCTTTTTAATTTCATACCAAACTCAAACTTTCAACTAGATAATTCATTGAACTTTGAACTTATAAAAATTCAAACCGAACCAGAAACGAACTCGAACCTTAAAGGTTAAACCTAGGGTAGGGTCCCAGGCTTACTTATCTTGCCCAATAATAATGTTACAAGAATCAAATACAGTACATTCTTGTCCTAAAATGTCCAGGGATTCTTCTGATATATTTTTTAATCATGTGGGGAAAACATTTTAGGCCTAGGGGTAGGCAGGCCAAGGCTAGCCAACCAACAATCAACATCACCGTCTGATGAAAAATCATAAATAGATTGATCAAATAAAGCGTCCACACCACTTTCATAGCCAAACCTGAAGACAATGCATCAAAACCAACATTAATATGGGTTTCTTGAAATCTTTAACTGCTAAAAAAATTTGGACCGTCAATATCACCATCACATTCCGAAGAAAACTCAGTAGATCGATAAAATTATGCGTCGATGTAATTTTAATCTTTTTTACCCGAAGAAAATCCACCAGCATCCACAATAAAAATTATTTCTTGCAATTTCAAGTGTCCAGAAAATACGCGTCTAGAAAAGTCCGCCATTTTAAGATTTTGAGAGTTCTGTGGAAAGTTGATTTATTGAAAATATATCGCTTGCCAGAGCAATTTCGACTCCCCGTGCCAACTAAATGGAAGAAAATCGATAGAAAGAAGAATATAAACTTAAATTCAATACCTGTGGAAGATGGTTGGCTGCACTGCGCTTTGACTTTCGATACGTTGACAGGTCGCAGCCACGCCACGCGCGCTGTGCAGTGAATCGTGACATTTCAATTTCGAGCGGGAAGTTCGAAATAACGCACAAACTTTGATATTTACGAACTTCAAACCAATTTTTCGAAATTGAACCCGAACCAAACTGTTCCAAGGTTTGAGTTCGAGTTCGAAATTCATAAATTCGCACAACACTTATGAATAACGATTAATGATAGATTAAAGCCAAGATTGCATACAAAGTATGTATGTACTGTATTTGATTTCCACAAGTGTATCCATTAGGGTTGCAGTTCAATATGAATTTTCATATCGATAATTGCGCATGTGCAATCGATTATTGATTGATTAATATTGATATTTTTTACGTCGATCGATAATCGAATACAAATTAGGCCTACTATACTTTCTCGCATACTGACGCAGACCGTGGACCTTTTGTGAGTACATCCTTTTCTATACTATAAAAAGAGCTTATTGGCCTGGAACATCCTTTTGTTCAAAATAGGGTTTTTCGACGCCAGCGACGTCTTACGCGACCCCCCCCCCCCACACACACATGGCTGGTCGGTCCGACGAGAGCGTGCTACGTAGTGTACACAGATGCTACCTGGCTCGTGTGTTGTCTGCGTGAAGGTCATGCTTCTTGGAAATCTTAGTTCTGTGAAGTTTCATTTCAGCTTTTGTTGTGATTATTGTTCATTTAATCATTCATTTAACAAGATATTATGAGTAACTACGTCTACGTATGCAATGCTCCGATATTTATTACGTGACGAGATGAATAATATTTAGGGGTGGGCGAACGTTCGAAAACTCAAGCCCAAGCCGAGCTTTTTTTTAAGTTTGGCTCAGCCCGGGCTTGACTTTTAAGGCTCGCGTTTGGTTTATATCAAAACTTCGAACTTTAAACGAGCTTCATCTTGAAATTACGTCAAAAACACGCCAAAAACTGATTTTATATATCATTCGCGTAATTAATAACAAACCAGCAATCCCCATGGGCCCATATTGGATATTTCTAACAGCTGATTTTCCAACGCCTTGAAAAGTTCTCGTGTTGTCACGCTGTGACGTCACGACGAAGTTTGAAGGTGGTGTGCGTCTATGATTGGCTCAAATGGTAATTTTTGACCTGGAATTAAAGGAAGCCATTTCTTCTTATACATTGTACTTTAATTATCACATATTTTAAAAAAAAATGATGATTATTTAATATAACTAGAGTCATTTTACCTAAACCACACCAAAACCCTAGTTTGGAACGCGTCAGTTATGCTCCGCCTCCGGCGTGTGGGCGGAGCATGGGCGTGTCAACGCTCGCAGCGTGTGTTTCTTACTGCGCGGTCGACTTGTTTGCACACGCATACCTACTGTCAAAGTTTCCCTGGCCTAGGCCTAGGCCGTATTTTTCTTGTGTTTGTTAATAACTAAATATCAGTCATGGACAGCAGTGAGTGTGACGAAGACGATCCTGATACTACACATACTGATACAGGTGTACGACTGTCGATGATAGCAAACAGAATGTGTGTATATTTCAAGTATATTCACTTGGAAATAGGGTTGCCGTTTGATAATCGATATATCGATCGATACGATTATTTCCCGAAACGATCAATAATCGATTCAGTCTTCCAGAATCGATTATCGATATTTCGATAATCGAATAGCTCGCCCGCCCGAAATTTTGTAATTTACCGCCCGCTCTGCA
Organism: Sweltsa coloradensis; assembly: GCA_024449915.1. NCBI lineage: Eukaryota > Metazoa > Arthropoda > Insecta > Plecoptera > Chloroperlidae > Sweltsa > Sweltsa coloradensis. Next base: position 912,993 of record JAMZAV010000210.1, on the reverse strand, counting down.
GAACTTCATAAAATAGTACCAGTCAAGACATAAATCGCTTTATTCCGTGAAAAATGCGTCCACTGCGAGATCTACAACACTCGTAACGCGTGAAGTACGAAGCGCCTGCACTGTGCAGTATAGGCCACCAGCATGACGCGTGTGTGTTACGGGCCGGCTCGGCTCGGACGGCAGGCAGCTGCATTCCCGCGCCGATCAGGCGCTGATTGCACAACCTCGGCGCGTCACGGCCAAGCAAGGTCAACAAGTATTTGATCTAGATGCATTCCTCCTCATTCCGCGCTAACTCGGTATCGCTTTTCTTCTTTCCGTAGTGCTACGATAATATTATCTTACTAATGTCTAACAATATTCATCTCGTCTCACGTAATAACTATCGGAGCATTGAATAGTTAAACTGATAATATCTCGTAAATGAATGAACGACAATCTCAACAAAAGCTGAAATGAAACTTCACAGAACCACGATTTCCAAGAAGAACGACCTTCACAAAGACAACACTAAAGCCGGGTAGCGTAGCGCGGTCTGTCTACTCCACTTAGCTCGCTCTCGTCGCGCCGGCCAGACGCGTGGGGCGGGGGAGGGGGAGCTCGTGAAAGACTATTATAGCGTGGAAAAACCCTGTTCTGAGCAAATAGAAGGAACAAAAGGATGCACTCGCAAAAGGTCCACGGTCCGCGTCGGTATACCAGCAAATTTAGGCCTAATTTTGATTCGATTATCGATCGATATTTTTTTAAAACGATTATCGCGATCGATAATCGATTTAACTGGTCCGATTATCGATACTGAAATTCGTATCGAACGGCAACCCTACTTGGAAACCTCAATGAATTAATATCCCATCAATACCAAGCACTGAAAATAGGACTAGCAATTTGCCAGTTTCAGCCACGTTGGTCTACACAATATAGTGGTCCCAACGAAAGAATGCAGGTGTCTCGAAATTGTTTTCCCAACGTAACAACTTTGTCAATTATATTCACGCTAGCTCAGCGTGGATCTAGCATACGGAGGAACTCTGTGATATAGCACAGATAATTTTTGCTTGCGTTGGTAAAAGATATTTCTCTTTCATACACAAAGGCCACATTCCTTTTACAGCACATTCATTCTACTCCCACCACTACCGAGAATCTGCATTCTTTCGTTGGAGCAAGTATAGCAGAAATGAAATATTGTCATTTGTTGGGCCAAAAAATTCAATATCAGGATATTGGTATTAATTTTTAAACTGCAATATGATATCGAAAAATGGCGCCAATATCGATATTGAAAAAATATCATGAACATCTCGAATGTGTTTTCAAATAAATATAATCATAACCATGACAATAACTTACAATTGTTTGTATCATGCCGTGCCGCTGCGAGCGTAGTTTGCGGGTGGTGGTGGAAATGTCCACCCTCTTCTCCACACGCAACTGCTGAACCAGGATACTCAGAGCCACAAACATGGAGCTTCGCTCGGAGCCACAACTGCAGTGCACGGCGATGGGGCCGAGGACTGCAACCTCTTCTCCCTGCGTCTGATCCACCAGCTCGAGAAGGCCTCTTGTGACTTCAGGGACCTCCCCTTCTACTGTTGGCCACCCATTGTACTGGTATTGAGTCACCAGTACGGTTTCATCAGTCTGGAAAACATCACAGAAACCATTCATCTAGATCATCCAACTAACACACAACAGCACTATTTTCTCTGTGTTAATTTGGCCTCGTCAGAACTCGAAACTCTTTTTCTCACTTTCAATGAGGCAAGGTCGCGTTTTAGATTTTCATCTTTAAAGGATTTAGAAGCATTTGACTACATGTACTACATGTAACATGTAAGGTTCCCGTATGAAAAGTAAACAATAGATGATGGGGAAGGATGCATACGCTGCGGCTAGGGGGAAAAGACGTTGCTATATAGAGTGGAAAAACCCTGTTTTGAGCAAATAGATGGACAAAGGATGCACTCGCAAAAGGTCCACGGTCCGCGTCGGTATACCAGCAAATTTAGGCCTAATTTGATTTGATTATCGATTATCGATCGATATTTTTTTTAAACGATTATCGCGATCGATAATCGATTTAACTGGTCCGATTATCTAGGTTACCATACGTCCGGTTAAACCCGGACATGTCCTCTTTTTCGTATGCTGTTTATGCGTCCGGGCGGCTTTTTCATAAAAGCGTGAAATGTCCGGGTTTTTGTATAATTACGGGCGCGGCTACATTTATCACGAAAATCAGACTATACGTACACTATTCGATGACGCATTGACGCGGCTCGGCGCGGCATGGTTAACGTAGTCGGCGGTCAGATACGTGCATGCAAGAGCAAGACATCTCCGTTCGGGTGGCAGTACAGCCTTGGCCTTGTTCCGTTATTGCCGTGACCGTGAGGCCGGTCGGCAGTCGGCTGTTGCAGTGACAGTGTCAAGTTTCGCGCTATGTCTAAGCGTAAATGTAAGTTTTCTGACAAGCTCGGAGAAAAGTATCCATCTTTTAAGAAAGGTAGATATGACTGGGAAGCCGAGTGTCTTATATGTAGTAATGGTACTTTCATCTCTATTGCAAACAAAGGAAGTCTAGATTTAGAAGCTCACATAAAAACAACAAAACATGTTAATTGTGTTCAGAGTGCCTCTAGTTCATTGAAAATTGACTCATTTTTCACACCTAAAGGGTCAAAATTAGAAAATGATATTTCGGCAGCTGAGGGAGCTGTAGCTTTCCACACGGTTAGGCATCATCAGAGCTACAAGTCAATGGATTGCACTACCCTGGTAAACAAAAAAATGTTCCATGATTCGGCAATTGCAAAGAGAGTGACGTGTGCTCGCACGAAAACAAAAGCAATTGTCAGTGGTGTGTTGGCTCCTCATAGTATAGACTCCGTTTGTGAAACTTTGGGAAATATTCCTTACATAGGGGTCGCAACTGATGGCAGCAACCATGGGTCTACAAAGCTATTTCCTTTGCTTGTACAATATTTTGATGTTAATAAAGGTGTACAAACGAAAATTTTGGAACTACGTAGTGTGAAAAATGAAACAGCAATCACAATCTCAACCTTCATTATTGATACATTGATGAAACATAAACTTTTAAAAAAGTGCGTAGCATTCTCTGCTGACAACACGAATACTAACTTTGGCGGAGTTCGACGCGCTCCAGGGGAAAACATTTACACAAAATTAAAAACTTCCGTTAATAATGAACTTGTAGGCATTGGGTGCCCCGCCCATATCATGCACAACTGCATACAGCATGGTGCAGATTCTCTATCAGTCGACGTCGAGAGTATTGTTCTCAAGTTATTCAACTACTTTTCCATCTATACGGTTCGAACAGAGGCTTTGAAAGAATTCAGTGATTTTGTTGACATAAATTATCGTCCACTCCTTTATCACAGCAAAACAAGGTGGTTGTCACTGTTCCCCGCTATTCATAGACTCCTCCAAATGTTTCCTGCTTTGAAGTCGTACTTCGAGTCACAACCTCAACCACCCGTCGCATTGAAGAATTTCTTCAATAATGTTCTAAGTGAGGCTTATTTATATTTCCTGCATTCATTGATGTCAGTCTTCACTGTCAACATTGAATCGATGGAGAGGGAGAAAAACTCTTTAATTGAGATTTCTGCAATATTAGAGTCTACTCAAGCAGTGTTAGTGGAGCGAGTTGGCCAAACATTTATGCCTATGAAGGTTAAACAAATCTTACGCAATGTGCGGGAAGATGGGTATGGAAAGGAATGCGATGATTTCGTAAGAGAAGTAAATGCTCTATACAATGTTTGTATAGAGTATTTAAACATGTGGCTTAAGCCAATGAAAGAATTTGACTGTTTCAAATGGATGGAGTTATCAAAGGTACCGGAATGGAGTAGCGTTGAAACATGTTTATTGTATCTAAATGAAAAGGGCGTTCAAATTGATGACACAAAATGCTTTGACCAATTTACAAACTTGAAAAGTTTTGTTCAAAGCAAACTAAGTGATGCCACTTTTTGTAAATCATTATCCAGTGAGCAGTGGTTAGCTTACTTCAAGCAAAATTTAAATGTAGAGTGTTACTCTCAACTACTTAAAATTGCACACTTTTTCTTTGCCATTCCAAGCCATAATGCTGGCGTGGAACGATTGTTCTCGCTTGTAAACGCACAATGGAGCAAGGAAAGAAATCGTTTAAGCGTAGAATCAGTAAAGGGCATTGTAACTACCCAATACAATTACAAAGATATCACATGCGCAGATTTTCACACATACTTGTTAAGCAAGCCACACCTTCTCAGACAAATAGCTTCGTCAGAGAAATATAACAAGGTAGCCACCAGCGGACCTACTAATGAAGATGCACGTGAAGAGATGGCTGAAAGTGATTGCAGTGTCACTGATTATGAATCAGATGCATAAAAAAATCAACCTTGGCTAATTGGGGTTCGAAATGTAATTTTTGTGTATAATCTAGCGATTTGATGTAAACAGTAATAAATAATGACAATAAAAAGTATAATGCAAATTAGATATGTGATTTATTAGCGAAAAACAATTTGCTAAAAACAATGTCCTCTTTTTTCACCAGCACTTATGGCAACCCTACGATTATCGATACTGAAATTCGTATCGAACGGCAACCCTACTTGGAAACCTCAATGAATTAATATCCCATCAATATCAAGCACTGAAAATAGGACTAGCAATTTGCCAGTTTCAGCCACGTTGGTCTACACAATATAGTGGTCCCAACGAAAGAATGCAGGTGTCTCGAAATTGTTTTCCCAACGTAACAACTTTGTCAATTATATTCACGCTAGCTCAGCGTGGATCTAGCATACGGAGGAACTCTGTGATATAGCACAGATAATTTTTGCTTGCGTTGGTAAAAGATATTTCTCTTTCATACACAAAGGCCACATTCCTTTTACAGCACATTCATTCTACTCCCACCACTACCGAGAATCTGCATTCTTTCGTTGGAGCAAGTATAGCAGAAATGAAATATTGTCATTTGTTGGGCCAAAAAATTCAATATCAGGATATTGGTATTAATTTTTAAACTGCAATATGATATCGAAAAATGGCGCCAATATCGATATTGAAAAAAATATCATGAACATCTCGAATGTGTTTTCAAATAAATATAATCATAACCATGACAATAACTTACAATTGTTTGTATCATGCCGTGCCGCTGCGAGCGTAGTTTGCGGGTGGTGGTGGAAATGTCCACCCTCTTCTCCACACGCAACTGCTGAACCAGGATACTCAGAGCCACAAACATGGAGCTTCGCTCGGAGCCACAACTGCAGTGCACGGCGATGGGGCCTAGGACTGCAACCTCTTCTCCTTGCGTCTGATCCACCAGCTCGAGAAGGCCTCTTGTAACTTCAGGGACCTCCCCTTCTACTGTTGGCCACCCATTGTACTGGTATTGAGTCACCAGTACGGTTTCATCAGTCTGGAAAACATCACAGAAACCATTCATCTAGATCATCCAACTAACACACAACAGCACTATTTTCTCTGTGTTAATTTGGCCTCGTCAGAACTCGAAACCCATTTTTCTCACTTTCAATTGAGGCAAAGGTCGCGTTTTAGATTTTCATCTTTAGAAAGGATGCTCACCAGCAAGCAATTTGCCAGCTACACATGATAACGATGACATCGGTAACAATGGATTAAGGTTTCCCTGTATAGGAATCCACCCCCAGGTAGAACTAACAACAAAAGCTCCGACAAGCAAAACCTTTATATTCAACCAAACATAGATGTTAAAATTCAATATAAACTTTGGGTTGCATAAATATTAATACAGTAAGAACTCTATTATCCGAGTTGGATGAGTCCGGGGGCACCTCGGATTACCGAAAAACTCGGATGACGCGTTTTTTTGTTTATTTGCTCTCGTAGCATAGCCTGATAGATAAAGGAACATAAAATACACGCGAATCACTTCATACAGGGTACACCAAATGATTTAATAGCTTGCAAATCAAGCTCACAACACACGTACACAATTAGGCCTACATGTCGTAACAAAAACGCATGTCTAGGCCTAAACTCGACGCAGTAGGCCTAGGCCTAGCTCTCGTTCTCATATGGGAAAACTTCTCACTATTATCGCCCGCGCTGAAGCTCTCGTCGCAAGATAAGTCTGGGAAAGAAATAAAATAAGCCCAGGAATAACAATTCAATGCGTCGTGATTACGAATTTCGTGAATCGGTTGAAACATGATCGTATCACTTCTTCTTCCACCTTTCCACAACGACCATCTTTGATCAGCTGTGACTGTGAGTTGGTTGGATGCGCACGCGCAGGCAGCCAAGCCAGAAGCCAGGACTTCATGTGAGGGGTTTGCGCGCGCCGTGCGTCGGGAAGGCTCGTTACCGGCGATGCGCGCGATGCACACTGCTCGAGAGTCAAGATATATCGCCGATCTATCTCATGGGAAGCAGTCGTGTTGCGCCCACCGCTAGGCCTACAAATGTATTAAAAATGCGCAGCGCGACGTCTGAATTTATTTTTATCTTTAATTTACGTATTTATTTATTTAATTTTTTTTTATGGAGCTCGGATAATCGAAGATCGGATAATCGAGGTTTTACTGTATTTCACTGTTTCTGAACAATGTTTTTGAAGTGAACCATAAATGTTGCTCTTTTCAGGTCACACTAGAGGGCAAACAGCCGACACTTATGTTTCACAGTTAGCTACCTTAGTGTTTGTAACGCTGAGCTCTCTCCGAGTGTAATAAGGGCAGCTCTCGCTCTGAATGTACTTGATGCGTATGTGGTCGTGCATAGTTTCGTCGTCTGGCCAATAGCGTAGACATTTCTTTGGTCCATCTCCGAGCTGAAACAAGAATTGGAAACTTAAAAGACCAAGACTGGAGAGGCAACAATGAACAATGCTGAATGTGGTTGAAACCTCATTGGACATGAGATAGAAGACAACAACTGGTTATGTGGAAAATTACCAAATTAAAACCAAACGACAAACACATTTTTTTTTACAATTTAACTAAAACGGGCCAATTACTTTACGTAAATTCTACAGTAGAAGAATAGAAACAACTCAATTCCAGCTTCAAACAGGACATGACTTGCTTGGAAAGCACCTTCATAGATTTGGAGTTTTTCAATCTAGTGTGTTGAATGTGTGGAGCTGGCAAACAAAACAAAAAACATCTTTTGAATGTAGGCCCAATATAATATCAAGGTTGAACGGGACAAAATGCCAAATGGCATGGATCGGAGTGAACAGGAGTCCTTTCTCTACTGCCTGACTAGAAAACACATGATGACACGAATATTGTCAATTGTGGGCATATGGATAGAAGAAGTCTTTTTCACCTATCAAATGTAAATTAAAATTAATAAAACCAATCACTTACTTACTGCAAATATCAAAATTTGAGTTTTTTTTTTTAGTTCTCGTTAGTGCAATTTCCCGCATCCAATTTTTTTACTGTCAGTCTCTTCAACATCGTTGGGAGCGAGGTTTCACTTTATTCCGCCTACATAACGTTAACACCGGCACTCACTTCCCGTAGGCTTGATAACCATGGCGACTATTTGTGTCTATATTGATGCATTCCTGGGCCCCAATTCTGTAACTTCTACCGGATTGGATTAGTAGGTAATTGCACGAATTGGGCTCGTAAGTGACGAGTTACTGTGTGTATATCATGGTAAACAGACTTGTGACACATCGCTTTGGAGCTCGATTCGTGCGATTACCTACGAATCCTATCCAGGGGCGTGAGACTCGACAGGACTCAACTTCCACGTGGTTTTGAATGTGTCGGCAAATCTGATTCCGTCCATAAAGAAACGATTTCGACATTTGGTAGACTAGAGTTTTGTTTCCGATTGACAGAATCAATCCGTAACTAGCGTCTGTAGTAGGGATGACTTCGGGTACCCGGAAACCAGTTCGGAACCGGTTCCATTACGATCCGGTTCCCCTTTTTCGGAACCGGTTCCATTACGATCCGGTTCCCCTTTTTCGGAACCGGTTCTATTTTCCTCGAATGCTGACTGTACGATACTGCTGGAAGACGCCCGCGCACGCTGCACGTGCCGCGCGACCCACCACTTGTGTCCTTGTCTGGCCTGGTGGTTGCTAATGTTTGTAGGCTGACCGGTTGACGCGCCACTACTGCATGGCAGTAGCTCTTTGTCTTTTGTACCGCAAATAACGTGATTAGTGCTTCAATGAGTGCTTCAAGTAGCTCGAAACGAGCTAATACATCATTTGTTTGGGACTATTGTTCCAAAGTCAAAGACAACCAGGTAAGTGATGTTATTATTATTTTACCAGCACGCCATATGTGTGAAGGCCTAGCCCTACTATTCATTGCGTACGTAGACTAACTCTCACTTTTGTTTTACTTTTAGTTGAAATGTAATAAATGCGGCGAGTTATTTGCGTTTTCGGGTTCTTCTACTTCATCAATCGGAAAACATTTAAAAACTAAGCACAACATAGGCATACTCAATAATGATGATCCCGACGACCCGGCGCCCAAATCTAAACAAATGTCGTTGTCGACCTTCGGATTTACACCCGGTAGACTGTGTGGTTTAGAGAGACAAAGGGATATTACCGAACTCACCGCAGACATGGTGGCAAAGCACAACTTGCCACTACATTTCCCGGAGTATGAAGGCTTCAGAAAACTGATGACGTATGTAGAGCCAAATTACAAACATGTACAATACGAAACTATTAAAAAGGTTATCGGCCGGAAGGCAACTACATTGAAAGAAAAGATCAAAGCGGACTTAGCGTCCATACGTTACGTATCTCTTACGACCGACGCCTGGACATCTATAAACTGTGAAAGCTATCTAGCTGTGAATGCTAGCTATATCGATGAAGATTTTCAAATACATTCACCTGTTTTGGACACCATTCTACTGACAGATAAACACACTAGTGATTATTTGAGTGAAAACCTTGAAAATGTTGTGGAAACTTATGGCATAAACAATAAAATTAGTGCGATTGTCCATGACAATGCATCAAACATAAAACACGTAGCCGACGCCATAAACCAGGGCGTAGACATAGGATGTGCAGCTCATCTACTACAATTGTGCATTCAAGAGTCAATGGGGACAAACAAGGTATCCAACCATCCCATTGCCAAAGCAGTGAGTGCTGCAAGTCGACTAGTGGGGCATTTTAGCCATAGCTCATCGGCAACAGCCGAACTGAATAGACGGCAGGCCTTAATGGAACCAAATAAGGAAACTTTGAAATTTATACAACAATGCAAAACGAGATGGAATTCCATTTGCGATATGTTTGATCGTTTGTTAAAATTACGGTGGCCTATTGTTGCTGTTTTAGGTGATGTTAATTATACTAAAATAGCAGATGCAAGGGTTTTAGAACTGAAGGCTGAACAGTAGGATTTGATAAAGGATTTGACACCCATCCTCTCGGTCTTAAAAACTGCGAATACTATGTTGTGTGGTGAAAAGTACGTTTCAATCTCAATGATGTATCCAGTGATGCATAACTTACTGTTCCACCTGCTGTGAGATGAAAACGACAATGGTGTGAAAACGACAGTGGCTCGTTGGTCTTGTGGTTAGCGTATCTGCTTCCAATGCAGAAGGTCCAGGGTTCGATTCCCGACAAAGTCAGAAGTTTTTTAACTTCTGATTTGGACTTAAATCCATCAGTTCTTGTCTTAGGAGTTTGTAAACGGTGACTTTGGAGCCGTCCTAGCAACGAAGCACATAATAAATTTCAGAGTTGTTCTGAATCGGCCTTGTTGATTCTGGCGTTGATTCGCGGGTGTTCGCACTGTCCATACCACTGATTGCTATATTTCCTATTAAAAATATTGATCTTTGGTTGGTTATCGCTCACTCGTTGATTGCGTCGGGGCCTGCAGGGTTGGCTTGGTCGCTTTGATTTAAAGTCCCCCACTGAAAATCAGTTATATAACTGAGTGGGTAGACTCTAAATAAAATTTATTTATTTATTTATAAACCTTCAAGGTGTCAATGACAACAGAAATAAACAGGCGATTCTTTGATAATGTTATTGAATATGCAGCTGTAGCGACCGCACTAGATCCGCGCTACAAACTCCTTGAATGTTTCACGGAGCTACAAAGGAAGAATGTCTTATCTAAACTTAAAACAGCAGTCCGTGCGGAAGAAATTGATAATTCCCAGACACAAGACGCGTCTCAAGATGATAACAATCAACCTTCCACATCATCGAAGAGCGACTTCTTTATTGCCTACAAAAGAAGTAACACAACCGGTTGTGGCAATATGTCTGCTAATGAGGAACTCGAGAGGTTAGTAAACATTCAAAATATATAATTTGAAAGTTGTAATTCATTGTTCTTACATTTTTAATGTCGATTCAATAAGGTGGTCTGCCCGCACTTTGTACATTTATGGTTTGTGCCCGCCTGATGATAAGCTTGCTGGCTTCTGCGGGCACTTAGTGCAGCGCTGGCGGGTGGGTGGGGGTATAGAGAACGTTTGATGTGATGCGCTCATGCCGCTCGGTCAAACTAGCATGAGTCACGGTCACTAACTGATTACTAAACTGCTGGCTATGCATACAAGAGACCCGAGCACGGTTCGTCTCCGTATTGCAGGCTTTTAGTTTTGCACATCTTATTCTTATCATTTTCTTTCTACAGTTACAACAAAGTCGAAGAAATCGACCTGGATGAAAATCCACTTGCCTGGTGGCGTGCTAATTCGCTACGTTATCGCCGTTTGTCTAAACTTGCTATGAAATACTTGGGCACGCCAGCCACATCTGTTGCGAGTGAGCGGCACTTTTCCGCGGCTGGCCGAATCATCACAAAGAGCAGGTCTAGGCTAGCGCCAGACACGCCGAGATCACTCCTACTGCTGCACCACAACTCACAATAAATCACAGTTCACTTCACACAAAGACAAGGCCTGGACAATGTAGCGGCGGCAATTTATTAATTTGATTCAAGATAACTTTTCTCTCCTTAATCTGTGATCTGTGTTAGTGTACATTCACACAATAAATTGATAAATAAATACTAGTTGTACTCTCAGTCAATGAATGAATCACCCAATCATCCAAATAAAACAAAGAATGAGGCAGCTAGGCGATGCTGCAGTCGGTAGTTGCCACCCTGCAAAGGTTGTATCATACACGTATTTTCAAGGACGCGCACTGCAGTTCAACTTGAAACGAATGGAAAGCCGCTTCAGTAAGTGTCACATAAATATAATTAGAGGTACGTGAAAATAGCGTTTTGTGAATAGATGCTACAAAGCGCTATTTTTTCACTTAAAACTAAGGTTTTCCAGTTCCATTTTATTTTATTTTTCATAGTAGGGACAGTTTGTTTGTACACATTTTTATGCATTGATATTGATTCAACCTTGATGACATAATTTCAAAATAATAATATGAAAAATCTTCATACACAAGTTTTTGAAGGTGGCCAAAAAAATAGATGCTACAAAACGCTATAAAATGACACTTGAAAATGCTATTTTCACGTACCTCTAAATATAATATGTTTTATCTAAACAAAATTTAATGTTCAGGAACCGGTTCCAAACCGGATCCGGCGAGGGTGGATCCGGTTCCGGATTTTTCGACCCGAAGTCATCTCTAGACTCTGTAGCAGGGATTTTACCATTGTAGAGTCAGTCGGCAGATTCGTTATAAAATTAAAAGTGTCCAACCCCATGCTTTTGTAAGAAGAAACCAGCCAGCTGCATATTTATAAGGCAGTGAGTGTTTTGTGCAGCCGTGTTTTGTTTGTCCATCTTGTGAACGTGAACAACGTCAAATTTAAGGTTTAATTGCTAGTTACTATATCTACAATTAAATAATAATGAAACTAAAATATTGTGCAACAATATCAAATTAGTGTACTGTGGACCAACAAATCAAGAAATATTCCGGTATTTAAGCATAATATGATGCTATGTTAGGCCTATCAAAATAAAAATGAAGGATTTTATGGTTTATGAATTTTCTATTGTCGGAAGTGTTTCCGACAACCAAATAGCAGACGGAATCGAAAGATTCGTAGAGTCTACCGATTGTCGGAATACAGCGCGGAAATCAACCAAACCACGCGAATTCAGCGTCGAGTCTCACCCCCAGCTGTAGAAGTTATAGAATAGGGGCCCTGTATGAAACAAGCATAACTAGGTAGGCCTGCTGACTCTCTATCACACCCATTCATTCCTCTGTCTGTTAGCCACCTGCTGCGTATCTACTCCCATGACGAATGACGGAGAGCTAGTCAAGAGAAAGACACTCGATGCGTTGATCAACAAAATGAAAAGCAAAAAGACAAGCAAGGTCCACTCTACCCACGATTCGCATGTTGAATAACATTCAGGTCCAGTAGGCATAGTTCCTACGAAATATTTGTAGTAGCAATTTGTATTATGCATCTAGGCTACAACTAAAATAAAAATTTCTTTCATACTAAGGCCTCCTCCCTCCACCCCTTAGCTGCATACATAGGCCCCTTATGTTTTCCAAGTTTCAAATCTCTCTGCTTCATGGTAACACTAGTCACAACATAATTTTATTTTCCTGACATACTCCGTCCGTACTTGTTATTATTTAATTTCCCTGACTTTCCAGATTGTTGGTAGCCCTACATATATTCACTAACCAAATTTGTTTTGGAATCCATTAAAATGTAACATACATATTTATAGGGATGTGCGGGTAGTGGTTTTTGAACTCGGGTCGGGCTCGGGTCGGGTAATTGAAAGTACCCTCGGGCTCGGGTCGGGCTCGGGTAGTGAAATTTTTTTTATTTGTGAATTCATTAAAAAAAAAAAAAATCCTACAAAACAGTTTTGCATTGGTTGCAGGTAGCCACTCTGGGCTGTATTGACACGAAGAACATCCAAATCGGCGTCTTATGAACTATTGCTTGAGTATGCCTAGGCCTAGGCCTAGTACAGTGAAGCCCCGCTATTATCGTTTTCCTGCATCAATCGTTCGTTATTCTCGGAAATAATATCGTAACGATCGTTTTCTAATATTTCCGATACGAAAACCCCAAGAAAAACCGATGCGATCGCGTATTTTTCTCTTCCGGCCGACGAAATCATCATCATGCGTTTGTACCAGCCTTGCATCTGACGAAATCGCGCGTTTGCACCAGCCTTTCGGTCTGACTCCGCCCAACGCTCTGCTGCGCGCAACGATGCGCACTAGATCGGACTTTTGTTCTAGGCCTGCCGCCTAGGCATTAGACGATTTCTTTTTCACCATTCGCCTACGTACGTAATATTCAACTTGCTTCATGCCGTTATTAGCGTTGAATAACCAGAAGACGAGTAATGATGGTCAGTAGGGCCTATTACTTTAGCGGGGACAGCGCCGGAAGAGCCAAGGACACAGCATCATAGCATAGCCGCGCCCACGTCGTAGCGATTGGTCCGCTCCGACGTCAGCTGTTCGTTTGGCGTCTGAGCGGGAGGTTTAAAAGGAGCAGATTGGCGTGTTTCTTTATTACTTCTACCCGACCCGACTTTTTCGGGTAGGAATTGACGGCCCGACCCGAGGTCGGGTAATTTTACCTACCCGAAAATTACCCGTTTTTCGGGTACCCGCACATCCCTACATATTTAGAAAGTTCCCTAATCATTCAACTGTAGGTCTACATGAAGGAAAGAAGTCAACACTTACATCAGAGAGCATGACTAACGTTGTGATATTCTGTTCAGAAATCATGCGCCAGAAGTCTGCGATAGTGGTGTCAAGTGGATCTTGAGTGATGATGAAAGATTCCGTGTTGTCGTAACCCTGGAGTTAGATAAGTCTTTGTTATGGTTCACATACACCAAAGAAATGGAGAAAATCTTATAGAATACATAAATTAGTAAATTACAAACTGTCAAACACAAACAAAATGTCCAGCCAATTAAATTAAATTATACCAAATTATTATCAGACTAAAATAAGAAGCTTTATTATTAGGGCGATCGATATGTTGTTAAGCCTTATTTTCAGATGGAAAATGTAGACATGTTAGCTTTTCGAGTAATCCTGCATATAATTAGTTTATTTTGAAGTATCAAAATTCTAAATGGCTGGTGAAATTATGTTTTTCTAACAGCCCTTCAGGTAGTGTTTTGTTTTATGTTCATTGTACTTAGGCATAACCTGAATCCTAGTTTAAAGAAAGTCTCTTTTAAGAGTTTGTCTCAAATGGGATACACACAGTAGCACTGCCCAATGAGTTTCAGTTTAAAAAAAAAAAAAATTTTTTAGCTATGTGCCAATATTCAGCAGTTAGGTAAGCAAAGTCAGTGGAGATTTTCTCTGCAACAATTGAATCGAGAATTGTCAAGTTCATGATGCACAAACAGACTCACCATACTACGTTTAGCATATTGTGTGTGCTTGAAGGGCTAAGTAACCGAATAGCAAATTACTATGCTGTACAACATTGGCACTTTCAGGTGTACAGGATAAAGGCCTTCAGGCAGAAAACCATAGTTGTTTTTAAACAGACTGATTAGGCCTAGAAGTTTGAGACATATATTGCACATACCTCTATGAATGATGCGTTAATATAGGTGGAATGTTCTCGGCCCGGCACTGGTGTTAGTATGACTCGGTTGCGGTCGTAAGGGATGACCAGCTCACTACGGTTCTTGCTAGAGTTCTCCTCAGCGCCACCCACCGAAAATAACTTGCGCTCCTCCACAATCAAACAGATTTTCTGGACATCAAAGATATACCAAGTTAGATTCAATAGAAACCAAATAAATTACAACAAATGATTACAAATATTTGCAAACTAGTTGTTCAGTGGCAAAACTTAGTTTGCATTTGGTGATACATGTGCATACATACATGCATGCGATTCATGAGCGCTAAACGCGTACAAGTTTTGAAAAATGACGAGCCCTGAATGAATGCTCTAAGTGACAGCATTTATCCCGGCTTGTATGCCCTAGAATTCATTTAGTTATGTGATGCTTATATATTGTACGTAGGCCTACCAAAACAAGTAAATGGGCCACTTTGATATTTAGCCCAGATAGGCCTAGCAAGGAAACCTATAGCAAACTTTTAAATCAACTCTTGGACACAAATAGTTACAGACATTTTCTCTTTCCAAACACAAGTTGGCCACAATTAGATTTAGCAAAATTGCTGCCCGGTCCATTATAGCGTACATCAATTGAGCAACTGGGATTCATTCAACCAATGTACAGGTCTTTGATTTTTAACGAGGAGAAATTTTAAAAGCTGGAGGACAACAACTGGAGATTTAAAAGTTAAAGTTATGATTTGATTTGATGGTGTGAAATTGTAGCAAGGAAGAAAAAATATGAAACTGAAATGAAAAAGTTATGAACAAGATTGATAGGGTACCAGTACACAAATTTCTACTGTAGAAGGTAATCAAAGTTTGTCGTCAAATCTGTAAGAAAATGATGGTTTCATGGAAATGAATGTAGCCTAGATTATACATTATGATTTACAATTTACAGAAATCAGCCACAAAATCTAGGTTTAATTTGTAGCATTTAATCCATGTGTAAATTTCTCCACACACTTGGGTAAGAAATTAAGGCTGATAGAGAATTCCTCCTCCTACCTCAAATTCCTCCTCCATCTTGCATTTGTCTCTGCCGTTTTCTCTCCGACGCAAGCGTTCGACGGCACTCTTTAGTTCCGTTACGGATAGTTCCGTGTCCCCGAACTGGGCCACTTCCATGAGCGCACGATAAACAAAGATGTACTGCTTTAAAGATTGCACCAAGAAGTTCCGCTGATGCCTCAGGTCGCATATAGTGTTAAAGATGGCCACCTGGTTCTCGTCGCGCAACTGTTGCAACAGAGAGTCGAGCGCCACCAGAGTTCCGGTTCGACCTACCCCCGCACTGCAGTGAATCAAGATGGGACCCTTCTCCAGCGAGTACGCCTCGTTCATGCGCTTGACAAACTTTAAGATACCGGACGGGTGTTCCGGAGCCATGAAGTCTTTCCACACCAAGAAATGATACTGAACGATGGTGCGGACCTCTTCCTCCTTCCTGTTGGCACTGCTCCGAGACATGGTCAACTCCCGAACTATGTAGTCCGAGTACCGCTTCTCCCGAACGTGGCGAACGCAAATGTCCCCGAACACTTTCTCCAGCTCGGAATCGTCGGGCCAGTACCTGGCACACTTTGTTTTACTGTACTCTTCGAGATTAGTTAACATGAGTATCAACTCCAAGTGCTGTTCCCACACCATCCTCCAGAAGTCGCACACGGTCCCGTCCATGGGCCCCTGGGCGCAGATGAACTTCTTGCGTTCCTTGTAGCCGACCACGAAGTTTGCGTTGATGTAGTCCGAGCCGGGGATTCCCTCGGAAGGCGACAGTCGGATGCGAGTCTGGTCGTAGGCCTTGATGTCCGGGTAGCGGTTCTTGAGGGCGTTCTCTCGGGCTTCCGAGTGAGTGGTGGTACGGTCCGAGAAGCGGTCGGGAAGGAGCTCAAACTCGTGTTGAAAGCCGTAGTCCGAGTCCTTGTGTCGCTCCAGGTAGGCCGAGGTGAGGTCTGCGCGAGACAGGGGACTCATGTCGGGCGGACTCCAAGACACCAACACCCCGTGGCGGCCTCGGAAGCTCCGGCACAGATGTCTGCAAACAACCGGACACAAACTGTAAGTACTAGGTTTATACACCTTACATTGGCAAAGAATTACTTTATTCACTGTATGTGCGTTGAGTGTGCCTACGGTCTCCATTATTCTCATGGTCCTAGCTTATTGTGGTGTTACTATTGATTCTTGTCTAGGTGTAAGAAAAAGAATGTCAAGTCTGCGATTGGTTTGTGTTTTGTAATGTGTTTGTGCATCGTCTATTTGCTTGCTGACTTTCGAAACCTTGGCTATCCTTGTGCATCTTGTGTTTTGTTCAAAGGTGGTTGCTAAGTAGGGTATCACAAGTTCCTTTTAGTATTAAGGTTAAAGCTGTAAATAAATACTACATTATCATACTACTGCAGAGTTGCCACTTTCAAGGATTTCATCCTTTTCTCAGGATTTTTAGAGTGTCTCAATGATAACAGGATTTTGGTCAAAATCTTAGGATTTTCTACTGTCTTTCAAAATACTTTGACATTAGTACATTTTTTAATAGCCAAAAAAAGCAATGTAGACTGTAAAAAAACATCAGGCACTAGTAAAATAAACATAATGACTGCATAGGCCTAACATTTACCGCAAGTGGTAGTTATGGTTTGAGTAGGCCTAAGTAAACGTTAAAATTATTAGAGAAATTCTGATTCTTATGCGTTTGTCTGCACGTATTTTGACTAGATTCTCGAAAATCAGACTGGCATAACATATTTTGTATGAAACCTAGAATTTGTAACATTCCTTCGCGGTTATAATACGCTAATGCTGAATAACTGTTTTCATTTGGATTTTCTCAGGATTTTTTAAGTTTCTTTCAAGGATAAAAAAATTGACTTGGTGGCAACCCTGCCTTACAATGTAAATACAAATCAACCACACATTTTGCTGGTGACTGGCAAGCTAGAGGGGGGGGGGGGGGGTAGAGAGGAGATAGATCCACTGCTTGCTCAGTTCTTGCAAGGCTCAATTACACAAGATCCTTGTCACAGTAACTTAATATGATATTTTATCTTCGTCATTTTTTGTAGTTGCACATAAAGTACCGTATTCATAACAATAAATAAAGCATTTGAGTCCCTTATGCTTGTAAGTTATAATGACTTCAAACAGTATTTTAGTTTCTTTTATGACTATTATCCCCAAGAGATAATTTAGAATTATCCATTATCATTAAATTTCAAAAAATATTACCCCTTAAAACAATAGCTTTATAGTTATCACTGAGTAATTAGTTTTAATATATTAGAGTAAATTCATTTTTAATTTAAGATGAACAAAACTAGAGGCTGAATCTTATTTAATTTAAGTATTACTAGGGCTAAACGAATTATGGTAGGTAATAAAATTCTTAAAATACTTGATTTAAAATTGTAAATTTTGGGTAAAAAACGGGGAAAAGTAGTGGTTTTCGGTAAATAAAATGACAAAGTTTTGGTGAAATAAATTGACGGAAACCTCTCTGCACTGTACATTAATAGTTCTTTTAACCTCCCAGACGTGGTTTTTTTAGTGTAAAATTTTACCCCAGCGTGGTTTATTTTTTCAGAAAAATTAAATAATTTGCAATGCATTTTCATAAAAACACTATCTTGAAAACTATTGGATGAAATCTCCTGAGATTTTCAGGAAATGCCAATAAGGTATTGTTGAATGTAAAAATAAATATTTATACATCATTGTTGCTATATTAACAACTTTAATTGTTGTAAAAAATAAATAAAATAAGACTGAGAGCAAATGGCATTGTTGCAAACATGCAAGTAATTTCACATTGAATAGCCAATGAAGAAAGTTAATTACAAGATACATTATTGATATTTTAAAAATATTGTACCCATTGTTGTCACAAACAAAAATTATGTAACATCCAAAAAACAAAATTTTCCCAAAATACATTGGTATTGTAAAAAATATGACCAATTTGCCAATGATTCAAATGAAAAGTTTATTTATAGATATATTGTTGACTTAAAAAGTATTGTACACATTGTTGTAGGCCTAACAAAATATTATTTAATCCAATAAATAACCGACACCCCCAAAAAGTAGCCTACAAAGCGTAAAAATATACAATCTGCAAAATATACTGTATAGGCCTATACTATATATTATATTATGTAGGCTATAATAATAATATAATAATATAGGTTATATTATATAATATAATATAATATAGGGCTATCTGATATTTACTGCTGTTGTAAGACACGATTGCAATATGTCATCTTTGGGTGAGCAAAGCAGAAACTGAACTGAATGTTTTGGCGCGTTTTTGTTTTTGCGCGCTACTTTGCAGCGTTTGCGAGGGTACTCGAACAGGTTATGACGCGTCATTGCGCGTGCTGCTATCTCACGGCGATCATGAATACTAGCTGTACTAGCTATATCCTAGTGCTGCTGCAAGTAGCAACTTGATGAACCTATTAGAAGCGCGGCTATTTGAAACTGAACTTGCAGGACGTCCTAGGACGTCGCACACGCTGGCCGCCGGTTCATGGGAGGACGTGTTAAGGCGTCGCACACGCCTGGGAGGTTAAGCAAATCCTTCCACTTCTATTTTGGTTAGGGGTGTGCGAGTACCCGAAATTTCGAGTCGAGTCGGTATTTGGGATTCGACTCGAACTCGAGTATTTAGGTTTCGAAATCGAGTCTCAAAAAAAAAATTTTTTTTTATGATTTTGGTGGAGGTGCCGGGTCGCGGCCCCGCGGGCGAGTGTAGAAACGTAAAAATCGTTATCTATTTTTGGCACTACCTTACCAACTCTGATTTGTCATAATAGTAACCTCGGTCTTTTGACACAAATTAGTATTCTTATTGGAAGTTTTGACCTTTTTTGGCACAAATAATAAAAATATGTCAATATAATGTTTGTATCAACATTTGCGGAAGGTACTGTGTACGCCTACTTAAGACTCGGACTCGAATTGGACTCGAAATCGAGTAATTTTTAGCCTTTTAGGACTCGGGACTCGACTCGAATTCAAAAATCAGGAATCGTACACCCCTAATTTTGGTATATTTAGGGCCTATCTTCTCCTGTGACATTTGTGTCCATAGAGTGCATGTTGACAACCCAAACTTGGACACAGACGCGATTTAGCCAATTTGAGCGGATTTTAAGTTCAAGAACATCAACATGTCACTTTAAATTCATGATTAAAGAGAAAAGGTGTCAATTTTGTAAGAACATGGTTTTTTGTGTCATTTTGTGAATAAATTTCTGCATAGCACATCATATGTGTTCCTAACCTAACTAATAGTTGAAATTTTCACTTAAATAAACTTTTTTTTCTCGATTTGATTAGTAGGGAAACACTCCCGTAGGTAGAATTGTTAATATTTAATACAATTAGAAATTACTGTTCCATCCATTCAGATCTATAATACAACTAATACAATTCAGAAGTTAAATAGCTACCGTCTCGGTAGCTAGTAGGCGTATTTAAGTACCTAGCTTAATTCTGTTATTGTTTTTGTTCGGGAATATTCTTTGCAAAAAGTGACTTTGACCTTGTTCTTGTATGCTTGCCTAACTGCAACCTAAACCACCTAATAATTACCTAATTTAGATAGCAGTGGGTACACCAATGGCAGATTTTATTAGGACTGTGCAAGTATCAAAACTTCGAGACAAGATTGAGAACAAAGTCCTGCGCAAATCTTGCTTGGTTTCGAATAACATCTGCTCGAAAAGACTCAAGTCCATATGACGCGCACTTTAGCATCGTTCACTCTGTCCGCGAACTGCTGATTAGCAAAACGCAGGCGCGAATGCTCTTGCTACCACAAGGTGTCCGTACGCACCAACACAATGCATGACTGTGTTTGTTTGTCGCCAAAACAAATTAGAAAAAGTTCAGAAAATATTCATAAAAATGAAATGTGTAAAGAACATCACCGTATTCCATAGGAATGATCATTCAAAGCACTGTAATGACAACAAGGTAAATATGCTTAGTATTAGACGTAAAGTTGCTTATATGGTCGGGAAAGATTTTTAAATTTCTGGATTGTATTTAAAAAATTATAAAACATGTTTTGAAATGCATACAATACTATGGAAAACATAGCCAGTACGAGTAAAGATTGCAAGATTTACTCAATGTCCCAGCAGAATTTAGGGGAACCTTGGTCGTGCAAAATTCGATTCACCTAGGTCACTGCTATGCATGTAATCACAGCCTGACAAAAATTATTCAATAAAAATGACTTCTTCAAGAACAAAAGCATTGTTGTTTAAATGAAACCTACACATTTCAAGCCAATTTTTCAATTGATTATTTCTTGTAGGTTTAAATCACAACGGATTGGGCTCATTTTGTTAGCAGTTCTCAGTTACGTGGTCACGGATGTCTGTTTAAAATTTCAGCTCAATCTATTTGGCCGTTCGGCCATATGGGACCGGACAAACAGACATTTAACATTTAACAGACAAATTAATCACGACAAAGGCTCATTTGAGTTGAATGGAGATACTCAGTCGCTCCGCTCCCTCGTCTAATTATCTGTATTTCAATATTCCATTGTTTTTCATTAACTAAAAGTAATGTTTGAATGCAATTTAATTTCAGAGGTTTTAAAAACAATAAGTTTTACACTAAAATATTTTTTAGATCTATGTTGGAGGGAGGATGTCACATTAAAAAAAATGAACAATGATACAATGTAGGTAAAACCATTTTTGAGTGAAACAATACAAATAATGTGACTTTCATTGTTGCATTGATTAACATTGTTAGAATGGGATGTTTTAAAAATATTTTGCATTGAAGGGGTATTTAACCGCTAAACTCAAAAAATATATTTCATTCAGGCTAACTAGTAATGAATTTAGCAATAAACAGAAAAATTATTGGGGCCACCATGACCTCCCAAAAATTGTCAAACATGACATTTTTCGAGCTAGGTCCCATCGGCAAAAATCTCCCATAAGAAATAACATGGGGACGATCTTTATGCCCCGTGACCTTGGAGGATTTTGATCCAAAAAAATATTGGCCATTATTGACGTACTTGACAGCCTTTTCTGTAAATTCTCTATATTTTGTTTTGTAATTTGGGCAAGTAGTTCGGTCAAAATATGCTGATTACCAAGATGGGGTGTGATTTTGGAATAAATATTTTTGCGTGTTTGAGGGTATATTTGGGCACAGTTTCAAGACACGATGTTATAAAGGGGCATTTTAGATTGGTACTATGCTCTAGTATCTATGTGGACCAAAAAAGAAGCAGGTTAAAGCCGATTTAGGAAATTTTCCAAAACACCCAATTTTCGCCAATTTCTGGATCAAAAAAACTAAAAAATTCGTGTTAAATCACAGTTACAAGATATAATTTTTTAAACGGTCATTTAAGTGTAGTATTGTGCTATAGATCACGTGGTAAAAAATAATTTTTGGGATTTTTAGCCCCTTTAAGATATTTTTAATTTTATTTGCAATGTTGACATGCCACATAGTAAAAAGCAATCAATTTAGGGATGGGCGAACCTTGGTTTTTTAAGTTTCGAACCGAACTCGAACTTCTGTAAAAAAAAGTTTCGAACTTCGAACTCGAACCGAACTTTAAAAAATCTCTAAAAACCAAAAACAGGGAGGTAGGAATTTCAATTGGGCATACTTTAATGTCTAGGCTAAGGCTATATCTCCCTACTATCGAGATCTATTTCATCGACCTTCATCGACAAGATTGACTAGCCTAGGCCTAGCCCTTTTGGCACAGCATCCTAAATTTAGGCATAGGCCTAGCCTTAGCCTAGGCAAGGCTACCAAATTCCAAAGTCTTGGTTTAGATAAGAGCTTATAAAACATGTTTAGACACCTGTTATCTTCTATATTCTAGGCTAACCTAGGCTTGGCTTTTCCTTACTTGGCCTAGCCCTAGCCCTAGCCTAACCTTAGCCTCCAAGCCTAAAATATTCCATGTACCTAGCCTAGGTCTAGGCCCTGGTCCATAAACCAAACCTAACAAAGATTGTTGTGAAATCGCGGCCAGTTCTCGTCTAAATACCGCAACTATTAAATTTTATTATGCCTAGAACATGGGCATGTTATTGTTATCTAACTTTGAATAACAAACGTAAAATGACGATCTATTTTGAGGTTATGTAGCTTATCGACATCGTATTAAGGTGTGTAAGCTGACGCAAATGTGGTTAAAACTTGCCTGCGAGAAATTTATTTGTTAACATAATTGCATATAAACGTGGCTAATCGGTCTTTAATCATTGTTCAGTGATTCCAAATAATAATACTTGTTACTCTATAAAACATCGTAAATATCGTCGTAAATGTCACAGCGTCTCGTCTTGGCGTCTTATATTAGCAGCTTTCTCATTGGTGGATACATTCATGATGTATCGCATTATTGCTGCGAATCGATTAGTCGAACATTAGAAAGTACGCAATTGGTGGAGAGCTGCTTTCTATTTCAATTATCGAAAATATCGCAGGAAATCGATAGTCGAATGAATAATACTGCCTCACCATTGGAGGATTTTCTCGCGCGCGACAGCAGTAAGTTTAAAAGTTCGGAGCAAGTTCGTAATTTTGATAAATCACGAACTCGAACTTAAAATTTCGAACTCGAACCGAACTTCAAAAAAAGTTCGGTTCGAGTTCGGAATTTTGAACGTTCGCCCATCCCTAGCAATCATTGATTATTTGATACAAAATTAACAATGTTGAGTGTAATAGTAAATAATGTAATGTTATGTATTTAATTTATTTAGGTTCCTATAATATGCTTTGTTCCAAATTGTTTGAATAACATTTAGTTTTAGATTTTAATAATATTTGTATTTCAATATTCCATTTTTGCATTAATACATAGTAGGCTATCATTTGAATGTGATTTAATTTAGTTTTTTTTATATAATAAGTTTTGAGGTAAAATATTTTTAGACATAATATGTAGGAGGTAGGGAATGTCACATTAGAGAAATTTAACAATGATAGAGAGTAGGGAACACTATTGTTGAGTGCAACAATACAAACAACATAACTTTTTGGTATGTATTTCAATATTCCTTTGTTGCATTAAATTGTTTGAATAACATTCAATTTGAGATACGGTAATATATTAAAAATAATTTGTCGGGCATATTGTCAGTATTCTTGTAGGCATAGCACATAATTTTACAATGATACAAAACTACATTTTTTATTGTAACAATATATAAAATAAATAAATATTTTAAACCTCACAGGACTTGATAATGAAGCATATTATGTGACAATATAGCCTAGTAGTGATGTGGATTTACTGTAAAATTCAAACTTTAAAACTTTTAACTAAAGCTTTTGAGATGATGAAGGTTATTTAATTAATTTTTTTTTTAATTATTAAGGTTAATATTTCAATTATTAAAAGAGTATAAATGGGTAGGCCTATCATCGTGCGCTTTATCAGTTATAGGGAAAGAGCTCTTATATTTAGTGTGAAGAAGAGGCTAGCTCGCAGTGGGGTAACCATAAGAGAAGACTTAACTCAAGAAAGAATGAAAGTGTATCGGGAAGCGGTGAGCCGATATGGACTAAAAAATGTGTGGACCACGGATGGTACCATCCTCATCAAGGACGGTACGAAGAAGATTAGAGTTAATAATACTGACGAGTTAAACTCCACCTAGGCCGACACACAACAACAACCAGGTTAAGGGTGACTTGACCATCATAAACAAACGGTGAAAAGTTCCTTTTTGAACAGTTGGCCAAAATCATTGTTTTAGTTTATAAGTGAAGCCTAGGCTTGACAAAAGTTCTAGGCCTAGTATAGTATTACCTCGCGCGAAGAAAAAGTTAGTTAGATATAGGCACGTACTTGAACAAGAGAGTATGATGCAACATGTAACTATGTCAAACACTCAAATCAATGGTAGATTTCAGGGACCAACACAAAAACAACCTTAAAATACTGTACTTAAATGCCAGAAGTATTCGTGGCTCTAAACTAGATGTTCTAAACACATTGATTTCTTGTGCAAATGCCCAGTTTGAGGTCATTATAATAACCGAGGTCTGGATATCTAATGATGAAACTTCCTACTTTAATCTCCCACACTACAATAGCGAGTTTGCATGTCGACCAACCAGGAAGGGGGGAGGTGTAGGGATCTTTATTAGAGATAACATTAACTACAATGTTGTGAACAGATATAGCGATGATGACAACAGCTACATTCAAGCTGAACTAATAAACCTAGCCTGGATAACGAAGTACACTATAGGTGCAGTTTACCGATCCAATAACCCTAAAACCACAACTACAGAAGACTTCCTAAATCTCACTGACACGATCTTGGATAATTACAAAACGTCAGGCATTCTTGCTGGAGATATAAACATAGACATAAAACCAACTTCAGATAAAACCAACACAACACTTAAACAGTATCAAAACATACTGAATAACAATGGATTCTATGTAGCTAACACTAAATATCCCACTAGAGTGACAACTAAATCTTCTCATCTTATCGACCATATCATATGTAATACATCAGTGAATCCACTGATTATCTCAAATATATCGAACAGCTTCTCAGATCATGATATGTTGGCAGTTGAAGTGCTGAAAAGAAACACCCACATAAAAGACAAAAGAAAGTTAACCATACCAATAATAGATTATGCTCTGCTCGAAGATTGCTTAACAAATTCTCCAATAAAAATTGATAACAATATGACTGCAGATGACATGTATGAAGAATTTCAGGGTAAATTAAATCAGCACATACAAAACAGTACACATGTTAAAACTAAAAAACCTATTGACACCTCAACGTGTCCATGGATGGATGCTTACTTGATTTCACTTATCAGTAGAAGGGAAAAAATGTATAGAGAAGTGAAGAAACATAACTTTGCTGAACCTTTGCACAATGAATTTAAAAAATTTAGAAATCAGGTGACCAAAGAAATAAGGTTTAAAAAAGCAAACTACTTCAACACTAAACTTAATAGCAATCTAAAAGATCCCCAAAAAATGTGGAAGGTTTGAATGAAATAATGTATAACAAAAATAAAGGAGGCTCTGTCACTCCTACAATTATTGAAAAGAATGATATAAAAATTACTGACCCTTTCTCTATTGCTAACGAATTCAACAGCTATTTTATAAATGTTGGGAATGACTTAGCCAAACAAATTCCTACATCTCCTAATGATACCGTAACTTACACTCACTTACCAGACAACAGCCATCAATCTTTTTTCCTTATTCCAACAGACAAAATCGAAGTGTCTCGCACAATCCAAGGACTAAAAAAACAGTAGAGCAACGGGTAAAGATGGCATTCCCACAAGTATTCTTAAACGCTATCACAAACAGCTATCCGAACCATTGAGCACTATAATAAATAAATCAATGACCTCAGGTAAAATGCCAACAAACCTCAAAGTTGCTAAGGTTATTCCAATATTAAAGGGGGGAAGTCCAACAGAGATAGGCAATCACCGGCCCATCTCAATCCTTCCAGTAATTTCTAAAATCATTGAAAGGATAGTGAAAGTGAGGCTAGAGAAATACTTGCACAAGATAAAATTTCTGTATAATGGTCAATACGGCTTTCGCAACCATTCTGGTACGGAACCCGCAATTGTTGATCTTATCTCTAAAATACAGGAAAAACTTGATAAGGGTGAATATGTAAGTGGCATTTTTGTAGACTTACAAAAAGCATTTGATACAGTCAATCATGAGATTCTCTGCAGCAAGCTTGAGAGGATAGGGGTAAGAGGTGTAGCCTTAGAATGGTTTACAAACTACCTCCAAGACAGGAAACAGTTTGTTACTATTGATGGAGTGAATGGAACAGAAGAAAGCATTAGTTGTGGTGTTCCGCAGGGTTCAATTCTTGGACCTCTTCTTTTTCTTGTGTATATTAACGACCTTTTTCAATCGGGCATATTAGGCCATCTTCAATCTTTTGCAGACGACACCAGCCTGTTCTACTTTGCAACATCTCTTCAATCTTTGGCTATCGTAATGCAACACGATTTAAACATAATAAGTGAATGGCTTAGGTTAAATAAGCTCTCCCTCAACATTTTAAAAACCAACTATATGGTGTTTAAATCTCGGAATGAGAATGGAGACAATAATAATTTACAACTAACAGTTAATAACACACCACTTACTCAAGTATCCATGGTTAAGTACCTTGGGTTAATGCTGGATGACCAACTGTCATGGGAAAAACACATAGCTCATGTGGAAAAAAAAAATTTACCTATCACAGGCATTATGAAAAGAATTTCTATAATAATAAACGTATCTACTCTTAAGAGTCTCTATTACTCATACATACACAGCCACCTGATTTATCTTAACACCATATGGGGAACAGCATCCAAATCAAAACTAAACACTCTAATTGTCACTCAGAATAGAGCAATCCGTAATGTTTTCAACTATCCAAGAGACATGCATCGCACAGACATGTATAGGAACAATCAAATCCTACCACTTAGACTCGTAAAACAAACATCAAACCCTCTCATTTGTGCATAGCATGGTAAACAAATATTCTCTATGTAATTTAGACTACAATCTAAATAGTAACAAACATGCTTACAATACTCGCAACAAAAATAACCTTTACATTGAACACGTCAACACTTGTAAGTTTGGCAGCGTAAATATAAAACATAGAGGTTTCATCCAATATAACAAGCTTCCTACAAAAGTTAAAACGCTAAGGAACCGAGCATTCAGGAAACAAGTTAGGGAAAGTCTATTGTGTAATGAACTTGAAGACTGTTTTGAGTGAGTGTTTTCAAGTTTGGCTACCTTTAGGGTACCAGCATAATCTACAGTAGGCCATTACCGTAGTTTGTTGTCTTGTGAGTGACTTCCATCCTAATGTTAAAAAGTCTTGTCTATCTAGCTTGTAGTATCAAATATTTATGTGAAATACTTTATCTTAACGTTAAAAGCTTCTTGTCTATCTGTCATGTACAATTTAAATAATCATCTTACTATATATTTATCATTTATGTTCTTGCTTTTGCTTTTCTAGTAGTTTATATAATATATTAGTGTAGGCCTAGATCATAAGGTGGTAACTGCAGTCTTAAAATCGCCCACGTTTATCAAAGAGATAACTCAAATAATCACTGAAGTGGTAACAAAGAACTTCATGGAATCCATAACCCCAAAATTGGATGCCATGCTTGCAAAACATAACCTCGAAATTGCTGAACTTCAGAAAGAGGTACAAGCAGTTAAGATAGAAGTCAACAGACTGTCGGGAAAACTAGATGTGCAGCGTGCTGAACATAACCAAGCAATAGCAGGCCTACAAAATGACCTACAAACAAGTAAGTTGGAAACCGTCAAAGTAGCAGGAAAAACTAGATGCACTAGAACAGTACGGAAGACGTCACAATCTTAGAGTGTTTGGGATAGCAGAAAGAGAGCACGAGAACACAGATCAACTACTTCTTGAGCTGTTCCACAAGCAACTCAACTGCCCACTGCATCCAAGTACCTTTTCTCGAAGTCACCGCACAGGCCAGGTTGGCGAAGATGGAAGGCCTAGGCCTATCATCGTGCGCTTTATCAGTTATAGGGAAAGAGCTCTTATATTTAGTGTGAAGAAGAGGCTAGCTCGCAGTGGGGTAACCATAAGAGAAGACTTAACTCAAGAAAGAATGAAAGTGTATCGGGAAGCGGTGAGCCGATATGGACTAAAAAATGTGTGGACCACGGATGGTACCATCCTCATCAAGGACGGTACGAAGAAGATTAGAGTTAATAATACTGACGAGTTAAACTCCACCTAGGCCGACAACACAACAACAACCAGGTTAAGGGTGACTTGACCATCATAAACAAACGGTGAAAGTTCCTTTTGAACAGTTGGCCAAAATCATTGTTTTAGTTTATAAGTGAAGCCTAGGCTTGACAAAAGTTCTAGGCCTAGTATAGTATTACCTCGCGCGAAGAAAAAGTTAGTTAGATATAGGCACGTACTTGAACAAGAGAGTATGATGAAAACATGTAACTATGTCAACACTCAAATCAATGGTAGATTCAGGGACCAACACAAAAACAACCTTAAAATACTGTACTTAAATGCCAGAAGTATCGTGGCTCTAAACTAGATGTTCTAAACACATGATTTCTTGTGCAAATGCCCAGTTTGAGGTCATTATAATAACCGAGGTCTGGATATCTAATGATGAAACTTCCTACTTTAATCTCCCACACTACAATAGCGAGTTGCATGTCGACCAAAACCAGGAAGGGGGGAGGGTGTAGGGATCTTTATTAGAGATAACATTAACTACAATGTTGTGAACAGATATAGCGATGATGACAACAGCTACATTCAAGCTGAACTAATAAACCTAGCCTGGATAACGAAGTACACTATAGGTGCAGTTTACCGATCCATAAACCCTAAAACCACAAACTACAGAAGACTTCCTAAATCTCACTGACACGATCTTGGATAATTACAAAACGTCAGGCATTCTTGCTGGAGATATAAACATAGACATAAAAACCAACTTCAGATAAAACCAACACAACACTTAAACAGTATCAAAACATACTGAATAACAATGGATTCTATGTAGCTAACACTAAATATCCCACTAGAGTGACAACTAAATCTTCTCATCTTATCGACCATATCATATGTAATACATCAGTGAATCCACTGATTATCTCAAATATATCGAACAGCTTCTCAGATCATGATATGTTGGCAGTTGAAGTGCTGAAAAGAAACACCCACATAAAAGACAAAAGAAAGTTAACCATACCAATAATAGATTATGCTCTGCTAAAAGATTGCTTAACAAATTCTCCAATAAAAATTGATAACAATATGACTGCAGATGACATGTATGAAGAATTTCAGGGTAAATTAAATCAGCACATACAAAACAGTACACATGTTAAAACTAAAAAACCTATGACACCTCAACGTGTCCATGGATGGATGCTTACTTGATTTCACTTATCAGTAGAAGGGAAAAAAATGTATAGAGAAGTGAAGAAACATAACTTTGCTGAACCTTTGCACAATGAATTTAAAAAATTTAGAAATCAGGTGACCAAAGAAATAAGGTTTAAAAAGCAAACTACTTCAACACTAAACTTAATAGCAATCTAAAAGATCCCCAAAAAATGTGGAAGGTTTGAATGAAATAATGTATAACAAAAATAAAGGAGGCTCTGTCACTCCTACAATTATTGAAAAGAATGATATAAAAAATTTACTGACCCTTTCTCTATTGCTAACGAATTCAACAGCTATTTATAAAATGTGGGAATGACTTAGCCAAACAAATTCCTACATCTCCTAATGATACCGTAACTTACACTCACTTACCAGACAACAGCCATCAATTTTTTTTCCTTATTCCAACAGACAAAATCGAAGTGTCTCGCACAATCCAAGGACTAAAAAACAGTAGAGCAACGGGTAAAGATGGCATTCCCACAAGTATTCTTAAACGCTATCACAAACAGCTATCCGAACCATTGAGCACTATAATAAATAAATCAATGACCTCAGGTAAAATGCCAACAAAAACCCCAAAGTTGCTAAGGTTATTCCAATATTAAAGGGGGAAGTCCAACAGAGATAGGCAATCACCGGCCCATCTCAATCCTTCCAGTAATTTCTAAAATCATTGAAAGGATAGTGAAAGTGAGGCTAGATAAATACTTGCACAAGATAAAATTTCTGTATAATGGTCAATACGGCTTTCGCAAAACCCTTCTGGTACGGAACCCGCAATTGTTGATCTTATCTCTAAAATACAGGAAAAACTTGATAAGGGGTGAATATGTAAGTGGCATTTTTGTAGACTTACAAAAAGCATTTGATACAGTCAATCATGAGATTCTCTGCAGCAAGCTTGAGAGGATAGGGGTAAGAGGTGTAGCCTTAGAATGGTTTACAAACTACCTCCAAGACAGGAAACAGTTTGTTACTATTGATGGAGTGAATGGAACAGAAGAAAGCATTAGTTGTGGTGTTCCGCAGGGTTCAATTCTTGGACCTCTTCTTTTTCTTGTGTATATTAACGACCTTTTCAATCGGGCATATTAGGCCATCTTCAATCTTTTGCAGACGACACCAGCCTGTTCTACTTTGCAACATCTTTCAATCTTTGGCTATCGTAATGCAAACACGATTTAAACATACTAAGTGAATGGCTTAGGTTAAATAAGCTCTCCCTCAACATTTTTAAAAAACCAACTATATGGTGTTTAAATCTCGGAATGAGAATGGAGACAATAATAATTTACAACTAACAGTTAATAACACACCACTTACTCAAGTATCCATGGTTAAGTACCTTGGGTTAATGCTGGATGACCAACTGTCATGGGAAAAACACATAGCTCATGTGGAAAAAAAAATTTTACCTATCACAGGCATTATGAAAAGAATTTCTATAATAATAAACGTATCTACTCTTAAGAGTCTCTATTACTCATACATACACAGCCACCTGATTTATCTTAACACCATATGGGGAACAGCATCCAAATCAAAACTAAACACTCTAATTGTCACTCAGAATAGAGCAATCCGTAATGTTTTCAACTATCCAAGAGACATGCATCGCACAGACATGTATAGTAACAATCAAATCCTACCACTTAGACTCGTAAACAAACATCAAACCCTCTCATTTGTGCATAGCATGGTAAACAAATATTTTCTATGTAATTTAGACTACAATCTAAATAGTAACAAACATGCTTACAATACTCGCAACAAAAATAACCTTTACATTGAACACGTCAACACTTGTAAGTTTGGCAGCGTAAATATAAAACATAGAGGTTTCATCCAATATAACAAGCTTCCTACAAAAGTTAAATCGCTAAGGAACCGAGCATTCAGGAAAACAAGTTAGGGAAAGTCTATTGTGTAATGAACTTGAAGACTGTTTGAGTGAGTGTTTCAAGTTTGGCTACCTTTAGGGTACCACCATAATCTACAGTAGGCCATTACCGTAGTTTGTTGTCTTGTGAGTGACTTCCATCCTAATGTTAAAAAGTCTTGTCTATCTAGCTTGTAGTATCAAAATATTTATGTGAAATACTTTATCTTAACGTTAAAAGCTTCTTGTCTATTGTCATGTACAATTTAAATAATCATCTTACTATATTATTTATCATTTATGTTCTTGCTTTTGCTTTTCTAGTAGTTATATAAATTTTTAGTGTAGGCCTAGATCATACTAGGCCTACTAGTAGGGTATTCTCTACTATACTGTAACAGGAGCAGCTGTACTCTTAATATAAAATACATTAGTATTTAAGTTAGTTTGTAAAATTGCCACTGTAAAGAGCGAAAGCTCATTTTGGTCAATAAACACATTACATTACATTACAACATTTTATTTATTGTTTAGTACTTGTACGACTAGTTTCCTCTTATAAATACCTTACCACCATACCTTTCAGGCTTCTAAGGCCTAGGCCTAACCTTGGCCTGTTATTTTTGTGAATAAAACTATTAGGGCCTAAAGCAATTTATTGAACTTCACTAGAAAGAACGCATTAAGCGTTGAATGTAATATTTTACAAAATTTATGTAAAGCTATGCTTAAAAGAAACCCTAAAAAGTAAAAACTTAAGTGGAAAAAAAAAGTGAAATTGAAGTCTTCGCTTTGCTCATCCAAAATGGAGTTGGTAATTTAGAAGGCCGCTGACTTTTGTAGCTACAGTACTGCTTGCGATTCCTTCAGCAACTTAAATTAGAAGCTGCCCTCTTTATCCGCTAGATCGCATTGGTGTTTCTTTGCGTCGCGGATATTGCTGCAATGTTTTTATCTGAAAAAATTTCCTCCAAATTCGCAACTCGCATTAAAATTTTTGTGGTCTAGGCATTTCCAATGCTATTTAAGCACGTTTGAATATTCCGCGCCTTTGAATGGGACGAGTTCCATAATTCAATTAAGTGTTAAAACAAGATTTAATGTAAATTCATAATATACAATTAGAGAAAATTAATCAAGGCTTGTACCATGTCCATACATTCCTACATGAGGGCTTGCTTACCTTAAAGAGTTGGTGAGTGTCATCTCAACGCCTTGCCCTTCTGCAACGTGCTTGGTATAGCGCTGCAGTAAGCAGAGTGCCGTGATAAGAACTATGACAATGGCGATGAGAACGCAGAGTATTTGCAAGACAGCAGAGAGCACCGGCTCGGTGGTGGGGGCACTGACAACCACTGGGCCCGGGTTCAGAGCAATCAAGTAGCCGCTGTAAGCTGGGAGAAGAGAGCTCTTCGCACCGAACACCATCACTTCCACGAACCCTGCACACACGGCAAACTAGTCACTTCACAGTTGCCATTGTGCTAATGCAAATAGAGCGGTGGCCATTGCTCTAGAATTTATTGCGTTATCCTGAGCCTGTCAAAACAGGCCTATGCAGTGCCAAAGAAGGCCCAACTTAACTGGCATATCTATAAATAGGTTCGTTCGCCTGTGCTGCACTTTGCACTGCACTGTACTGCACTGCACCGTGAGTTCATTTCGGTACAGTGCAGTAGTTCATCAAGTGCAGTCGTTACAGACGAAAGATTAAAGCTGTCACTGGCGCAAAAGTTCGAATTTTGTTTTCATATTGTGTCTAGACTTGACTTCCTTAACCTACAAATTCTCATTACGGAAATCTAAAGTTTGATCAAGTAGGGTAGGCCTAGCCCCTTTTTACCACTCTCTGAGGTTATGCTTGGGATCACACTAGGCCCAGGCCCACAGGCATCATTAGGCCTAGGGCTACTTAACAATGACTAGCCCTATCTTTCGATTGGCGTAGGCCTAGCCTATAACCATTGGCTATTCCTATCAGTCTATTGTGGTGAAAAACAAAAAGCGGTTCCGTCGACTGAAGGGTCAATTTTCATAATTTCTCCTAAAACAGGAAATGTTATACATAAGCCTAGGTAATAATATTATTTTGAATAGGGCCTAGGCCTACTAAGCTTAGCAAATTGAAGAGGTTAGGGGCTGGGGAGGGCTAGCCGTAGCTAGAACCAATTAGGTCCAGCCAGATCTGGAGATTGTGCTCAAGTTTATCCTTCACTTAGGGGCCTACTCTAGGCTTAGAACGGTTTTTGCAGGCATATTAATTAGTAATTAACCTTGTGAAGAACACTACGTACCTAACTTAAACTTAAAGGTTATGTTAGGGGCCTAGGCCTAGCACAGCACATCAGGCTGTGCCAGGCCCTCTCGGACTAGGCCCTAGGCTTCGTTTTCTTTAAAACGTATCTATTAAACGTACTTTTATACACCTTCGCACTCAAAAAAGTAATTACTTTGATCCCGATTAAAAAAATTAGCTATCTTTGGTTCCATCTTTTCAATTTTTGGCGCTAAACTGCTGCACTGTACTATTGCACCGCCTCCAGAGAGCGTGCAAAAGTTCATGAACTAACTGCACTAGTTCAGTCTGCACTTCTCAGACGAACGGCGACCATCTTCTTGCACGACTACAGGCGAACGGTGAAAAGTGCTGTAGTTCAGATTCGTGCAGAAAGTGCAGTACAGGCGAACGAACCTAATGGCAAATGGTTTAGTGGTCCAAATTCAAATTAGAAACAATATACGTACAATACATAACGTGAACTTAATTTTATAATGGGCATGCCAAAACATTTCTGTAAATTAATAACCACCAATGTTTATAGTTTATACTTTATTTTTAAACTTTTCTAGGTTAGAGTAGCCTACCATATTTACTCGATCGCAAGCCGACACCGAATACAAGCCGACCCCTGATTAAAAGTTCATCCAACAAAATAGTGAAGCATTTAAATACTCATAAGATTGCCATCGATTCCACACCGGGGTACCATTTTGAACTGCAAAAATGTGTCAAGAAAGGTAGGCTTGCAATCGGGTAAATACGGTAATCTAAAACTGATTTTATTTTTTTATAAATGCCTAAAGGTTGGTTCAGTGTACAAAAGGTGAAATAATGATTGGAACTAACAGATTACCTCATAAGTGTTAAGCAGCCGTGCTAGAGTTGACGAGACACAAATAAATGAGTTAGTTTTCCTACATCGACGAATGAACATGGCTGTTAGAGCCGAAACATTGCATCATTTTGTAATATGTATTTCTTTGTGTCTCTTCAACTTGAACGCAGCTTCCCAACACAATACCGATATCTATTTATTTTGATTTCCCTACAAATCAAGATCTAAAAATATAAGATTGATCTCTATGCCAAGGAATGAAAAAATACATCATTTTTATGAGATGTGGCCTCCCAATACTGTTTAATTTACCATATAGATCTGAATATAGAAGGATTTTCCCCCTGAAAAAATACCCTCCAAAATTTGCACTCTTTATTATATTTGCAGCCTATGCATTTCCAATGTTATTTCAGCACATTTGAATATCCCGAGCTCTCAAGTTGTGGCCTTAACTTACAAGAGAGCACAACCGTGCACGCCACACTGCGCTCTGCCCCTGCTATTGGCTCAACTCATCTCTTTCATCGGAAGCTAGAGAAAATTTTCTGCATATAACAGTCATTTTGATGAAAATCTACACACTTTGAGCAACATCACAGTAGGTGCCTAGTTGCCCGACATATTAAGTTAATAATGGGGTACGCTTAGGCATATCCAAAGTAGGCATGCTCATCTTCAGTAGCCTACTATCACTTTGGCCTAGGCCTACTAAAATTAGTGAGTGGGTAACAAACAATACCAACTGAACTGCAAGTCGTTAATGGCAAGTTTGTTTGTTTGCAGACTAAAAGGCATAAGCCTAGGCCTATACTTAAAAAAAAAAAATTATTTTACACATCCCTTAAAATGAGCTCGCCATCTGTGAATTTGAACTCGCCAATGGTGAGTTGGCGACCGTAATTTTGAGCCGTGACAATAATATAATTTTTTAAATGTCTTCAACAGAAAAGTCGTGTTCCAAGTGGGCATACTAAATTTTAAGATTTTAAAATTGAAATGAATACTCGACTTGATACTCGAGTACCTATCTAAATGAATAATCGACTCGACTTCAAAATATGCTACTCGCACACCCCCCTATATTAATGTTGTCAAGTCAAGCGAGTAATAGGCTCACCTGTGTAGTTACTATCCATGTCCAGTGTGCCGTCGTAGGGTTGTAGAGGGTCGTAGGGAATATCCGAGCCCGAGCGCCGAGCCCTGGAGAGTTCTGGCTCCGGTGAGTCCGAGACGGAGCTCTCTTCCGGGGTCTCGGTCGTCGGGGGCATGGTCGGAACACTGGGCCGCAGACCCACGCAATGCTGACATGAGTTGTTCACTACCATAGAATGTCCGTCTCCAAGGAGCACTTCGCTGTTCAGAGCATCACTGAAATAACACATCACTCATCAGTCACCTATCACCTCCAAGGTGGAATTACCTCATCATAATTCATTGCTGCAAAAAGCAATTTTTAAGAATGAGCATAGGGCCTAGGCCTACTAATTTGGAATTTCATTGAATTTTGCATGGTTCTCCAACACGGACATGTACAATCTTCTGCCTTCTTTAGTCATATTCACACGTTCAGAAGATAATTTCATAAACTTTATCAACATTGATGATGATTTTTGAAGTGTTATCAATAACCAAAATCATCCGGTCAATATATTTTTTTGGGTGTAACACTTAATAAAAGATTTTCTGAATACAAGATTCGGTAGTTATTAACATTTTGAGGCCTATGTATAGAGATGTGCAAAAATATTATTCGCGTCTTAACAATAAATTTTTTCGCGATTTTTAATAAAAACAATTAGATGAATGCAGAACTTAAAAAAAAACTAGGTTTAAAATTTTCAGTATCACAAATTCCAGGACAATTTATGATTAATTTAAAAGAAAAACAAGCACATGAGAGTGAGAATTAGTTTTAATTCTAAGCTCAATTTCAGCCTTCGGTTTTCAAAATTTCAGACAGATTTTAGTTTTTACCACTTGATTAATTTCGACTACCCGGCACCTCCACCAAAATTACGAAATTTTGCATTCATGTGCAATGTGAATATTTTTGATTTGAAGTATTTTGAGCTTACTCGCGTTTTATGACCCGGCACCTCCACCATATGTACAGGCCAGGATTATTTTAATTTCGACTACCTACCCGGCACCTCTACCAAAACTTTGAAAAAAAGTTTTGAAATTTGTTCGTGACCTAATTCGCGTTTAAAGACATAATATTAATTGCTAATTTTGCCACTAGTTCGCAATATCAACAAAAATATCGCGAAAATTTGCAAATTGGAAATTGGTACCATTCAACCACAATTCACTTGATTCATGTGCAAACTGAATTTGAAGGGATTATTGCAACTTTTAAAAAATCGCAAATTTCATTCTCACCATTTTTGCACATCTCTACCTGTAACCTATGTATGTATCATCCATATCATCATATCAATCAGATGGTTAAACTCATAGATATTAAACCCCTATTGTAGGCTAGATTAGCAGTGTCCAATACTTCCGCACAGGCGCGAGCGTAGCAAATTGAAGCGTCGAAAATCCAGTTCAAGATGGCGATTTGGCGTTTTAATTTATGCTTTTTTAAAGCAATAAAGTATTTTACTGGATTGTTTGACATGGTTTTAGCTTGTGCAGCATGGGATTGAACAAACAGAAACAATAAGACGTTATTGCATAAGGGAATTTAGTAATCATTTGATGTTAAAAGCTAGTATGCTCAGCTGTCAAACTGACGGCCATCTTTAAAAATATTCAGTCTACAAATCGCTCCCATTTAATTAACATGCAAACTGGGATTTCAAGATGGCTTCTAATTGTTACGGAAGTGGACCACCGACTGCTAATCTAGCCTACAGTAGTTAAATATCAATGGTTAAACTAAACAGCAGAAACAGCTCCTGAAATAACTATGTTGCATTGCAAATGTCAGAGGACCTACCTCTCAAACACTTCAGCAATGTAGGCGCCACCCTTCTTGTCGCGATGCACAACGTCGTAGTTGGAGATGGGCAACTCCTCCGGGGAGGGCAGCTCAGAGACAGACTGTTGAGGTTCCAACCTCACCAAGAACACCCTGTAGCAACAGATCGGTCCGTTTCTCTCCGTCACACGGTGGAGCATCAACTTCAAGGAGCCAACGACCTGGCAAAGCAAACAAAACAGATCAACTACATTGCTGATACTAATACTAAACTACAATTCACAAACAGGTAGGTAGGCCCTAGGCTACACGTGAGTTGAGGCATGAACATGTCCAATAGCCTACGCATTTATAACATTTGAATCAAATGCCCATATTTCAAACCGAAAGTTAGAATTTCTATATCTGAATATTAAATCATTTGTCTTGCAAATACTGTTGGATATTGATTAATGATTTTAAAATTATAACGTCACAGTCACAGGTGGTTTGGAGATGTTTTTAATTCTGCTTTTTATTTGGGCCTACATTACAAAAATGTCAAAATAATTGATTTCAATAGTTGGTAGGCCTAGGCCTTACTCCAATTTGGCATTGAAAATTACTAGGGTTGTGCAAGTCGGATTAAAATACGAACCGAACCAAACCTTAAAACCAGTTCAGTTGGAAAATTAACCTCAAACCAAACCTTTGAAATTCCCGCTTACTGAAAGCCACGCCTACAGCAGCGACCAATCAATACAAGTCCCCCACCACTAGATAATCGATAGTCGAATTAGCGCTGCAAGTTTGAGTACAAGTGCAACGCATCAGGTTATGATTTCAAGAATGTTCCATGCTTAATTGCTTATCATGAAATAGCCCTACTATGCTCACCTTGATCATATATTTTCCCCCAAAAGAACCTAGCCAGCTTGTCCCGGTCAGGCACAGTGGGGGGCATGGTACAGTAGCCCAACGCAGGTAAACTGTCGCTCCTAGATCGCGTGACTGCAGTTACGCGGACAGTATAGTTTGTGTTTGGAGGGATTACATCGTAGAATGTTGTAGAGTTCTGATCTTCGTTCACGGACCTTTTCTGCACACATAATAAATGACAATAAATGATTACAACAGAGACAATTAAATGCATATGGGTCAAAATCAATATAAATAGAATAGGCATTATTAAATAATTTGTACTGTAATGATTGGTGAAGAGTAAAAATGCAAACACAGCCTGAAGGGCAGGATAAGGCAGGATTAGGACAACCGTTTTGACAACTATGGCAAGTCTTGTCATACCTAGCACTTCAAGCTGTGTTTAAGATCTCTATTATTTCCTAACCTGAGAAGTCTGCAGAAATCACAACAACATGCCCTAGTAAGAAGCCTACTAATTCTAAACTACATCAATGTCATAGTTGTTCCTTGTATTCTTGTTATTGAATAAAGCCAAACTTCAGTAGGACGTTTCTTAAGTGCCATACAAAAAATTCAAAAATGAGTACAGTAAGATCTCTCTTATCCGATCTCCTCTTATCCGATGTTCCGTGTTAACCGAGCCCCCAAAAAAAAAAAAAAAAAATAAAAAAAAAAAAAAAAAAAAAAAAAAAAAGTTTTAAATACGTAAATAAAACATAAAAATAATTATAGACGCCGCGCCGCACTTTTTTAAATGTACTCGCATACATTTGTAGGCATGCCTTACGAGTGAGTGCAAAGAAGATAGATCGGCGATATATCTCGACTTTCGAGCAGTGTGCATCAGTCTACTGAGCATATAGAGTTCAGTGGTCAGTGTGCGTCGGGCGCATCGCCGGTAAGCGTCAGTGCCACCCACTGAGCATATAGAGGTCAGTGTGCGTCGGCGCCCCTGCGCGTGGGGCATACGATCCAGCCATCTCACACACAGCTGTTCAAAGATGGTCGTTGTGGAACTAGATGCAATCATGTTTCAACCGATTCACGAAATTCGTAATCACGACGCATTGAATTGTTATTCCTGGGCTTATCTTATTTCTTTCCCAGACTTATCTTGCGTCGTGAGCTTCAGCGCGGGCATAGTAGTGAGAGGTTTTCCCACATGAGAAAGAGAGCTAGGCCTAGGCCTATGTTTGCCATTGTAGGCCTAGGCCTACTGCGTCGAGTTTAGGCCTAGGCCTAGGCCTAGACATACGTTTTTATTACGACATGTAGGCCTAATTGTGTACGTGTGTTCGTGAGCTTGAATTACAAGCTATTAAATCATTTAGTATACCCTGTATGAAGTGTATCTTGTGTATTTTATGTTCCTTTATCCATTACATGTGTCATATATCATTTTACCACATCAGGCTATGCTACGAGAGCAAATAAACAATTGATCCGCGCCATCCGAGTTTTTCGCAAATCCGAGGTGCCCCCGGTCTCATCCAACTCGGATAAGAGAGATCTTACTGTATTTAAATAAACTACATAAACTTACAAAGAAAAAATTTAAAATACTTCAAATACCGGTACCATAATTATTCATATTTGACAGGTGGAGGCCTATAATGTG
This sequence comes from Sweltsa coloradensis, assembly GCA_024449915.1. Lineage (NCBI taxonomy): Eukaryota > Metazoa > Arthropoda > Insecta > Plecoptera > Chloroperlidae > Sweltsa > Sweltsa coloradensis. Next base: position 872,934 of record JAMZAV010000210.1, on the reverse strand, counting down.
AAGGCCCATAGCACTAAATACTACGTATTAATGTACTTCAGAAGGAAATGCTTTCCCCCGCACGTAACATTCTAAAAACAACGCGTGCACTCTCCCCTTTAGAGAGTAGGTCTCACGGGTGACAGCCCTGCAGGCGTAGCGCAACCGTACAGTGCAGCGGTGGACATGTCCACACCGATGTTTAGTTAGTTGAATAGAAGAGGGCTACTATCTACACAGCAGCCAGTATTTTTATAAAATATGTTGGGGCAGGACATAAGCAAACAATCAGCCATTTCATTAAAATTACTGGAGACCGCCACAAAACGAGAGCAAAATTACTATGTTAACATTGATTTTTTCTTGTACTAGCAGACCACTATCTACAACATATTATATAAGCAAAAAAAGTTTTCTATAATAGGCAACTTAGAAACATACATAGCTACTTGTCCAATGGCAAACGGGTTTGCATAAAGCAATCACAAGGGGTTGATTCGACTGTGAGATAAGTCGACACATTCTATCAAATAATATTAATATTTAATAATAATTTTAAAAAATAAAATTATAATTGATTAGGTATAGAAGAAAAAACATACTGAAAGTTGACCCATATACCTCACTTATTCCCAAGTTTATAATATTAAACGTAACCTTTTGAACTGACTAATGAAATAAAAATAATACAATACCCGATATACAATACAATACAAGCAGAAGGAATTACCGAGTAGGGTTTCTGGACTTTCTCCACCACTCCTTTCTCGTTCTTGAATGTTGCCGCCCCTTCGAGAACAATGTTGTAACGAACTATCTGGCCATTTGGACGTGTGGGGGGAGCCCAATGTACAGACACGATACTCGTACGACTGACGTTGTCGTAGTTACACATCAGGGCGACATTCTCCGGAGCTTCCGATATCCCATCCATCGTAGTTCCATTTGCTTCAACAGAATAGTTGCTACACTGACGAGTATATTCGGAGCAAGCCGCCACCTGAAAAACACAAGGACCACAACTGATAGCTAGACAGACATAATGACGGAGTCTATAGTTAGGATCAAGTATGAAATCTACATTTTTGAATTCAGATAAAAGAATAACTTTCATAAATATTAATACTACCCAATTACTTTAACGATTGTAAATATGACATTGCTCTTTAGTTATATCATCTGAATTTTGTAAAGTCTTATCTTTCTTTGGTAAGTTTCACTTGCATCACCCGAAAAATCTGTGAAATCACCACTGCTGCTAGGCCCATGAAATCTACATTATTTTTTACGTATGTTAGGTATAATATTCAGCCTATAGTTGTCGGAAACAAATTCAGCCAAGGAAAAACTCCCACATTGTATATCTACCTTGAAGTAATATACGGCAGCTGGCTCCAGGTTTTGGAAAAGAAAGATGTTTAATTGGTCTGCTGGCTGAACGGCTTCGTGATGCTTGTTGTGGCTGTCACGTAACCGGAGGTGATAGTAGTGAACGTGCGGCTTCATATCGGCAGGTGGACTAGTCCATCCGATGGATATGGAGTTGAGTGTCACGCCATTCATGGATGCCTCCGGAACAAACCAGGGATCGCTTTCCAAAGTCTTCACATATTCCCTATATTTTGTGTATTTGCTTGTGCCCATGCTGTTCTTGGCTGCCATACGAATATGGTATGCTGACAACGGCTCGAGGCTTCCTATGACATAGCTGGTATTCTTGCCTCCTATGGGTATGCCATAGTAAGTCCATCCTTGGGAATTGTTTTTCATGTACTGGAATCAGATTGTCACGTAATTCTTTAGTCCACATGCTTTTTTAAAAACAAGATGCAAACCCACTACAGTTAAACCCCGTTAATTCGAGCACCCATAATTCGAAAAGTTGTGTAATTCGTAGAATAACTCAGTTCCCGGCCAATAGTATGGGAACATACATGTTAAAGGATGTGTTTAAATCGAAATTTCGATAACGTGTAATTCGAACAAATAATTTTCCCCGTCATTAAATATCCATTATAATTTGACTGATAATTCGAAACAGTTTTAAGCAATCGCAAAATCACAAAGACAGCAAACCGCCGTCAAAGCTTTGCCGCCGTGTAGATATTGCCTGCATCGTTCTGTACTGTGTCTAGCTGGAATGCCGCCCGGCCAGCTGGCTCCCTGCCCGCCCGCACCTCCCCTCACACTCCCTAGTCTTCTGCGCAGGCCCACTTCCCCTCGCCGCTACGAGCTAAGAATAGATTCTACAAGTTGAGTTTTGTTCGCCTGACGTCTGCCACTAGTCTGCTACTGTAAGTCGAGACGTGAACGTGCATCAAGTGTGGTGGTAGCGGATGCAAAAGGCAGAGGCTACGTCCGGCGAAACATGAACAGCTGGAATTACAACTCTTCGAGTATTTTACGCAGGTGCGTAGTTCAAACATACCACTATCTGGTCCAATGCTAGTGGAACAAGCCCGTGAAATCGCCTTGCAATTAAATATCGATGATTTTGCGGCGTCAAGTGGGTGGCTTGATCGATTTAAAAAAAGATTCAATATCGTCTGCCTTGCGGTTTGCGGCGAGGCTCAAAGGGTGGACCAGAATGAAGTGTCAACATGGATTGAAGACCACCAGCACATATTTGACAAATACAGTGCGCAAAACATATTTAATATGGACGAGAGCGCTGTTTTTTACAATATGATGCCCGAAAGATCCTTGGCTATAAAAGGGGAGAAATGCCATGGAACAAAACGCAGCAAGGAGAGGTTGACCGTAGCACTCTGTGTGAATTTAGACGGCTCAGAGAAAATGAAACCTTTGGTTCTAGGCAAGTTTGGTAAGCCACGCTGTTTCAAAGGCTTGGCACTATCTGATCTGCCTGTCACTTATGACTGGAACAACAAGGCGTGGATGACAGGTAGGGTTTTTCGTGATTGGCTAATTAGGTTACAGAGGCGCATGGCCTGTCAAGACCGGCACGTGTTACTGACGCTCGACAACTGTTCAGCGCACAACATTCCTGAACTGGCAACACCAAATGTTGAGATACTGTTTTTCCCACCGAATACCACCAGCGTACTCCAGCCTTTAGATCAAGGCATCATTCAAAATCTAAAACATCATTTCCGCCGGCAACTTTTGCGATCATATACAGACAAATAAAGATTGGTCGCACAGTTGATGAAATTAAAAAGTGGACAGTGCTTGACGCTATTAGAGCCATTGCCATTTCATGGGGAAAAGTAACCCCAAAACAATTGCCAATTGTTTTAAGAAGGGGGAATTGTTCTAACCCCAATAGCGCCGGAGCCTATCCCAGACCTAGATGATTCTGAAGACGCCGATCTCGAGGACGTTGACGTTAGGAACCACAGTGTATGGGAACTAGATGTCGGGGAGGGCGATGTCTGGGAAGTCGATGATAGGGACGGCGACGTTGGAGACGGCGAAGTTGAGGAAGTTGATTTTGGGAACGGCGGTGTTTGGGAAGTCGATGATGGGGACGGCCAAGTTGGGGACGGCGATTTTTCGGATGATGATTCGGAGTTTGATGTTAACGACGCCGATTATCTTCTCCTGATGAAGGTGTCAGCTTAGATTACTTCACTAACTTTGATAACGACGTGTTAACTTCGGCTGTTTACGAGCCTACGCCTATCTCCGACGAGCCGAGCTGCAGTGTTGAAGTGGAAAGTAGTGATTCGGATGGCGAAGATGATGATGAAGAAGTGTTGCCTCCTCCGAAAGAAGAGGCTCTAAAAGCTATTCAAACGATCCATCAATTGATTTCGTCGACTGGCGACATACCTATAGACTGCATTGCGTCATTTGAAAAACTTTCCTTGTATGCAGTGGAAAAATACGCCCCCGTTTTTAAGCAATCCAAGATTGGCGACTTTTTTACAAAGTGTTAAAATGTAGCCCGGCCTACACATTGTCCAACAAAATGGTAAACAAGTGACATTTCAAGTTTTATTATCAAAGTTGTCACTTTTCCAAATCATATAATATTCCATAAATGATCAACATTTCTCATAGTTCAGGATGTCTAATAATATTATTGTAAGTTTGTAACTGGTCCAATGTTAACATAAATATTTTCTTCTAACCACCTATTAAAAAGTGGAAGTGTAAGTTATAATAACGTCTCGTCTTGTCAGCCTGGCCCTAGCCTGGCCTCTCCCCCCCCCCCCCCTCCCCTCCCACCCGATCATCACAGCTATCAGCACTGTCCGTGCTCAGCCGCCGCGTCGGTCCGTGCAGAGCCAGACCAGCCCGTCCTCCCACTGGCTCGACATACGTAATTTATGAATGAACCACTTGAGTGCTCTGTTACAATCTTATGTAATCAAAGCGTTTTTGACGAGGTATTGCAGGTTCAGTCGAGTGTATGGAGTGGAATCAATTGATTGCTTTATTTCCATGTCATAGGAAGGTAAGTATCAGGGCCTTTGTTTACATACTATTTACGTAGCAGACAATAAAGACTCAATGTATTAACAATTTATTTTAATAAGTCTTGTGCCCCACTATTTTTTTAAAAGCATAAGGTGAGGAAAAACATAAAAATGGAATTTTAAAAAAAAAAAATATATATATATATAAATTTGTATGGATAGATAATTCGAATTTGGATAATTCGAATTGGCAATTTTGAGGTCCCTTGATTTTCGAATTAACGAGGTTCTACTGTAGAGGTTACAACATGTTGATAAAGGCACCTAATTAATTATGACCATAACACCTGAAATAACTACAAAATTAAGTAGTTAAACTAAACTTGTACTTACCTGTATGTAAAATTCCTGCACTGGGTCATTCCAGTCAGTAACTGTCCAGTTGAAATAGATCCGACTTGCTCCCACAGCTATAGCAAAGTCTATGCTTTCCACCTGAGGAATATCTGAAAACAAAAGCTCAGATACATACTAAACTTTTCTGAGCATTGTCTCGTATTTCCAACGTTGAACACGTTATGATTGTTGAAAGTCTGGCCCGAAGCTCAAAACCTATTCGAAAGCATCAGTTTGAGCCTGAGCCAGCGCACATAGTGTCATTCGACATTGAAAAATAAAATGGCTCACTTTAAAATCAATTTGGTCAAGATACTTATGATGATAATAAACACTTGGCTATATGTGTTTGAAAGGAATGCCAAAAGGCTGGTCATTCACACCATTGCTGACATGTTAAGAATGATTCAAGTTGATGAATCAGATATGATCAGGTAGGCTAGGTCAGTGGCCAGTCTAAAATAATGTAAGACTTCATTTTCAACCAGGCAATGATCGAATGCATGCTGATAAAAAGATGAACAAAAATTCACATCAGAGTTGTGGGGTAGGCCTATGTTTGGCATACTTACCTAGAATCAAGAGTGAAACCGTGTGGCTAATAAGACCCTGCGGCCCCTCTGCCTCACAACGATACGTTCCGTTGTCTTTACGACCCATTCCTTTCAACACCAGCTGACTTTGCACCACGGTTTTGTTTACAGGTGTGTTCTCAGGCTCCCTAAAAAATTGTTCATGAGTTAAGGCACAGTTTAATACAATAGAGATTGGTCACCCAGGAGAGTACAACCTTTACATCACATATGCAGGGATGATAAGGCTCAAATGACAGAATAAGTACTGCAAGCAAAATAACTAAATCATATAGACCTACTAGGGCTGTGCGAGTACTCGATTTCTCGAGCTTTTTCGAGCTTCAGTTTTGAGCTCGCGCCGAGCCGAGCTTGATTTTAGGCTCGATTTATTCGAGCCGAGCCGAGCTTGGCTTTAGGCTCAATTTATTCGAGCCGAGCCTACAAAAACACGCAGTACACGCGCTCATTTTCATCAACACTCAACAGACAGTCTTGTCAACAAAGACTTTCGCGGAAGAATGCGGCAGCCTGAGCCAGCGAAACAGTCGACTCGACGGTCGACGCAGTAGAATGCGATAGGCCTAGGCCTAGAATGCAAACGTGTCTCTCTCATGTGGGAAAACCTATCACACTATCGCCGGCGCTGAAGCTTTCGTCGCAAAATAAGCCTAGGAAAGAAAGGAGATAAGCCAAGGAATAACAATCCAATGCGTCGTGATCGTAGAAACATGATCACATCGCAATAATTCTTCTTCCAACTAGTTCCACACCTAGCATTTTTGTTCTTTGTCAGCTGTGAGTTGAGTTAGTTGCATCGACCGAACGCGCACGTAGTTCACGCAGGTGTCACGTGTTGGCTTAAAACGCGCTCTGTTGTCAACTCGAGTTACTCTTTAGCAGAGTCGACAAGGAAGTTTCCCCGGGTCTTCTTTATCGACTCTGCAGGCAGCGGGCAGGCTCCGCGGGAAAGATCGCATCAACGTAGCGCGTAAAATAATAAACCCGTGAATTAGCCTAAAAACGGTCGCGAAAAATACCCTGATCTTATAATCGGCTCCGGGTAATTTCTAGAACCGGGTACCGATGACATCCCTAGAAAATATGTAGCCTAACCATTTTTAATTTAATTTAATTTTTTTTTTTTTTTTTTTTTTTGAAAACGGCTCGGCTCGGAAATCAAGCTTTTTTTTAAATACTCGGCTCGGCTCGACTTAAAAATTCTAGGCTCGCTCAGCCCTAAGACCTACTTATAAACAAACTACGTAAATCATTAACAGTATTAAAGCTTTAGTAGGCACAGATCGTCGGTGAAGTGGCAATACCGCGTAAGTGACGTTTGAAGTATTGTTGAGGAGATTGAAAAAAGGTAACAATTCAGCCTATACTGCAAACAGAAGAACTTCTTCTAAGCATGCATTGTTGATGGGATGGTGATTAAGTTTACTATTTTATCTTCAAAGTACACTGTACAACAATTAAATACATACACGGTTTACACAGCCGTTTTCTGCAGACTTATGCGGTGTTACAGCCATAAGTTACAAGTTAAACAGAAAGCTGATGGGCGGCCTAGGCTTGCTAGGCTTCCTTCACAGAAACTTTTGTTTTCTGTTGATGTGGAAGTGTTTTTTAATATGTTTACTTAATATTATGTAGGGATGGGACGATGCCGATTCCGATTCCGATTCCAATGATTCCACCGATTCTCGGAGAATCGGTAAAGAATCGTTCTACCGATTATTACAAAAATTTCAGACGATTTCAAATATGAGCAAATTCGTATTTGGTGCCAACAAAAATAGACTTTCTAGTGTTGCGTGCTGCGTAATGGAATTCGATTATCGCGAACGTGCTGCTATCTTGGGAGCAAATGTGAAAGTAATGATAAAAAACAACTTATTTCAAAATGGCGGAATTTTAGGCTCGTTTTTTTGCGGATCTCAAGAAACTAATATATAATGTTTATCCCGGGTCATTTTCTTCAGCTGAAAACTATGAAATTAACATTAACACTTGTTTTTAACTATCTAGTAGCAGTTTCTCATTAGAAAGTTATGGTAATATAGCTGCATGGTTCCCGGGTGGTAGGGCTAGGCCTAGCCTAGGCCTTCAAGTAGCCTATTTGCATGTGTTTTTAAGGTTAGAAACAAACATTACTTCAGTTGAAATGGATTATAATGACATCGGTCATCATACAGTATCTAGGCCTACTATTTATTAATGGTTAATTCGGTACAAATAATAAATGCAATAGGAAATGTTGTTAAGAAACAATAAAAATTGGGCACGTTTGTATTTTGTACGAAGCACCTCTCAGTAACCGAGTGAAGCCTATACATTTAATCATTTCACAATATACACATTCACACATTAGCACCAACTGTTATAATGGTATAACGATCTAGTGGTACAAGATTTGAGATCGCTTGTTGTTACCTCTAGTCTAGCACTTTTTTGACAGCTGGGTCATGACTGCATAGCATGGCTGGGATGGAAGATACGCGGTATTTCCACAGCCTTCTCAAGCTTCTTTTTCAAGTGCGGTTTTAATATAAGCTCTTTTAAGCCTTTCTATTGGTCCATTTCAAACGAATACAAAATTTAAACGACGCCAAATGAATTAACGATGTCGAAACAACAAAAAAGTGATTTGGTCAAAAAAGTCACTTAGCTGCGGTATTGACACTTCACCGACGATACAGTCTACAGACCTCAGAAATGGGCAACGTTGCAATTTGATGTCTATTTAGACCAAGAACGATTATTGTAAGTTCTGTCTCCGGTAATCCGGTGTTTTGGATAATTAAGGCCGGGCTGAACTTAAACGTCTAAACTCTAAATCTCAAGTCTACTTGATTCTTCCTATTGAATATTTTACACTACCTAACTTTTTTTTCCTCGATTTGTTTAGTCGGGAAACACTCCCGTAGGTGTCATTGTTATTATTTACTAGGGCTGGGCAAAGAAATCGATATTTCGATACGATATCGATATGAGCCGATTTTTTCGATATCGATATTTGGTTGAATATCGAAAAAATATCGAAAAAAAGTAATTAATTTAAAAATAAAATAAAAGTCTAAAAAAAAATTAATTTTTTTTCAAAAATCAAGTTATGATTTCTAATGTTCCACGTTTCAATTGCCTGTGAAAAAATATTATAACTTTTAAAACTTTTGTTCTCATCACCTTTCATCTCCTCCCCTTACCACTCGTCGCTACACTTGTCCGTCCCCCCTTCACCTGCTGCGCGCGCTTATCCAGCCGCCCGGCCGGCCGTGTCCGTCTTACCATAAAACTTTTTGAACAGTGTTAGGGCCTAGGCCTATGGTTTTTAACAGGGTAGGGCCAAGCACAAGCTCACATATGCCAACCACGTCCACAGTTCACAGTCTGATTCCTGGTCTTCATTTTTTGAAGTTTACGGTCATAGCTCCTCGCATTGCTTGGATGTAAGCATAGCCGTTTTTCCACGCTATCACAGTCTTTCATTGTTTTTGAGCATGCTCTTTTCCTTCTTCATGTCCCATTCATAACGAATCTACAAAATTTAAAACGACGCAAAGCATTACGGACTGTCAACAATCAAACAAGTATTTGGCAGAAACAGTCACTGTGAGCGTCGGCTATTCGCACTTCGCGACGAGTAAGTCTGGCAGCCTCAGCAAGCCACGCTTGCGATTGTATTGCGGTTTAGCCAGCGTTATTTAATGCCGCCGGAAAATACCGGTGTGTTTGTTTGAATAAAATAAGGCTACGGGCCGAACTTAAAAATACCTCATTAAACTCATCAAATACCAACATGTACATTGATCTTACTTTTGAAATACTTTTTTACACTACCAAACTGTTTTGTTTCCTCGTGTATTGTTTCTAGTCGCGTGAAAACATTATCGTATTGTGTCATAGCATTATTATTTACTACAATTCAGAAATTAAAAAAGTCCGCCCGAACCAGGAATCGAACCACGGATCTCCCACATTCCAGGTGAGCGTCTTAACCATTAGACCAGGGTTACCATTTTTACGGATTTTATCCGTTTTAACGGATTTTGAGGGTGCAAAACGGATCAACGGATATTATGGTCAATTTACGGATATTTTGTTAATCTTATTTTCCAAGCTTATTTTCGTAAATTTGAATCTGGCGGGCTAATTTGCATTGAAAATATTGAAGGCGGTGAGGTATGTACACAGTGCAGTATCTTCAACGACTGGAAATTGCTGGATATGAACTCCCATTGGCCGAGGCAATCGACCAATCAAAGATGTGTCCCAGTCATTGTAGATACTACTAGAGTAGTAATAAGTGACACATATGGGAAAATGGTGACTGTGAATTTATTTTGCTTTGTATATGTTGTTCAAGTTTGGATAATGATATTGTTGCTTGCAAACGTGATTGAACATTGAGAAAATTCAAATGTTTATTGGATGAGCGTAGCGAGCGTAGCGAGCGGAAGCGAAGACTTCAATTTCACTGACCCCCCAAAAAATTTAGCTCGGGTGTTTTTTTGTTTTTTTGTTTTTTTGTTTTTTTGTTTTTTTGTTTTTTTGTTTTTCCGTCTGTTTGTTCGCTCGATTCCGGGCAAACGGCATATGCGATCTTGATGAAAATTTGACCGGACCTTCGTTTTCTCTGAACTTAGAGGTGTATTGTTTTTGGGTACAATCGAAGAAATATTTCTCATGAATATCGTACTTTTACGATTTTTTTCGATTTTTAGTGCGATATTTTCGTCACATTTGGGCCGATTCTGACCAAACGGGTGGGGCTACAACGTTCATATTTCACATGGACATTAAGATTATGGTGTTGAAGTACCTTTTTAAAGAAAAAGTTGAAAAAGTTAGCTAGAATCTATAGAAATAAAGGTTTTAATATTAGTTTTTTAATTTTTAGTGAGATATTTTCGTCACATTTGGACCGATTCTGACCAAACGGGTGGGACTACAACGTTAAGATTTCACATGGACATTAAGGTTATGGTGATGTAGTACCTTTTGAAAGAAAAAATTGAAAAAGTTAGTCAGAATCCACAGAAACAAAGGTTTTAATATGAGTTTTTTGAGGTTTATAATACCAATTAACAAGTATAACAATAGAAACTTGACAACAATCACCTACAATGCATTCAAAAAGCACTTGCAAAGGAAAAGTGCAAACAAACGCAAAAAACGCAAACAAAAAACTTACAAAAAACCGCTCATCCATCAACGGCGCGGACTTTAGCGTTTTCCTAATGGTTAAAAAGTTTATAGGAAGTTCTACAATGTTATCTATGGGCCTAGGTCAAAATCTTGTGCATCATTCATCAGGCCTTCATAGGCCTAGGCCAGGCCTCTTTTAACTAGGGCCTAGAGCAGAAATGATGATTTCAAGTTTAAAAAATGAATTTTTCTATAGAAGATACACAATTGTATGCATTTTTTTAGTCACATTTGAAGCAATCACAGGCTTTTTTGGTACATAATTCAAGTCTGCAAGGTAGGCTATTTTGTAGGTTATGATGGTAAAAATGGAAATATTGCCATTTTAGCCTTGCATCAACAAAATTGACGTTTTTCGTTCTTTTCACGGATATTTGCGGATATTTCACGTCCTCTTTACGGATTTAAAAAAAAAAGTCGGCGGTAACCCTGCACTAGACCGGTTAGTTAGGGATTTGTTTAGTCGGGAAACACTCCCGTAGGTGTAATTGTTATTATTTACTACAATTCAGAAAAAAAATAATAAAAAAAATAACAAATCGACAAATAAACCCTTGCTCATACCTGCGTAAAGGTAATGACATTATAATTAATGTTTGGTGGTCAGTTCAAAGGCAGCAGATATTCGTTGCAGTATTGTTCCATCCATTCAGATGTATAATGCAACTAAAATTCAGTAGGGTTGACGTTTGATAGTCGATATATCGATCGATACGATTATTTCCCGAAACGATCGATAATCGATTCAGTCTTCCAGAATCGATTAATATTATCGATATTTTGATAATCGAATAGCTCGCCCGCCCAAAATTTTGTAATGTACCGCCCGCTCTGCAGAACTTCATAAAATAGTACTGGTCAGTCAAGACATTAATCGCTTTATTCCGTGAAAAATGCGTCCACTGCGAGATCTACAACACTCGTAATGCGTGAAGTACGAAGCGCCTGCACTGTGCAGTATAGGCCACCAGCATGAGGCGTGTGTGTTACGGGCCGGCTCGGCTCGGGCGGCAGGCGACTGCATTCCCGCGCTGATCAGGCGCTGACTGATTGCACAACCTCGGCGCGTCATGGCCAAGCAAGGTCAACAAGTATTTTATCGAGATGCATTCCTCCCCATTCCATGCCAACTCGTAATCGCTTTTCTTCTTCCCGTAGTGCTACGATAATATTATCTTATCAGTTCTCTCACACCAATATTACGTCGTCTTCAAAACTAATGTCAAACAATATTCATCTCGTCACGAAATAAATATCGGAGCATTGAATAATTAAACTGATAATATCTCGTAAATGAATGAACGACAATCTCAACAAAAGCTGAAATGAAACTTCACAGAACCACGATTCACCACCTTCACAAAGACAACACTAAAGCCGGGTAGCGTAGCGCGGTCTGTCTACTCCACTTAGCTCGCTCTCGTCGCGCCGGCCAGACACGGCGGTGGGGCGGGGGAGGGGGAGCTCGTGAAAGACTATTATAGCGTGGAAAAACCCTGTTCTGAGCAAATAGAAGGAACAAAAGGATGCACTCGCAAAAGGTCCACGGTCCACGTCGGTATACGAGCAAGTTTAGGCCTAATTTTGATTCGATTATCGATCGATATTTTTTTAATTTGATTATCGTGATCGATAATAATAATCGATTTAACTGGTCCGATTATCGATACTGAAATTTGTATCGAACGGCAACCCTACAATTCAGAGCTTAAAATGTACACGTCCTGATGGTCTAGTGGTTAAGTCGCTCACCTGGAATGTGGGAGATCCGTGGTTTGATTCCCGGTTGGGGCAGACTTTTTTATTTTCTGAATTGTAGTAAATAATAACTACTTAACTTGTTCTTTTGTGTCATCCGGTCTATATTTATTACTGTCCAACTTATTCTTATTAGACTAATGCAAGAAACAACTTCTAAAAATGTCTTAGAACCATTCCTATTATGTACAGTGAAATAAAACAATTGCCAGGAACCCAGGATCTGATTAATAAGGGTAGGCCTATTTGGTTAATCCTGATAGTACCAAGATACATCTAGCCCGAATTAACGAGGATATGGTATACTAAGAATATAGGCTTACTGTATACTACTTAGTATGTATAGCAACACTTACATTGGTGGTGCAGCAGGGTCTTCAGATTTGAACCATTTAATGTTTGAAATGGGAAAACCAAAGAAAGTGCACGAGAGTATAGTATCATTGCCAACTTTAACTCGATCTCCATGGGACTCGATCACCTTTGCTGGAACTGAAAAACAAAGTGTTACAAAGTAAAGATCACATTTACTTAAATAGTATGTATAAGCATAGGCCTATGCTACGGCACACTAGTAAAATCTAAATTATCTTTTTTTATTTCAATAAATTATACACAATACAATTGCACAAATTATACAGATGAACCAAGTACCTAGGACTGGGTTTATTATCACTATTACCCGGTGTTACCTACTGGTGATCGCTTTTTAGACTATATCAAAAATATGTAGGGGCTAGTCCTATTAATTTCATGTATTTTTAATTATGGTAACAAATCCTAAGATTGTGACGCGTCAGTTGCAGCGCTTCAGAGCATAGCCTCCTACAAGTGAGTTCACATGGTTCTTCCAAATGAAAAACCTATACAGACCACGCACGATCATTAAAACTGATTTTCAATTCAGGATCTTATACAATTTTATATTTTCCCCTTATTTTCATTTGTACACTTGGCTAATAATTCCCATTTTTTTTCAAATACTGTACAATGTACATTTTGACTTTCAAATACTTTTTGCAACCCTGAATTAGGGAAATTCTGAAGTAGTGTATAATTTGTAGTAGGATGACAGTTATAAAATTTTTAATTGGTTTATAAGTCCTTCTGAGATGCGGGTAGTCCGAATCAAGATCCTAAGATCCTAGGCATTTGATAGACACTACCGACGAGAGGACTATAGCCCACTAGTTGCATCTCAACAATCTGCAGTAATCACGTCAAACTAAAAATTGACTGTCCAACTTTTCTCAATCACCTAAACACGAACGGAATAGGTCCAAGTAATCTGTATCCATCTATGAATCCTTTTAGGCCACATATTATATTAAAAATGAACTCAAGATCTTCAGTCATTAATTCTATTGACTAAATGTATGGGCTCCTACTCAGACGAGTGAACAAGGCTGTTTGAGCCTAAACATTTTGTTGATTTGTCCTGTGTAGGCCCTACATTTATTTGTGTCTCTTCATCTCGATCATGGCTGACTAACACGTTGAAGGTAAGATGTTGATTCCTATCAACGTTTCCCCATCTACATAGTATGCTTCAATAGAAGTTACCATTTAAACATTTATTATTTTATGTTGTTGATGATGATGATGATGATGATGATGATGATGATGATGATGATGATGATGATGATGACTGACTTTTGTTGCTACATTTATTATGTTTTTAATATTAAGACTACAATATAAAATGGTAATAATGCTGTACTATTCAATCACACATTAAAAACTTTAAATAAATATGAGCTAAAATTAGATTATGTGAAGATGTAAGCCTAATTCCAATTGAATAATAGGGGTTTCGATCATTTGTGTTTCTTTCAAACATGGCTTTTAAAATGCAAGTTCTAGGTTAGTTGGAACCACTTTCCACAACATCAATCACTCCCCGTCACTCTCCTTTCATATCGTAACCATGGCATACCACACATACAATGTCATCTTATCTCATTTCCTTCCTATCACATTTCAAACATCCTTCCTTTAAGTTTACACAATCATGTAGCCTGTCTGTGGCTTTTGCTATTCATTGTCCAACACTATCTTATCAGTATGACTGAGAAGGCATAGCACTATAGGCTGTACAGATCGAAGTGTTGAAACTTTCAAATTGAAACTTTCAATTTGAAACTTTCAAGGGTACATTGAAATATTTCAAGAAATTATGAAACATTCGTATTTAAGGCATTTCTGCATTACTAGATTGATTTTGTAAACTTTTATAGAGTTCTAGGGTTTTTATGTTGGCAGAATCAACCTTCTGCACACTTTGCAGCTGTGTCAAATTGCTTCCTACCACATTGTTACCTGTTCCTACAATGGTAAAGAAGCTTATTAAGTTATTATATTCATGGTCACAAGTATTTTACCCTGAGTGGGAACAAAATCATTTATTTAACTATTGTAGCTGGGCAACTATGTAGGCCTACCAACAATGCTACTAGAATGATTGCTTACATCAATAAGTGTGGGAAGTGCCCCAAACAACTCTTTATTTTATCTTGATGATAACTGATAAGGTTATTAGTTTTTTATTATTTTTACAGCCTACAGGCCTACAGAAGTAAAAGGCATATGTTTGTTTTATATCACTTGCAAACCTATGATATGTTTGCTAAATATAATTCCTCTTAAGTTTTGTCCAAATAATGAAAAGAATAAAAGTTAGAGCGAGCTAAGTGATGCGCCATTCAACAGACTTAAAATTGGGAAATGAGAATCTATCCCAACTTTCGTCACGTGACCTAGGCCTATCGATCGTTTTAAGCTCCGCCTATCACCAGTCGTCAGTTACCAAATCAGTTTCCGTTAAGTTTAATTTCTATTATAACTGTCTCCCACTGAAAATCAGTTATACAACTGAGTGGGTAGACTCTAAATACTATTTATTTATTTATTCTCTCTCTCTCTCTCTCTCTCTCTCTCTCTCTCTCTCTCTCTCTCTCTCTCTCTCTCTCTCTCTCTCTCTCTCTCTCTCTCTCTCTCTCTCTCTCTCTCTCTGTGGTACTGGTAGGTCGATAAGAACTTTTTTATTTAAGCGAGCATTTCCATTTGACTCTGCCGGAAAAATTAGTCACTGGTTTTGTTTTTTTTTTTTTTTTTTTTTTTTTTTTTTTTTTTTTTTGTATGTCTCGCCATAACGTTCGAACGGAGGCTCGGATCGAGTTGAAATTTTGACCATCCACAAGCTTCGTTCTCGATTGAATGCCATTAGTTTTGTGGCAAAATTGTTCAAAAAGTTAAAAAGTTACATTAAAGTTAATCGAAAGTTTTTTTTCAAACTAAACGGACACAAAATCTGAGGTGGCCAAATCATTTAGAATGTCCGTCCGGTCACGAATATGTTAATTTTATTTTGATCCGATATAGTAGTGTAGATGGAAATACATTATAACAAACTACCGTTACCATGGCAACGGAAAGTCGAGCAGCTTTTTTGGCTCATGATAGCGGTCGAACGGAGGTTCGGATCGAGTTGAAATTTGGACCATCCGCAAGCTTCGATCTGGATTGAATGCCATTAGTTTTGTGGCAAAATCGTTCAAAAAGTTAAAAAGTTACATTTAAGTTAATCAAAAGTTTTTTTTAAACTAAACGGCGACAAAATCTGAGGTGGCCAAATCATTTAGAATGTCCGTCCGGTCACGAATATGTTAATTTTATTTTGATCCGATAAGTAGTGTAGATGGAAATTACATTATAACAAAACAAAAGTAACGTTACCATGGCAACGAAAACTCGCACGAGGTTCGCACTATGCACTGCCACCTAGAAGTAATCAAAATACTATCGAGGAAGCAGTGTATTATTTGTTACGTTTTCCCAAAGAAATGATGTCAAGGTCCTCTAGATGGCGGTGGATTTTATCCACAAATTAAAGGTTTACCCAAATAGGCCTACATTGGCAATAATAAATAATATTGGAAACATGGCCCCGTGGACAGCGAATGTCGCAAATTTTACAATTTTAATAAATTGCAATGTGGGTCTAGAGCTATAGCACGTGCTCGCTTATCAACGCGTCCAACAGAGCGTTTCCTAGTAGTTTCATCACCTATTATGGGGTAATATTTCAGAGATAAGTTCTATGCAAATTTTTGTCAATAAGAAGAAAACGCTGATTTATTAAAAAATTTGTTTGTATTCCTGAAGATTTCCTTGGAAATAGAATATTTCACAAAATTTCAATATTTTTTGAAACTTTCAAAAAAGTAAATTTCATGAAATTTTCGAACTCTAATAGGCTGTAGTATACCCTCATAAATCAAGGGCTGGGAATAGTAGATACTAGAAGTTCTACGCTAGCAAGCACTGATAAACTGTAGCACGAGAAAATGGTGACTCGTCGCCCCCTGACCCGACGCATGTTGGAATAGGAGTCTGATATTACTATTATTATTTGTTTATTTACCATTTAGAAAAACTAGTGGAAGCAAAATAAAGTATAATTAATATAATAATTAATTATGTTTGGAGTAAGGTTTTAGAAGCCCCTGTACCTTCCTCCCAACCTCTAAAACGGGTAATGGTTGTAGAAAATAGTAGGCCTACTGTCTATTTTAAGCAAACTTTCATTTTCATTCTGGACTTTCATTTCTACCTATATAGACTTACTAGTGATGAAACTGAGAAATTTTAAAATATTTTGTTTATTTTATCAGGCCTACAGACATTGCATTATTAGATTACATGGCTTTTTAGAATATTTAATTCAGAGTTCATTACATATGAATAAAATAAATAAATGCATGACACATGAAGGCCTATGTGTACATCAAGTGACTTGATACACTCATCGGTATTGGCCCTGGTATACAAACTTGAGTTAAAAATTAAAACAATACCTTTGCCATGTAGTCTGTGGCAATATGTAGCATTGTCTAGGCCTAAACATTCACTACATGTCTTTCTATGTAGGCCACTTGGCCTACAAGTACAAACTGAGGTCTATGCTAAAAAAGTTTGATTTTCTTTTTTATTCTAGTACTGGGTACCTTACCTAATAGATTTAGGCCTATGCCTACCCTACACTTGTGCCCTTTAACCACTTAGGGCCTACTAGTGGCTCATGACTTCACTATGGTCAATATTGTGTTTGGCATACCTATGAAAAACATTTGCTATGCTAGCAACTTAACCTATCTAAACAAAGAATAAATATATACAATATCTTTACCCTACATCCAACATTAAATCGGGTTGGGGGAGCAGTAGCGCACTATTCCGTTTCTTGGTCTTTGAAATTTTTATTTGAATATTTTCGCAAAAAATTCCGTAACTAGACCTACCATAGGCCTACTTTTAATGGTAAGGTACTTATAAGTTAGCCTAGGTATCGTAATTAAACAGTCTTAACTAGTAATTAATAGGGATGACATCGGGTACTCGGGTACCCGACTCCTACCCGACTCCTATCGGAGTCGACTCCATTTTCAAGGAGTCGACCCAAAAAAAAAAAATTTTTTTTTTTTTTTTTTTTTTTAATTTTTTTAATGATAAATTGAATGAGATTGCACTTGTTGTCTCGTTAGTCGTTATCTTATCTCAAAACTTAAACATAAAACATCAGCGAGAGTCTTGGCCGGGCCAAGAGACAAGCAAGCTAGCGGGTGGAGTTAGTTATTGGGATTTTAGGGCACAAAACATTAAAGTTAACAGTGCCCATCGAGAATGGGGGGGGGGAACGGCCGGACAGCGTTGTGCAACTAGAGTAGTGGGCTAAAAAAAACTTTTGCAATTTTTTTTTTTTTTTTTTTTTTATTGCGGATCGGGGAGTCGACTCCAATATTTACTACCCGATGTCATCACTAGTAATTAACAAAAAAACATGCATGCAAAAATAAAAGACAAAATGCCATTTTATAACCTGGCAAAGCATAATTTAAACTAAAGCCATAGGGAAGCCCTAGGCTAAATAACATGCCAAGACAAAATAATTCCCTCACGCAAAAAATACAAATATTTTTACAAAAGGCCTAAAGATTTCGGCCTACACTAGACCTACTGTGAATTAAGCTACAATTATGAAGTAAAGAAAAATAAAAGTATGTAGCCAATATTTGATACCTATCCTGTTTGTTTGAAAAACTTATCAACACACACTAGGATACCAGAACATATCTTACGTTTTATATCCAAATACACATGTTGTTGCGAAATAGAGTCGAGGCTGGAGTCTGCCGCAGCATGACAGGAGTAGTTACCGACATAAGAGACATCCACACATGTGAGATGCAGTTTGGAAATCCCTTCTTCTGCACTGTCCAATGAGTACCTAAAACAAACCACACTAAATTCAGCTACAAAGAAAAGGAAGAGTTTGTGCAAGGAGGCCCACACAATATCCTGAGCAGTTACAAGCTTTTCAATATGGAAGAACCTTGAATCGGCTAAAGACATTAAGCATTTTATCACATAGTATAGAATCTTAGGCTTACACATCTCTCTCTAGTGTATAAAATTCCTAAAATTGTCTATTGGTTGGATGAGCGTAGCGAAGATTCCATTCTACTACACTAGAGAAAAAAATACGGAATGTTTTTTTTTCCTTTCTTTTTTTTCTATTTGTATTTTTGTGTGTCTGTTAACACGATTCCGGCTAAACCGATACTCCAATTGCGATGAAATTTTCTGGATGCCTTCAAAATCTCTGAACTTAGAACTGCCACGTTTTGGAGCGCAATCAGAAAATTATTTCTTATTAAAATAGCAATTTTACGATTTTTTGTTTGTTTTGTAAATGTCTTTGACTTATAACACCTACATGCTTTGTCCGAATGTAATGATTTTTGCACAGATCCTTTATTTTATGAATTAATATATTCGTGTGAAATTTGAGCGTAATCGAAAAATTATTTCTCATGATAATCTTTTTCTTTTTTTTTTAATTCTTTCCACTTATAACACCTTGCTTTATCCGATTGTAATGATTTTTTCACAGAACCTAAATTTTATGAGTTAATAAATTTGTGTGAAATTTGAGCTAAAACAAAAAATTATTTCTCATGAAAATCGCAATTTTACGCTTTTTTTGTTTAAAAAAAATTACGCTCATTCTACAACGCGCTTGAAAAAGCTTTTGTGAAGCTTCCTAGTCTATGAACATAGAGGCCAATAAACAACTGAACATATTTTATAACGAATGCCAGGTAGGCCTTTTGAAATTTTTCCTTGACTTGGATCAAAAACCAGTTGGTCAATAAAAGCAAAGCAAAATTTCCTACCCCATGTGGAATAACCAAATAAGCTACAATTAGGCCTATGTAACAGTAAACACACAATAACTTGGACCAAATCAACGGCTTTATTTTCATTTCTAGATACAGCTTAAAAAACAATGTCGTTATTGGAACAGGAAAAATTAAACGTTCAAGGTTTTTCTGGGAGAATAACAAAAATTTATTACTTAAGGAAATTCTTACATTAAAAAATTACACTCGATTGTTTATGTACATTTACATTGAGCCTAAAATAATCATGTCCAGTCCAGGCATAGCAGATAAGATTTTAAAAGCATTTTGTAAGTAATTAGTGGATGTAAGTGTACCTTAGTCAGACTTAAAGGGCCTGTTTTACTCTTTAACCTTTTCTGTGCGGCCGTCAAGTATAGGACTACTCGGGATGAAGTTGTTTCAAAACACGCGCGCATGTTGCTACTGATTGGTATAATCGATTGTAAAAAGTCGAAAATCAAGGTGCGCGGAAGCGCACCGGGCCAAGCCACGCACGGCTCCGCTTCCACTAGCGCCTATTACCGCACGCCTACATTAGCAGTTAACACGGTGTCGCCGACGCGAAACCATGAGATAAAAACCTGCAACTTGCTTCAATCGATGGGCTTTTACTATGAGATGACCCATTTCAAGTTTTATCCCGATCTGATGATGCGTCTAGAAGTTATTGAGACGTCAAGATTGTTCGAAATAACTTTCTTCTTGGGCTGGCTGGCTGACGAATTATGTATCAGTTTGTGGGCCCTCAATGGATAATGTTAGAGAAGCCAAATTTTGCACCGATGTCAGTCATCTCAGTGGTCATGTGCTTGACAAACCAGTGGCGTATCCAGGAATTCATAAAGGGGGGTGGGGGTTTAATCAATTTTTCATAGATGTGCCAAAGGCTAAGTGGGGTGTCCGGGGGGCTTGCCCCCCGGAAAATTTTTCTTCTTCAAGGTCATTTTGGTGAAAATCTGTGCGTTTTAAAGCATCACAATGACCAACTTTTTATCTACTAAAATCCTGTTTTTAATCTAAAAGTTTTCTCTATCAAGGCATCACCAACTTTTTATCTACTAAAATCCGGTTTTTAATCTAAAAGTTTTCTCTTTCAAGGTCATTTTGGTGAAAATCTGTGCGTTTTAAAGCATCAAAATAACCAACTTCGTATCTACTAAAACCCTCTTTTAGTCAGATGGTAATTTGTAGTTATTTTATTTTCTCCTTTACACTTTTTTTTTCAAAAGGGGGGGGGTTGTCCCCCCTCTCCCCCCCCCTTGGATACGCCACTGTGACAAACGGTAATTGGATTAGATGACCGGAAGCTTAGATAATGCAAAAATAACAAATTATTTAATTCGTGTTTTGCTAAGCAATGGATAATGTTAGAGAAGCTAAAATTTGCACCAATGTCAGTCATCTCAGAGGCCATGTGCTATACAAACGGTAATTGGATTAGATGACCGGAAGCTTAGATAATGCAAAAAAACAAATTATTTTATTTATAACTGCGATGCTCAAACCTTTTAACTATCAATGAGTGAGATTCTATTTTGAATCATTGTAAATAAAGTAATTTTCTCTACTTGGATGCTAACATCAATACCGTGTACGTTCTAAAAAAAAATTATTGATATACCATACAAAAATGCAAAAACTTGCAAAAAGGGGCCAAGCCAAAAACGAGGAAGATACAAGTGGCTCAACTGCATAAAGTGGTGAGATCTAGAAGTGTGGCCAAGCCCATTATTTTGTTTAAAAAATATATATATATTTAATATAATATATATAAATAAATTAATAACATATCAATATCCATATTATTATCTAACTATAATTATGAAATAAATATATTAACAAAAATAACATAAACATTAAATAAATTTATTGAAACATTTACATGTGGAAATATCAAAATTAACAGACGCCATTCAAAATTAAAAGCTTGGTCGATGAATTTTTAACTCGGTTGTCGTTACTGACTAACCAAAACATAACCAATCCAAATCCATCGACCAATGGCTTTTAATTTTGATATTTCCACATGTAAATGTTTCAATAAATTTATTTAATGTTTATGTTATTTTTGTTAATATATTTATTTCATAATTATAGTTAGATAATAATATGGATATTGATATATTATTAATTTATTATATAATTAATAAATATATATATTTTTTTAAAACAAAATAATGGGCTTGGCCACACTTCTAGATCTCACCACTTTATGCAGTTGAGCCACTTGTATCTTCCTCGTTTTCAGCTTGGCCCCTTTTTTGCAAGTTTTTGCATTTTTGTATGGTATAAACTGTGCTGCACTCTATGAGCAAGCTGTTCAACCCTCTTCTAGTTTTCTAGTTTGACCACAGATGGCTCTGTTTGTCAATTTCAGTAGAGCAAATTGACAGAACACAAGTGGAGATAATAATGGCATCTGGAAAAGGGTCAGGATGATGAAATTACACAGTTATTAGGCAAAATGGGTTGTAATGAAGAGGTTTATATTAGAGGTGTGCGAGTACCCGAAATTTCGAGTCGAGTCGGGTATTTGGGATTCGACTCGAACTCGGAGTATTTGAGATTCGAAATTGAGTGTAAAAAAAAATATATATATATGATTTTGGTGGAGGTGCCGAGTCGCGGTCCCGCGAACGAGTGTAAAAACGTAAAAATCGTTATTTATTTTTGGCACTACCTTACCAACTATGATTAGTCATAATAGTAACCTCAGTCTTTTGATACAAATTTGTATTCTTCTTGGAAGTTTTGACCTTTTTTGGCACAAATAATAAAAATATTTCACTATAATGTTTGTATCAACATTTGCGGAAGGTACTGTGTACGCCTTCTTAAGACTCGGACTCGAATTGGACTCGGAATTGAGTAATTTTTAGGACTCGGGCTTGACTCGAATTCAAAAATCAGGACTTGCACATCCCTAGTTTATATCTATATTTGTACTTGTTTGGCAATCTTAGTGTTTTGAGTGAAAGTTTAAATCCATAATAGAGAAGTAGAGGACGGTGCCAGTAGGCCTAGGTGACGAAAACCAACTCACACATTGTTTAAGTAGGCTTAGGCTCAGGCTTTGTCACATGTCAATAATAGTCTTGACAGTAAGCAATACAATCTAAAGAGGGTGCAGAGTGTAATGAAATCTACTTCTTTCAGGAAACATTTTGATTATACCTTGTGTCGACCCAAGTAACACTCTGTCAATCATCAAACTGAAAAGACGCAGGTTGTATTGAGGCCTCCCGCCTTCTTTGTTGAAACTAATGTAAAACGCAACCTTTTCTAAATCTTCATGTACTCGAGCAAATTAGTGGACACTCAGTTATATAAAAGGGGACGTGCTCAAATACAGGCTGGTACCAGATTCCAACGAGGTCCATGAGGTTTGAAACTGTCAATACGGGTCAAGATGGACAGGCCATTTCAGGTAATGGGGATTATTTACATTTGTATTGTGCACAAAACCACCGGTTACCTTTCACTTAGATGATTGGCAGAGTGTTACTTGGGTCGACACAAGGTATAGTTTGATATTATTATCAAATAAGCAAGAGAAATATATTTTTTGCACAAATAACCCAGCATTAGATGCTCCGTTCAAAACCGTGCAGTGAAAAGGTTAACGGTTTATTCTTAAAATCAAGTACGAACATAAATTAAGTCTGTTGTGTATATTTCTCGACCTACGTCAATAGTGGTCATTAAATTCATCGACGCGCTACAGAGCGGTGACGTCAACGTTCTGAGCTGGCGAGGTGTTGCAACACAGCACATCTACTAGCGGCGAGTAACACGCGAGGCAGGGCCTGGTCTATATGTCAAGATAGTCTGTTTTACTGAAAATAAAGCGGAAGGCCCGCGTTCAGCTGATTTACGATACATTACAGTTACACCAATACCTGTTTTGAAAAAATACCCTATTGCCGACAATTTAATGGAATAAAGATAAATGTTGAGCCGGTGGCTCAATTGGTAGAACTATGGCACGTTAAGCCGGAGGTTCTGGGTTTGAACCCCAGTCGGGGCAAACTTTTACGACAACTGCTATGAAATCCAAATATATGGTCCTATAAAGCTGGCTATCTTAAAACCTTATATTCACTTACCCAATCAAAGATGAGATGTGATGGATTTATCCATGTGATCTCAGATTTGACAGTCAATTGCAGTCTTTTTGAATTTAATGCATGAAGTCAACAGTCCCAACAACTAGCAGTTAATAAAGGTTTTTCGTTCGTTCGGTAGCCTTCATTGCTAGACTGGCATCCGTTTCAGACCGCTCGGGTTCTGGGTTCGCAACCCCGCTAGGGGATACTTTTACGACACTACTATGAATCAATAATTGTTCCTTAAAGCGCTTATGACTTAAAAACCTTGATCATGTAATAAAGTTATGATGCCGACTAATCCGTAGCAGTGTCTGAGTAAGTTCTGATCACAGGACATTGTAAGCTGATTGTAGCATTATAATTGTAGGTCTATACTAGGAAGCTTCACAAACACTTTTTCAGGCGCGTTGTTGGATGAGCGTAATTGTTTAAAAACAAAAAAAGCGTAAAATTGCGATTTTTCATAAGAAATAATTATTTGATTACGCTCAAATTTCACACATATATATTAATTCATAAAATTAAGGTTCTGTAAAAAAACTATTACAATCGGATAAAGCATGAAGGTGTTATACCCTAAGTCGAAGAGTTAAAAAAAAAAAATTGTAAAATTGCAATTTTCACGAGAAACAATTTTTCGATTGCGCTCAAATTTCATACGAATATATTAATTCATAAAATTTCTTGGTTCTGTGAAAAAATCAGTACAATTGAATAAAGCATGTTGGTGTTAACTGTTGAAGAAATTTTTTTAAAATAAAAAAAATCGTAAAATTGCGATTTTCATGACAAATAATTTTTCGATTGCGCTTAAAAATGTGGCAGTTCTAAGTTCAGAGATTTCGAAGGCCTCCACAAAATTTCATCGCAATTGGAGTATCGGTTTAGCCGGAATCG
The DNA here is from genome assembly GCA_024449915.1 of Sweltsa coloradensis. Lineage (NCBI taxonomy): Eukaryota > Metazoa > Arthropoda > Insecta > Plecoptera > Chloroperlidae > Sweltsa > Sweltsa coloradensis. Next base: position 848,380 of record JAMZAV010000210.1, on the reverse strand, counting down.
TGTCAACAAACAGCCAAAAATACAGGGAAAAAAAACATTACAGATTTTTTTCACCGGTGTAGTGAAATGGAATCTTCGCTTTGCTCGCCAAGCTCATCCAACAAGAACATAATACACGCGATAGCGATTCTTCACACACACACACACATATGATACAGAATTACTTGCACTTTAAAAGGATGAAAGCGATTTGGTTACAGACTTTAAAATATTCCATTATTCATAGGGTTGCCATTTGTCCCGAAAAATCGGGATTGTCCCGATTTTAAACTCTGTATTTTTCGTGTCCCGGAAATTAGAGAATGTCCAGATTTTCAAATCCTAGTCCTACTCATACTTTTATTTGTTTCAAAACCGTTGTTTTTGACAATGACGGTTCAAATGTGGCGCGACACTCTTTAACACAAAACAGACTACTGAGTTACTGAAAATTTCACAATTTTACTTTTCTATTCCAGGCCACAATGCTTATGCAGAAAGAATATTTTCACTGATGAACTGTCAGTGGACGGATAAAAGAAACAGACATCTCATTAGTTCTGTAGTCAATCCTCCTTGAGCAATATAACTTTAAGGGTGTAAACTGCACAGAGGTTTATGACTACAAATATGAAAAATGTAATGCTTAAACGTCGTTTTCTGGGCACTTACGTCGAAAAAGTTCCCCAAACATTTTTCGCCCCAGACCCCTTGCTGTCCCCTCACTTCCTACAAATGTCCTGAATTTCAATCTGTGAAATATGGCAACCCTAATTATTCATCTACAATAAGAAAAATTCCATGATTAAAGTAATTGCCAACGCTGGGCTAACAACAGTTTTCATAATCATGAAAATATCAGGGTTGCCAGCGGTGAGTATCGAAAAGAGGACCTCCCGACTAACTCTTGCGCATTATGCCTGTATTACATCTCTCCAAAATAGGATTTAAATATATCATTATCTTAAGTGGCATTTTATTTTACTCCTGTCATCACTGGGAAAGGCTTGCCTTATACGATTTACCACACTGTACAGAATAACAAATCTATGTTGCCTGTTAGATTTTGTTGGTTGGTTTGTTGTTTATGGCTAGGAACAGAAACTGATTCTTGCCTGTTAGAATTTTTTCTTTAGTGTATGAGAGCTTTGTGCAGGCTGTAGATATGAAGTTTTTGAAAAGCATTATAGGTAAGAATAGATGGGACCAAATACGGAATCCGATATCCCATATATCGGATCGGATATCTGAGATCAAGGAGGCGTGAGGAATTTAGAATTTAATGGAGCGAATTGGAGAGAGTAGATTAAAGTGGTTCGGACATGTCAAAAGGATGGAAAGAGCGAGATTACCGAGAAGGATGATGGAATTGGAAATTCTCCAGGTAGGAGACCAAGGGGCAGGCCATGTAAACAATGGCAGAATAGTGTGAGAAAAGATGTGGAACAGCGAGGAGGAGATTGGAATGTGGTAGAAGGAGAGGAGTGGTGGCAGGACAGAAGAAGATGGAGAGGCCTGTCTTCAATGCCGACCCAACACAGAGTTGGACGTACGTGGCAACAGATATAGATGATGAGACATGAACAATTAGTAGGCTAAATTATGGCAGACATCATTGGTTTCGCTATTGTACTGACGGATGTTTTCTTCCATACCTTTTCGTGGCGTAAAATATCAACAGCATGTTTGAAAACCTATCATGTGCCCAAAAGTACTATGTTGATTTATTATGCACTGCGCCGATTTACTAATAAAGTCACTCTCGTTGCAACAGTCATTGTCTTTGTCGGTTGGCATTTGTGTACAAACTGTACACGAACACTACTGAACGGTTAATCGAAACGAGTGCACGTGCCCTACTGATGTGAAATAGTCTGCGTGAGGTTTCTGGGCAGTGTTTATATATCTCATTATATGCTGTAGATTAGAAGAACCATTCCAAACACAAACATAGATTTAAAAAATCCACATTATCAACAGCATATTTGGCAAAAAGACCAATGAAGAACATGCTGGCACTGGCAGTACATATATATTTCGACTGGGTGTGGGGGGTTTGAATGTGAATGCAGTAAGTGTGCATATCAAGTCGATTGTCGAAACAATACAATTTCGCAAAGACTTGACACTTGTACTGAATAACACATACATATTTTTTTTTATTTCAACCTAACTTGAAGTGAGTATGCCATACTTTAATACATGTCAAAATATCGCTCCTCCCCTAGCATCTTTATAATGTGTAGCGAACGATAGCCCAATTCGATGACTCTGCTTGCCGGGGCACTTTGATAGTGCTAGCACGTGGCCGAGTCGTGCGCTGTTGCCAGAATGGCGAAGCGGCGAAAACAAAATCAATTTCATTACTTATTTAACAATTAGGTAATATAGGGTAATTTGTTGTAAATGGAGTCTACTGAGGTAAATAGATTTCTGGGTACACCTCAACAAAAGAGATGGACGATCCCTTTAAGCATGTAATAAAAATAAGTGTTCATGTGACCCTATAAACAAAAGAATATGTTTAATGTCCCGGTTTAAAAGCTTAAGCAATGGAAACCACCACCTCGAATGGACATAGGCGGAGAAATAAGTTAAAAACATGCACAACATTATATCAGCCTAGAGAGTAAGCTACTTGACCTACCTTTCTTCATCAGTAATATTGTTTCCATTGTAACTCCACCAAATAGCAGCATTGAGTGGGGAGACTTTACATGTGAGAGTTGCATTATCACATGGCCCCAAACCGTCAGGTGGCACAATATCAAGCAATATTTCTGGCAACAAACTGTCGGAGCCTTCATCTGAAACAAACAACAAGTTAGCATTCTATGATCTGTAAGCCAACTCAATCCATTATTTACATACATTGAAATAGGAATGAGCCATAACGGTGAACGTATTATATTGTTAGGACAATAGTGTCCCCTACTGTGGTAAATTTGTTTACTATCAGAAACGTGTGTGTGTAGGAATGTGTACGGCCGGCCAAGTGGTTGACCGTGTTGGGCAACGGCCGGGGCCAGAATGGCTTCAATGAGAGGCAAGTTAGAGAAAAGAAACTGAAAGGTTTCACCTTGGTAGGTTTATGTCGAAGGGTCGAAGACGGACCTAGATGTGAGAACTGGTTACAGGCAACTAGTAGACCTACCAGTATGTGTGCAGAGCTGGTAATATAAAAAAACACAACAAAAATGTGATTTGAATCATGTTTGCGACAGGTGGCATTGCATTGACGGTGTTGAGTTTGATTAAGATACTTTCTTAGAGTAGGCCTATAACTATTTAGATACTTTGCCTCAAATGGATCTAATTACAGTTCAGAAAGCCAAAAGATACAAGATATTTGTTATTTACCGGTACCTGGTAGATACATGGGTAGGCCTTGCAAGAAAGAAATTAAGATCACTATACAGATATTGTAAAACAACATCGGATAAAGACTACATACAAATCCTAAGAACAAAGAAAACAGAATATAAAGCAATGGTAAAAAATGCTAAAGCTAAAGAGATAAAATCTTTGATTGGTAAATCTACTAACAAACAAAGGGCTGCATGTAAAATCATAAACAATGAACGAGGGGATCTCAATGACAAATCTAAGGAAAACAATCTGGAATTAAATAACGATAACGGACACAGTGTAACTGATCCTTAGGTGGCCGCGGATATGTTAAATAAGTATTTTTTTGTGAATGTCGCAAAGACCATGACAGATGAATCAAAACTGGCAAATAATTTCCCTCATTTCGTTCCTATCCCGGAAGCGGATGTCTGTATGAAATTACATGATGTGACTGAACTATAAATCCTACAAATAATTGGAAAACTAAAGAACAAAACTACGATTGGATCAGATGGAGTATCGAGCAAATTAATCAGACAATGCTCTAAACAATTAGCGCAGCCACTGGTCCACCTAATAAATTTTTCTTTTAGTGAAGGACAATTCCCAAATGCACTAAAAATAGCTAGGATAAAACCTCTTTACAAGAAAGGTGACCGGAAAAATATGACAAACTATCGACCAGTATCGATACTGCCATCTTTTTCAAAGGTGTTTGAGATTGCTATGCATGTCCGTATACAGGAATATTTTGAAGCAAATAATCTGTTGACTCCAACGCAACATGGCTTCAGGGCAGGACGATCCACTGGCACTGCAGTGGCTGATTTTGTAAATAATGTTCTTTTTCACCTGGATGAGCGGAAAACAACGGTGGCAGTGTTTATGGACCTAACGAAGGTCTTTGATTCAGTTGACTTTAACATCTTAGTAAGTAAATTATTCTCACTTGGTATACGAGGAAAAGCACTGCAATGGGTGCACTCGTATTTAAATGGAAGACAGCAGTACGTAGCTATTAATTATAAGAATAATAGTGGACAAATGGAACTGATAACATCAGATATGCAAATGCTAGTATGTGGAATACCCCAAGGATCTGTACTGGGGCCCACTTTTTTTAATGTGTATACAAATGATATGCCTATGGCTGTTCCTGTTAGAGATGGGAAATTAATAATGTATGCGGATGATGCAACTCTATTAATAGTTAACAGTATTACATCATTATTAGAGAGAACTACTTTTGTTACTATGAATGAAATTATGCAATGGTTGCAGTGTTTGACATTAGTTATAAATGAGCAAAAAACAAAATTTATGATTTTTAACAATAAGAATAAACAGACTGAAGAGATAAATGTAATTTTAGGAAGTGATGGTAATAAAAATCTGGAACAGGTAGACACATTTTAATTGCTAGGTGTACAAGTAGATGATGACCTGTCATGGAATGTACACGTAGAGCAACTTTCAAAACAACTCAGTTCTGATTTATACATAATGAAAAAGTTTAAACACTATGGTAATATTGATCTGGTAAAATCAGTGTATTATGCACTTTTTAATTCACACATGAGCTATGCTGCATTGGTATGGGGCAACTCAAGTAGGGCTAATACGGATATAATATTAAGACGACAGAAAAGAGCCATCCGAATAATAGTCGGCATAAATTACCTGGAATCATGTAAAGAACATTTTAAAGACCTTAAAATACTTACGTTTCCAAGCTTATATATATATATCAAGTTATCATGTACGTTAAAATTAGCAAAAGTATAAAGACAAATGTGACAATTCATAGTCATAATACCAGGAGTAGGGATAATGTACATATAGCTAGGCATAATCTAGCTAGATATGAAAAAGCACCTGTATATGCTGGAACAATTTTAATGAATCTGCTACCAAGCAACATAAAAGAAATTGCAGACATAGATAAATTTAAAAGCTCACTTAAAAATTACCTAATTGGGAAAGCATATTATCAAGTTGATGATTATGTACAGGAACACAAGTTCAAACATGTATATTTTAACCAGTAAGCCAAGCTTGTATTTTAAATTTTAAATGGATTTTGCACTTCATGTATATCTATGAAGCTATGAATCTATGTATTATGTGTGTTGTATGTGTTTGTGTATGTATTTGTTATTTGTGTATATGTATATTAGGAATAGTTCTGTAATAGTTTTTAGGCCTAGTTGCCTATATTATGTTCATGACATGTTTCATACATCTGTGATGTTAAAACGAAACTCGAATTAAATAAATAAATAAAAAAATAAATAAATAAATTCTTTTAAAACAAATACCAATACTTAAAGTCTTAAACACATATTTTTTGCGTCAGACCTATGTGATAAAATGATCAGGGATATGAGAAAATTTTTAGAATTAACCTTTTCATCCCTGACCTAAAAATTTAATTTTCTTGTTTACTTATTCATCAAACAAACATGCTCAAAAAGAAATTTTGTTTGAAACCTTTTTTCGAGAGTATTTTAGTTTTTTTTTGGTAAATTTCGGATTTTGAATAGGCCTATGTAACGCAATTTCCAACTATTTTTAAAATTAAAAGATTTTAGTTCAAGAAAAAGTATATTTATTAATAAAAAATTAAAAAATTTAAAATTGGATAAAAAATGGAAAATTTATTAATTTTTCCGATTTTTATATATTTTATCAAAATTTTACTTTTATCAATTTTTTATACCAAAAGAGTTTTAAAAATATGTACAAGGCATAAATATTATCCTACGTGAACGTGCAATTGCTCTATGTGCTCAGGAGCAGTGGGACTCAAACGTCCCGTCAGGCTTAGGGCCGGTATTACAATCAACAAATAATAAACGTTAACTGTAACAAATAGTTATCTGTCGGATAAGCTATCCGTCCAATAACTACCTACTTCGCGTATTACAAAGGAAGTTAATCCTCCCAATAGTTATTTGGAACATTCTGATCGAGTGGATAGTCCACGCGTCGCGAGAACTGCCACCTTAAAAGTGTTTAATACCGAAATAAGCAGTTATTGAAAACATATGCTGTATACAACTGTGAATTACATTCAAGAAATATTGGCAGAAGGTTTTAAAAGCATTGAAAGTGTCCTAATTGTCATCGTGAAGCTTTTACACTCAACTCTAGTCAGCGTGCATACCTACCGGGCTGGATCAGTATCGCTCTAGACCGACCAGCATCTGCAGACGCTGCTAGCCGAGTGGTTAGCGCGCTAGTTTTGCACGCGAGAGGTCACCGGTTCGACTCCCGCCTAGGAAAACTTTTTTACTTTTTTTTACTCATCCCATCATTATTGTGTTCAATTATTATCCATGAAGAATGTAAATTTTTATAACTTTTCCGTGTAATTTACTCGAAAAAAGACTTTCCCCTCAAGATTTTGCTCTTTACGTCTGTAAGCCTACACCCAAGGCGACCCTCAAATTGAAGCTCATATTTACAGATCGTTGATTACATAATATGTTTACCACGGGCGTTGGTTCTTATTTCTACTAAAATTAAATTGTTTTGTTATTTTTATACATCTAGCACATTCCAAAATATTTGGCTTTGGTGTGATAAGACGTTATTTAAAATAAGTCCACGAAGCTTACTCTATAATCTTTATACGAGGTAAAATATGTATAATAAAATCAATAACAATGTATACTGACAAAAAGAACGAATTATTTATTAATTAATAACTGTCTATGGGCCCGGTGTAGAATTGGCCCAGAGCATGGCTCTGCAAATCGTACAAGGCGATGCAAGAGAAAGAGTCTACTTCGCAAACATCAGCAAGTAAGGGGACAGTCAGTATATTACTCCCTGAAACTAGAGGCGAGCTCTGGCAATCGTCATCGGGGACACCTCCCCTTCCTTGACGATCTCCCCGACGACGATGACAAAGACTATGACGACCGCGACGTCAGAAACCCCCCTTCCTCCCCTTAACCGTGGCTGGTTCTGACCAGCATGGGGCCCTCCTCCCCATGTCCCCTAGGGTAGAGTGGTGCATTATGACCAAACGGTTGACGCGTCCTCAATCCAAATAAACCAAAACCATTATTAGGCTGAATATAAGATGAACAATTGGCCCAATAAAAATGAATTTGAAAAAATAATAATAATGAAAAAAATTGTTTATTATTTATTTATTTTTCAATTTTTGTGATAGATAATCAATTAAAATAGTTGTTAAAATCATTTTGGTTATTTATTTTATCTTATTTTTATTTTTAAATCATATTTTATGAATTTTTTTACACCCTTATTCATCGAATAGCGCGCTATCGCCAGTGAACCTCCCAATAAAATCCGACAAATAACTGCTCCTATCTTAAGAATAGTGCTATTTGTCGATTGTAAGACCGAAATAACGCTATTTGCTACAGTAAGCTTATTTGTTACAAATAACTTTCTCATTTGTTGATTGTAATACCGGCCCTTATAGAGCTATTAGGCCTATCCTATCCATGTCAATGCTGTACCACAATAATACTGAGGGACTTGTAAGTCCCGTCATGGATGAAAGGGTTTAAAAGGAAATAAGCTATGAATAATTAACTATACACATCACTGTCCAGATATATTTCCTTGTGATTGTACACCAGATCCTGCAAGAGTTACAAGTTAGGCCTAGTTGAAGAATTTGTACCACAATAAAAATACCTTGAGGACTTAGGCACTTCTATATGGGTAACTTAATTAAAAACTATTTTCGCCTAGTGCCCGAACTTTTCCTGGCTACAGCCCGCTAGTCTGGCAAGATAAGAGCACCGAAATCCTTTGTTCAGTTATTGTCCCAATGGACAATAGTAGCAAAACCCCCATTAAGTACGAGACTATACACAATTTTTAGTAACCCCGCAAGTCCAATACCATATTTTGTTTCAATTATTATCACTCTCCTGTAAATTTGGAGAAACAAATCTATTTTATTTTAATTTAAAAAAAAATTACCTTCAGAAAGCCTGTTTGTATTAGGAATGCCCTGTCTACTAACCATAGAGCATTGCAAGGTAATTATGAAGAATCACTCAGCGATAGCGGAATGCTTTGGTTGTGCTTTGGTGCGTTTTCTTCTTTAGGGGCATCGTCCCAGTTGGGGTTTGGGGGCAAAGCCCCCCATTTAGTTGTGCAGCGAATTTCATTTTGGAATCCAGTTAGTTGGTTGCACGGATTTGTGTTCAAAGAATCAAAGATAGAAGTGTGAAGGCGATGGTGGTTGTTTGTTACGTGTTTTGTGTCGGTTGTTTGTGTTCTATTTTGTGAACTCTTGTATGCGCCATGTAAAACTCATTTACAATTTTACTGCGTTAAGAGATTTTAGTGGGTTTTTTCAACAAAAAAATGGTTTAAAACATCGCTCAGTAACCATTTACTTTTACCGATTGTAAAATGATGTTAAGGCCCTACCGGAACTCAAGACATTTATGAAATTTAAGATAAATTACCTAATTTAGAATTCGATTAACAATGAAGGCCTACATATTAAATACGGTATTTAAATAATAAGACAGAAAGTAGGCCAAATGTACTTCTCATCTGAACATGCTGGAGATACACAATAAAAAAGATCTCAGCTTAGATTCAGGCATAGTACAGGAACAATTTATTATTTGTATCTAGGTAGGTAAAGGAACTATAACACACAATGTAGGTAGGTATCTAGATTCTAGATACTCCTCAACACTGTGTAATGATGAACTGAGATTGGTGGAGTGGTTAAGGCCTAATGAGGCACTGTTCAGAGTATTAGTTACATTTAATACACCTTGAGCAGCCAATGCTGTTGCCCCAAGACACAGAACAACACCCAATCATTCAATGAAATTTTAATTAAAATTAAAAGTGAACAAAACCAAATAATAAAATACAAACTACCAAGTGGTTCCTCAAAATATGAACAGACCATTTCAACACACATATTACTAGCTCACCCGTTAAATCACTTGTTAATAATGCAGTTTCAAAATATGTTCTCTATGCTATGTGCAAATGATTGTTTTTTGTTGTGGACGGTGCTAGGTGAAAGTAAGGAAGTTAAGATGAGCAGGTGTTCATTTTGTGTTTTGGCTAAAACTGGTATGGTAGGCCTACCTGGTTTGCAAAAATAATGCCAATTTTTTACAATTTCAAAGATTTCTCAATTAACCATTTTATGGACATGTTTGCATTCTCTTAGTTAGGCCTAGTTAGTTAATGGTGTTTTAGGGCACACAACACTAAGGTTATTAGTGCCCAAAGGTTATTATTTTTCCAAAAAGAGAGGCGCGTAAGGGGATAACACTGAGAGAGCAGGCCAGTGCTGGTCAGAAGTCAGAACCAGATGCAGGCAAGGAGAGGGACAAGGGGACAAGTGGCCGGGGAGGTGCCTGTGGTGAAATCAGTCCATGGGCAGGCAAGGGTTGGGTGTTCCCCCACATTGTGGTCATCTTTGTCATTGTCGCCGTCAGGGAGGTGGTCAAAGGAAAGTTCCTTGACGACGTCCTCTATTTTGATGCCTTGTACGATTCATGAGCATATAAGAAGTAAGCTAGGGGACTATTCTACGTTCCAGGCAGACGCCGCTGGACCCACCCGGACCCAGGCAAGGGTTGCGTTCTCTAAAACAGGATGATTTGTACGAGGTAAATGTGTCTCCGCACACAATAGTTAATTCATATGATTAAGCAACTTGTGGCTGTTTGAAAAAATAGGACCTGGTTCCGAGCTATTGAAAACTACTCTCAAAAGAGTAGACCTAGGCATAGCTCCTTTTTTAATTTTTTCCATTGAAAAAACAACACATTTTCCCAAAATAACCTTTTCAAATTAAAGTAGGCCTATGCCTACTTATGTAGTGAAAAGCTAGGTAGTTGAAACACAAAAAAATATTTTGTTTTCACCCCTTCCATATAAAAATATTTATAAAGAAAGTAGGTGGGTAGGCCCTACCTAGCCTAAAGGCAAAAAAAAAAGCAGAGTCAATATTGGGCCGCCTCGTGATGCAAGAAAAATTAAAGTGATGGTAATGAAAGATGAAGATTGTCATTGTATTACTTGAAATATTGTCTCACTTCATGTTGGTATCTAAATGGTTGTAAACTTACCGGTATTTCATAAATCGCTAATAGCTACGAAACCAAATATAGAGAAGCGAGGCGACACTGAAATGTCTAAAACATTAGAAAGGTCCATCCCTAAAATAGGCCTATAGAAACTAGGATTTGAAATGACAATACCTATATAAAGGCATAAGCTAGTGTGGTGGAATTCCGAGAAGTTGATAAAACAACCATCTTGAACTCTTTAGGATTACAAGCCTTGGAAAGAAGGAGGTGCTTGCATGACATGCAATATTTGAATAGCATCATGTTTTTTTTCTTCAGTTCAGTTGATCATAATTTTATTCGAATGTTTATGTACAAGTTTCTACACATGTTATTACAGATAAGAAGTAGAAAAAACAGCACGAAGTTGAAAATTAAACTTGAGCGTGGGAAATTACCAAGCACTTGAATAGGGAGGGAAGCTTCCTTACTGGTTGTGCTGACTGTGTGTCTCAGTATGAATGGTGTGTGAAGTAACCTTGATGAAGATGACAACGTGCATGCAGAATTTACTTCTTGCATGGCCCTACCACAGGTTTGGTTGTGTTGTGAGTTTTGTTTGTAGGCCTATGTTGATTTTTAGTGGCCACCATCCGCCTGACGAGTCCCAGAACGACGAAACGCGTCGTGGATTAAGGTAAAAACAACTTTAAATTAGCTGAAGTTGTCATCCGCAGGTGAAAAGTTTTGTCGCCCCCAGCCCTTCAGGCTGGTCTTTATATTCTCTATGCTTTCCCAACCTGTCAACCCTTCTCCAATCTAAACTAAACTAGCCGGTTGGCCTTTTCCTCACTAATTGTAAGCATGAGTTGTTGAAATGTTTAAACGTGTACAGTATGTGGAGTTTAAACGTTTAGAGTTTTATGTAAACGTGTAAACGTGATAGGCCTAGTATATATATATATGAATGAAATGTTATTTTGTTATCACTTTTGTAGCCTACACAAATATAGGCTAACAAATTAGTCCGATAATTTTCAAAAAGTGCTTGATTTTGGTGGAGATGCCGGGTGCCAGGCTGTACAAGGCATCTTGTCTGTTACATGGTGGAAGTGCCGGGTCATTAAATCTGCGAGTATGAGAATAAAACCGTTGTTAATTATTCGTCAACCGGTCATAAGTACTCAGCGATGTTTCCTTTTTTGTTGAATAAACACTAGAACAACCATAACAGGGTAATATTAAATGATTTTTGTAATAGGGACGAGTTGTTTAAATGTTTAAACGTGCATGTAGAGTTTAAACGTTCGAGTTTTATACAAACATGACAAACGTAATAGTAGGCCTATTTTTTATTTTTTTAATAAATTAAATGTTTATTTGTTATCACTTTTGGAAACTACACAAATACATGCTAATAAATTAGGCCGATTTTCCAAAAGTGGTTGATTTTGGGGGAGATTCCGGGTCTCAGGCTGTATTAAGGCATCTTGTCTGTTGTTGGTGGAAGTGCCGGGTCATTAAATGCGAGTGTGAGAATAAAACCGTTGTTAATTATTCGTCTGCCGGTCATAAGTAGGCCTACTCAGAAATCTTTTTAATCTTTTTTTGTTGAATAAACACTAGAACAACCATAACAGAGTAATTTTAAATGAATTTTAAACAGACGCACACAAATGTTTACAAAATAGAACACAAAACAACAGACACTAACAACACGTAACAAACAACCACCATCACGGCCATAGGACTGTGCAAGGAGGGGGGGCAAGGAGGGGGGCCTTGGCAAAGCGTTAAGCTAAGCGTTCTTGAAAATTCACTAAAAATAATTGGTTTAAATATATATATATATATATATACGGAGTGTCTCGTGCCACGATCGTGGCTGCTGCTGAAAACCTCAGATGCCACGGTCGTGGGATTAAGGTGTATCCGGGCCCTAGATCCCACGGTGGTAATTTAACATGGTGTTTTCACCATACGACTGCATGGGTAGTAAATGGGGTTTCTAGTTGAAAATAACCAATATCATTGTATAAATAGTGTTCAGCACATATTTATGTATTGTATTATGTTTTATTCATACGTTTTTTAACAATAAAATACGTTAAAAGAAGGAAAAAACCAAGCACGATATGCATTCGCGCGCGGGATTTAAACGCTTACCACGAAAGTTTTAACAAAAATAAACAACTTTTACAACAATCAAAGAGAATTACGCGTGTTATTATTAGAACCACGAGGTTTTCTCATTTACACATTTAAAACAACAATACTCATCACTTTTACAACAATCAAAGAGAATTACGCGTGTTATTATTAGAACCACGAGGTTTTCTCATTTACACATTTAAAACCACAATACTCACCACTTTTACAACAATCAAAGAGAATTACGCGTGTTATTATTAGAACCACGACCTTTTCTCATTTACACATTTAAAACAACAATACTCACCACTTTTGTTTGTTTTGAATGTTTAAAGGAAATAATACAACAGATTAAATTAAATCTCTCAAAGTTTTATTTAGGATCTCGTGTGGAAACAAGGTTTCTAGGTGCCTATCAATCAACAAGTAACTACAGTTTCTTGACAATGATCATCTACATTGTGTGCAAAAAACAAGTCTTTGGACCACTAGATATTTTACATTCTATTGTTATTTGGTAATACTATAGCATTTAAATCGACTTTGATAAAACTATTGTATTTTAACAAATCATTTTGTAATGGAACTTGAAAAAGTAATGAGATCCCACCCAAAAAAAAAACTTTTAAAAATACAGCCAAACTTTACACAACCAAAAGCAATGAGATCCAAAAGAAATGCCAAGCTGTAGATGAGCAAATACAAACAAATTGAAAAACCATGTTCATAGTTCTGGGGAACGTTTTACATGTCAAAATATTTTTTAAGGGTACTCTTTGGATATAAAATTTATTAATTTGTTTATTTTTAAAATTGTATTTGACTGAAACTTACATCAAGTGGTCAATCAATAATTGACAATATAGATAAGGGCAATGTAACGATGTCTGTGTTTATGGATCTGACCAAGGTATTCGACTGTGTTGACCACAATATCCTAGTGAAAAGGTTGGAATGCTATGGCATTAGGGAAATAGCATTAAATTGGGTAAGATCACACCTCGATGGTCGAGGACAATATGTTGAAATAGAGTATTGATGGACAAAGGCAGGGAACGACGTACAAATCAAACATACAGTTAGTGTGGTAACTCGTGGTTCTAATAATAATTAAACGCGTAATTCTTTTTTATTGTTGTTAAAAGTGATGAATAATGTGGTTTAAAATGTATAAATGAAAAAACCTCGTGGTTCTAATAATAAAACGTGAAATTCTCTTTGATTGTTCTAAGAGTGGTGAGTATTGTGGTTTGAAATGTGACAATGAGAAAACCTCGTGGTTCTAATAACTAGGAAAACGCTAAAGTCCCGCCGCGTTGATGGATGAGCTTTTTAAAGTTTTTAGTTTGCGTGGGATATATTTACTTTTGCAAGTGCTTTGTTTTGCCACCTACGCATTGTAAGTGATTGTTGTCAAATTTCTTTTGTTACCTGTCAATTGGTATTATTTACCGTAAAAAACTTATATTAAAAGCTTTATTTCTATGGATTCTGGCTAACTTTTTCAACTTTTTCTTTCAAAAGGTACTACATCACCATAACCTTAATGTCCATGTATAATATGAACGTTGTAGGCCCACCCGTTTGGTCAGAATTGGCCCAAATAGCACGAAAATATCGCACAAAAAAATCAAAAAACTTATATTAAAAGCTTTATTTCTATAGATTCTGGCTAACTTTTTCACATTTTTCTTTCAGAAAGCAATACATCACCATAACCTTAATGTCCATGTGAAATATGAACGTTGTAGCCCCACCCGTTTGGTCAGAATCGGCCCAAATGTCACGAAAATATCGCACTAAAAATCGAAAAAAAATCGTAAAAGTACGATATTCATGAGAAATATTTCTTCGATTGTACCCAAAAACGTAGCAAGTCTAAGTTCAGAGATTTCGAAGGTCCTGTCAAATTTTCATCAAGATCGCATATTATGCCGTTTGCCCGGTAGAGAGCGAACAAACAGACAAAAAAAACAAAAAAAAAACAAAAAAAAACACCCGAGCTAAATTTTTTGGGGGGTCGGTGAAATTGAAGTCTTCGCTTCGCTCATCCAATGACATGCGTAATTCTCTTTGATTGTTGTAAAAGTTGTTTATTTTTGTTAAAACTTTCGTGGTAAGCGTTTAAATCCCGCGCGCGAATACATATCGTGCTAGGTTTTTTCCTTCTTTTAACGTATTTTATTGTTAAAAAACGTATGAATAAAACATAATACAATACATAAATATGTGCTGAACACTATTTATACAATGATATTGGTTATTTTCAACTAGAAACCCCATTTACTACCCATGCAGTCGTATGTTGAAAACACCATGTTAAATTACCACCGTGGGATCTAGGGATACACCTTAATCCCACGACCGTGGCATCTGAGGTTTTCAGCAGCAGCCACGATCGTGGTTCGAGACTCGGCCATATATATATATATATATCTCTAGGCCTAGGCCTACTTTGTTTTCCGAAACCTTTACCTACCTTTTTCTCCTATCTCACTTTTAAATAAGTTTTATAACAAAAATGCCTTAGGTATTTAGTGTAAATAAAAGCCATTCTTATGCTCAAATACGTTTTAAGCCCTCCCCCAAAACGTTAACCTCAAAACATTTTGACTCCTGCGGCTGCGGCTACGCCCTAGACCCCGTCCCTCTTCTGCCACCGCCATTCCCCCATCAATACGACGATCCTGTGGCAGTGGTGGATACGGGGGGAGGGGGGACGATTGCCCCCCATGATTCTTTAAAAATAGGCTAAAATATTTCATATTATTCCATGATAATTGTTTATTATTTTAGCGTGCAAACCTCTGAAATGTGTCTGCGAGGCCTACCGTATGCTAAATTCAAAATTAGATAAAATGTTAATATGTTGCCATGTATAGGCCTAGGCCTACTGTGAATTGTAAGCTGGACATGACGACAAAACAAATTCACGCACACAACAAACTAGGGCCTACATTCAGGGTTCCCACCAAAAAAGTCAAAACAATTTCCCTGACTTTCCCTGACCAATTGTTTAACATTCCCTGACCAATTCGCTCGGTGTTACAACTCTTAAAACAAATTAGCACGCCATTTTAGTGAATAAAAATTAAAATGTAAGATGTAACATTTTATTAGGCCTACACTAGGCCAATTCTTGTTATTAGGTAGGCCCTTCTACAATATTATAATATTCGCCTTTAAAAAGAAACGACACGCGCCAAGCGGAGAAACGGCGAAACGCTCAGATGAGGTCGCTCCGGAGGTGGGTGTGGCGCTTGCGTTTAAAACTACACGGCGCGGCGAAGTTTTCGTCCAAGATGATGTCGAATAGTGAACGATATTGTTGTGTTCTGAGTTGCATATAAGGTAAAGCCACTAAGCCAACCATTAAAGACGGCACAATTATACCAAAGAAGATGACATAGCAATAAATAAAGTAAGATCTAGGTTCTCAAAGTTTTGTGAGAATACAGGCCTGATTCTAAGTAAATTCCGAAGATGGGCAATTACTTTATATTATTTCTAGCTGACGGTGTTATAATAGTGGTTTAGGCCTCAAGGTTTAAAAACAAACAGTAAGTATTTCGATTTTAGAGCACGAAACAATAATATTGTAGGTATGGATTGTAATCATAATAACAACTTTTTCAGTATAGAATATACACAATATGTATAGCTAGTCTGCTTTATTCCACGGATGATAAAACTATAAAAAACTAAGTAACTCGCTGAGAGATGTATTCAATTGTTTGTTAAAGGGTTCAGTAATTTGCAATATCGATAGTGGTAGTTCAAACATCCTATTGCCGTTCACGTGAGACACATATTTGAAAGGTCGACTAGTTGATTCCCACCATCAGAAATCTTCACTGTACGTTTTACCTGAGGTTTACTCAGTAAAAAGTGAATGCTAGATCAGTCACATTTGAATATCCTTTGTATACATTTCCTCCCAAATATACTCACACGACCAATTGTATAGGGCCTACGTAGTTAGACAACAGAAGACAGACAAGTTTTCCCTTGGCAGTTGGGACATTTTAATTCCTCCGAAACGAAATATAGGCCTAAGATGTTTTACAATTGACGTGTAGCAAACCTGCTTATTTAGTTACAATACAAAATAAAATGCAGAGAAAGATACTTATTAAAAATTGCTTACGATTAGGCCCAAGTGTAGTAGAAAACAATTTTTATCATCTACTTTCGAATTTTATTTTCATTGTTTCCAAACAACTATAAACTTGGCAATTTAATATGAAGTTCTTAGTACTCCCAATAAATGAATCACAAATAGTAATCCTGTCAAATAAGAATTTTTGAAGGAAAAAATTGCGATGTCGCTGAATTTTTGCAGAGACCTTCCTTTAATGATACTAATGAACATACTAAAACTCCCCTACAATCGGACTGGAGCTTCGGCCGCCATATTGGAAAATGGCGGCCAAAAAGTGTTGGTTATCGAATATTTCCATATTGGTTGGAGATAGACAAAATGTGTCAATGGCAAAAATATTTCCCATTAAATTCCCTACAAAATAAGTGTCTTCTATAGTTTTGGCAGAGACAAAGGTTACATCACAAAATCGTGGTTTATTTGTTACTTAGTTGGGAGTACCAGCTGATTTCCTTATTTTCACGCCCAGCTGATGCCTATGCAGGGAGACATAATACGAAATGTAAAAGAGTAAAATAAATTGTCGCCGGAGGTTGGCGTTAGGAGCAGTAGAGTTTAGGAATGAATGTTGTTGTTTAGGAAGCCGCACTCACCTTAAAGTCACTTGTTGGTCAAGGCACAGCACAGCTCGGCTTGGTTGGTTCCGTTGTCTTGACTTTTCCACTAAATAATAATTTTAAACTAATAAACACACGATGTGGTCTACACACCACTGTAGCTCGGCAGTGAATCCTCAACATCAAAGTGAATTATGTAACAAAAAGAGTGTAAAAATAGCACGA
Source organism: Sweltsa coloradensis (assembly GCA_024449915.1). Classification (NCBI taxonomy): domain Eukaryota; kingdom Metazoa; phylum Arthropoda; class Insecta; order Plecoptera; family Chloroperlidae; genus Sweltsa; species Sweltsa coloradensis. The sequence continues at coordinate 830,915 of JAMZAV010000210.1, read as the reverse complement.
AAACAGTATTCATATTGTGAATATTAGGAATTAGCAGCCATATTGGATTTAAACTTTGGTTGTAATTGGATCATTATTTAAGTCATTTCAATGTGCGTAGAAAGAATTTTTCCTCCAATGCTATTTAGTGCTTAATAATGGACAGTCAAATATGGCATTTTTTAGGAAATGCCAACAATGGAAAAACCCAAATTCCGGGTAAATGCAAAATCCGATTTCGCAGACCTGATTTAAAAAAATACTAATGGAAGCTTTCATGAACCCCGTACAAAAGTCCTTTTGTATTTCAATCGATTTCTTACGGATTTACCGGGCATTGTTTGATGCTGGGCGTGAAAATTAGGAAATTAGCTAGTACTCCAACGAGCAACATATAAACCACGATTTTGTGACGTAACCTTTGCCCCTACCAAAACTATAAAATACACCTTTTTGTAGGGAATTGAATGGGGAATATTTTTGCAATTGAAACATTTTGTCTATCTCCAACCAATATGAAGATATTTGATAACCAACACTTTTTGGCCGCCATTTTCCAATATGGCGGCCGAAGCTCCAGTCCGATTGTAGGGGAGTTTTAGTATGTTCATTGGTATCATTTAAGGAAGGTCTCTGCAAAAATTCAGCGACATCGCAATTTTTTCCTCTAAACGTCAATATCAGATCTTATTTGACAGGATTATAGGCTCAATGGTGTTTAATTAATGGTTAATTACCATTATTATGGAGCGATGTCTGGCACAATAATTGTTATTATTATGTCACTTTTTGTTTGGACATATATGAGCACTTCATTTATTTCCTTTTATACTCAGTAATTATTTATTTATAAGCGTTTATTTGTGTATTTGATTATTACTTGGGTTTAAAATGTAGTGTTTCATATCCACTTGTAGGGCCCAACTGTCTATTTCAATTGGTATATTCATACTTTGTTATTGAAAAGTATATTTATTTTATGTATTATTTATTGTTCAAAAGATTTAAAATACAAATATGTAGGTCCTAGTCACCTTAGTTTCATTTCTGTAAAGTTTATTTGCAAAATAATTAGGGATGTGCTAAGAATTCCTATTACAGCCTACTGTTTCTGAGTCTGAGTTTTGTATGCAAACTGGACTATTTCGATCCCTTTGATTTTTCTATATTGTAAGTAGAATACTTAGTTGGAATCGAATGTAAAAGTAACCAGTTGTTTTGCGATATTGTGTTCAAGATAAAAGTTGAATTTCAGCGTTGTGCATAGGCACATGTCACAGCAAGTATGACATCGTATGCATAATCATTCACACCGACAAATTATTAACTAGGCACCAATGAGTACACACATTAATTTATTTCAGCTGTGAGAACTATGTAATGGCATTCCAAAATGTCACTAGATCAAAATAATGTAAATAGCCACTGTTTGACGGGGCCCTCGCATACGGAGCCTCACGGTGCGCCAGCGTGAGCGACCTCATCGTAGCCGACATCTTTGTATTCGCGCGGTAACCACTAGCGCCATCTCTTGACACTTTTAAAGGCCAATAGATCCATTATAAATAGATTAGGCCTATGATTTTTTTAGATACTGCCTCCTCCTCTCCTTAGCTGCACCCATTTGCACCACTGTTTGATAATTTAACCCGAGAGTAGTCGCGTGTGGTCTTTTAGACCGACTTTTTTTTTAAACAGTTGGTATTTGTACAGCGCGCATGCGTGGCTTGTCTAGTTCCGCCTACCTTCCCAAAATAGATTTGTGAAGCCAGTGTGCAATATGCGATTCAGTGTTCTGCAGAACTTCATCTAAGATAAGAGGTCCTGTTCGGTTGCTCGGTCTTTTTGACCGCTGCGCGACTACTAAGGGAGGCAAAAATATGCATACTAAATCACTATTATGAGACATGTATTTTGTTATTGTAGGTTGATTATTCTTCAACATACAGTGTTGGCATAATATTACTGTCTTCGTTTACTAATAATTCGAACTACAGGGTGTTTCAAAACATATTTTGATATTTTTGTAGGTTTGCAACATTCTGTGTTTGATTGATTATTGATTGATTATTTATTGATTATTTATTGATAATTGATTAATATAACCATGTATGCTGTCACATATATGATAAATTACCTTATATTCGTAATCAAAACGTCATCCTAACGTTATTAGCCCATAATAAATAATGCGGTCTAAAGGACCGCGCGCGACTACTAACGTTACAAACAGGGGTGCGACTACTCTCGGGTTAAAAATGAAAAGAAATCTAACATTTTTTTCTAACATGGAAGCATAAAATACATCCAAGGGGTATATCGTCAGCTTTGTTAGCGACAAATCCTTGAAACTTATACTTTATGAACCCCTAGCTGCTTTATAAAGACTAATGCTACAGCTGTGTGAAGAGCTTTTATCGCCAAAGACGATTTTTTTGCAAATGTGCAACTTTTAAAAGCTCCAAAACACACTTTTTAATATCTAAAATTACATTGATATAGGCCTACTGCAGAGAAAATGACTGTTATTTTCTTGCAAAAAGTATTTTTGTTGTGTAATTTTCACACATTTTCACGACTGAACAATGTCAAATTTGCCCTGACTTTCCCTGACTTGATAGCATTTTTGTTCGTTTCCCTGACCACTTTTTATTCCACTGACTTTCCAGGTTGGTGGGAACCCTGTAGGCTACATTGTTTGGGTATTGCAAACAGCCCACCACTTTTTTCTGAAACGCACCAAATGCACTCTAAAAACCTGATTTTCCAAAAATTCACCTGCAGCACTATATTATGGGGGGCCTGCCCCCCACACCCCCATGCTTGGTCCCTTTTCCACGGATATACATGCAGACGCGAATCGCCCGCCCATGTCCTAGATACGTCATGTCTTGTGGCCCCCGCCCCCCCCCCCCCCCATTGGAAAATATCTGCACACGCCTATGATCACCATCTTCGAATGCAAATCCAGCCTAAACCAGTGCTATTAACTACCTACTATGAATTTCAAAATGAAATTCGATGTACAACTAAACTGCCCCTCAACCCCCACCCCTGGACTCAAACTCAAACCCAACAACAAAACCACAAAAGCACAAATACACGGCACACCTCATTCCGATGAATCGCTAGCTCAAGAAAACCAGTCAATCCCCCAAAAATACAAAGGCTTTAGTTGCCAGCACTGCAATAGGCCTACGTCATTCCCCCACCGTGCCGTCGCTCCAGTCGACATACAACACACTCTCACTACGTAATCAACATATGTCAAGAAAGAATGGCGCGTATACCGAACGGTTTTTCTAGCCCGTGACCCCGACCCATGTCAATCAACACAAACCTTTTGAATGACCAAAAAACATACTCAAATCAACGTGCGCCGACTTAAAACATTCCACAAACCATGTAAGTAACATAAACAATCATTTAAATTACCGGTACCTTCCAAAGTAATTCTGGTCCGCTGAGTGATTCTTCACAATTACCGAAAATTTAGAAAATGCAGTTTCTAGAGTGCGTTTGGTGCGTGCATACCGAAATAATGTAGTTTTTGTATTGTAGAAACTAGATCAAAAACAATTAAAACACTGACAAGGCCTATATTGAAAATTCAGGTAGGGCGAGGGAGGGGGGGAGACAAGTTCCCCATCTAGCTTCTACCTCTTGGCAATGTATCATCACAGACAAGAACAAGCTTATTTGACTTTGGTGTCTTGTGCTAGACCGAAAATTCTTAACATTGATTTCCAACAAACGACGTTTTACTTTCAATTTTCGCAACTACACATGTTTGTCTGATTAATAATAAGTCACCAAATTATAAAATAGTTAATGGTAATATTCATATTTATGCCCAAAGAATCAGAAGAAGGTAACGTTGCGAGGAGAAGAGCTGGTGAACTTAGAAACATTCAAATACCTAGGAAGTATGCTGACAAAAGATGCTAAAATCGATACAGAAGTACTAACAAGAAGAATTATGCTAGTGGACAAATTCGATCAAAGTGTTCGTAAACTGCTAAGAAAGAAGAAATATTGAACTGGTGTAAGATGATCAAGTACAAAATTGGATTGGATATTGCTTAACGTCTCATATTAATTTGCACTTTGGGTATTCGAGACGATGAGTGGTGATAGATGAGGATGAAGTATGAACAGAAGGGAGGAGGGGAAACCCGGTACCAGCTGTAGCCTACTCCTTTCGAAAAGTACCAAGTGGACCAACAGCTTAACGTCCCATCCGAAAGGACGGTGTAACCTTGACAGTCATATAGGTTCCTCCACTAACCCGGACTGCCGAGCAGATATCGAGGAGAACGAAGCCGTTATACTAGCTCTCGAACCCTCCATCTGCTGTAACCAGCAGTATACGTGAGTTTCAGGGCAGAGCGGTCACCCACTCTACCCCTGACCACGCCCGATTCTGCTTAACTTTCGTGTTCGAGTGGGAACCGGTTAAATGATCTCGGCTAAACCGCTGGCTATCATGTAAAAAATGTATTATATTCCGATATTAACATACGCAGCAGTGACCTGGACAATAGGAGGAAAGGAAGAGAGCAGACTACAAGCAGCGGGGATAAAATTTTTATTTTTTTTTAATTTTTTAAATTTTTTTTTAAAGTTCAGTGGTCATAAGAAAATTGGATAAGGTGCGAAGCAAAACTACAAGAAAGAAACTAGGAGTGGAAAGGCTACGAGACAAAATAGGAAGAGAAAGACTGCGGTGGTATGGACACGTGAGACGAATGAAACAGGAGAGAATTGGAACGAGCATGGGAAGGAGTACGAAGAGTTGGCCGCCCAAGAGATAGGTGGAGACCAAATAAAATTGTGTATAGAAGAAAGAGGGAAGACATGGGAAAGAACTAATGAAGAAAACTCTGGGAAGGCAGAAGTGGAAATGCCGGTATTATCAGACAGCGAAGAAGATGAGGAGCTGAGCCTGGCTAGCAAGCACTGATAAACCGTAGCCCGAGAAAATGGCGACTCGTCACCCCCCGACCCGACATGTTAGAATAGGGGTCTGATATTGTTATGGTAGAATAGGTAATTATTATTTTGACTCATTAATTATTGTTTTTATTTATTAATTATTTTTATTTCGTTGCCGATTATTTTTGGGCCCCCAAGAGTCCTGGGCTCCCCCACAACTGCTGTTCCCGCGGTCCCTTCGTTACGCGCACCGCACGCCACTGAAAAAATTAATAGGCCTAAATAAAGGTAGAGCCAGGCTAGCTAAGGGCCTATTGACAATGCAAAATTTGAAAAAATTTGAATCACAATGCAACGTTTTTTAAATCTGGTGAACCTAGAAGTGGAATGACCCTACTAACGTTTTTCATTCCGTCACTGAAATTTGTCTCCTAGAATGTCCCCAATTAAATTATTTTCTTGTAAAGGCCTAGTCTTCTTGGCAAGCAAGTTAGGCCTATAGTCTACTAGGCCTAAATCAACCAATAGGGTAGGCTACTGAAAAAACTAACTTAAGAACTCTGACAAAATTTTTGACAACACAACAGCTGATTGTGCAATATTTTCAACTAGGCCTAGTAGGCCTGTTCCAATGGGACATTGACCCTAGGCCTAGAAATAGGAGGCCCTGGGCCTAGCGTGGGGGCTAGGCTAAGGCTACCATGAGGGGTTGATTTACTCTGGCCTAAATTAGACTGCCTGTTGACCAGACGTCTTATTTCCCATTATTCGACCCATCAGTCAACTATTCAATTGTGCTACAATGGATACCGACCCACTGTGACATAGCCTATATGGTAATTTCTAATTTGAGAAGGCCGACTACCTAGCCAAACAAGGAAGCAAAGAGCAACAAGAAAGTAAAAAAGTGTCACATAAATCTCTAAAATCTCACCTGCATGCATCGACATGCAAAGTGGTCCGACTACAGAAAAGAGTGTTACGCACAGTGGCAGGGCTGCGACCCAGAGATTCATGTAGGACTTGGTTCCAAACCATGAAAATTCATACTTTAACTAGTTCTTGCATATAATGTCGGTGGTTTTATACATTAGTGATAACCCTCATTTTACTACTACAGCAGCAGCAAGACATGACCATGAGCTGGCAACATCTTCATTGAAAGACATAGATTACACCGCTTTGACCAGAGCCCGCTACACCTCGGGATTAAGGTGACTAACGTACTGCCCAGGGAAATCATCAATAGTACCAACAGAAACATATTCAAAAGAAGATTGGAAGAATTTTTAATAGGCCTACCAAAGTCATTTTATTCTCTTGATGAACTGTTCAATCTTTTTAACTAACTTTTAGTAAACCTTCACACGAAGCCCAGAAGAAATTTTATCACCAAGCAATTTTATTCTCCTGATGAACTGTTTCTGTGATCTCATATAACCTGTGGTGTAGCACATTTTACATTTTAACATTTTGTTTTGACATGGTGTTTTAATGTGTTTTTTTCCCTATTTGTGTGTGCCTATGTAATCAATGGTCTATGTTATGTTATTTCTATTTAATCATTTATTTATTGTTTTTTTCATGACAAGTCTCAATTTTCAGGTGCCACTCTGTGTACCAATACTGAATGTACCATGTGACGCTATTTAAATACAAATACAAAGGAATGGCAAGAGGAGGGGCAGAAAAAACTGTGGGATGATTACAGTAAAATGAGGACGACTGGTAAACACAAGTGCTAGCCTACAGCAGAAAAATAGAAACTGATCAATTCCGGCTTCAAAACAGGACATGACTTGCTTGGAAAGCACCTCCATAGATTTGAAATTTTTTAATCTAGTGTCTGTCAGAAATGGGGAGATGGTGAACAGGACAGGAAACATCTTTTTGAATGTAGGGGCTAGGCCTACATATATCGACATTGAACGGGACAAAATGCCAAATGGTATGGATCGTAGTGAACAGGAGTCCTATCTCTACCCTACTGGTTAACTAGAAAACAGATGATAACATGAATAATGTCAATTGTGGGCATATGAAAAGAAGAAGAAGACTTTCAACTGAGACATTTTGCTGTCTAGGTAGGGCCTAGCCCTAAAATAGGTGGCACTCTTTCGGTTGGTATGACCAAACTTATTTTAACACTGTTTTAGGGGAAACGCCTAGGGACGCGGGTGGTGGTTGGGGGCGCAAAGCGCGTATGTTTTACAATATTATCATTATTATTTCTTCGCGTGAACACTAAGTGCAGCTAAGTAATAATAATGATAATATTGTAAAACATACATTCTTTGCCCCCCCCCCCCCGCCGCGTACCTAGGCTTTTCCACTAAAACAGTGTTAAAAGAAGTTTGGCCATACCAACCGAAAGAGTAGGCTACCACGGAACAAGGGTAGTATGACGGAATGGCTAATTTTGCACCAATTTTTTTTGTTGTTGTTCAAAACCATGCAAAATCACTAGTAAATTAAAATAAATCACGCGGAAACCCACTTTTACCGACAATTTACCAAAAAAAACACATGAAAAAACATAGCGAGGAGTGACACGGCCTTGGCTTAGGCCTACCTGCTGAGATGATCTGCTCACTGCAAATAACCTTACAAGAACATAATAACAAAAATCCAAAAGAGAATCATCACGTTTTTGCTGTTTAACAAAAAAAACTTCAAAACCTTTAACGTCGCTATTTAAAACGAAAGTCCCTTTGTGGTGAATGTAATTTATAATTAAAATAGCGACGTTAAAATCTTTGTAGGTGAAGTATTTTAGTGAAAAAGGTTAGTAGGCCCTAGGCCTAGTAAGTAAATCAAGACGTAAACAGCAAACATGGCGACCAAATGACAGTGAAATGAGCGAGTGTTTGTGTTCAATCTGTGTTCAAGCTCATTATTCGGTACTGTTTCGGTTAAGGATGGCTAACTTTTAACCACTCACTCCACTCACTTTTAAACCACTCCACAAAATCTTCATCGGACAAAGAAAAGTTGGGGGGCTCCGCCCCCCAAACCCCCCGTGCTTGGTCCCTTTCCCACGAATTTACATGGAGGCCGGTTTTTCCCGTGGTTTTCCAGTTTTGACTGCACAAAAACTACATTGTTTTGGTATATCATCCAGCCCACCACTTTATTCTAAAACGCACCAAATGCAACCTAAAAAGCTGAATTTCAAAATATTGTTTAATCACATACAACTACAAATCTACAATATAAATCATTTACAGTGGTTTTGCGTCGTTTTTGAGTGAAAAAAACAGTGGTAATAAGTTGGCCATTCTTAACCGAAACAGTGCCCATTATTCTATATAATTGGTATATTTTCAGAGTGATTAGTAAAATTAAATCGTTATTAATGAGTTCTTCATTTATTTCCCCTTTGGACTTTTGTTTTTATTGTTTTCTTTGAAAAAAAACAGTTTTGAAAAGTTGGACCGCACCAACTGAACTATACCAAAAACGACTGTTTTCAAGCAAACCAAAAAGTGATTAATTAAGTCCAGAAACTACTTTCCGCGGCCGAAATCAAGAAATACATATAATTCAGGAAGAAAAAAGGGAAAAACATAAATTTAATACAAAAAAAAACATTTCCGTCAAACACCCTTATCCGGCTACCCCAAGGCTGGTATTGAAAAAATTGAGGAAACCTTTTAAATCTAGACCGAGCCCACGGGCTAAGTATAGGGGAGGGCCAAGCCAGCCTAACCTTAGGGGTAGCCTAAAATCTGCTAAAGGGAATCCAGGTTCAAGTTTTCCCCTAGGGTTTTTACCAATTTGATTCAATAACTTTATCTTAGGTTAGGATCCTATAGAGGCTAGGCCTAGAATTGTTTGATTTAGGGCCTAGCTTCTTCAATAAGGCAATGTAGGCCTAAGCCTAGACCATTAATTTTGTGAAAAGATATGGGCCAAACTACCTAGCCCTAGGCGGTCCCTCATCTACGCCTAGGGCCTAGGTAGGGCCAGGGGCCATAGCCTAGGCCTAGGGCCTAGGCCTAGGGGCCTAGCCCTAGCCTATTCAAAAGGATTTGTAAGCGGCTAAACATAAGTTAAGGTCTAGCGGCTTCGCCGATCATGCAAAAAAAATAAACAATGCTACTCACCTGCTCGGACAGGAATCATAAAATTACCATAGCAATAAAACATAAAACATAAAAACTACTCTAAGGGTTTGCTTCCTGACTCGTCTCCACGACCGGGGTAGGGCCCCGCCTAGGCCCCAAATAATTTATTCTCTATAAAAATATTGGGGTTGTAATTCATTCACCAGAACCACACACGTCACAATTACAACAACAAATTTAAGATGACATAGGACATTTGAACACTTTTTATTGGTCTGCCACCTAATTTGAACACTTTATATCAAACTTAACTCCCTATCCACCATTTCTACTCCTACAAATCGCTTGACAGTTGCTAATGGTACCAACCCGACACACATCCACAACTCCTTTTCTTTGAAGTTGGCACCATTTTAGCACATGCAAAGACACGGCCTTCTAAAATGTTAACGCGCGTAAACCTCTTCAATCTTTCCGTTTGAATTATATCCTGAGTCCCAAAGATTTGCTTTTTGGACGCATTGTAGGTGATTGTTGTCAAGTTTCTATAGTTAGGTACTTGTAAATTATTATACACCTCAAAAAACTCATATCAAAACCTTTATCTATGGATTCTGGGCTAACTTCTTAACTTTTTTCTTTCAAAAGCAAAAACATCACCAAACCTTAATGTCCCTGTGAATGAACGTTGTACCCCACCCGTTTGAACAAAATGGGCCCAAATATCCAAAAATTCAATTATCGTAAAAGTACGATTTTTCCATCAAAATTTTCTTCGATTAAAAACCCCAAAAAACGTCGCAGGTCCTAAGTTTAAACCACTGGCCCAAAAAAAAACCGCAAAATACAAACAAACAAAAAACCCAGTATTTTATTTTTTTGGGGGGGGGGGGGGTCGTGAAATTGGTGAATTGGTGGAACTGCGAGTCATTATTTAAATAAAAACGCAACTGCACAAATTTTTTGCTGTAGCTGTCTGAAATCAAAGGGGTTTAAAGGGGTTTAAAAACAAAAAAAAAATTCGTATTTTTTGATCTACCCCCCATCATCAAAAAACTGTTTTTCTTAAAGCAACCAAGCCAAAACCCCGTAGGCGCCCACCATCGAGACCGGGATCGTATTAAGTACTAGGGAAGCTTCGCAAAAGCTTTTTTTAGTCGCTTTGATGGGGAGCTTTTTTAAGTTTTTATTTGCGTGGGACCCCTTTTTCTTTTTCAAAATGCTTTTTGAATGCATTGTAGGTGATTGTTGTCAAGTTTCTTTTGTTACTTTTAAATTTTTATTAAACCTCAAAAAACCCCATATTAAAACCTTTTCTATGGGATTCTGGCTAACTTTTTTAAATTTTTCTTTCAAACGGTACTACATCACCATAACCTTAATGTCCATGTATAATAATTATGAACGTTGTAGTCCCACCCGTTTGGTCAGAATTGGCCCAAATGGCACGAAAATATCGCACAAAAAATCGAAAAAAATCGTAAAAGTACGATATTCATGAGAAATATTTCTTCGATTGTACTCAAAAACAATATAATTCTAAGTTTAGAGATTTCAAAGGTGCCCTCCAATTTTCATCAAGATCGGATATACCGTTTGCCCGGTAGAGAGCGAACAAGCAGACCAAAAAAAAAACACCCGAGCTAATTTTTTTGGGGGTCAGTGAAATTGTTCGCTCATCCAAATATTATTAACCCCCTCAACCCCGCGTCCTAAACGAGGTCATCAAGTTTTCAATTATTTAAATGCTTGTAAATAATAGGGTTTTTCAATTTAACTATTATTTTTTTGGTGAATAAAAAAATCCCCCATGCTAATGGTGCAAATGGTACCTTTTTTAGAGAAGATTAAAAATAGACATCTACAAAAATCAGCTAAAAACAAGAAAATTCTAGTTTGTCCAGGAAATTTGATATCTCTAGCATTGCAGGTATTTGAGATACACAACATCCAAAATAAATATGCAAAAAAATCAGAAAAAATCTAGGTTCTAGGTTCGAACCCCAGTCGGAGCAAACTTTTTCGACAACTGCTATGAATCAATAACTCAGTCCTCAAAGCGGGCTTATGCTTAAAAACTTTATATTCATACTATCCAACTCTTTGGAGATGAGATGTGATTGGATTTATCCATGTGAACTTTCAGATTTGACAGCTACATTGCAGTCTTTTGTTGGATTTATGTCATGAAAGTCAACATTCACAACAACTAGCAGTATATATACATATAATACAGTAGTGTGTTCTGTTGTCCCGGTAGCTCAATTGATAGAGCTATGGCACGTTAAGCCGGAGTTTCTGAGTTCGAACCCCAGTCGGGGCAAACTTTTACGACAACTGTTATGAATCAATATAACTATATATATTTATTTATTGCTTCGTCAGACCATTGGTTAAACTATCCTACAAATGATTTTCCTCATAACTATCAAGTTAAAACTTCTCTATCCAAAATGGAAAAACATCCTTTCACTCTTAACTTAATAATTAATTACGTTTATTTTTTAAATAAATATTATTAATCACTCTCTTTTTATTGAAACTATTCAATTTTGTCTGTGACTTTCTTTTCCAAATTACAAATATTTTGTCAAGTAACACTTGCATTATGTTTTGTTTTATTTTAAATATAATGTAAATCATTTGGAGAATTTACTTTTAATGAACTAAAGTTGTAATGAAATCATTTCAAAATTGCCCTCGTTCATTTGAAAATCTTATCACTTGTTTACGCTCAATTAAAAAATATAATATCTTTATTGGAGAATCTATTTTTATACGATGGAAATAATAAACAAATAATTTCCAGATGACCCGCGTTGCATGAAAATCTAATTTTACTAGATGATGTTTTGTAGGAAACCTGCCCATCGTGCAGTGAATGCCCCTCTTCAGGTGTGTAGCAACTAGCAAGGTATATTGGAGTTAGGATTATTGTAAAGACATGTCCGAGGGCTCATTAACGACTGAGGAAAATCTCGGAAAACTTTAGTCAGGATTGATTCGAAATATTTTAAAACTTTGATTGATTTAATAAAATTTCACTTCTTTCAAAATATTTATTTTAATATGGAGTCACTTCATTTAAGAACATTCGAAATATGTTATAAAAGTTAGGTGTACCTGAACTTCATAGTCGATTAGTTGAGCCTTGTCTTTGTTGATTGGTACACTCGAAATCGATTTTTTTCCCCTGGCGGAGTGTGCCTGCGGCGTAACGAAATGAGCGGGGTGCAAGTGTGCATTTCTGGCGCTACCAACCAACCCTTTTTATCCACTTCACCCACCACCCATCTACAAATTCAGAAAGGGGGTCTTTATGGGTTGGAACTTTCAAACAAACTGCGGGTTGAACAACAGAACACCAGGGCATGTTTTTGGATGAGCGAAGCGAAGATTCCATTGTACAACACTGGAGAAAAAAAAATCAGTAATGTTTTTCTTTTCTATCTTTCTTATTTTCTGTTTGTATTTTTGTGTGTTTGTTAACACGATTCCGGCTAAACCGATACTCCAGCGATAAAATTTTCAGAGGGCATTCGAAATCTCTAAACTTAGAACTGCCACGTTTTTGAGCGCAATCGAAAAATCATTTCTCATAAAAATCGCAATTTTACGATTTGTTTCAATTTTTTTGAAATGTCTTCGACTTATAACACCTACATGCTTTATCCGATTGTAATGATTTTTTCATAGAATCTCTTAATTTTGTGAATTAATATATTTGTGTGAAATTTGAGCGTAATCGAAAAATTATTTCTTATGAAAATTGCAATTTTACGATTTTTTTCGAATTAAAAAACTACTCATAACATCTACATGCTTTATCCGATTGTAATGATTTTTTCACACAACCTTAATTTTATGAATTAATATATTCGTGTGAAATTTGAGCGCAATCCAAAAGTTATTTCTCATGAAAATTGCAATTTTACGCTTTTTTTCGTTTTTGGATGAGTGAAGCGAAGATTCCATTCTACTACATTGGAGAAAAAAATCCGGAGTGTTTTTTTTTGTATTTTTGGCTGTTTGTTAACACGATTCCGGCTAAACCGATACTCCAATTGCGATGAAATTTTCTGGAGGCCTTCAAAATCTTTGGACTTAGTACTGCCACGTTTTTGAGCGCAATCAAAAAATTATTTCTCGTGAAAATTGCAATTTTACGGTTTTTGTTCGTTTTTCTTGTTTTTTCTGTTTGTATTTTTGTGTGTTTGTTAACACGATTCCGGCTAAACCGATACTCCAATTTCAATTAAATTTTCTGGAGGCCTTTAAAATCTTTGGACTTAGAGCTGCCACGTTTTTGAGCGCAATCAAAAAATTATTTCTCATTTAAATCGCAATTTGCCGATTTTTTTTTTCGTTTTTCTTGTTTTTTCTGTTTGTATTTTTGTGTGTTTGTTAACACGATTCCGGCTAAACCGATACTCCAATTGCGATGAAATTTTCTGGAGGCTTCAAAATCTCTGAACTTAGAACTGCCACGTTTTTAGCGCTATCTAAAAATTAATTCTGATGAAAATCGCAATTTTAATTTTTTTTCGATTAAAAAAAAATCTTAAAACATTTCTTCGACTTATAACACCTACATGCTTTATTCGATTGTAATGATTTTTTCACAGAACCTTAATTTTATGAATTAATAATTATGTTCATGTAAATTTGAGCGCAATCTTAAAATTATTTCTCGTGAAAATCGCGATTTTAAGCTTTTTTAGTTTAAAAAAAATTTCTTCGACTTATAACACATACATGCTTTATTCGATTGTAATGATTTTTTAACAGAACCCTTTTTTTTTAATTAATATATTCGTGTGAAATTTGAGCGCAAACAAAAAATTATTGAAAATCGCAATTTTACGCTTTTTTTGCTTAAACAAATTTCTTTGACATATTATAACACCTACATGCTTTACCCGATTGTAATTATCTTTTCACATAACAACAGAAAATGTGCATAACACATGACAGCTCAACGCGCCAATTACGCTCATCCAACAACGCGCCTGAAAAAGCGTTTGCGAAGCTTGCTAGTAAAATTAAAACATTATTGTTCCACTTTAACACCTACATGCTTTATTCGATTGTTATGTATAGTGTGTAATGTAATGTGCGCCCCTGATCATCATGTCGTCGTCGTAAAAATTAATACAATATTACCAATCGTGTCTCGCAGGCCATAGCAATGGGAAAACGAAATCAATTTAAATATCATCTGCATAACACATGGCAGCTCAAAACACCAATTACGCTCATCCAACAACGCGCCTGAAAAAGCGTTTGCGAAGCTTAATTGGTGCATTGAGCTGCCATGTGTTATTCAGATGATATTTAAATTGATTTCGTTTTTCCATTGCTATGGCCTGCGAGACACGATTGGTAATATTGTTTTAATTTTTACGTCGACGACATGATGATCAGGGGCGCACATTATATTACACACTACATTACAATCTAATAAAGCATTTTGGCATGATTTAGGTGTTATAAGTCGAAGAAATATTTAAAAACCGAAAAAAAGCGTAAAATTGCGATTTTCATTAGAAACAATTTTTCGATTCCGCTCAAATTTCACACGAATATATATAAATTCATAAAATTAAGGTTCTGTGAAAAAATCACTACAATCATATAAAGCATGTAGGTGTTAAAAGTCGAAGAAAGTTTTAAAAACTAAAAAATGCGTAAAATTGCGATTTTCATTATAAATAATTTTTCGATTGCGCTCAAATTTCACACGAACATATTTTTGATTGATTGATTTGATTGGATATTGCTTAACGTCTCATATTTATGCACTTTGGCTAATCGAGACGATGAGTGGTGATAGATGAGGATGAAGTATGAATAGAAGGGAGGAGGGGAAACCCGGTACCGGCACGTAGCCTACTCCTAATCAAAAGTACCAAGGGGACCAACGGCTTAAAGTGCCATCCGAAAGGACGGTATAAATTTGACAGTCATATAGGTTCCTCCACTAATCCGGACTGCCGAGCAGACGTCGAGGAGAACGAAGCCGTTACAAGCTTTCGAACCCTCCATCTGCTCTAACCAGCGGTATACGTGAGTTTCAAGGCAGACTAACCAGCGGTATACGTGAGTTTCAAGGCAGAGCAGTCACCCACTCTACCCCTGACCACGCCCGATTCTGCTTTACTTCGGTGTTCGAGTGGGAACCGGTTAAACGAGCTCGGCTAAACCGCTGGCTACGAACATATTTGGATGAGCGTAGCGAGAGAAGCGAAGATTCCATTTCAAAAAATTTCAAAAAAAATCCGGAATGTTTTTTTTTCTCTTTTTTCTTCTTTTTATCTTTTTGTATTTTTGTGTGTTTGTTAACACGATTCCGGCTAAATCGATACTCCAATTGAGATGAAATTTATTGGAGGCCTTCGAAATCTCTGAACTTAAAACTGCCACGTTTTTGACCACGTTTTTGAGCGCAATCGAAAAATTATTTCTCATGAAAATCTCAATTTTACGCCTTTTTTCATAAAAAAACATTTCTTTGACTTTTAACACCTACATGCTTTATCCGATTGTAATGATTTTTTACAGAACCTTAATTTTATGAATTAATATATTCGTGTGAAATTTGAGCGCAATCGAAAAACTATTTCTCATGAAAATCGAAATTTTACGTTTTTTTTCATTTTTAAAACAATTCTTTGACTTTTAACACCTACATGCTTTATCCTATTTTAATGATTTTTTCACAGAACCTTAATTTTAGGAATTAATATATTCGTGTAAAATTTGTGCGCAATCGAATAATTATTTCTTATGAAAACTTCAATATTACGATTTTTCTTTTTTTTAAATTACGATTAATTAAAAAAAAATTAAGTGAATTTTTTATTTAATTTTATTTAATTTTATATGTTATATAAATTATAATTTAATAACAACAGAAAATCCGCACTACACATGGCAGCTCAATGCACCAATTACGCTCATCCAACAACGCGGCGGGACTTACGCGTTTTCCTAGTGGAATAGAATCTTCACTTCACTCATCAATAATATGTGTGTATATTGAATTTGGAGGCAAAAGCAAATGAATGAAGTCGTTCTTTGTGAAGAGTATTAAACTTTATAATAAACTGCCAAATGGCATTAAGGAATCTGAAAATGTTGGATCTACTAAAAGAAAGTGTAAATATTAAAATTATGAAAGGTAAAAACATCTAATTGTTATTATTTTGTGAAGGGTCAGAGCTTTACCTCTGACAGTGTTGATTATGTCTTATTGTTCTATTTAAGTATGTATAAAGCATCCTGTATCGATAATAATATCTGAACTCAGCTAATAATAAAGGATTTATTATATAAACTTCAATCATATTGACGTATAATTCTACATTTTTTGTAATCCAATTATAATATTTGAGGCCAATCTTGCAATTCGCCTCAACTTGTAAAAATCGAATATTATACGCACTTTTCAACCCTCTTATCAAAACCCTATATTCTAAAAATAATACACTACTGTTTAGGAGTTATAATAATCACGAAATCAAAGGTTGCAGGTAACGAAGGCTCCCTAAAAATCTCATTACGATAGGAGTAGCTGGTAGAGAGCAAAACTATGTATACGAAAATCTTAGAAGTGCGAATTTCATTGCAAATAATTTTCCGAGTGCGTATTTAAGGGCGAGTCAACCGTTAGGTTGTAATGCGCCACTCTGCCTAGGGGATGTGGGCTTTGGGTTGATGTGGGAAGGAAAGTTCCATGCTGGTTAGAACCGCTAGAACCAGCCACGGGTAGGGGGTGAAAAGAGGAGGTTCCCAAGTCGGTCACGGTCGTCATCGTTTGTGTCGTCGTAGGCTTAAGTGTTGTCATTGTCGTCGTCGAGGAGGTCGTCAAGGGGACAAGGGAATTGGGGGAGAGGTTTCCGACGATCGCCAGAACTCGCCTCTAGTTTTAGGGAGTAATATAGGACTGCTAGTGTGGTCAAAAGATTAGGCTACACATGGGGTTGTGTAGTCAAAAGCTGCGCAGACGCTCATCATCTATAGATGATGATGATTATAATAACGTACCTAGTACCTATTTTCAATGTTATGCTTGATTTTCATTCCCTTTCACTGTGTAATGGACACCAACCTTCTTAATTGAGCGAGCGTGGCGAGCGTCTCCACTTGACTCTTATGGCTCGAATGTCTGTTTTTTTTTTCCTGTTACTGCTTCGGTACAGGTCGCACCGTTTCTCCGATCGACCTGAAATTTTGCACACATGTGTACATACCACCTATGCGGGTTGCTGTATAGTTTTTCAACAAAATCCGATCGTTGGTTATAAAAAATCAAATAAAAAAATAAAAATGTTCCGGTCGTTATGAAATTTTGCAGGGTCAATAAGTACAACATTCTCTCCTATTTTACAAATTTTCAGCTAAATCGGTCAAGACTTTAAGTTTAAGTAGTGTAGAAAGAAATACGGATCTCGTCGATCATTGCGCAGATTCGTAATTGTCTAAACCATGGTCTAAACACCGCCACATAATTATTCACTGGCCGAATCGCGGCGGATCAGGATGCAATGTACAACGAGAACTGGCCACTGGGAAGAAGGAAAAGATAGTTGATCAACAGCTGCTTTGTTGTTTTGAGAAAGCCGTACGGTAGGCCTACCGTAAAATTTTGTAAAAATTAAAATGCTTGTCCCAAGTACAGACAGCAAATTATGTAGTCGAGTAAGTAGGATTTAATCTTTGTTATAGACTTCTACAATGAAGTATAGGCCTCGAAGAATCAGTAATTACGATAAGTTTAGATTGGAGAAGGGTTGACGGTTGGCAGGTTGGGAATAGGCCTAGGGCCTAGGGCCTACAATCTGTTGGTTACTTCGCATAACATAATGGCTAGGGCAAAGTCCAGTGTAGACCTTAGGGCATTGACAAAGGGATTGGATACACAAAGCTTAAGGCTTACCCACATTGACATATTTCACAAAAGCTTCAGCCAAAGTCAGCTGCCTTGAATTACATACATAGCTAGGGCGTATAGTCAAATACAAATATTTGGTAGGCCTAGGGACCTTGGTCTAGCTAGCGTAGGGGGCTACCTAGGCCTAGCCTTACCTATAGTTCTAACAAGTAGGTCTAGCCTAGCCCCCTATGTGCAGGGCCTAGGCCTAGCCTAGGACTCTCCTTTGTACTGATTTACCTGGTCTGGTACAATACCTTAATTCTGAGATACCTAGGTCTAGGCCTAATGTGCAACAGTGGCGGCACTACGGGGGGGGGGGCAAGGGTGGCCCACCCTTGCCCCCAGTGATGAATCTGACGCCGAAGGAAACCAACCAGAAAATGCAGAACAACACAATAATAAACTTGCTGTTTCTCGTGCTTCACAAAATATCAATTCGGTTATGCCTATTAATCCTCAGCCTTTGCCGGGACCTATTCATTTAGGACAATCTAAATTAGAAGGGCCAAAGCAACCTTACCTTAAAGTGTACCCTTCAACTGAAATAGGCCTACGGAAGTCATGGAGACAGTTTAATTCAGAGTGGTAGGCCTACTTGTTATACCCTTGGCTAGAATAGGCCTACAGTAGATGCATCGTATTGTTTTGCCTGCCGACTTTTTGGCATTGGTGCAGTCGATTATTCAAATGCAGCACTGTAACATTACTAAAATTAAATCATCAAATCACAAATTAAATATAACAAACTGTACATATTTGTGTTTATTTTACCAAGTGTATCCTTCATAAACAAAACGGTAATCCCTAGAAATGCCATTTTTCAGTTAAAACATGACGAAATAACTGTAGTAGGCCCTATATGGTGAAATTTTTTTTGCCTTCGGCAAAAGGGCCTCCGGCGGCTGGGAAGCCGCCACTAATTGCCCCCCCACTTTATTACCTTGCCCATCCTCTGCCCCCCCATTGATTTTTGTCTGGCACCGCCACTGGTGTGCAACTATCCTGGATAAATCGGAAATTCACTCCTTTTGTATCCCGAATTAGCCCCTATGGTTATGTAATATATTTTGCACTTGGCGCTCTGCATACACCGGTGCTAACCTCACCTTAACATTTCTCCTATAGCAAAAAATAAAAACTAACATTGAAAAGTCTTTTAATGCTCTATCTCTAATTCTCACATTGTCCACGGTGGCACATACGATTAGGGTGCTCCGATCCAAAGGGTAGGCCTATATGACACTACCGAGGATGTGGGTTTGAATACCGCATGGCATAAGGCGGGTTTTGTGTAATTGTCCTACGTATGTCATCTATTATTACTCATCGTCTCGAATAGCCATAGGCCTAGGCCTATTACGACGATAAGTAATAAAAATCAATCCATCAATCTAATTCTCACATTATAATCACATCCTAATTAGTTTCCTTGAGCACATGCTAGTGTCTTCAACAAGTACCTATCTACCACTAACACTGGACTACCAGTAGGTCTACTGTATGTAGGCTACTTGATTTATTTAATTTTTTCTTTATCTTTACGTATGTCGGGTTGTCGGCCTTTGCTACCATCACACATTCCAGAAATCCTTGATTGATAACATTTTCATGTTCATCTCACTCTATAGAAAAATCTCTTGTCACTGAGCACCATCTAGTGTTTTTGATTTAAATCAGATTTAAATCAAATGATTTTTTTAATAAAAATCATTGATTTATCAAAATAAATGAAGCTCCCATTTTAACAGAATTATTTTTCTTTTTTGCCTAAAGAATACTTACTTCATTTGAATCTACAAGCACAAGAGGCTAGAGGTGACTATAGATCTACCAAGACCACTGTGGCCCGCGCCATTACGTGCGCGCGCATCCGGGCCAAGTTCATTCTCTATTTTAGGTGTGCGCCGTAGATACGGCAGCCTTACGGGCTCAGTTCTCGCCGGCAGCCGTAAGGAACACATCTCCCATGCCCCGTCTGTCTACGCTGCCGCTTGGTAGAGGTAGACAGGCGGATCGCATGCTCTCTCTCTCTCTCTCGCTCTTTACCGATCACTCGCGGTACGGTCATCACCTGCAATCGAGTCGTCTTGAACTCGTCCGTTTTGGCCAAGGCTTTTGTGGTGTTGGTAGATCTATAAATGTGAAGGTTTTATGAAAAACATGATCTTAAGTGCTTGTAGCCTTGTGGATGGATGGAAATCAAGCTCGGGCCAACTTTTTTGACAATGTTAAATGCCCATTTAAAAATACACTTGATCGTCAAATCCATCTAATTTCACATAGATAGGCCCTACAGTCTGGACCGCTTTTTGACCTTTAATGTTCATCCAAAAAATCTGCATTTTTGGGAGGCTGTTCACAAAGGATGAACACGTGTCTCTAATCAAAGCCAATGTGGAAATTTCAAATAATTGTCTCTTACGGTACACAAAATTGGGAAATTACTATAAATTACCTGTTTGGTGGTATATTTACGGTCAGTTAATAAGAAAGGTGAGCAGTATTTGGAAAATGTGTCCTGATACCATCTATTCCATATGCTTACTTAACATTTGGGTGCAAACCACAACCCGATAGAACAAATGATGGAGCTTCCAAGTGATCCAGACTTTACCTCTGCGTTCTGCGTCAAAGCCAGGTTTTCTCGAGCTTAGCTTAAAGGCTTGTGGATAGATGCAAAGTATTTGAATTGCATGACAATTGACAACTTGACAGCAACTAACAACCTAACTACCTAACAGTGTTACCCAGTTTAATTCTAACTACCAACTTAAATTTCCTTTAGTCCTATCTATCTGTCTGTCACCATGTGAAACCTTGATTTTATAGTAGGCCTACCCTAGGTAGGCAACTATGATGCTATTAATATTATTATTAATTATTTTATTAATTACTATGTATAATTCACAGTTTACACAGAAATTAAAAAAGTGCCTCCACTGGTGATTGAACCTGGGACATGCATATGCAAGGTGCATTCATATCTTCCATTTGCTATAACAATTTTTGGTACCATATTTTGCCATTTTAAAGCTATTTTTTTAAACACTCATATTGTTGGTTTAAATCACAAAAAAGTCTGATTTAAATCAAAAAGTTGATTAAAATAAAAAAAATCCGATTTAAATTTTAAAAAATCATGATTTTTGATGTTTTTAATAAAAATCAAAAAAATTACACACCCTGCAGTGAGCACTACAGTGCAAGATCCAGGGCTCTCCGACTATCATGCTCTTTATCTCAACCTATATCGTTCAAGATTACCGGTAGGCCTATGCAGATACTCAATAATGATGAAAACATTGCTCACTTTCTCTCACTGCTAAGTGGTGAACACATTGTGTCACTCTTTATTCTATACAGTTTAGGGTCAACGTGGCAGAAAGCGTCGGGGTAGCGCACTTGACTACAACAGTCGTCGCCGACTTCTGCCTTAACTTACGTCATCGTTGTTCACTAATTGCAGTTCACTTGAAATCTCTTAATAGGCTGGACTTACGAACGTGTCTACCCTACTTAAAAGATTAATAAGAAAAATAATATTCTAAACACGGTTTTACAAGTGAGAAATGGTTTTCAAACGTACGCAGGCAAAGCAACAAATTACCATGCCTTTGCACTACTTCTTGAGACAACTAGGATTCTGTCTCCGAGCCTTCCCCTATTACACCTACAACTCTATGGTGCAGCGCTTGTCCACCCCCCTCCACTTCCCCTCCTTTTTGGTAAGTAGCATAGGCTATTGAGACATGTCTCTTTTGCGCTTCAGCTTGTGTTTCGGCTGCATTTTCGATTGTTGCGCGCATGGATACTTTTACACTTGTTTGGTTGTGCTTATATAAGTGTTACAGCCTTACAGCTTGAGTTGTTTTGTTATATTTTATATATTATATTCTGATTCTGTCATGGCTGAAAATTGCAATAATATAATATAGTGAGGATCGACTAAAATGAAGTTTCCACTGTACACAAACTATGTTATTTCGGTATTGCTTTCAGACTAATACTTTTTTCTATAATGCACCTAACACATTCTAAAACCTTGATTTTCAAAATTTTTGCCTGCACGGCTAATGTTGGGGTGCTCTACCTTCCAAACCCCACGTGCTAGGTTCCTTTCCCACAAAAATACATGTACTCAAAAGACACATGATTTTTATCTGTGTCTATTGGTTACCCTGTAAAATATTCACACTTTGCCACTGCAGTAGGGGCCATGCTCTTTACCATTTTACAATTTTTATTTTAACATACCAGTAGGCCTACTTTGCATATCCACACTCACCTGTCATTATATAATAATATGTGGGTACGGTACCTACATTCTTTTTGTGTGCATCATGTTAGTCAAGAAGAGTCTTCATCCTCGAAAAGGAGCCATCAGGATAATAGCAGGAGCTTCTAGAAAGCGATCTTGTCGGGACCTGCTTCTACCATTAGAAATCCAAACACTATAGCTTGTATCGTAAACCGTAATCAGCATTCAATTGTTTTGCCCACATCTTCCAACAAAGCTCAACTGTTCTTGATCACTTTGACACACATTTCAGTAATCTAGTTAATATTCCCTCTCGTAATATTTCCCTCTTCTCTACGGAACCATACTACTTGGCATCAAACTTGAATAATAAACTCCCAAGTAAAATTCGATTATGCCCATCAGCCATCATTTCAAGAGTCGTTCCTGCAAAAACGGCTATTACTAGCTTCCCGAGTTCCTATTCTACGACAGTCCCCAAAAAATATAACATGATTATAAATATCATTACGGTATGTATTAACCGGTACATTTTCAATACCAGTGGTATTGTGTTCAATTTGTGCATGCACAAATATTTCATTGTCACTCATTACATACTTGTACCATGTACCAGTCAAGGTGAATATTGATCTTATTTGTAGCTGGGCATACGCATACCACAGACAGGATTACCAAAATAACTTCACATTTTGTAGTAAAGCTAATATATTTAATTTACTTTTACTTCCAACACACAGGCCCTATTAGCATGGGTGTATGCCATAAAAACTTGCCCGGTGATAGAAACTTAGGCTTTATAGGGAATGTTAATGGCGATATTGATAACGTGGTTGCTGTTGACAAGAGTGAGAAAGGAGATGAGACCAATGTAAACTATTAATTAGTAGTAGGGTGATAGGCATAAGCTTGTTTTATGATCAATCTATCAATATGCCAGTTGTGCCTGTTTCCTGATGGCCACTAGTGTGTTTTAAAATAAAAAGGAAGTAAAACAAATTTTCTAGTTTTTTTAGTTGTTTCTCCATACAAAAATAATGAAGGCCTATAATTTATGTACAGGGTAGGCCCAATATAAAAAAAACAATGGACTATGATGATTGATAATTAATGCAATAAAATAGTCAGTTTTTTCCTTTTTCCTTTATGGAAGCCTTTGGTAGACCTAGCTGATGCAGTATGCCTGAGCCTACATGTGCATGCTTACCTTCTTAGTATAGAAGTTTAGAAAGCCTTAAACATGCTTTTCACTTGCCTTTTAGATGTAAATTGAACTTCTATGTTCTTTCATGTTTCTTATGCTGTTGTCTTCTTAGCTGTTGATTAATAGGATACAACCCTGCCACTGCAGTGCATTGTGTCATAAGCCTGCTTCCAATAATTACCATCCCATATACCGTAGGCCTATACGTAATGTATGTTGTGGTAGGGAGAGTAGGCTAGTCTTTAATAGTCCCGTTGCCTATATTGTTTTCTTTGATTTTTTTTTCAGATTAATTTGCAGCTCCCATGACTGAAAACCCCCATACACGCAAAGCAGGTGTAGAAGTTGGAGCTTGTTGTTAAGGTGGAGCCAGTTTATTGGAGAAACGGCCATGGACACGAAATGGTTTGTTTAAAATAATGTTTATAACTGATGATTGCTTTATCAGCTGGTTCTGGTTAAGTGGGGAAAGGAGATTATCAGGTTACCTGTAACATTGATTCCGTTAATTTCAGGATGTAAATGTAGTTCCTATGGTGGCCACATGCAGACCTCATAGATAAGCAAACACGGATACTGGTACTGGTAAACCTGCCATGGCAATTCCGTCAGACACAAACTGTCTTAAGGATGGCACTGCTAACTTCCCCATACTTTCTGCACAGCATGAGAGAAAAGAATCCGTGTATACACCAGTGCAAGTTAACCTAAGAGAAGAAGTAATGGATTCATCTGCAAATGTAAACAAGAGCTTAAGAACAGTAAAAGAGATGTCGAGCAGTGCCGACAATGACGAGAAAGAATGTTCGGTGTCTTCTGCTAAGGATAATGACCGCGAGAACGGCAATGCGACTTCCCCTGATTTGAAAGTTTGTATGCAGTGCGATCAGTGTGCAAGGGTGTGTAAAACCAAATATGCACTCAAGTCACACATGAGAATTCATGACAAAGAGAAGTGGCACAAGTGTCCGGCGTGCAGCAAGTGGTTTTACAAGCAGAGCGACCTGGTTCGTCACGTGCGACTTCACACCGGGGACAAACCGTACGTGTGCGAAGTGTGCGGAAAGTCTTTCTCCGATCCGAGCTACTTCCGGCAACACAACCGGTTTCACGACGGCATCAAGCCTTACAAGTGCTCCTTCTGTGATGCTGCGTTCACCCACAAGAGTCACCTGACGACACATCAACGTTCCCACTCGGGGGAGAAGCCATTTCAATGCCACCTGTGTGAAAAGACGTTCGGGCGCAGGGATTACCTCAAGTCGCACATCCTAACACACACCGGTATCAAAAGTTTCCATTGCACTTTTTGCGACAAATGGTTTTCCAAGTCGTCCCATTTAAAAGCACACGTCCGCTCCCATACAAAAGAAAAGCCGTACGGCTGTGATGTTTGCCCTTCGCACTTTACTAGGCGTTCAGATGTAACACGACACCGTTTGCGGCAGCACAAAGTCATTGAGACGACAGACAACCATTAGAAGTGATATAGTCGAGGGCTGGGAATCCTATTGTGAAGAAGTGGGATGTCAGCTTGAAAGTTATACACATTAAAGGGATCGTTCACCTCTTATGTAAAGGTTTACACAGACGTCTATTTACCTAAGTAGACTCCATTTACAACAAACTATTGACCAAAAATAATCGTAGTAACGCTAAATTAATTGTTAAATGTGCAAAGAAATTTCCTTCATCTTCCGCACTTATCAGTCGTGGCACCAGTGCACCAGTAGCGACCGGCAGTGTCGAGTGTCGAGGGTCGAGGCAAGCTACGTCATCTTATTGGGCTATCACTTAGCACGCGACACAAGCTTTGAAGGAGGGTGGGGGATAAGACATTGATACTCGGTTTAAATTAGGTCGAAACAAAACACATGTGCATCTCTCAACCCGGCTGAGATGAATTTAATAAATTCTGGATTGATTTACATAACATGTACATCTGTTATTCACACAAAGCAAAATAAAAATAAGCATATACAATCTTGTAATCTCGTGTATGGAGCACAGCAGGCATGTCACTGTTTACAATAGAATAAGGAGAAGGTGAATAACGTTCCAATAGGGTTCACTTTCAGTCTTATCTTGAGTCTGGACGATGACTATTTTTGAGTACTTGGAACGATCATATTCCCTTTAAAACATTTCATTTCATTTCTTGTCTTTTCTTGTCTCTACGCTAGGTACGGCCATTCCATTAGCACAAGTATCAAATTCAAGTGATTATTACGAAATTATGAAATTCTGCTGTTTCGGCAATTGACTTGTTAGATATGTAGAAGTGTGCGTGTAGCCCGGGGGGGGGGGAGGGCCCCCCCCTTCCGGGCTACCAGTCGAAAGATAAATATTTAATGCTGATGCACTAGCCCTATGCCAGAATTCTTTGTCTGTTGTCCAATATGCTTTTGACGGTGATTTTTTATCCATGTTTATGTTTGGAATGGTTCTAATATATTATGTGCCAGCTGCCAGCCTGCATCTACTCGAAAAACTATGAACGATGATGATGAGGAAGAGTAAACAAACACTGCCCGAAAACCTTACGCATACTTTTTCTAGTTCTAATTGTATTGTATTATATCATACATATTACTCAATACTAGTATATCAATACTAGTAATAATGAGGTGAGGTATGTACATACAGTTAGTGTCACTGATATAATATTGTTTATCTTTTTACAGTGCATTATAATAGATAGTACAAGCATAACACACGAGACTTATTCGGGAGGTCTCCGGTTTGAATGTTCTATACTTACCACTGGCAACCCTGACATTTACGTTTTTACGAAAACTGACGCTATCCCATAGCTACTTTATTAGCAGAAGGTATTTCAAAACAAGTGTTGTTGACGAGTGTTATGTATTGTTAGTGATTGTGAACGCGGGTCTTCCGCTTTGGTTTTAGTAGAACAGACTATTTCGACAGATAGACCGGGACCTGCCTTGCGCGTTACACGCCGCTAGTGGATGTGCTGTGTTGCAACACCTCGCCAGCTTCAGAACAGTGACGTCACTGTTCTTGAGCGCGTCGATGAATTTAAAGACCCCTATTGACGTAGGTCGGGAAATAAACACAAACTACTTAGTGTTTATGTTTCTATTTGATATTAAGACTAACTTGTTAAAGAGGTGAACGGACACTTAAATAATGCCATAAACAAGTCTACTTTAATGTTCCTACTGTAGTTATACCAGTTTTTATGATAAAAATGGCAAAATGTTAATTTAATTTAAGTTTAACAAAATATACAATTATACATGCCTACTGTTTGGCACAACCTAGAAACTTTGCAACCAATGTTATGTTCTTCTTACCCGTAGCCTATGAGAGAAATATTGATGTTACGGTTGATGATAAGTGATCTTGGTCATGTAAGTTAATAACTTCAACGGGGGGGGGGGGGTTGTTAACTCAATCTTTCAAAAGGGTGGGCGTAACCTTGAAACGAGGTACAAATGCATTTTTCAGTAATATGAACTGGCAGGCAATGTGCTAAAAGTTAACATAATTGGAATTAGCTAGGCGTGTTCGTTAATAATATTTTCAGCTGTCATGGTGCCAACTAAAATTATGTCAAATTTTTCGATGACCAATTTTATTACTATCGCACAGATATCCAATTGTTCTTAAATGTCATCACTCGGAAAGTTCCTAGTGTTGGGTGACAGGTTTGGGATATACAACAAACATGCCCAAGAGAATTCTTTTTCTTTACAGTGTTTATAATTTAAATAAACCATTTTTTCTCATATGATAAAGATAGTTGATTAAAAATTGAAATGGAAACCCTGGCTGCATCCACCATGAAAATCCCCAACACAATTACTTATGAGACAAAATTATCACTAGAATGGCATCGAGCCAAAAATGTGTTGTGCTTTTCACACTTTGTCACCATTGTTCCTTCGATCAAATTAATTTGTTAATTCATATTCTTAAAATATGGTGACTATCTTTGAACTAAATTGTTTTTTAACATGATGATAGTCCTGTTTCATCACGACAAATCCATGAACATTGACCAAAATTATATTTTTATGTTTTTGTGGACTCACAAAAAAAAGTGTAGGTATGCAAAGTGAAAAAGGACTACCGGTATGTATGAGAAATGGTAATTTTGTTATATCTAAAAGGGTGCTGTTTTGTTCTGTAAAAGATTAATTGATTATTAAGGATTGAATGATAACACTGATAAGGATAACATGAGTACATTTTTATTCCATTGTCAAATATATATTGTAATTAATCTATATATAGGCCCGCCCGCAGGGCGGGCCCTGCGGTTTAGGGGGCCCCGTTAAAAATAAATTGTAAAAAAAAACACAGTAGTTCACCTTGTTTGGAAAATATTGAATTTGTTTTCGTTGCTAAAATGACCGTTTTGTGAATCTTAGCGGTTTGAAGGTGAAATCTAGCGGATATTTAGGAACTTTAAGTGACCACAACACAACAACAACACACAAAAACTACATTATTTTGGTATTGCATTCAGCCCAACTTTGTTCTAAAATGCATCAAACACACTAAAAACCATGTTTTCAAAATTTTCGCCTGCGGCACTATTGTTGGGGAGCTAAGCTCCCCAAGCCCCCAGTACTTGATTCCTATATAAAACCCCTGGGATATTATATAGCCCAAATTTAACATGAGCCTATGTATGTGTGTATCTGGGGGCCCTCATAGAAATTTTGCGGGCGGGCCCATGGCACGAAGTCCGCCACTGGCGCACAGTTGTCCTTAAATTGCCCTTTTCCCATAGGGGCATTCTAGCACTAGTTACCACCCCCAAGAACCCTGTTTGGATTTTCTTTTTGTTTCGGCGTGCATCACATTAATTGTCATCTCTGATGAAACTACGAAGTATTAAAACTACTTAATTGTATGGTTTAGATAGTATTTTGAATATGTACATCACTTATCAAAGTTTGCAGAATAGTAATACACAAACATTTCCAGTAATATAATTTAACTTAATTGTATATTGCCGCAAGTTTGTTCAATACAACCCGTGACTGCATCCTTCAAAACTTAGTAAAATGATTTGCAATAAACAATTTCTTAAAATGCTAATTTATTTGGCAATCTTTACAAGGATGCAGTCACAGGCAGTGTTGGGGAAGGAACTTTTAAAAAGAACGCGTTCTCATGAACGCATGAACTTTTCAGTTTTAGAAAGTTCATTTGTAAGTTCTTTCCGTGCGCCGAGCAGCCGTCGATGCTTAAAAACAATAACAAATCGTTGTTTATCGTAGGCCTACGTTGACGCACGTTCAGCTGATTTTGACAAGATCACGCACGATTCACGAAGTTAAAACGATGTACGCCAACTAATTCGGAAAAAAATCTTGGAAGCCTAAAATGCTAAGTATCTGCCTTAATTTTACAAGCTGGTCGACGAGAATGTAGTACAAATCATCAACACGATCAAAGACAGCTCAACACTTTCGTCTGACTCAAACTCGCGAGTTAATTGGTACTCGAACACCCCTAATGTTTTTCCTCGTGTTTTTCTTCATTTTACGCCAGCCTTTAATAAAATAGTGATTTTTTTTACAAAAGAACTTTTAAAAGAACTTAGTTCATATTTTAGACGAACTTGAACTTTTCAAAATTTTAGGTTTTAAAAGAACTTGAGCTTTTTAAAAGTTCATTATTTGAGCTGTGAACTGAAATTTTAAAAACTTCATTTAAAAAAAGAACTGACCCAACACTGGTCACAGGCATAGTGAATTTATGTATGTATGCGTATGTAAAAGGGTACCTAAGATTATATAAGCTTGGACCTTCTTTTTACATGGGAGGTAGGTATTGGGTTTGTGCTACCCATACTCTCTAAATCAACGAGGATGTTTTAATATGTTGTCGTTTGGCATGTTTATAACTATGTAAACTAGGAAGCTTTGCAAACGCTTTTTTTAGTCGCGTTGATGGATGAGCTTTTTTGTAAGTTTGCGTGGGACCACTTTTCCTTTGCAAGTGCTTTTTGAATGCATTGTAGTTTGTAGGTGATTGTTGTCAAGTTTCTATTGTTACTTGTTAATTGTTATTATAAACCTAAAAAAAAAACTCATATTAAAACCTTTATTCTATGGATTCTGGCTCTTTTTCAACTTTTTCTTTCAGAAAGCAATACATCACCATCACCTTAATGTCCATGTAAAATATGAACGTTGTAGCCCCAGTCGTTTGGTCAGAATCGGCCCAAATGCCACGAAAATATCGCACTAAAAATCCAAAAAATCGTAAAACTGGTAAAAGAACGATATTCATGAGAAATATTTCTTCAGTTGTACCCAAAAACGTGGCAGGTCTAAGTTCAGAGATTTTGAAGGTCCCCTTCAATTTTCATCAAGATCGCATAATGCCGTTTGCCCGGTAGAGAGCGAACAAACGGACAAAAATTCAAAAAAACACCCGAGCTAAATATTTTGGGGGGTCAGTGAAATTGAAATCTTCGCTTCGCTCATCCAATCAATAAGTTAATCGTGGACCCAGAGACTTTGTTCTGATAAAAAAAATAGTTATACAAACTCAAGTCAATCCTTAGTCTAATGGCTGAGGAATCCTTCGGTCAGTCTTGTCGGTGGCAGGAATCGAACCCAGAACCTGCCCACTATTAATTAGTTGGAAGGCATGTCCTGGTAGGTATCTCCAGACTTTTTTGGGTATACTCTTTTTCTGTGTAGTGAGTACATGATTCTGGCTGGGGGGAGGAGAAGCCTCTCAGCCAATGCGGGTCCGGATTTTGTTTCGCGATTTTAATAATAATTTTTAATAATTTTATCGGACATTAGAAAATATATACATTATTAACTAATACAAACAGTGTGATTTGATCATTTTAACATTTCTAGGTATGTGGAGGGATATATATTTATTTTTAGGTGCCTACCTGCGTAAACCCCCTATTACACCACTGCTCATAAGGCATAAGCACGTAGGAATGGGGGTATCCCCCCTTTTTCTTTCGTTTGTACGTACCGCGTTAAATTACTTTATAAACTAGTCCTATATTAATTTTACAGTAACAATGAATAGAGAAGATAGAAATAAAGCATTCAATCACAGATAACAGGTTGATACAATCATTCATGGTTTCAATTTATTTTATTTTGCCCTCGTTGAAATAGTGTGAGGCTCATAGAAAAAAACGCGCAGTGTTGAACAGTTTAAAGATAGTCTACGTCTAAGGGACTTTCCCTTTGGCGAAAATACTATCCATTGGATTAATTATAATGATAATTTTTGTGGGAAGCCTGCCCAGGGAGCAATTATTATTATTCATGCCGCTAGGTGTCTAACTAGGTATTTTGTGATGGCATTGAAACCGCGGGTTGCAGCCAACGCTGTGCGTTGCTTTAGTTTGTAGCTTTACACTTTACTGCACATAACTTTCATACCAAATTATCTTCCTAGCAATGTAAAAAATAATAAATCCGTCAAAATCAGCCATGTCGATGTTGGCGTCACCTACGATGCGATCGTGTCCAGTGGCGTGGCAAACTACTAAGAGTGATCGGTGCCTACAATATTTTAACTATACCCACCCCCTACTTTCGCGGGCAACAAGGGGGTCTGGGGGCGTGCCCCCAGTTTAGCCCCGCAGGGAATTTTTTCAATTTTGATGATCCTAGAATGAATTTGGTGCGTTTTACCAGCAATTAATATGATTTTATAGATGTTGATAGCCTCATTTTTATGTAATGAAATTTTAATGAAATGGCTAAATTTTTTTCGTGTTGAACTCATAAAACCAACGGTTTATCATTTTTTTAGTCTTCCACAGTTTAGCCCCGCAGGGAATTTTTCAATTTTGGTCATCCTAGAATGGATTTGGTGCGTTTTATCAGCAATTAATATGATTTTATAAATGTTGATAGTCTCATTTTTATGTAATAAAATTTTAATGAAATCGCTGAAAATATTATGTTTCTTTTTAGAACTCATAAAGCCAACGGTTTGTAATTCTTTTTTGTCTACCCCAGATTAGCCCCGCAGGGAATATTTTTAATTTTGGTGATCCTAGAATGGATTTGGTGCTTTTTACCGGCAATTAATATGATTTTATTAGACGAGTAAGCAAAGCGAATGAGGATTACTATTCAAGATAAACGGCGCTTATTCTCTGACTCTGTGCGTGTGTGCTAGTGTGAACTATAAAAATCAGCCGAATCGCTGAACAGATTACGCTTATGTTTTATTTGTTGAACTCATAAAGCCAACGGTGTGTTATTCCTCTTCGCCTCCTCGTAGCGGCATAGCCAAAATTTGGGGAAAAATAGACATTATGAAAGTAATCAATGAAGAATTTAGTACCTACAAGAGGAGTCCGGGGGCCTTCCCATTTGAAAAGAAATTGTATGTCCTAGATCGTTAGATAATCTGTGCAATTTTGGAGATCAATTTGGTTATTTTGTTCGTTATCTCCGTTTATTGGCAGAGCCATTATTTGGGATTTAGGAAAACTACTGAAACGCATAATAATGAAAACTAGGGGCTCCGTGGGCTTGCCCCCGGGAAAATGATTATTTAAGGTTATTTGGTACAAATCTGCAGTTTTGAAGAAACACTTTGTTTGCAATATTTGAAGAGAAAAGATACGATTTTATTCTTTTACGAACAAACTTACTGTCTCGATTTCATTGAAATCAATGCATTTTTATCTAGAAATTGTATTCGAAATACTTCAATTCAAATAGGTCCAAGAATGTTCTTCTTATACTGCATTCACGACGTTGATAATCCTGCTTCATATCATAAGACGGTAATTTAAAAATTAAAACAGAAAACTCGAAAATGTTCTAGACTTCCTCCATGCCACCAGCTGTATTTTATTTTTAAATTCCTCAAATCAATCTATTCAATCAAATGAAATAAGTTATAGTATAACGAACGTGTCTATTCATTTAGCAGAATTGTTGAATTGCTACCTGTTATTAGTTGAGTTGAGAACTACTGGATGAATATCCATCATGCATGTTGTCTGCACTTTTACTAAAAAATCATGATTCATGACAAACTTTTACAACAGTCCAGTCCCTGTACTTTCTTAAATATCACCTATTTTGTTGTACAATCTTATCAAAAGGGTAGTAATAAAAAATTAAAAAACAGTTAAACCTTGGATTTTGCGACAATTTTGTACTTGCCGCGTACGCAACTCTCGAGTGTAGTTGGCTGTGGGATTTTGCTTCTTACAAATTGTAAAATGGCTTCTTATGTTGTATTTTTACCGCTCGTGGTTACTAGATATTAAATTCTTCATTCTTATTTGCCCTTACCTTGTTTTCTGGTGTATCAGTGATCACTAGGTAAGTAGCTTCGTACTTTGGTTGACTATACAATTTTACCTAACAAAAGACAGGCTCTTGCCCTAGGTTAGTGGCTTGCCCATGGCTTGCCGTACAAGCACAAGGACTTCTAAGGCCTAGGCTACTAGGCCTAGCCTAGGCCCTAGCCCTAGACCCCAGGCTTTGTGTAGGGCTAATAAATATCCAAACCACCGATCTAGGTCCATACAACATTTGTATTTTTAGGCTAGAGTTGCCAGATAGGCCAATCAACAGGCCTATTTCGCGATCGCTGTGGCTATTTAACCGTAGCTACGGAAAAATTACGTTATACAATTTAACCGTAGACTGTACTAGGCCTAGGCTAGGCTAGGCTTAGCCCTACGGTAAATTTAAGCATGCATTTGGTACTCTTCGGATGGTATGCCCCAACTTACAACACTTACGCAACATGGCGGTCAGTATAAATTTTTCACTAAAATACTCACCTACAAAACTTTAACGTTGCTTAATTTAAAATATAAAACTCTTCCAAAGGAAAAGTACTTTCGATTGAAATAGCGACGTTAAAGGTTTGAATTGTTTTTAATGAAAAAAAAGTTGGGGCATACCATCCGAAAGAGTACCGCTATTTTAGCCGTAGACTTTTTAGGCCGTAATAAAAGTGTCGTCCTTCCGTCGTCCTTTTTTGTGTTTTAGTAACAACAAAAAAACATCAAGACTTAACATCGCTATTTAAACGAGAGTCCTTTTTTAGGCCTAGACCTAAATGTCGTCGTCCTTTTTGCTGTTTTTGGTAACAAAAAAATCTTCCAAGTACTTTTAACTTGCTATTTAAACGAAAGTCTCCGTGTTGCGTCGTCCTTTTTTGCTGTTTTAGTAACAACAAAAAAACATCAAGACTTTAACATCGCTATTTAAACGAGAGTCCTTTTTGGTTAGGCTAGCCTAAATAATTCGCGTTCCTTTTTGCTGTTTTGGTAGTGTAGAGATAAGGCCTAGGCCTAGCCCTAGCACTTTTTAAACGCTTTTATCATCTAGAATTGTGTTTGCGATGGGGCCGAATGTAGTGAAATCATTTGCAGAAAAAACATGGACCCAAATAGAATGGTAGCCTAAAAAAAAACGTCCAAACAAAAATTTGAACCGCCGACCTTTCGCATAGAATTCGGACGCACTGCCACTCTGCCACAATGCACTGTGATATTTGAAGCTATTGGCCTAGTTAAGTGGTATCGTACGGCCTTCGGTTATTTCCGCAGATCTTCGTAGATCTTCGTTTTTGCTACGGACGATTTGTTATTGTTAATTTGTTCGTAGCCTACGGTTAAATAGCCACTTTCTTTTGCGATCTTTTGTTATGTACGGTATTTATACCGGTAATTTAATAGCGTTGCTCATTGCGGGGATTCTTTCAATATTCTATAGGCCTATGCATTTCGTTGTTGTTTAACCTATTTTGGTAATTATGCAGTATAGACCTACCGCCGCACCGAAAAGTAGGTTAGGGGGGGGTGAAGCGCCTTGGGGGTGGGCCAAACTGACCACCACGTTTATCACGCGAGCTGAGTCCGGACTGAAACATACGAACTGACCTGAGTGCGAACTGAAATCGCCTGCTGAACACCTCAGTCCGAACTGAGTCCAGCTCGGTAACGAAGCCGAGCTAGCTCGGTCTGTGCGGGCTGAAATATTGGTGATAAACGCGACTCGCGAGCGAACTCAAATACATGCTAGCGGACATCTTTCTTCGTAAGTTATCCAACCACAGCGTCTCTTTCCAGTCCGGACTGAGGTTCAGCGTGTGATAACCGTTACTGAAATGAACTGAAAATTCAGTCTGCTCCCAAGCCAGTTCGGACTCGGCTCGCGTGATAAACATGGTACATGGTAACAAAAAGCTTTACGCCCCCCCCCCCCCCACTTACCTACTTTTAGTCAAAATTGGTTTTTAATGGTGTTTTTTGTGTGCGACGTTATACCCAATAGGCCCTACCGTAACATTAGACCTACACTACGCTCAATACAGGAAAGAGGCCTGTGAAACGGGAGACCAGCAATAGCGATTCTAGTGCGATTGGTGTGACTTAAACCAAAGCCATCTGGAGGTCAAAACATTATTAAAATGCAAAAAGAAAGCGTTAAATCGGGAGACAAGTGACGTTGGTGGATAATCCAAAATTCACTAATTTTAATTGGTGAAATTCCCATCTAGCCCTAACCATTAATCGTACGATTACCTAATTAGATTTTAACCAGTGCATTCACTTTAAGCTTAACGTTGAGATCAAGGTCGAAGAGTGCCAAAATGAAAGCAGGTAGGCCTAGGGCCTAGTAGCCCCTACCTAAAGTCTATAAATTGTGAAAGTTCACAAAAATGTAGGCTAGTACATGTCAGAGATTTCACTGTTTTTGTATGTTGTATGTTTGTTGTGTTTTTGTAATAGGCCTAGGCCTAGACAAATTTGTAATGTGCATTACTGGATCTCATCTAGGCCCTTTATATTTAATAAAATCCAGACAGCAGGCTATGTCTTCCATATGCATACAAATCCAATCGGTAGGCCTACTTCAAATCGGGACAATACCGATTTCATTGGGACGTCTGTCAACCCTAGTGTAGGCCTATTTAACGTAGGCTAGTTAAGTCCTGGGCATTGGTGTTCTATAACCATGAGGTGTAGGGTTGGCCAGGGGTCTAGGCCTACCATTACATCCTGGACCTAGTAGATAGAAGACCCGGGTTCAAGTCCCAGTCTGGTTGGAGGTTGGCCTAAATGAATTATACAACCCATCATTTATTATATTTTAGGCCGAGCTTCCTCTGGGCCCCTACTCAGTCTCAACTAGTTGTGCCAAAATGAACACCGCCGAGATAAAACAAGAACAAGAATGGTTTGGTGCCGATGAAGGTGACCCATTTGTCATCAAGACTGAGTTTCCTGCCAATACCGACCACGTTGAGCTTGGGGGTAAGAAATCTGATTCTAGGCCAGTTGTTATTAACCTTTTAATAGCACCTTTCACCACCACCACCACCATCACCACCACTGATCCAACCATTCTTCACTGTCGTTGTAGACACAACTGTTCACACAACCAAATACCTTTTAATAGTAGTGACTAGGCGGACTAGGCTTATACCTAGTGATGGAAATTTTCATGATAATTTTCAAACTGTCCCCAGCCTATGTTAAGTAGCTACGGGTAGTTAAAGGAATTATCTCATCTTGGTAGCACTTCATAGCATATCTTGAACCATTCAATTTCACGGAAATAGATCTTAGATGCAGCTTGATCGGACATCTGGTTGCTAAGTAAATAGAGTTTTAAAATATCACTGCACAAAAACTAGTGGCCTAAAAATGACGTCACTGTACGGCCACTCATCGAGTCAACCCGAGCGTGTAGCCGGTCCGCGGCCGGCTCGCGTTACGAAGTACTCGGCTTTCAAGACCCAATCAGTCGATTTCTCGCAGCTGTGCGTTTCGTTTGTAGAGCACCAATTATGATGAAGATGATGATATGATGATGATGATGAATTATTATCAGTTATGATGATTATGATCAAGTATAGCGAGTATACCACGTGCTTCTATTCCTTCTTATGGATAGTGAACTCGCTTTGGAAGATACTTGAGTCTTTCTTTGTGGTAAGATTCTAGGGCACCTGTGTAAAACATGTTATTTTGTATGTCAAATTCACATTACATTATGATCTAGGTACCAAATATGAAACATTTATTGATATATACGTTTTAGCAGTACGTTCATGCAGCAATATAATATTCATGTTGTGAATGTGTGATATGTGTGTTTGTGCGTGTTTGGGGGGGGGGGTTGGCATCTCATCCTATCGTCATCTGTGTTTTCTTTATTAGAAATGATATGTATTTGTTTGAATACG
The DNA here is from genome assembly GCA_024449915.1 of Sweltsa coloradensis. Classification (NCBI taxonomy): domain Eukaryota; kingdom Metazoa; phylum Arthropoda; class Insecta; order Plecoptera; family Chloroperlidae; genus Sweltsa; species Sweltsa coloradensis. The sequence continues at coordinate 794,334 of JAMZAV010000210.1, read as the reverse complement.
AGTGCGTTGGTAAGTGCGTGGAAAGAAGTATCCTCAAGTATCGCATAACTTATCACGTATACAACACAGATTGCGCGCTGGGTGTTTACGACCGCTCAGATAAATGTGAGTGCATGCTTGTGTCATGTACAGTCGTGTTAGGAAGGTTCTATTTCTAATGTGATTGTCTGCTAGATGGTTTGGGGCTTAAGTTGGGTGAAACTCGCGCACAACGCTCTTGTATAAAGAATGACTGTTTATTATCATTGATTTTGAATGATTCTACATATGATGGTTATTGCATATTCATGCATTTGCTCACAATATTAGGACAAAATGTGCACGGAAAAATATAAAATAAATATTTTTTATGAAAAATAAAGACAAGTATGACAATAGTTGCTGGTATGCTTATGATAACTTATCACAGTTTGGAAACCGATGAAATTATAGCTGTTTGTGTAATTTATTTTCTATTATTATTTTTATATTCACCTGCACTTGATCACCATTTTATATTTAGACTAACATACACCATTATAATATAGCATCGATATTATTACACTATTACTTCAGCTGATGCACATTCTTTCACCGCACTATTGAATGATGATACTATACTGCAATGTTATCTCTTTATGCGGGGCGGGGGACCGAGCGCGCATACGAAGCTCAAGTCAGCCAGCGAGCCGGGCGTACAATGACGTCATTCCACGTTCGGCCGGAAAACCACTAAAATCGCTGCCGAGCGCAGCAGAATTTTTTGGGATTTTTTTCCCTTTTAACCAACGTTCTAAAACATCAACACCTTTAACATATTAAAAGTTTTTCCAAGTTGATATACCGACTTTAAGTAAAACTAAAATATCTTTTTTACACAGCTAAATTTTGAAACAAAATTGTAGCTTCCTAGGACATTAAGGCCTCGCTACGGTGCTTGGTTAGACGCGTGACATGGCAGTAATAAAACATAAGCTTCCGGTACTGGTTAGGACATGAGGTTTTTATTATTTATTTATTTTATGTATTTATTTAACGTGTAGGGGCTTATCCTATTCAGTTATAAAACTGATTTACAAAGGAGGACAACTAAATAAATCTTATTACATAGATGTACCCTACACAACAATGAACTACAGTTTTCTAAATATTTGAAATAGTTACAACAACAATGCATTTAAACACAACAATTTTGATAACAAATAAAAAGGATATTAAATGCAATTAATTAATGAATCAAATAGGCCTAGGGCAATTCCACGGTAACAGAATTACCAATCAGACAGATTTAACACATCCCCCGTCTGGGCCCGGGGTAGAATTGGCCCAGAGCATGGCTCTGCTAATCGTAAAAGGCGATTCAAGAGAAAAAGTCCACCTCGCAAACATCAGCTAGTAACAGGGAGGTATATTACTCCCCGAAACTAGAGGCGAGCTCTGGCAATCGTCGTCGGGGACCTTGCCCCCTTCCCTTGACAACCCCCGGTGACGATGACAATGACACAACGAACGATGACAAAGACTATAACGACCGCGACGTGAGAACCCCCCTTCCACCCTTACCCGTGGCTGGTTCTGACCAGCATGGGCCCATCCTCCCCATATCCCCTAGGCTAGAGTGGTGCATTATGACCTAACGGTTGACGCGTCCTTAATCCAAACAAACCAAAAAAAACATTGTAATTATTTAAGCCTAAATAATAATGGTTAGCAGAAATAATTGGTTAACTTCAATTTATTTGTGGATTTAGTGCCTGCATGACAGGTTTGACTTAATTTCTCAATTTCATTGATTGGAAACACTTCCGTAGGTGTATTTGTTTATCTTCAATACAATCCAGAAATAACAAATCTGTCCCAGTCAGGATAGTTTTAAAAAAGAGTTTGGTTCATTTTAAATGGAAGTCTCCCAAGGATAATCAGTTTAAAAATGTATAGGGCCTATTAAGAGGAGGCCGGCCGGCATGCTCATTTAACGCGGTTACAAATGTCTTCCAATTTTAGTCGCATTGATTTGTGATTTTACATAATTGTGTAAAAACTAATTATGAAAGCGTCAATCATATCACATTTCCAATTTTTGATCATAGAAAATAAACAAAAAATTAATTCAATTTTCTAGAATTTAGAATCCGTCAAAATGGTCAAAAACACCCAAATAACTACGCATTTTCTGATTGATCTATGATGAATATTGAAAATCTGATATGAGGTGCGTACCTGATGTCCTTCATTATCAAGTATGTAAAGTTGTATTCAGATGTAATGATTTATGACTGCAGGAGAAGAACGCGCCGAACATCAAATCATCGCCGGCTTCCTCTTAAGCTCATCTGTATTCAAGTTGACTTTCCCTCGTCTGTTTTTGCCAGGTCTTTGGTGGTGATTGTACATTAACTAATGTGTGTTTTTTGAGCAAGTTGTCTGTTGGACTAAACACATTTCTTCATTGTTGTAGGTATGGACCTAATTGCTCAGTCGAGTTACTCGGCATCTATAAACTTTGCTCATAAATCTTCTCCGCTGAAGCAAGAGGAACAGATCGACGCGACAGAACACCAGCCTAGCTTTAAGTTTGTGGCTGTGGACGTAGAGAGAATTCAACGTCCCTTGGATATTCCTGCTTCTTCAAGTGAGTAGGCTTATCTAGCTTTTATGTTCCAAGTTTGACATTACTGAATGAAATATATCAAAACTCAAATCTTTATGGTTTGGAGAGTGGTACACAGTGAGTAGTTGCTGGGTAACAGTCTAGGCCCTATGATGATAGTTATATTAGAAATTTTAGGTCAATGGCCATGATTGAAAATTAACAAAATATTTAAGCCTAGGCTATAGGCCTAATATGTTAGGGCCTTCTTATATTCCTGATTAGGGCTCAACAAGTAAGCATTAATGTTTTTTTCTATAGCCCTAGGCCTATAGCATTACATTAGTTTCCCATGAGTAGAGTAGAGTAGTACTTTATTTGTTATTTGATATACAAACAGAAGAAACGTGCAACCTAACAACAAAAAGGCGCGGTTGGTTGCTACTGATGCCTGACATTCTCGTAGCGTTGTGTATACCGCCCAACCATATTCAAATTTACATTGTTTACACCCTGTGCATGACACGATAAAGCGATGATCAACGTTTGAAAAGTTTGGTTTTTCAGCCCACAAACGAGTGGGAGTGTTCAGTTCAGTTCATCATGGCTTTTTATTCGCATGCTTTTATACATGTTTCACATACCGGTACATACATATTTTGAGAGTACAAAAACAGCGAAGCCCACAAAGTTTACAATTAAACTTGAGTGTGGGCAATTATAAATTAAAGATAGGCTAATGTAACAAGATGACTGAAAGCTAACAATAGTTAGCAGATTTATTTCATATAGGATACTTAATAGTGTGCACTCTAAAATAAATATACAGTTAACCCTCGTTAGTTCGAAATTGAAGGGACCCCAAAAAAGGCATTTCGAAATAAAAAAATTCGAATTAAGCATATTATTTAAAAAAAAAAAAAAATTGGAAGAAAAATTTGTTTAAAATGATTTGTACTTAGGCCTAGTTTTTTTTGTGATTTTACAACTGTCTAGGGGATAAAAGACAGGCTAAACTAGGAGCTAGGAAAAGGCTAATAATGTTATTACCTGACACAAGTTATGATGATAATGTGTTACCTACACAAATTTTATTTATTAATTTGCATTTACATATTGTGCTGAAGGCTATGTCATTTTTCTAAATTTACAGTTCTATGTACAGTAGTATTTAATATGTACATTATTTACATCTTGTTGCTTGTGTACCCAGTAGGCTAGGCTAGGCTCAAGGAAGTTGTCATTCCTGTAGAAAGAAAAACCGTGGTTAGCACTAGGCCTAGGAAAAGCTATAAATTTCATTGTTAAAGAAAGATTGGATTTAAATTCACATACCTCACGTCGAACTTGAAGGTCGGAAAAAGTCTCCCATCATCCTCTGCACTAACTGAAGTCTCCCGAACGAATTTCGCAAGTCCATCAAATTGCTCCAAGGTCAGCTCTGTGGTGTCCTTCGTCGCGATGTAGGCCTCCAACACGGCAAGCGCGTTGCCGACTTCTTGCCTGGTAGGGGCAGGGCGCTCGATCTCGTCGGGTTCATCTTCATCGTCGCTAATAGGCGTGCTGGTACTAGGCCTATCGGATGGCCCTGGTTCTTCATCTTGGTCACAATTCACAACAAACACTCGCAAAACACGTAGTCGGCTAACAACGGAACAAACACTTGGCGATGCAACTGTCGTGAAAGCTTGAGACGTACTGTGCAATGCCACGGGCGCGTCGCCTGATGTCGCCAGGCTGCAGTAGCTGCCGGCCGGCTCGGCCAGTCCAGTCACGTGGTGCGTGCGCATCTCCTTTGTTGTCGCTGCAGCTAGCCATCGGTTTGTTTTCGTGCGGCGTACTACAAACCGTTCAAAACACATTTTCCGAATTTGAACATCGGAAAAATTCTCGGAAAAGTTCTTCGAATTAACCACACTATTTCACACGTAAATTGACCGTTAAGGCCAAGATATTCTTTCGAATTACGAAATAAACCGAATTTCGAATAAACCGAATCTAATTAACTGTTAAATCCTATACTGACCGTCGGGACCGATGTTTTCGTTCGAAATAAAGCATTTTTCAAAGTAACCGAGTTGGAAGTAACGAGGGTTTACTGTACTAATAAAACAAGTCTACTAATTAATCTAACTAAACTAGAACTAGAATAGGCCATACAGTAGGCCGATGATTTAATGTTAACAAGAATGTTAAATGTAATGTTATGATATTAATGAAATTAATGAAAGCAAAACCTGAACTAAAGCAAGTTTATTAATTATACTATTTAATCACATTCCCAAGATAGTCAGTGTTATTCTCCTTAAGCCACGCTATAACTTCAGTTTTAAAAGTGCTAATTCTATTTATAGTTTTTATTTGTATAGGGATAATTCTATTTATAGTTTTTATTTGTATAGGGAGACAATTGAAAATCTTTGGACAAGTTGGGTACATTTCCAAGGGATTTGAAGGTGTAAATTAGTTTGCTGTCTAGTTAATGGTGGAGTTTGTATTGAATTGGTGTCATATGAATGTGTGAGAGTTGAATATAACTGGGGATTTTTAAATATATGTACTAGTAAGAGAGTTTTTGAATGGAGTTGTCTTATATTTAGAACATTAACTCTATTGAATAGTTTTTCAGTGGGATACCTCCTTGGTTTCTGTAGAATTGTCTCAAGTACTAGCTTTTGGTCAATGAGTAATTTATTTAAGTGAGCGTTTAATATTCTACCCCATGCTATTATACCATACTGGAGTATTGATTGTATGAGAGCCATATAAACCATTCTCAACGTACTTAGATTGAGGATATGCCTGAGATAATAGAAGATGTAAATTAAATACTGCATTTTCTTATGCACCTCTGTTGCATGAACATCCCATTTTAAGTAGCAGTCTATTCGCGGTTAAAACCTAACCAGGTAGCAGCACGGTCGTATGCCAACATGGCCGTCCGAAGGCAGATAAAAGCACGGGCTGCATAGGGAGCAAGTGTGTTTTTCATGCTTTAAAGCATAATATTTCATTGTAAGCGTCAGTTCTAGAAGTATTTCCACTTTCCAGTAGTTGGGTACGATGGGGTAGGACAATCACTATATTTTGTAACCCTCAGCTCCAAAATAACTAGCAAAATAAGGAATTTTATCTCGTAATTTGGAGACGTGTATTTTCAGTAATTTTAGCTTGATGGCAATACCGCGAATTTCTTATGATTATTGGCCTTTACTTAGGCCTATGATATGTAATATAATATTATGTCACAAATTATTTATTCTCTCCCCCCCCCCGGAAGTAATTTTTTGCGGGTTCCTCGCGAATAGATTATCAAACTCGATTTGTTATTAAATTTGTGTTTCGTCACGCCATTGAAACCTCTTAAAACATTGTCTCACATTTAAAAAGCCCCCCCCCCCCCCAATGCGGCTAAAAATTTAAAGTTATAAGTTATATGGATGGCACCGGCCTTCACTAAACTTTAGGCCTACTATTATTAACACGCATAGTTAACTAATTAAATTATGCCTAGTTAAGTCCTAGAATTGTTTTGTTGTTGTTTCGGTTGAGATTATGAATAATATGAGCCCATAAATAATTATGTCTACGCATAATTATTTGCTGTTCACGGCAGCAGTTGGTACACATCTCTTGGTATATAAGAATAAAAAATCAAGGTAGGATAGTTTACATTCAATGCGCTGCACAAATTTAAAAACTTTAATTATGGACATATATTATTAATAATAAATAATAATTACAAAAATTCCATATTATATCAACCAATTATTAATGAGACATGCATAATATATACTATGGTTCACAGTATCTTTGGGTTTAGAATGTTGAACCCAAAGACGGTACATATAGCTCTTAGCCCGATTTGGCCCTATACCGCCTACAGCACATCATTGTAATAAATTAATAATTATCATTATGGTTTATGGTTTATCGGTTGGTGGTATCCATAAAACTGATGAAAGTTGTGAAAAATGTGTCTTAAGGAATAGGAAACTCCCATCTAACCCACAGTATTGCACGGAATAATATACACATTCAGACTTTTTGTTTCATTACGCATTACAAAAATGTGTATTACTAATTTTATGTCCTTTCTTGCTTGCTAAATAATAAACATGATCGAGTAAATTCATTGTTTATTTATTTATTTATTTATTTATTTATTTATTTATTTAGTCTTGCATCATATTACAATTTCTGATTGTGTAATGCACGTCAATACATTTGTAAAATATAAAAGTTAAAAATAACATTACAATTTAAGTAACAGTACAGTACATAATTGAACTTAGTAGCTATACAATATCAACTTAATTGAAACACTACATCCATCAACAGATACCATATATAGAATATTCCTACAAACACAGTCAAGACAGACAATCAAGAATAACATTCTTGATTGCTGCCCAATATCAACTGACTTCAGAGGTTACATCCATCAATAGATACTGTCCATTCCTCCATAGTATAACCTTCTTAATTCACATGGTGCATGTCAATACATTTAAAAGTGATAAAGTCTAACAACTAACATTTATAGATTATTTACAATATAAATACACATAACAGATGTCTCAACATGTTATAGACCTACTTTCTCGGGATTTTAGGTATTCATCCACTGTATAGAATTCCTGATCTATAAAAAACTTCTTTAACTGTCCCTTAAAATCCTCCACCAAGTCAATATCCTTGACATTATCTGGCAGCCTATTATATAGTACTATTCCCGCATAGGTTGGCCCTTTTTCGTACATTGATAGATTATGAGGTGGCATATACATGTCCTTTCTTCCTCTTGTATTGTGCTTATGAACATTATTGTTTTTTAGTGTGTCTGTTTTGTGTAGCTTGAGGTATAGTATTGTTTTGTACATATACAAGCTTGGTAATGTCATTATATTTAGTTTTTTAAAATGCCCCCGACAGGATTCTCTGATTTTAAGATTAGCTATCATTCGTACCGCCCTCTTTTGCAAGACAAAGAGTCTATCTGTGTTTTTCTTTGAAGAATTCCCCCACACGATTATTGCGTAACTTAGATATGTTTCAATCAGTGAGTAATAAACTGTTTTAAAAGTCCTTGATCTTTATACACTCTTAATTTTCTGAATACATATAGACTTGAGCTTATTTTCCTTGCAAGATGGTCAATGTGCACATCCCAAGTCAAATATTCATCTAAGTGTATTCCAAGAGTTTCAGTAGATTCTACTTGTTCTATACCTGCTCCATTTCCAGTACATATGTTTATATTATGCTGATTCATTGTTTTTTTCCCAGTCTGAAAGATCATACAGTTAGTTTTTTTTATATTTAGTATCAGATTATTTGGCTTCAGCCATTGAGCGATTTCACTGAATGATATGAAACCATTAATTTCTAGTTGTGAGAGATCTGTGTCTGCTAGAAGGGCAGTTGAGTCATCTGCATACAGTATCACCTGCCCATTTATAGTTGATTGTGGCATGTCATGACCGTGACGCTACAATATTGCATTGGTTTAACATTGAATGCCGCCATGCAGCCGCCCGGTATCTGCCTTGGAGCAGTTCTCCACTTGACCGCCAGATGTCAGCCACTTTGCTTTTAAACGCGAATTACAACTCCCAAATATTTTGTATGGTCTACCTTAGATAGAGAACAACAGTTGCAGTTAAAGGTGCGTGTGCAAGTAAGATCATGTAATTTTATCTGTAAATTGGTGTTTTTAGGTTGAGTAGATTCGTTATTAGTGAAAGTTAGATAGACGGTTTTTTTAAGGTTAAGAGTGAGGTTATTTTTATTTAGGCATGCATAGATTAGATCCATTACAATCTCAGCTAGACGGTATACTTGTTCCCAAGTGGAATGTGAAATAATGAGCACAGTGTCATCAGCGTACGATATCAATAGACCAGGAATATTCAGACTGCAAAGTTCATCAATGTATATTAAAAATAGTATTGGACCCAGTACAGTGCCTTGAGGTACTCCAATTTTTACTGCAAAATTTTTACTACGAGTTTTCCCAATTTTTACTTGATGTTTCCTATTTGCTAAAAAGTCGGATAATAGGGTTAAGGCAGTTCCACAAATTCCCTTCTCTTTCATCTTTCTCACCAAAATATTATGGTTTACTGTGTCGAACGCCTTTGAAAGATCGAGGAACACCGCAATGGTCTTTTGGGAAGAGTCAATCTTATCATAGACATAGTTAGTAAATTTGAACAGAGCATCCTGGGTGCCTAAATTTGGTTTAAAACCATACTGGTTTGAGGAAAGCAGGTTATTCTCAAGCAAATAATCCATTAATCTTGATTTTATGCATTTCTCTAATAATTTTGAGAAATGAGTGAGTACCGAGATTGGTCTGTAATTCCCCATCTTTGATCTATCTTCAGTTTTGTGGACAGGTGTTACTACGTATTGCTAACTTAAAACAATTTGGAAAAATGCCAGTCTCTAATGAAGCATTAACAATGTGAAGCAGTGGTTCTATGATAAATGGTTTAATTTTTTTTATTGTGTACACACTAATATTATCATGCCCACTAGCCGAAGAATTTTTAAAATTATTTATGTGGTTTATTAACTCCGCAGGTTGCACAGGATGTAGTGTCGAAAGAACAGGGTTAGTTGCGACTGGCGGGTCAATGTCAGATTGACCTTGCAGGCTTTCTGTAGGCCTATGTTGAGGATCAGTGTTTCCATTTTCATTGAGGTTATTTCTCAGTTCAATTCCTATGTTTGCAAAATATTCCCCAAAACTATCGGCTATAGGATAGAGTTGTGATTTGTCAAAGTTAAGTTGTCTGTTTTTATTTCCTGTATATCTATATGTTTTTGTTTACCTCTGTTTGTTACCTCATTTATCACATTCCACATCTTTTTATTCTCTGAACGTGCTTCTTGAATTTTATCCCTGAAGTGAACAAGTTTTGTGTGTTTTATCTCTCTATTTACCCTATTCCTATATACTTTGAAACTTAAAATAATGTTTTCATTGGATGAGCGTAGCGAGCGAGCGAGCGAAGCGAAGATTCCATTTCACTACACTGGAGAAAAAAATCCGGAATGTTTTTTTTTTTTTTTCTCTCTCTTTTTTTTTTTTTTTTTTTTTTTTTTTTTTTTTTTTTTTTTTTATTTTTGTGTGTTTGTTAACACGATTCCGGCTAAACCGATACTCCGATTGCGATGAAATTTTATGGAGGCCTTCGAAATCTCTGAACTTAGAACTGCCACGTTTTTGAGCGCAATCGGGAAATTTTTTCTCATAAAAACGCAATTTTACGATTTTTTTCGATTTTTAAAAAATTTCTTCGACTTATAACACCTACATGCTTTATCCGATTGTAATGATTTTTTCACAGAACCTTTATTTTATGGAATTAAGATATTCGTGTGAAATTTGAGCATAATCGAAAAATTATTTCTCATGAAAATCGTAATTTTACGTTTTTTTTTTCTTTTTTAAAACAATTCTTTGACTTATAACACCTACATGCTTTATCCTATTGTAATGATTTTTTTACAGAACCTTTATTTCATGAATTAATATATTCGTGTTAAATTTGAGCGCAATCGAATAATTATTTCTTATGAAAATTGCAATTTTACGATTTTTTTCTTTTTTAAAAATTACGATTAATTAAAAATTAATTTAATTTTTATTTAATTTAGTTTGATTAAAAAATTAGGTTAATTTTTTAAAAATTTAATTTAATTTAAAAAAATCTTCGACTAAGTAATGAATTTTTCACAGAACAACAGAAAATCCGCGTAACACATGGCATCTCAATGCACCATATACGCTCATCCAACAACGCGGCGGGACTTAAGCGTTTTCCTAGTTAAAAGGAATATTATTGCTCTCGCAAAATTTCTTATGTTTTTTATCTCTCTGAAATAGCCTATCCCTTTTTTGCATTGATTGTAATTGGATGAGCGTAGCGAGCGAAGCGAAGATTCCATTTCACTACACTGGAGAAAAAATCCGGAATGTTTTTTTTTTTTTTTTTTCTTTCTTTCTGTATTTTTGTGTGTTTGTTAACACGATTCCGGCTAAACCGATACTCCGATTGCAATGAAATTTTATGGACACCTTCGAAATCTCTGAACTTAGAACTGCCACGTTTTTGAGCGCAATCGGGAAATTTTTTCACATAAAAAACGCAATTTTACGATTTTTTTCGATTTTTAAAAAATTTCTTCGACTTATAACACCTACATGCTTTATCCTATTGTAATGATTTTTTTACAGAACCTTAATTTCATGAATTAATATATTCGTGTTAAATTTGAGCGCAATCGAATAATTATTTCTTATGCAAATTGCAATTTTACGATTTTTTCTTTTTAAAAAATTACGATTAATTAAAACAATTAAGTTAATTTTTTATTTTATTTAATTTAATTATAAAAATTAGGTTAATTTTTTATATAATTTAATTTAATTAAAAAAAATCTTCGACTTAGTAATGATTTTTTCACAGAACAACAGAAAATCCGCGTAACACATGGCATCTCAATGCACCATATACGCTCATCCAACAACGCGGCGGGACTTAAGCGTTTTCCTAGTAATGTATCATTCATCCACGGAGCAAGTTTTTTATTTTTGGCCCTCCCTTTTGTACTGTGTTTGCACTTTGTGTTATTCAGTATGTGTCCTGTCAATGTTTGGACAAATAATTCAGCAGCAGCGTTTACATCTGTAGGCCTACTGGATGTGACTAGGCCCCAGTCTTGATTACTAAGAGTAAGAATTAGTGAATCATAATCAATAAATGTGGCAAAGTTTTGCTCAGTTTTCTGTTTTGACCCACGCTCCTGACTATTTAAGCTTTCCATGCTTATAGATTCCGATACATTGTGGGGCAGCAGAACACTAGGAACTACTTCTTTTCCAACCGCTGTTTTTATAAAAATGTGATCTATGCATGATTTTGTGTTAATTGTTTCCCTGGTAATCGAGTTTATATATGAAAGAAATCCTTTATTTAACAACATGTTCATGTAATCATTTTGTATTTGCGTGAGTGAGTTACTCCCTTCCCAGATGTTTATGTTTATGTCACCTATAAGTATTATATTGTCCTTGGCATAGCCATCTAATGTTAATTCTAGTTCTTCAGTAAACATTTTCACATCTGTGGAAGGTGATCGATATAGTGCCAGAATTTTGAAAGAATCACTTTCATAGCTAAGATCAATTAAAATACCATTTACAGATTGGAAGTTATTTTAATGCTCCGTGTGGATGAACGGAGATATCTTAACATTCAAATAAATATTCATACTGTCATATAGAGTTTTTTGGTGGCACGTAGATACACGAATAGCCAGGTAATGTGAAAGGAGTATCTTGCTTTAGTTGAGATTCAGATAAAATAATTATGTCTAACTTAAAGGTGAGCTGGTCTATACGTTTTTTTAAATTTTCAAAATTTGCATATATTCCTTGTATATTTACATGAAAAATGTTCAGTGTTCTTGAAGAATTATTTGAATAATTAGAATTAAGATCCATAGTAGTTTTGCAGATTTTGTTTTTCGGCAGGATAGAATAATTATCGAAAGGATCCCATCAAGAAAGAAAGAGGGGGTACTTTAGAAAAGTAGGTACTAGCTATTTAGGCTTTGCCTAGGTCCAGAAGTTCACTGAGTCTCACACACCCGCCCACTTGAGTTCTGAACCACCGGAATGTCAGCTGTTGTGCGAATCCAGATAGCCGTGGCATTTTCATCCTTACGAATAAATATCTTGCCATGTCGCGTCCATACGTACTTGTATTTTAAGGTACGGCGTGTTTCCCTGGCCAACCAGAAAAGTCTTTTATTGGCATAAGTTAAGTGGTCGTTAACGTATATTTTGGTGGTTACACCCTCTTACCCGATGTTCGCCGCCGTTAAGTCTCCGAATTCCTTCATTTTTCTTTGTCGGTCTTCTTTCAGTCTTCTGGAATAGAGTTTCGCTATAATATGCCCCGCTGGTGTTGGCCCATTGTTTTGTTTCTGCGGCTTCATCCTGTGACAGTACTCGATGTCTCCTTCCGCCAGGTCACATCCTAATTAAACTGCGATACTAACTAGTATTTTATAAGGATCTTCCTTACCGGTCTCAGGAACTCCGTGTATTTCGACATTATAATTTTTACTATATTGCTCTAGCTCATTTAATTTGCTCACTAAACTGGATCGTTTGATTTTTTGAGGTTAATGTTTTCTTCTTTGCATTTTTGAAAGTCCCCCATGCAATTGTTCATCTTGTCTTGTATTTCTTTATTCACTTTCAATAACTCGTCGTATTTATCGCTGAGAAACGTCAAGGATTTCTGAATTTCAGCCAACATTACACCGATTTGCTTTCCGCCCTCGCCAGAATCTAGGCCTAGGCCTGATTCGCGCTTCTCGCGTTCATGGTAAGACGCAGTTGGAGTGCATATTTTGCAATACCATGGAATGGTGTTCTCTGCATAAGTATTATATACACTACTTGATAATCCCGTGCACTTTTTGTCGGTCCATTCTTTACAAAGACAGCATTCGATACAATTTTCTTTTAATTTCTTGGAGCACACACTACATACGATGTCATCATCAGCCGCCATCTTGCTGTCACTGCTGTGGGGGGGGGGGGGAGAGGGGGGGAGAGTGGACTTGTGACCCTAAATCATTTCACTCTTGTGTCCATGTAGGTGTAATTGAGATTTTTGATGTCACTAGCAGAGACAATGAACCACTATTTCTTTTGAGCTAAAACGAGAAACGAGCCAATTCAAAATGACTGTTTGATTGCTATAGGCCTAGCTATACTTGCAAAATTCAATTGTATTAGATTTACGTATTGACCCGATTATAGTACGGTCTCGCATATAATACGGGTAGTGATTTTGAGAAGTAAAAACGAGAAAAAATATAAAAAATACAAAAATAATGAAGCTGGCAAAATAAAAATAAAGTTTTAAAATGTGTTATAACTTGATATTATACCTTAGTTTGGTGAGTATTTTTCCTAGGCCTAGGCCTAGACCCAAGCAAAAGTGTGGGCCTAGAGCTTAAGCCTAGGCCTAGCCCAAACATCACATTGACTAGGGGCCTAGGCCTAGGCCTACTCTAGCCCTAGCCTAGGCTAAGCCTAGGCCCTCGCAAGTCTACAGCCTAGGACCTCACAAGTCTACAGCCTAGGCCCTACGCGTGTAAAAAGTAGGCCAAGGCTGCGTGCTAACGGCAAATTTTATTATCCAATTCCGAAACTTCATTTTTTCACTGATTCTTCTTTTGTATGATAACGCTTACCACGTAATTTATTACGATAAACAATAACAGGACTTAAATGCGAGGACAGGGAGATGTGAATTTCTACACGGCGTCGAAAATAAACATCCTTTATTGGTTTTCTTGCGACTATATCACTGATTTCCGATCAACTATCCTGAAGAAAGAATGTGGAGAATATTTCATTTGAACACTTTTTTACATCTTTTAAACTCGTAGTTGGCGTGGTTTGACACTTTTGATGTTTCAGTTTCTTCCATCTTTGCTAGCGCCGGTTTGAAACTGGGATAGGAAAATGTGTTATACTCCAAATCGTGTCACGTGACACTCGCTAGTTGAGGACTCACTGGGGTGGTGTCGCTAGTCGTCGGTATACTTGCACCTCATTGGTCGAAATTTCTCATTGGTTGAAAAATTCAAATTCTACACGTCACGTTCCGTGCAACGATCGGCAGGTAGGCCTAGTTAAGCTTGTGATTGTTTCACTGCTAAGTGTGTATTATAATATCATAACTGCATAAGACTATTGTAATTGTGTGGTCATATAGTATTTTTTGTAGACTAGGCCATACGATTGTAATAATTTAGTTATGTTTTGATAATAACTTAGCATTGAAATTTGAACATGGCTTGCAAGGCTAGGCCTACCTAATGGTCTCTATGCCCATGATTCCCTTATGCAAGTTGAACGATGATTCAATAACAAATGTCTTACTAGGCCTTCTTATTCATTTCAATGATTTTACTCTGCAAAGAACTAAAATCATTGAAATGAACTGACTGAGCTAGTAAGATATTTGAATCGACGCAGCAAAGTAGAATTTTTAGGTTAGGGCACCTACAAAAGCTACCTACGTTACCGACAAAACCGGAATAGTTGAGAACTCACAGGGGTGGTGGCAGCACTATCTACACTTGCGCACTATAACACCATTTTAACATTGAGTTGCGCATCTTTACAACGTAAATATATTAGTATCCATCTTTGCTAGCGTCTCTGAAGGTCAAACTCACCATCACCGAGCGTTGCGATTGGAGGAAACGCGTTTGCCATAGAGGGCGCTAGTGAGCGTAAGCGTGGCGCGCTCTGTCGGCCATCGTTGGAACTCGTAGGGCGCGGGGTATTCAAACGTGTTGAAATAGCATTGGAAATGTCTAGTCCGCGCATATAATACGAGTGCAAATTTGGAGGATTTTTTTTCGGATAAAAACCCCGTACTATATTCGGGCCAATACGGTACATTGATTCATGTGCTCAGTGATGGTAAAATTAGAACAGAGTGGTCAGGGGTAGAGTGAGTGACCGTTCTCCCCTGAAACACGTTTGCAGCATGCAGATGGAGGGTTCAAGAGCTAGTATAACGGCTTCGAACTCCTCGACGTCTGCTCGACAGTCCGAGTTTGTTGAGGAACCTATGACAGTCAAGGTTACACCGTCCTTTCGGTCGGGACGTAAAGCTGTTGGTCTTCTTGGTACTTTTTGAAAGGAGCGGGCTACATGCCAATACTGGGTTTCCCTCCTTCCTCCTCTATTAAATTTGCACAAGTGGATTGCATTATTTGTTGCAAATAGAGACTTGATAATAATAATGATAATATTAAAATAATTCTGTTTTAGGCGTCGACCCGCTAGAGTTGCCCAGTTGGGGTAGTAACGCAGCCCCTGCCTGTGATCCACTTCACGTCAAGCAGGAGGTGGAGGTGAAATACGAGCCTGAGCCAGACAGTTGGGAGTGGGCCGGACAATATGCTCGTGCAGGGGGGCAGAGCGATCCAGGTAAGCCTTCCAATATCAGCCTGTTGCAAGGACTTATTTATTCACAGCCTTCATCGTACACTCATATGCCCACACTGGTAGGCAAGAATTCTTCATTAGAAAACACACACATACATAAGAGCATGTTTTATCTGTTGATATTGAAAAAGAAAGAATGCAAATACATATAATAGTAATGATTAGAGCCCCGTAAAATTCGCGATCGCGAAATCACATGTATTTTTACCAACTATGCTTTTTTCATCAAATGTCGACGTTTCATTACAAGAAGAGTCTAAAAACATAAAAATTAAAACGCGAAATTCGCGAAATCGGCATTATAACCCTGCAAATCGCGAAATCCTTGTTTTTTCGCGAAACAACCACGAATTCTAGATAAATTGTTGTCTTCACGTCGAAAAATGAGAATTTAAAAAATAGTCCACTCTGAAGTCGGATTTATGCTTAAACTTTAAAATTAAAATTAATATATTTTTTTAAAATCAAATTAATTTTTGTCAATTTTATAATTTCCATAAAACGGAGCCAAGTAAATTTATTTAGCTAACATGTTTTACGCGCATGCGAGCGCACGTAGGCCTAGGCCTAGGCGTAATCTGCGGGTCACGGCGATCGGCGATGTGCGAGCTCGGACTTGGGTACCCACTCCCGAGCCCCTAATATCTCTCTCGCTCTCGCTCCCGCATTCCGTCTCCTCGCGCCAGCTCATCGTCTGCAATCTGCATTCAGTTCATTGTCGTCCCGTTCCGTCCGCTCCGCTCACTCAGCCGGCGTGGGCTTGCATCAATCTATCTAGTCGCATCTTTCGTCTGCATACAGTTCCTGAAGAAATATGATTTTCGCGAGTGCTTGTTTCGATTTTTATTTAGGCTGTGTTGAATGACGGAGTTAATAGATTTTCTAGAGGGTAGTAGTTACCCCACTGCACATTTGCTGCACTCCAAACTGAATGACTTGGTTAACAAGCTTTTTTTTTTTTATTATTATTATAATTGCGAGTGTATCATATACAGCTGAAAATAATAACACCGCTTTAACACCGAAATCTAGTATTTTTAAAACGAATTTTGGAAAAAAATAAAACCACTTTCACGGGGCTCTAGTAATGATAAATGTGTGTGTGAGTAAGAATGCCAAATGTCTGGACCACGAGAGTAATTAAGGAGATGGGGTTCCTACCTGAAGCTGTAGTAGGTAGGCGACGATAAGAAACACAACACAACTTGACAAACACAGAAACTACATAGCTAAACGGTATCGGTCCACGTGACTTTCCTCAGTGAGTGAAGAGAGCGAGACATAATAATAATAATAATAATGAACATGTCTTGATATGCACTCGAAACATTGTTCACTAACACAATAGGCCCAACATTAAGCACGTAACTTCGGTCACACTGCATGTTGCTTTTCTAAAATATTTTAGCTACACTTTCTGCCTCTTCTTCTTCAATATAATTACTATATTTATTTACTCAAACATGCTTGAAAGAGCATTGCTGCCATTTTAGATCAATTTAAAAATAAAACATTTAAAAACAAAATTTTAATTGTGTAATCAAAATTCAAATAGGCCTACTCAGCCTACAACAACGGCTACCGATGCAGTAGTACAGACCCCGATACAATGTGCCTGCTTATGTGCATTATGAGAGCTTATCAAAATAATGTCTTAAGTTTTATAAGGCTATTGTTAATTTAATTGGATATAGCGAGAACAACAATACTATGAACCACGCTGGAGTGATTAATAGAGTAAAAATATTATTAGTGTTAATATTTTATGTACACTCTGTTTTTTCATATGGGCTGGGTGAGTCGGGCCATTACATACATTGTAACTTTTACATTATCCCTCACACCCTCCCCCTTAACGGTTCTGATTAAATTAAGATATAAAACCAATAATATCAAAATCAACCTCGCTCGTTGGTCTTGTTGTTAGCGTATCTGCTTCCAATGCAGAAGGTCCAGGGTTCGATTCCCGTTAAAGTCAGTAGTTTTTTAACTTCTGATTTGGACTTAAGTCCATCAGTTCGTGTCTTAGGAGTTTGTAAACGGTGACTTTGGAGCCGTCCTAGCAACGAAGCACATAGTAAATTCAAAGTTGTTCTGAATCGGCCTTGTTGATTCTGGCGTTGATTCGCAAGTGTTCGCACTGTCCATACCACTGATTGCTATATTTCCTATTAAAAATATCGATCCTTGGTTGGTTATCGCTCACTCGTCGATTGCGTCGGGGCCTGCAGGGTTGGCTTAGTCGCTTTGATTTAAAGTCCTCCACTGAAAATCAGTTATATAACTGAGTGGATAGACTCTAAATACAATTTATTTATTTATTTGTTTATTTATTTATAACCATAATTGATGAGCGTAGCGAAGATTCCATTACACTACACTGGAGAAAAAAATCTGTTATGTTTTTTTTTCTGTTTGTATTTTTGTGTGTTTGTTAACACTATTCTGGCTAATCCGATGCTCCAATTGCAATGAAATTTTCTGGAGGTCTTCGAAATCTGAACTTATAACTGCCACATTTTTTAGTGCAGCTCGAAGCATCAATTACGCTCATCCAACAACGTGCCTGAAGTCCAGAACAATTGAGAAATATTGAGTTTGAGCACTAAAGTCCTAGGCCTTACTATAGATGATACGCTTGATTGGTCATCTCATATTCAGATGACTGCTTCGCTCCTTCTAAGTGGTTGTTTTATGCTAAGAAAACTTGAATGCTCCAATTGCAATGAAATTTTCTGGAGGTCTTCGAAATCTGAACTTAGAACTGCCACATTTTTTAGTGCAGCTCGAAGCACCAATTACGCTCATCCAACAACGTGCCTGAAGTCCAGAATAATTGAGAAATATTGAGTTTGAGCACTAAAGTCCTAGGCCTTACTATAGATGATATGCTTGATTAGTCATCTCATATTCAGATGACTGCTTCGCACCTTCTAAGTGGTTGTTTCATGCTAAGAAAACTTGAATTGCTAGTTAATCCCACCACACTTCTAATGGTATATCATGCCTACATTCGTACGGCATTCTCTTCTGGGGCTCCTCCTCACATGCAACCAGGATCTTCTTAATACAAAAACGGTCAGTTAGGATCATTGCTGGTATCTCCAGGCGACAGTCCTGTAGAACTTATTTCTCTAATTTACGGATTCTTACAGTCGCCTCGGAGCTAATTCTATCTGCCGCAACTTTTGTTTATTCAAACCCAGAACTATTTTCTGTGCACTTCGAAAACCATGCCAATCAAACTAGATCATGAGCAAACATTGTTATTCCTTCCTGTAAAAGTAAAAAAAAATATAAAAGTAAAATGTTTAAAAGTTCAGCATAGCCCTACTTATCTGTGCAGTAAAATCTTAAACAAACTTCCTCTCAATATTAAAGCTTCTTCATGTGGTGTTACTTTCAAGGGCAAGCTTAAAACACATTTACTGGAGAGGGAGTACTATTGCCTCGTAGATTTCCTAACCATCTCCAGTAATTGATGATGTAGACGCCAAATGCGAGTATGTCTACGAGCGCGACCTAGAGTTCTAGTTGAGAAAGTTCTAGAACTACCCTAGATAGTGAAGGGAAGAAGTGGACTGTATAAATGGAGATATGTTATATAGGTTAGATATAACACGAGGGATAGTGCCGTAAGCAGAGCTATTATCACATACCTGGTTGGACGTGTTGTTGGGGTTACTGACGACGTGGTGACGAGAGCACAAGCAGGCGACGTGACGTGGTGCAGCAGAGGGTGCGTAGAGTGGCACTAAATGTTATAACTTAGACTAAAAACGTACGAGAGTAATGGTATTATAATAGAATATAAATAAACACACGTGAGTTTGCCCAGAGAGAGGCGAGAAGTTATGAGAGAGTACACACGTAGTTTAACGTGGCGAGGAGAGAAGTGCGGTCAGTACACTTGCGTACGTGACGCGTAGACAGTTGAGTTCACTTGACCCTGCACTGAGTTCTGCAATCGTGGCGATGGTAACTGCAGTCGCAAATCTTGGTGCGGACGGAGATTCTCAGTCAGCACTTTGTGTATAATAGATGCGTAGTGACACCTGTTGGGGATTAGGTGAACTATGAGGAAGGAAAGAGAGGGACAATTGAATCGGCGTTAACAGATGATAAATGTTAGTAAGATGTTGGCTGCACAAGTGTTTGTTATCTTGTTATATCCTTGTTAAGTTTTTTAATGGTTGGCTTGGCACTCGTCAACAGGCGAAATGATCTTACTTCTTTTCAATGCAAAACTAGGGAGGAAGAATGAAAAGACTGGTTCAAATTCTATATCTCACAAAATTCACAGCCAAAGACTTTTGAAGGAGAGCTTGGCTGCCGTTTTTTACAAATTTTTGTATTTGGGGGGCATATCATATCTTTTTGCTGTTTGTTTCATATCAAGGCGTGAAATATTTGTAAATGAAAATTCAAAGAAAGAGGGAAATTTCAAATGTAATTTTCCATCTAAATTGTTCGGATTTACGGCTTAGACGGAGTTTGATTCACTTTCTAAATAAATACGTAACTAGATATCAATACATTTCGGGTAAATCATATAAAGAAACGACTTCTTACCAAAATTAAATTAAATAGTTTATTATACTCATTTTGTGTAAGAATTAAATTGGTGGCTGCATAGCTCAGTTGGTAGCTCAGTTGGCCCGGATGGCTAAGGTCATGCCAAATTTCATGCTGATAACTCATTAGGTGCCTTCATGGTGAATGCTGGAAATCAAGGTAAAAATAATATAAACTCTTCTTAGGGATGGGGGTTGAAAAAGTAGTTTAGGAAATGGGAATAGGCCGATTGGGTTAAAACACATTAAAACATAATTTTACCAACTAATTTAAATAAAAATTAATTTTGGGTTAGAGCTATGAATTATTCCAATTTTAGTGGATGATTTAGGGGGTGTTGTGGGTGGAATATCGCTTGCCTCTCGGCGGATTATTTTTTATATTATTATGTACCATCATGCCAAATTTCATGCTGATAACTCATTAGGTGCCTTCATGGTGAATGCTGGAAATCAAGGTAAAAATAATATAAACTCTTCTTAGGGATGGGGGCTGAAAAGTAGTTTAAGAAATGGGAATAGGCCGATTGGGTTAAAACACATTAAAACATAATTTACCAACTAATTTAAATAAAAATTAATTTTGGGTTAGAGCTATGAATTATTCCAATTTTAGTGGATGATTTAGGGGGTGTTGTGGGTGGAATATCGCTTGCCTCTCGGCGGATTATTTTTTATATTATTATGTACCATCATGCTAAATTTCATGCTGATAACTCATTAGGTGCTTTCATGGTGAATGCTGGAAATCAAGTTAAAAATAATATAAACTATTAGGGATGGGGATTGAAAAAATGTGGTTTAGGAAATGAGAATAGGCCGATTGGGTTAAAACACATTAATACATATTTTAATAACTAATTTGAATAAAAATTTAATTTTGGGTTAGAGCTATGAATTATTCCAATTTTAGGGGATGATTTAGGGGGTGTTGGAGGTGGAATATTGCTTGCCTCTCAGCGGATTATTGATTTTGATTTTTTTATCTACCCCCATGCCAAATTTCGCGCATGGAGCCCATGTGTTAGATATTTATTAATGGTTTTGAATTTAAATGGTTTAAATGGTTTTGGTTTTGGTTTTGAACGCAAGTGATTGCGTCTGAGGTACATCTAAGTGTGGTCCAAGTTTCATAGTTCTAGGATGTACCGTTTTCTCTGTAGGCTTTTATTCCTATCCCCAAGAATTAGCTAGCCAGCCAGCCGGAAGGTTTTCAACGATTTTGAGTCACTTTTTTTTTAACATAACTGGTTATTGGATCGGCTGATTTTTTTTTTGTAGGTCATGGACCACATATCAGGTCATATACCGACTTTCAAGTTTGTAAATCTTTCGCGGCGGCGTGAGCAGATAGCTGAAAAAAACCCAACTCGGGTAGGAGTAAACAGGATTGAGTTAGTCATCGCCTAGCTTGGCTGCGGGCAACCGACCGTCGCGGTAAACATTCTTATAATATTCGTGTGAAATAATACATTCACACAGAACACATCTCCGCCCCCCCCCCCCCCCCCCCGCCCTGTGTCTACCATTTACTTATACTTACAGAAGGTAGTACATTTGTAGGCACTACATAAAAATGTAGCGTTGATTTTTATGTCGCACCATATTACCAATTGAGTAATGTTACTACAATACTATGGTTATTTGCACAGTAAACACATTGATGAATGATTATTATACGTATTAGAATACGCCCATTGAGGACATATTTTGTGTTAATCAATTATTTAGAATAGATATAAATATAAATAGTAAACAATATTATGCACGCGCTCAGGGGATGGGACATACATGAATCATTTTCTACGTTTTTTAATGTATTTAATTTTATTATTTATGACACATTAACAATACATTATATAGGTTTTTTAACCATGTGTGGTGATGGAAAGTTACTCAAGATACACAGCTCTTATTATCTCAGGATATGAACCTGATTCTAACCAAGCAATGCGGACTGTCGATGACTATCACCAATGTTTTCTTTGGCGTTGAATGAGTTGATCTGAGTGATAATCTCGTTTTAGTTCTAAACAAATAAATTTTAAATAGAATGGACGGATGGACCTATTATTATACTTTTACGTGTGTACTATTTGTTTATGAAACAGCCAAGGCCTACTGCCAAGAGGTATCATTTTAAACACAATTTGAATATTGCTTCAAATATGCAATTCAGATTGTAAACAAATAAATAAATAACATACAAATCGAAATTAAAATATTCAATGCAATTATTTTTATGTACGCGCAAAGCTATTGTAACCCTAATCCATTCAAAACCACGATCCCTCGGAGTCAGAGCGAGCAGGTAAACTCAAACATATTCGCTGGCGCCAGTTCCTTTTGTAAGATGCTGCATGATTGACAACTAGAAACCCGCCTACTAGTCGGTAGAGCTGCTAGCAACTTTGCCGATAATACAAAGGGAAGGAATTCTACCTCCCATGATACGGAGTCTTAAGATCAATTTTTGAAAATATGGTGGCACCATTTAATGCAATGATTAGGTCATCGAATGTAGGTGTGAGATGACGTTCTCGTTTGATTGCTGGGTTGGCTTGGGGCATGTCTACACACAATCTTACTGAGTCAGGGTCTCGAGGTTTGGGTACGGGACGATGGGAGATACCCATGGGGTAGGACCGGATACAGGTTCTATGATATCGAGTTTCTCGAGTCTTGCGATTTCCGCTGCTACTTTCCGACGATGACCTATAAATCATTGATTTTCTGCCCAATGATTAAATTGGAATAATCATTGATGAATAATTATTGGTAACAATTATTAGAAATTTTTAATTGTTGGCTAAATTCTTCAAATTTTTCTTTCAAAAAGAACTACATCACCATAACCTTAATGTACATGTACAATATGAGCGTTGTATCTCCTCTTGTTTGGTGAGAATCGGCCCAAATGTCACAAAAATATCGTACTAAAAATTAGGGTTGCCGTTCGATAATCGATATATCAATGGATACGATTATTTCCCAAAACGATCGATAATGGATTGCGTCTTCCCGTATCGATTATCGATAATCGATCGATAATCGAATTTCTCGCCCGCCCGAGAATTTGAATTTACCGCCCGCTCTGCAGAACTTCATAAAATAGTACCAGTCAAGACATTAATCGCTTTATTCCGTGAAAAATGCGTCCACTGCGAGATCTACTACACTCGTAAGGCACGAAGCGCCTGCACTGTGCAATATAGGCCACCAGCATGACGCGTGTGTGTTACGCCCGGCTCGGGCGGCAGGCGGGCTGCATTCCCGCTTCGATCAGGCGCTAATTGCACAACCTCGGCGCGTCACGGCCAAGCAAGGTCAACAAGTATTTTATCGAGATGCATTTCTCCCCATTCCACACCAACTCGTAATTGCTTTTCTTCTTTCCGTAGTGCTTCGATAATATTATCACACCAATATTACGTCGTCTTCCAAACTAATGTCTAACAATATTCATCTCGTCACGTAATAAATATCGGAGCATTGAATAGTTAAACTGATAATATCTCGTAAATGAATGAAGGACAATCTCAACAAAAGCTGAAATGAAACTTCCAGAACCACGATTTCCAAGAAGAACGACCTTCACAAAGACAACACTCAAGCCGGGTAGCATAGCGCGGTCTGTCTCTCGTCGCGCCGGCCAGACGTGTGGGGTGGGGGGGGGGGGAGCTCGGGAAAAACCCTGTTCTGAGCAAATAGAAGGAACAAAAGGATGCACTCGCAAAAGGTCCACGGTCCACGTCGGTATACGAGCAAGTTTAGGCCTCATTTTGATTCGATTACCGATCGATATTTTTTAAAACGATTATCGCGATCGATAATCGATTTAACTGGTCCGATTATCGATACTGAAATTCGTATCGAACGGCAACCCTACTAAAAATCGAAAAAAATCGTTCAAGTACGATATTCATGAGAAATATTTCTTCCATTGTATCCAAAATCGTGGAAGGTCGAAGTTGATAGGTTTCAAAGGTCCCCTCCAATTTTCACAAAGATCGCGTGTGCTGTTTGTCCGGTAGGGCGGGATCTACATTTTCACGTATTCAAAGGAAGCCGCGCGCTCGAACGCACGCGGCTGCACGCTTCTGTAACCTACCGTGAAAATTCTCAACTCGAGGTGATGAGTGCTTCTGTTAGCTTGTAGATGGCTTTGGTGGAACTGTTTAAAAAGCGCGCCTGGGTCTGAAAGTCGCGACGCTAGCTTCATGTTGATGTGAGCTAACTTCTGCCTGCTAAACTGCCAACTTAAATTCCAAGAGAAGAAAAAGAAGATGTGTGGTCGCGGCAGTGCTTTACGGGGGTGCGCACTGTCCGCACGCAAACCCCCCTCACATGAAGACTTGACTTGACGGAAAGACCTCTTCGACCTTCTGGGTGCCTGATAGACAAGAAGCGGTAGCCGGTTAAAAATATTTTTAACGTGACGCCTCTAGAAGAGAGGATATTTCACACACTTTTTCGCAAGTCCAAAAGCCATGTTTTAAGATATATATTATTCTAAAAATATCACCAACCTGTCGGAATTTTATCATAGAATGTACGTGTGAGCATGAAAACCTTTTATCTCTCGTAATTGCGTACGAAATCATACTTTTATCGTACAAAATATCCCTTCTTCCTTGGAAAGTAGCCATAACAAAAAGCTAGGTTGGAATGCCAACCTTTGAAAAAGAGAGGACAAGAATTCTTTAGACATTCTTCACAACAACAACAACAACAACAACAACAACAACATCAACGACAACAACATCAGCTAGCGCGCTGAGACTCGCAATCGTCCCAATTCAGACGTAAAAGCAAAGTTTCAAACTGTTTTACTAATTGTTAATAGGCTATTACTGTTGCACACGAAGGAAACGAAAATTTTAAAACTCGTATCTATCTACGTTTTTGTCTCGACTACTATAAGTGGGCAGCTAGCTTCTCCAGCATAAAGATACAGTAATTGCATGATGGTAAGGTGCCAGCTTATCACGCGGACGGCTCGGGTTCGAAGCCCGACGGGATCAATGTTTTTTTACACTTTTAAATCTACATAAAATTATTTTTGGGAATGTGCAGTGTTATAATGACAAGGCAATATTCTACTATCATGATGTTTTTGTTATTTTCATTTATTGATTAATTTATTTAACCTCTATTCTATTCAGAGAAAAAACTGCCTAGCCTAAACATAGAGTCAACTACATACCAACAAATGTCATACAAAAATGAAGTGTAGGCCTAGGCTAGGGACATAACTCGACTGTACAAAAGCGTAAAACTGCGATTTTCATGAGAAATTAGTTTTTGATTGCACTCAAATTTTTAAAATTAAGGTTCACTGCAAAAATCATTACAATTGGAGAAAGCATGTAGGTGTTTTAAGTCGAAGAAACTTTTCACGAATTTTTTATTAAAATCGAAAAAAACCTAAAATTGCGATTTCTACAAGGAATAATAATTCAATTACACTTAAAAACGTGACTGTTCTAAGTTCAGAGATTCCGAGGGCCTCTAGAAAATATCATCGCAATTGCAGTATCGGTTTAGCCGGAATCGAGTTAAAAAAACACACAAAAATACAAACAGAAAAAAAAGAAAAAAGAAAAACATTCCGGATTATTTTCTCCAGTGTAGTGGAATGAAATCTTCACTTCGCTCACGACGCTCATCAATCATTCAGCAGCACTGACCAGCTAAATGATTAATATGAACAACTTCAAATAATCATTGCACATCAGTAATACATCTTTTAATTAAAATAATTATTTCAAAAAATCATTGACAAACTTTTTGGTCTAAAATAATCATTGAAACCCAATGATAATTTAAGAAAATTACTCGCGTCCAATGATACTTTTTCATAAGGGTGAGCAACCTCCATTTTGTTGCGCGAGTGGCACAGTTTCTGAAAATGTCCAGTTTTCTTGCACGTCCTACAGGTGACATTATATGCAGGACAGGATGACCTTCCATTTGCGTGTGGCCAGGCTTTTCCACAGAAGTAACATACCTTTGCCTCTAATGGTTGCTTATGGGTGTCTGGGCTGGACGTCACTGACAATGGGGGTTTTGGCTGAGCCTGAGATTTATTGTTGGGCTTGGGCCTACCTCTGGATTTGCTGTATTTCCCGACTTCATTGACCACCTCGGAAGAATCAGTGCTAGGCCTACTTGACGATTCGATTGAGTTGGCCTAACGCTCTGCAACTTTGTATGATCTGACCTGTCGCAAGAGGGTCCCGAGGGTGACTTCCTCTCGGAGAGCATATCGGCGCAAACGGGACGATGTAGTTGTGAGGCTGCGTTATACATTGTGCCCACTGACTCATTGTAGGTGGCTATAACCATTTAGCCTAGGCTATATGAGCTACAAATAGGCTACATAAGTGTAGATGCACATACCTAGGCCTAGTTATTAAATAATTAATCAGCCTTAAATACCGCTTACCCTACCAGTACTGAATAAATGCCCAAACATTTTAAAAACATTTTTCCCTAAACCAGGCACCCTAAATTGTACCATTTCAATTTGTAATTTTTAAATTACCGACCATTGGTAAATTACCAGGTAATTTATCACATTATAAATTACCGGTAATTTCACATCACTAATAATATCCACAGTGGACTAAAACCATTTGCTTGTGAAATTTGTTATAAAAAGTTCCCTGTGTTTCACAGCCTCGTGAAACATCAAAGAATCCACAGTGGAGTGAAAGTACACATGTCAAGTTTGTGATAAGAGCTTCACTGACTCCTCCAACCTTGCAAGGCATTTGAAAATGCACACTGTGAAACTACAGTAGTCCTTTAATAGATTGAACTCGGATAGTTTGAAATTCTGCGTATTTCTAGCAAAAACATTGGTCCAGACTATCAGTGTAGGACTGTACAATGTAATTCTATTCAGATGCTTCAAAATGTAATATAATTCATATTTTGAAGATAAAGAATGAAACCTGTTTTTGTATCGGAGTGTACCACATGATGTTGAGGCGTCACTCTGTGGTATTCCTCATCTATTTATAGGTCGTGTCCATTGTCCAGCGCTCGACTTATGAGATGAACTAAGGCGGGTGGATTGCCAACTTGGTTAGCAGAAAGTCAGCCGGTGCCTGCTTTCTCTTCTCGACACCTTGTCCAGTATTTGCTCAGTTTAAGTAAATAATTCATTGGGCGTTTCACTGGTACAAATGTATTTTAATAATGTAAATAGTTGTATTTCATTCACCAACATATCACTGTATTGTTCTGTTTTTGGATGGCTCGTTATTTTTATTTTCTTAAAAATGTGTTCTTGTAAATAGTTTGGTAGGCCTACTCTTTGGGAAATGTTTTTGTCTAGTCTGTTGTGGTTTTTAAATTGATATTGTTTGCTAAAGGCAGATGGAAAGTAGTCCTTGAGTTACTTTTTAAAATTATTCAAATTTGTTTGTTACCAGTTGACCCACTGTAAAAAATCCAATGAATTATTTATTTAACTGTACTGATATATAGCCTAGTTTCATTTCTCATTATATACATACAGTGTTGGACGTGTTTGTCCCGTGTCTGTGCAGTGTCCCGTGAAGTTTGTACAACATAACACAAGTGTTATAATAAGCGATGAAAAACAGGAGGATGGTGAAATGACATTAAACAATAAGATAGAAATATTGGTGAATGGAGACCAAAAAAAATCTATAAAAACAAAAATTGATAGACGTTATATAATTCCGTCTTCCAAGCTTTTTTTTTGTAAAATAAGACACGGACCACCTCTGCTTGATCGCGGTGTACTGATAGCTCTTCCACTCGCACTGACCAAGCCAATCAACCGCGTACGATCGTATAGTTCTTGGCACATAATTGGAAAATCTTCACTGTGCTTCTGATGATACTGAATGTCCTAGTAGTATAATTAAATGTATATGTGATGTTCAAACTTTCATAATTGGTTAATAAGCTTGTCTGGGGGTTGGGGGAAATTAATTGGATTTTTTAAGTTTGTTGAATTTGTATAATATGAAATCGGTAGATTTTGTACGGTTGAATTAATGAGGGACTACTAGGCCCCATATATTAATGTAAAAATTGTAAAAAGAGCACCTCTTACTCCTCCACCCATGCAATGCGTAAGAAAATCCACGTAGTGAAACTGTATTTGAGTAAAGTTTTTTAAGTTTTTATAAGAGCTTCTTTGACTTTTCCCATGTTTCAATTGGTAAGAATATCCAAAGTTAACTAAACCTGTTATAGAGTGTAAAAATATGGTTATGTACTCCTCTTAGCCCAGCTTTTATAGCAGATTTTATTTATGTAAAACGTTTAAAAAATGAAAGTTTTTCTCATAACAAAAATGTTACGCTAATCAATAGAAAGTGCCAGTTGTATTTACCAAGGCTACGCACATTGACCAATATTAATTCAAAAAAAATGTATCATCCAATTGCATGTTTTTATTAAAAAGTGACCCAAATTGTGTTAAAGGATATATGATTTCAGCCCTAACAGAGATTATTGCCATATCACCATTGTTTATAGTTTGTGCCTTGTTTGTTTGATGATAAATTGACATTTTGCAATAATGTATGTAGCTCTTTTTTGTTTTTGATTGAGATTCTAAACCTTATTTATGGATGTGTCATGTCAAACCTAAGATAATTGTCCGGTTCACCTCACCCCTTTGCATAGTATACTTTTATATTATATATTAACATAGTGGGTCTAATTGATTTAAAACTATCACTTGTTTACTTCTTGTCAGTAGTGGGTGTAATGCACAGAGTTGTTTCAAAAGTGACATTTACTGTTTTTTAACAATATTTTGAAATACAAATTGGTTTTTACTAATTTATTTGTATTCCCTGTAAGGATATTGAAATGATATTGTATCCATCTTTTTTCAGTCCATCAATGTCTTAAAAATAAAATCTTTCACTTAACTTTTATAATTTGTCTTAAATATCCTGTTAACACTTTTGTTTGAAATACATAACATCACATCATATAAAATATTTAATAAAACCTCAAACAACAATTGTATTAGGAGGTTGAACACCCAAGCATGTTAAGTGCGTCTTCATATCTCCGCAACAGGAGTAGCCGGATGGTTTTACTTTTATAGCCTGGATGCTGGCCGATATAAGGACACTTTAACTTCCAAGGTTTTCAATAAGAAAGAATAGCCCAGGAGTGGAAGAAAATTTTGTATGGTGTACCCGGACAAAATTCCGAACAAGCTGAAAATTTGCACACATGTTCAGTTGATCATTCTAAACAATAGTTGAAAAGTCCCCTAAGCTCCGCCGCGTGCGTCTTGAGATATAGTGACAAAAGGGCGTAAGTGCCAAAAATTTGTTATTTTCAATTTCAACCATTTTTTTGCACTAATATCTACAAATTATTAAATATTTCTACGAAAATATAAGCTTCGCCCTGCGTGGCAAAAGGGCGTAAGTGCCAAAAATATGATATTTTCAATAATTTCAATACATTTTGACATACGTATGTACAACTGCAAATTATTATGTATTCATACGACGGAAACGTGAAATTGTTCCCTTTTCTTCGACCAGTATGTCTTGACACATGGTGGCATAAGGGCGTAAGTGACAAAGATATGTTATTTTCAGCTTCAACAAACTTATTGACATTCATTGATATGCAAATTATTTTAGTATTCATACGAGACAAAAGTAAACATCTTCCCCGAGCTTTGATGCTGGCGTCTTGATAATTGGTGGCAAAAGGGCGTAACTGACATCATAATTTAGTATTTAATATAAAAAGGGCTTTTGACATTCAACTACGTTTATTGTAACGTATAAATACCATACAATGGACACTCAATGTAAAATCCATGCATGCTGACTGACTTGCTATGGCCAGCTTGTATGTAAAGAACCATTACAAAATTGTTGTAAGTAGCAGATTGGACATAACCAAATTTATAAAATATTTACGGCATGCATAGACATAGTTAGACGATCTGGTGTGTTTTGAGCTGGAAAGTTTTAACATATTTAAAGCTTGAAAAACTCATCTCATGTTAAAAATAATAAAACAGATTTTGAAAGGGATTCGAGCATGAGCTGTGGACAACCTAGCTTGGGCTTGGCTGTCTGTAGTGTCACATCACTACAGATCATGAGCTGTGACTCTTGATGTAATATAGTGGCAAAATGGTGTAAGTCACAAAACTAAATAATTCAGTCATATGATTTAAAATATTTGCTTGTACGTTTGCCAGATTATCAGCCGGCAACATATTGAAGACTTGAAGGTCATCATCCTCAAGATAAATCCCAAACATGGCACTTAACTGACATTAATTTGGTGTCCAGTTACCCTGGTCGTACTTAAAAAGTAATACTATGAAACCGATAGTGAAGCGTAAAGATAGAGTACATGTCCCTTATTTCTTCATTGACAAAAAGCATAACTGCGCATCACTCACATTGAAGTTTATCTGCAACATCAACACTATTTAATAGCATTACGTATTTGGATAATGGTGATCTGAAGGACGCTTTTGGCACAAAGACGACTTTCACTGTGCGACGAAGTATTTTTTTGTTAAACTACGACAAAATCACATATTATTATTGTCACAGAGTTGCGGGCTCAATCTCTCATTTACATTAAACTACCATGCCGAAACATATTTTTTCCTGTATAGTGGTCAAACTTTGCATTAAGTGTAGTGATGCCGCCACCTCGTCCTGTTTCCATACTAGGAAGTCTATACTAAATACATGTTTCATGTTGTGATTGTGAATACATGCGGCTCAGTGTGTTCAGTTGTGTTTGACGGACACAGGAGACCGTCTTGTACCAAGCTGGTAGGAATTACTAAGCTGCAGTTACCAAAAGTAAATTAGTTAATGAAATATATGCAGAAGTTTTTAAGGTATAAGTTGGCTTATGTTTTTTTACCGTTTTATCACAATTGATTTTGCTGTGGTACATCCCGTTTACTTCATTGAGCAGTAGCACTTCATTTGCAACTGCGTACTGTGAGCTCTAGATTTGATATGCTGCCAGTCCACCAGGATCTATCCTTCCATCCCCTCTAGGCTTGATGGCAAACATAGGGGATGTATCATAGTTTGTATAGCGTTCAATGCCAGTCGGGCACACATGCAATTCAGTCCGCTATGTAAGCGTTCATTTCCCACTCGGACATTTAAAAAATCAAATCGGTATTGAAATATGTTTATTCTTTCTTTGCTCATGCCCTCTATCTATCGTGATGTCATACTATAGTCAAGCCCAAGATAGGTTGTCCACAGCTCGTGCTCGAATCCCTTTCAAAATCCGTCTATGCAAGCCGCTTGAAAATGCTGGAGAATATTATTTTATAGGTTTGGTAATGTCCAGTCTGCTACTTACAACAATTTTGTAATGGTTCTTCACATACAAGCTGGCCATAGCAAGTCAGTCAGCATGCATGGATTTTACATTGAGTGTCCATTGTTTGGTATTCATATGTTACAATAAACGTAGTTGAATGTCAAAGCTCTTTTTATATATAATATAGAATTATGATGTCAGTTACGCCCTTTTGCCACCATTTAACAAGACGCCAGCAACGAAGCTCGGGGAAGATGTTTACTTTTGTCTTGTACAAATACTAAATAATTTGCATGAATACGAATGTCAATAAGTGTTTGTTGAAACTGAAAATAACATATATT
Source organism: Sweltsa coloradensis (assembly GCA_024449915.1). Lineage (NCBI taxonomy): Eukaryota > Metazoa > Arthropoda > Insecta > Plecoptera > Chloroperlidae > Sweltsa > Sweltsa coloradensis. The sequence continues at coordinate 762,453 of JAMZAV010000210.1, read as the reverse complement.
TGTCACTTACGCCCTTATGCCACCATGTGTCAAGACACATTGGTCGAAGAAAAGGGAACAATTTCACGTTCCCGTCGTATGAATACATAATAATTTGCACATATGTCAAAATGTATTGAAATTGAAAATATCATACTTTTGGCACTTACGCCCTTTTGCCACGCACGGGTCGAAGCTTATGTCTGACTTTAACTTTACTGACGTAGAAATATTTGATAATTTGTACATATTAGTGTAAAAAAATGGTTGAAATTGAGAAGAAAACATTTTTGGCACTTACGCCCATTTGCCACTATATCTCAAGACGCACGCGGCGGAGCTTAGGAGACTTTTCAATTATTGCTTAGTAGGCTAATCTGAGTCAGTGTGCAAATTTTCATCTTGTTGTTGTTGTTGTTGTTGTTGTTGTTGTTGTTATTGTTATTTGCAGTTGCACATATGTATGTCAAAATGTATTGAAATTGAAAATATCATACTTTTGGCACTTACGCCCTTTTGCCATGCACGGGTCGAAGCTTATGACTGATTTTAGCTTTACTGACGTAGAAATATTTAACAATTTGTACATATTAGTGTAAAAAAATGGTTGAAATTGAAAATAAAACATTTTTGGCACTTACGCCCTTTTGCCACTATATTCTCTAGACGCACGCGGCGGAGCTTAGGGGACTTTTCAATTATTGCTTAGTAGGCTTATCTGAGCCTGTGTGCAAATTTTCAGCTTGTTCGGAATTTTGTCCGGGTAAAAGTCTTCCACTCCTGGGCTAGAAGTAAAAATGTAGCAGAAAGTCAATATTTGTCTCTTTCTCGCCAACACCTTCTTTCTTATCTTCTATATAAAAGGCTTCAACTTGCCTGTGTCATCTGACCTTTGTGACTTATTCTAGCTACACTGTAAGTTCGTATATGCTTCTAACCATGAACAATAATATAAGCTTGGACCTGAACCTTCCTAGTGTTGCCACGGGATCCTTAGGGATTTGCTTATGTTTCCACAGCAGTTATCATTATTATTGTTTAAATCTTCATTATCATCTTAGTTTATAATCAGGTAAGCTATAGTCTGTAACTTATTTTGGGCTAACTTATGCACATCAATGTTTTTCAGAAGTACCACCCTCATCTGCCAGCTCCAGTGTGTCCGACAGTCCTAGTGTTGGTATGAGCCACCATGAAGAAGACGTGAAGCAAGATAGAGGTAATCAAGCTGACAAAGCCTACAAGAGAACGAGGTCAGAATTATGTGAATATGTTAGTGAAGCTCATCATAATGTTACTGATGATGATACTTCATTTATAAATAAATCACAATCACTAGTTTCTTGTGTTGATAATGCTTCGGGCTCTGGTGAACAGAACAGCCTAGAAGAAGCTGATATCGACACTTTGGTCAGGAAACAAGAGGACGTGCAGTGTGTTGCGTCGTCTTCTCAGCACAACGACCTCACTGACCTTGTTGACATTCAAAGCCGTGAGATGAAGTGGGCCTGCGACCAGTGTGACGAGACCTTCACTCAGCAATGCAACCTTGCGAGGCATAAGAAGGTCCACAGTGGAGTGAAACCATATTTGTGTGAAGTTTGTAATAAGAGCTTTACTCAGTACTCCAACCTTGCACTGCATAAGAACATCCACAGTGGAGTGAAACCATATTTGTGTGAAGTTTGTAATAAGAGTTTCACTCAATCCTCCACCCTTGCACAGCATAAGAACATCCACACTGGAGTGAAACCATATTTGTGTGAAGTTTGTAATAAGAGTTTCACCCAATCCTCCACCCTTGCACAGCATAAGAACATCCACAATGGTGTGGGAAAACGGAGAGTTAAGCACTAATAAAGCCCCACGTTGCTGTGCCAAATGTGGGAAAACGGAGGGTTAAGCCCTGTTGAAAGTAAGGTTAATTTCTTTTTTTAAAGAAATTCGAATTCTCGTGCCAGAAATTTATCTTGAAATAATCAAAGTCAAAAAGTCTAGGATGACTGATTGAGTAAAAGGAATATAAATTGCCACGGTCTAGCTTACAGTCGAGCACACTGGAAAGATTTATACTGGAAAACTTATTAATTAAATACTAAATAGGTTATTATCTATATTAAATTTATATTTAATTTAAGAATGTGTTCAGAAATACAGAATAGTAGAAAATAGATACTTATTTAGAAATATGGATGTTATTTTGGGTCACTTTCACTAATTTTTGTTACTGTAATGATAATTCTTGAAGCTATTTGATGAAGGTTATTTATAAGTGATAAAGGAAGGTCACAGTTTATAGGTAGATAATTTGATAACACTTGTATAATAAGTGCTAGGATGTGCAGGTGTTTGTAACTTCTGTAACAAAAGATGCTTATAAAGCGTTCATTATTGGTTATATTGTAAGATGAACAGTAAATTTAACACAAGTAACCAGCCTACCTAATTCTGATCAGATCTAATGAATTATTAAAGCGATATTGTTTGAACACAAGATTAAAAATATGTATGACAAATTATTAGAATAGTAGAAGTTTGATCAATGGATCAGTTAAGATACTCATCGTAGATTGCTTTGCTTGTTGATTGATTGAATCGTAGAGAAACAGCATTGCCCCTCTAAGTGTCAAGGAATGAGTAGACCTGCCAGCGGCCGACAATGGTATTTGGGATAGGGGTGATTCCATAGTGCCGGATGTGACAGTTAGAAATAGTATTCCTGAACCCCGATGGTCATACATGTACAAAAGGGATGATATTTATTCATTTTGTGTTTTGTGGTCATTGGGACAAACAAATCATGTGTTTTACATTTACTCTTCATGTACTTTTATTAGAATTATACAATAATATTACAAGATTTTAATTAGTGCCGGATGTGACAAACTTTGGACACGCTTTTACAACACCATTATTCAGGATTTAATTCCTGTGATTTATGAATATATAATGAACTGAAAAAAATCTATTCTTGATTACAACACTTTCAGAAACAATACTAAATATATGGCAAGTTCTTTTGATCCTTCCAAAATGCTACAATTAAATATAACGTACTTGGTGCCGGATGTGACATTAAAAAGTGCCGGATGTGACATAAGAAAAGCAGTTTAAACAACGACAGAAAAACACTGCTGATAAAAACATTTATACCACAAAATAGATTGGCAATGAAATAATTGCCACTTGGATACTATATGGCAGGCCCCCCCATTTATTTATTTATCAACATTGCTTATGCTTCAATTGCCATATTGAATTCCCATTTCACTCTGCTTTTGCTAGGATTGAGGAAGCGTTGTTAAACGTATGATGCCCTCGATTGTCGATGTTAGGTAATGCAAGTATGCATAATAACTGTTCATTAACTACCCAACCAATGTCTTCTTTGTTGGGAAACACAAAGGTTTGACTTTGATTATCTTCTTGTTTGTCTCCCTTTTGGCGAAGGAAGCTTACTTTCATTTCAACATCCACCTCCAGGATAACTCCAACGTAAACTACTTTTCGCTTTTTGGTGCAAAAATCGAAAAGACCAAAATCCCCAACAGCTGTTTTTTTTGGTGTGTTTTCGCTTTCTTCGTTGCTTGATGAAGATCTAGGATCGGTATTTTTCTCAAAGGGGATCATAACATCTTCTCTGAATGACCAATATTTGGAATGATCAGACAAAGAAAATGTTTTACATTTTATTACATGCTTTGTAATAGGCTCTATATGGTGAACACTTTGTGTGGCTGGTAGTGGTTTTAGATTGTCCCAATCATCCTCCATCTCTTTTTCAACCAATGTGATCTGTTCGGCTGGAATGTAAACAACCCGTATACCTTTGGCTACTTTCGATGCCAAGTTTGCAAAAGATTCGGCAGTGTTAGCAGAGTCTTTTACTTTACCACTCTTGACTGCTCTCCAAACTTGCCGCTTTACAGATCCCCCTACTCCATCGACTGCACCCTTCCCGTGACTTGTCGAAAAGAAATTCCATTTCACAGACACTCCGAATCTGTCTTGGAGACATGTAAGGTTTACAAAGTTAAATTTCTGCTTAAATTGAGAAGCTGCGCCATCTGAGAAAATTTCCACTTCTTTCAGGTTAGGAACTAAAATCTTCAAGTCAGCCAACAAATAATCAAGAAAAGTAGCAACCGCAGCCTTATCATGAGATAAGTAATCACTTACAATGGCGTACGAAAATACAACATCTTTCGAAACCCAGGCTACGGCTGTGAATATTGTTATTTGAGTCTGATTCCAATGCGCACTTTGCACTTCATCTTGAAACATTGCCGTGTAGTTTTCACTAAAGTCGACTTGAAGTAATATTTTTTCCCCGTTAACCTTCTCCCTTTGATCCTTAAAATGATGGCTTTGTTTTTTGGTAATGAAACAGTGTATTAAAAATGGGGAAAGTTTTGCTTCAAGTTGTACAAAAGCGTCATTGACTGAACCTTCTTGATTGCATTTTATGGTTTTACCACCAATGTTAGCCCACTCTTGCCATGTTAAAAAAATTTCATTCGTAGCATTTGGGTTTTGGTACATTGTACGAAATTTTTTTAAATTACCACAAGCCTCACAACTACCGAACATACAGGTTTCAGATGACGTGTCACATACAATAGAATTAACAAATTGTTTTTGGTCTTTGGGTAGATTTGAATCCTCCACTGACAATGCAGTTAACAGAAGAACCTACCTGATCTACTTGTTCTGACTAGGTCTATGGCCAATTAAGGCCCTTACATGTGAACATAACCTCCCTTAAAAGAGGACTATTTCTTTATAGACTCAAGCCTAAGTATCTGTACAAAATAAGTTCATTAGAGTATCAAGCTCACCTTTACAAAACCAAGTTCAAGAAAGTCCCAACTAGTACTATTTACATGTACTTAATACATGCCTATTAAAATGATTTCAATGTGAAATGAGCCTTACACACTTTGCAGCATGGCTGCATCAGAAGCTACAGGTTAGCCATCAAAAATGGTTGAAGCTCACAGTCTAGGCAACTGCAAAAAAAACACCCTAAAACTTAGTTTTATACTGTCACGTCCGGCACTGTTCATGTCACATCCGGCACTTCTCTTTGTCACATCCGGCACCATGTATATTAAATTTAAAAACACGTCTAAAAATAAAACAAAAATTAGTATAGAGAGAGAATGCAGGACTTATTTATAAATATAAGCCCTCATGCCACCTCAAAAAAGTTTCTGCAGTCGCTGTTAAAAAAATGTAAACAATAGTGCCGGATGTGACATGAATCAACTTTCAGTTTAGCTACCCCCTCAAAAAAGTATCATGGGTACAGAATAATGTTTGGAAACATGTATATGAACAAGTAAGGACATGTTGGTCCAGAGAAGCATTGAAAAAATATATTTATTTATATTTTAAACTAATTTGCAGGCTGTAAAAATAGTAAATTTTGACGTTTAACAAGAATATTAACGCACTTACCTATATTAACATGAATGACAGCTAAATAATTGTTAGTATTGGAAATATGATTGATTATATGAAATGGGCTTGATTCACTGAATAAAAAAATATATATCATGATGGGGTTGTTTAAATTTACAAATAAGGTGTCAAGGTTGATGTTTTCGTGGAATGACCCATAGGGCAGAATCTCAGATGCTCATAAGCTTGATAGGGTTAACACTGGAGATATGCTCTGGTTCCATCCACGATGTGAAGCCCTCTAATCTAACGAGATTACCAACGTAGGAAATACACGAACTGTCCTGCTCTCTGTTCTGCCAACGTTCCACTAGTATAACGGTCCCCACTTTGTTCGGAATGTTTTTACAGTGTCACATACGACGGTCGAATCGTTGCTCGGACAACGCGTGGAGTTATCAGCCCCGATATGACGTAACTCGGCCCATATCGCTCGCACGAACAGTTAGTTATTTTCACTCAGTAACACGATCTGTCTCTCGTCTCGTGTGCAACTCGCAGTTTACTAGTTTCGATCTGAAGCGATCGCTAACGTCACAAGCGCTTACTATATGCGTGAGATCGAGTCCCGTGGTCGCTCTGACCTCGTGCGGACACTCCTTAGTAACAAAGCGCGTACCTCAGGTACCACTCCCAAGTTCTAACAATCTCGGTGCCTTTACTCGTAATGTTCTCGCCACTAACTCTATTAAATCAAGTGCCTTCACACTCAACGTGTCACGCACAGCTAAAAGTCAACTGTTCTCCCAGCTCAGTTGTCTGACCACGCTAACTTGGCGCCAAAAGACTATCAGTTCTCTAAAATCCACAAAAATACGCGTATCGAAATAATTCGTAGCTCGTTGTACTCACAATGTCTCCGCACTCCCTAAGTGTGCACCCTGCACTCGTTTCGACGACGTATCGAATCACCAACTGCTCTCCCTGCTTAATGGCTAGCCACGCTAATTTAGCGCAAAAAACTATCAGGTCTCTAAAATCCACAAAAATACGCGTATCGAAATAATTCGTAGCTCGTTGTACTCGCAAAGTCTCCGCACTCCCTAAGTGTGCACCCTGCACTCGTTTTACTCAGGAATATTCGAGTTATTCGCACGGCGTCAGTTCCCTGGGCACGCCAACTGCCTGGCTATCTAGCTTCGCAAAACGTACGTTCAAGCTCGAACTTGACTCAAAGGATTTCAACCAGAACCCTAACTCGGATTTCAACGAAAATTAGCTCAAAACACACCCGACACTTTACTACTCGCGATGGCAGAACTCCTGCCCTGATAACTGGAATAAAACTCACTTTATCCCGCAAAAGTGGGAGACCAACCTGGTCCCGCTCACGTCTAAGTCGCCCGTCCGGAAGAGAAGTCTCCCCGACTCTCCCTGCTAACTCCTCGCCAGCAACTAACTAAAAATCGCAACTCACTGTTGATGCGAAGACGCGATCGCGGCAAACTCAACTGCTTCCGCTCAAATAAAATGACCCTTATTGCAATGCTAAACTAATGGGGTTGCTGTTCCTTTTTGTTTACAACACCGGAATTCTCAAGATTCAGCCTGGTTTCCTGGCTGACGCTAGCACGACATTTATACATTTATAATTCACAGTTAACAAACTTACATACTAACTAAATTACTACATAATTACTGGTAATGACACATTTCGTAAAATATAGCTGTAAACCGAGATCTATACACTTTTTGTGATGGGCTTCCCGCGTTTTACGACTACTGCCCTCTATTGGTGAACAAACTCACCCATTCTCTAAAAATTAGAAACTGCTTGAAGTGACGTCGACAAATTAAGTAATTAATAGAATGTTTTTCTGGCTGAAAAACATTTATTAATTAAACACAGTGTGATCAGTACCCCGTGGTAATTATTAGTTTTATTATTATTATTTTTATATTCTAAATCAAGATATGGCTGCGAGAGGCGGGCAAAGCTCTAGTAGGGGGTGCATTTATGAAATATATTTTTGAAAAAAATGGCGGTAGATAAGCGGTAAGGTCAGTTTCATTACAGTGGAGTGAAACCATATTCGTGTGAAGTTTGTAATAAGAGCTTCACTCAATCCTCCAACCTTGCAAAGCATAAGAACATCCACAGTGGAGTAAAACCATATGTGTGTGAAGTTTGTAATAAGAGCTTCACTCAGTCCTCCCACCTTGCACAGCATAAAATTATTCACAGTAGGCTAGAGTGAAACAATTTCATTGCGATGTTTGTAAAAAGAAGTTCACATGAATGTCTCATCTTGCAATGCTCATGAATAATATCCACAGTGGGCTTAAACCATTTTCTTGTGAAATTTATAACAAAATGATCCCTGTGTCCTATAGCGTTGTGTGGCATCAAAGAATCCACAGTGGAGAGAAAGTACATTCATGTGAAGTTTGTAATCCAACCAAATACAAAAATTTGTAAAAAAAAACGGCAGCCAAGCTCTCCTTCAAAAGTCTTCGGCTGTGAATGCTGTGAGATATAGAAGTTGAGCCAAGCTTTTTATTCTTTCTCCCTAGTTTCGCTTTGAAAATAAGTAAAATCATTTCGCCTGTTGACGAGCGCCAAGCCAACGATTTTTGTGGTAAAAAAGTAATTTTTTTTAATGATTTCGAGTTAAAAAATTTTACTTTTTTACCACAAAAATCGTTGGCTTGGCGATTTTTGTGGTAAAAAAGTAATTTTTTTTAATGAATTCGAGTTAAAATTTTTACTTTTTTACCACAAAAATCGTTGGCTTGGCGCTCGTCAACAGGCGAAATGATTTTACTAATTTTCAAAGCGAAACTAGGGAGAAAGAATAAAAAGCTTGGCTCAACTTCTATATCTCACAGCATTCACAGCCGAAGACTTTTGAAGGAGAGCTTGGCTGCCGTTTTTTTTTTACAAATTTTTGTATTTGGTTGGATATTACATCTTTTTTGTTCGTTTGCTATCAAGGTGTGAATGATGGACTTTGAATGATTAAATTTGTTAAGTTCAAAGTTGTTTTTTTGACATTTTTGGTCCCACGGTCCCACCAAAGATACCCCTTGTGTTTTAAGCACTAGATATTTATAATGGTTAAGAGCATGTTTAATTTCAAGCTTGTACATATTACTACGCCTGAGTAATTACGCATTTTGATTTTGATTTTCCCCGGTCCCAATTGCCCGGTTTTGGTTATATGAGGTATATCTGAGTGTGGCCCTAGTTTCAAAGTTCTAAGATGAACCGTTTTCTCAGTATAACGTATTATTCATAAGAGTACGGAATTACTTACTTTTGATAATTTTGATTTTCTCCGGTACCCGTTACCCAATTTTGCTTTCCATATTTAAAAGTGATAAAGAATGAGAGATATCAAAATGTATTCCACGTTTGAAACATCTCAGTTGTAGCGTTTTCTTTGAATGATTCATTTCTTAAAGTTCAGATATGTTTTTTGTCATTTTTGGGCCCATGGTCATCCCCAAATTTAGCCCCTTGTGTTTTGGACGCAAGATATTTATAATGTTTAATAGCATGTTTAATTTCAAGTTTGTACAAATTACCACGCCTTGGTAATTACGCGTTTTGATTATCATCCGAATTTTGATTTTCTCCAGTCCCTGTTACCCGATTTTGGTTTTGAAAGCAAACGTCACTGCGTCTGAAGTACATATTTCATAGTTCTAAGATTTACTGTTTTCTCTGTAGGCTAAATTAATCTCCGCGGAGAACTAGCTAGTCAGCCACCCACCCAGTCACCAGCCAGCCGAAAGGAATTTGACGATGTTGAGAGCCTTTTTTAACACAGAACAAGTTGTCGGATCGGGTTGATTTTTTTTTTTGGTATGTCATGGACCACATACCAGGTCATATTTCGAGTTTCAAGATTGTAACTCTTTCGGGGCGGCGTGTGCAGATAGCTGAAAACCCCCCAACTCTCGTAGCTGTATACAGGGCTGGAGTTCGTGTCGCCTAAGCAGTCGCATGTGCTTGTCTGCCGGGCGACGGTCGTCGCCCTAGATAAGTTTCACTGACTCCTCCAACCTTGCAAGGCATTTGAAAATTCACATAGTGAAACTACAGTAGTCCCTCAATAGTTTGATCTTGGATAGTTTGAAATTCTTCGTATTCCTAACAAAAACATTGGTCCAGACTATCAGTGTCGGACTGTACATCGTTATTCTATTCGCCTACTTCAAAATTCTATATAATTCATATTTTGAAGATAAAGAATGAGAAATGTTTTTGTATCGGAGCGTAGCGCATGATGTTGAAGCGTCACTCAATGGTATAAGGAAGTTTTAATAGAGATTTCTGGGCGCTGCCATCTTGGCTGTGACGTTACGGAAGTGCTGCTAGAAACTCGTTTCCACCATGCAGCACACGTTAACACCTTCATGGTGGCCGCCTACATGACGTCACTGTCATGGCATAGCAGCACCTTCATGGCGCCAACTAAAACGACCGTATTTCCTGGTCATTTATAGGTCGTGTCCACCGTCCAGCGCATGACTTATGAGATAAATAAAAGCGGGTGGATTGCCAACTCAGTTAGCGGGAAGTCCGTGGTGGCTGCATTCCATTCCTAACACCTTGTCGAGTAGATGCTCAGTTTAAGTAAATAATTCATTAAGCATTTCACGGGTACAAATTTATTTTTATTAAGTAAATTATTTTATTTTATTCACCAACATATCACTGTTTTTGGATGGTTCGTTATTTTTATTTTCTTAAAAATGTGTTCTTGTAAATAGTTTGGTAGGCCGACTGTCTGAGAAATGTTTTTGTCTAGTCTTTTGTGATTTTTAAATTGATATTGTTTGATAAAGGCTGCTGGAAAGTAATCCTTGAGTTACTTTTTAAAATTATTCAAATGTGATTGTTACCGGTACTGTGAAAAACCCAATGAATTATTTATTTAACGGTACTGATACATAGCCTAGTTTCATTTCTCATTATATACGTACAGTGTTGGACGTGATTGTCCCAGGTCTATGCAGTGGCCCGTGAAGTTTGTACAACGTAACACGTGTGTTATAATAAGCGATGTAAAACGGGAGGATGGTGAAATGACATAAAACAAGAATATAGAAATATTAGTGGAAGAAGTCGAAAAAAATTACAAAAACAAAAATTTAGTAACGTTATATAATTCCGTCTTCTAAGCTTTCTATTTGTTAGATAAGACACGGACCACCTATGCTTGATCGCGGTTGAACGAGGCGGTAGGCCGACCAAAGACTGCCACACTGCACTGTAGTCCACTGTCAATGCCGACACTCAGTCAGTCGTTCATACGAGAAGTTTGGGAGATGTTGTAGTAATGAGCGTGCACGAATCCGACGATGAAATTGACTCTCCGTGAAAAAATAAAGTCCAACAAGACTCTCCTTCAAGCAGCAAGATCAACTGCTAAATACTCATTCCAGATTAAGAAGTAAACTTGTTAATTGATCATAATTCCTTTAAATCTGTTCATGCTGTTTACGTAGTATTAATTTACTACTTTGAGAATCGTGAAATGACAAATTGAAATAAAGACAAAAAAAATATTCATGGTTTATTTGGAATTTATTATCCTTGGGCCTAAATTACTTATGAATAAAAATATGCCTATTGCCTACTCGAATTATGAATACTTGGCATATCAGCGGATGTAATATTATAATCTATTACCTCAGTGACTCACTTTTTTTGGTGGTTTTCCAGTTTTGACTGCACAAAAACTACATTGTTTTGGTATTGCATTCAGCTCACCACTTGATTCTAAAACGCACCAAATACATTCTAAAAAGCTGAATTTCAAAATGTTCGCCTGCGGTGCTATAGTTGGCGGGCTCCGCCCCCCAAACCCCCCCGTGCTTGGTCCCTGTCTCACAAATTTACATGGAAGGCCGTTTTTTTCGTGGTCAGAGTTGGCAACCCTAGTGCCTTGTTTGTTTGATAATAAATTGACATTTTGCAATAATGAATGCTTTTTATTTTTAATTGAGTTTCTGAACCTTTTTTAACCCGAGAGTAGTCGCGCCCCTGTTTGTAACGTTAGTAGTCGCGCCCGGTCCTTTAGACCGCATTATTTATTATGGGCTAATAACGTTAGGATGACGTTTTGATTACCAATATAAGATAATTTATCATATATGTGACAGCATACATGGTTATGTTAATCAATTATCAATCAATAATCAATAAATAATCAATCAATAATCAATCAAACACAGAATGTTGCAAACCTACAAAAAGGTATAAAAAATGTTTTGAAACACCCTGTAGTTCGAATTATTAGTAAACCAAGACAGTAATATTATGCCAACACTGTATGTTGAAGAATAATCAACCTACAATAACAAAATACATGTCTCATAATAGTGATGAGTATGCATATTTTTGCCTCCCTTAGTAGTCGCGCAGCGGTCGAAAAGACCAAGCAACCGAACAGGACCTCTTATCTTAGATGAAGTTCTGCAGAACACTGAATCGCGTATTGCATACTGGCTTCACAAATCTATTTTGGGAAGGTAGGCGGAACTAGACAAGCCACGCATGCGCGCTGTACAAATACCAACTGTTGAAAAAAAAAGTCGGTCTAAAAGACCACACGCGACTACTCTCGGGTTAAGGGTGTGACATGTCAAACCAAAATAATTGACCGGTTCACCTCACCCATTTGCATAGTATACCCATATATCAACATATAGAATGTTGTTAGACCCATATACCAACATAGTGTGTATAAATGTTTTAAAACTATCACTTGTTGACCACTTGTCAGTGGTGGGTGTAATGCACAGAGTGGTTCAAACAGTGTCATTTACTTTAGGCATTCCTTTCAAACACATACATAGAGTGACATTTACTGATTATTAACAATATTTGTGCATATACAATTAATGCTGGCGTAATTTTCTTTTGAATAAGTTTATGTCCTCTGGTAGACTGTAAAACGGCTATTTCCCTGCTCGGCTTGGGGCCTTATCACGGAGCTCCTCACTCCTCCCACCTTGCAAGCCATAAGAACATCCACAGTGAGTAAAACTCTATTCCTGTTCTTTTTGTAATAAGAGTTTCACTCAATCCTCTTCCCTTGCAAGCCATAAGAACATCCACAGTGAGTAAAACTCTATTCCTGTTCTTTTTGTAATAAGAGTTTCACTCTATCCTCCGAACATCTACAGTTGACTGAACCTGTCAAGAGGGTTTATGCACTCCTTCTTTAACCAGGGATGAACACAATGATCGATATTTGTTTTCATTTGGTTATGTGAAAATTAGAAGAATAAGAATAAATTTTACGCTAGTGGGTTTTGGGTTCTCAAGTTGTTGTGATTTTGGTGCTGGTTGTGTTAACGAACCTACTATGAATGTGAATGTAAACTGCTGTTGGTCTGATCTATCAAAATGTTCCTATTTGAAGACAATTTAAAAAATAATTATTTTTATATTATTATTCATTATGTTGAATCATTTATAGTGGGTAAGGAAGCGAAGTGACAAGGACTTTACCATGTACTGGATCTTGGGACTCAGAATGACACATAGCCTTCTGTGTTTTAGTTCCAGTACCTATCTTGCAACCTAAGACCCTGGATCTATTATTTAGGTATAAAGATGTAAATGAGACATTGGTTTATTGAAATTAAAATCATCTGGTGCAAATTTGTTTTCTTATGATAAAACTCTATCCATAATCCTTGCCAATCTGCACGTATAGTGTGCATTGGTAGGTCTAGAGTGGTGCAGCTATAAATCCTTCAGTTTACCTTCTAAGCTGGTAACGAATACTGCCCACCAAGCAAGAAGGCCCTATCTACAAAAACAGAGTTTAGAGTAAATTGAAAATTAGTGAATTCATTTGCGCTGCAAAGGGCATTTATTATAATTAAAAACAATTGTAATAATGATGTTCTAAAATCACATGGAAATTATTTACAGGTATCATAAATTTATCATAAATATTTATTTTTAATTTTATCAAATTATCATATACCTATATCAATTGGATATCAATTGGATTTTTGATTCATAATATGATATGATCGATATCCAATTTATAACTGCAGTTAGGGCTTTTTGCAATGAATAAAACACAGCTTTAGAAAACAATTCACAGCCATCTTCTGTATTTGCCTTAAAAAAACTAGGTTAAAATGCTCTAGGACTATCTAAATGGCAAAAGTGAACTTAGGGCCTTCTTCGTTATAGTAAATGCTCATGATTTTGTATTTACGGCAAAGTTCATGACAAAGTACACCTATTTAATATTGTAGTTACGGTTTTCTAGCTTAGCACATTTGATTGGAAAATGTTACTCCACATCTTATGAACAAAAATGTAGTTATAAATAAATTATAAATCAATTTGTATTTAGAGTCTACCCACTCATAGACCAGGAGCTAGAGAACCTGTGGATTTTTTTTTTGCACAACCCACTTAACATCTCAAATCTGACTTGACCACGTGTTAGTATGCACCTTATGAAACAGCCCCAGGTAGTATGTCACTTCGAATTGTGGTATACGGTTTGTTTAGAAGCCATTTTGTTTTTGGATGTGCGATCATTGAAACGCTTGCTCATCACTATATTCAAATTTACATAACTCCGGGACTTGGTTAACCGATTTTATTTCTTTTCATACCGATTTGTAGGTAACTGTATGCTTTCACTATCATATACAATCAATTTTTAATAATTACAGTAAGATCTCTCTTATCCGATCTCCTCTTATCCGATGTTCCGTGTTAACCGAGCCGCCAAAAAAAAAAAAAAAAAAAAAAATTAAAGTTTTCAATACGTAAATAAAACATAAAAATAATTACAGACGCCGCGCCGCACTTTCTAAATGTACTCGCATACATTTGTAGGCATGCCTTACGAGTGAGTGCAAAGAAGATAGATCGGCGATATATCTCGACTTTCGAGCAGTGTGCATCAGTCTACTGAGCATATAGAGTTCAGTGGTCAGTGTGCGTCGGGCGCATCGCCGGTAAGCGTCAGTGCCACCCACTGAGCATATAGAGGTCAGTGTGCGTCGCGCGCCTGCGCGTGCGCATACGATCCAGCCATCTCACACACAGCTGTTCAAAGATGGTCGTTGTGGAACTAGATGCAATCATGTTTCAACCGATTCACGAAATTCGTAATCACGACGCATTGAATTGTTATTCCTGGGCTTATCTTATTTCTTTCCCAGACTTATCTTGCGTCGTGAGCTTCAGCGCGGGCATAGTAGTGAGAGGTTTTCCCACATGAGAAAGAGAGCTAGGCCTAGGCCTATGTTTGCATTGTAGGCCTAGGCCTACTGCGTCGAGTTTAGGCCTAGGCCTAGGCCTAGACATACGTTTTTATTACGACATGTAGGCCTAATTGTGTACGTGTGTTCGTGAGCTTGAATTACAAGCTATTAAATCATTTAGTATACCCTGTATGAAGTGTATCGTGTGTATTTTATGTTCCTTTATCCATTACATGTGTCATATATCATTTTACCACATCAGGCTATGCTACGAGAGCAAATAAACAATTGATCCGCGCCATCCGAGTTTTTCGCAAATCCGAGGTGCCCCCGGTCTCATCCAACTCGGATAAGAGAGATCTTACTGTATATGATTTCATTGTTAAAAAATGCAGAAACGGCAAAAATAGTGTAAATAATTTTACTAAAATGTGATTCAAGTAAAAATTCAACATTTTTTTTAAACAGCTAGCGTGATGTTTTTATACTTGATTATGATTTATAAAATATATTTATGAACTAAACTAATAAAATATATTGATTCGTTTGTGTTTCAGAAGATTAGCGTTGAAGGATTAGCATTTTCAGTGGCTTGGGCGCTAGTTCACTATGATTTTATTCCAACTTCATTTTGTCATTGTTAGCATAGAATTATATTTTGAAAGTAATTTCAACCAACAATACAAGCGAATGGTAAATTAGAATGATACTAAAAATGTGTTTTTAATATATTTTACACAATGGTCGATTTTACAGGATTTTCAGTTTTAAAAGTGGAAAAAGTGGAAAAGTGTGATTAACACGTAATAAATTTATTTGGTGGTACTTAAATTCTTGAAAAAGTCTAATATTGGAGATTTTAAAGGTTCTCTGAAAATTTCATCAAAATCGCAGCAGTCGTTTGTCCCGGAAAGCGAAAAACGATCTCCAAAGTGTACAAGTACCGGTAATAGAAAAATGTGTTTTACTTTAATGTGGTTTGGCTTTGATAGTATTGTAGTGGTTGATATATTCTCGCAAGTATGTTCCATTGTGGGGCCAATTGGAAAGTTTTATTTGGATTTAGGACGCGTCAAACGTTAGGTCATAATGCACCACTCTAGCTGAAGGGATATGGGTGGAGGGGCCCATGCTGGTCAGAACCAGCCACGGGTAAGGGGTGGAAGGGGGGTTTCTCACATCGCGGTCGAACCATCGTTCCAAAAATCATGCAAATGTGAAGAAAGCATGGAAATTGGCCAGGTTATTAATTATTATGATAAGAGATACGCGAAAAAAGTGTACAAGTACCTAATAGAAAAATGTGTTACTTTAATGTGGTTTGGCTTTGATAGTATTGTAGTGGTTGATATATTCTCGCAAGTATGTTCCATTGTTGGGCCAATTGAAAAGTTTTATTTGGATTACGGACGCGTCAACCGCTAGGTCATAATGCACCACTCTAGCTGAAGGGATATGGGTGGAGGGGCCCATGCTGGTCAGAACCAGCCACGGGTAAGGGGTGGAAGGGGGGTTTCTCACATCGCGGTTGAACCATCGTTCCAAAAATCATGCAAATGTGAAGAAAGCATGGAAATTGCCCAGGTTATAAATTATTATGATATTTATTATTTACTATTTATTATTTTTATTATTATTTGTTCCGTAACACATTCATTGTTTAAATGTATCACGAGGATGGCAGAAAAGAGCAGAGCTCCAAACACACTTGGTGACTGCCAACCTTATAACAATAAATATAATAAAAGATAACAAGATTATTACAATCATTAGTAAACCTATAAAATATAGAAAATAAGTAAATAAATATATACTTCAATGAATTATTATTATGCAAGCGTTTCCATTTGACTCTGCCGGAAAAATTAGTCAGTTTTTTTTGTTGTTTGTTTGTTTGTTTGTTTGTTTGTTTGTTTTTTTTTGTTTGTATGTCTCGCCATAACGTTCGAACGGAGGCTCGGATCGAGTTGAAATTTTGACCATCCGCAAGCTTCGTTCTCGATTGAATGCCATTAGTTTTGTGGCAAAATCGTTCAAAAAGTTAAAAAGTTACATTAAAGTTAATCGAAAGTTTTTTTTTCAAACAAAACGGCGACAAAATCTGAGATAGCCAAACCATTTAGAATGTCCGTCCGGTCACGAATATGTTAATTTTATTTTGATCCGATAAGTAGTGTAGATGGAAATTACATTATAACAAAAGTAACGTTGCCATGGCAACGAAAAGACGCGCGAAGTTTCTAATGCACTGCCACCTAGAAGTAATCAAAATACTTTCGAGGAAGCAGTCTATTATTTGTCAACAAAGAGTTTAAATAGTTTTCCCAAGGAGTCAAGGTCCTCTAGATGGCGGTGGATGCAATGTGGGTCTAGCTATAGCACGTGCTCGCTTATCAACGCGTCCAACCGAGCGTTTCCTAGTAAAAATGAATCAGTGAAAAGAAACTGTAGAATTAACTTTGTAAAGCAAAAACATGTGTGCTTAGGGCAGATTTAAAAGAGTCTAATGAGCAAATCTCCCTTAACTCCAAAGGAAGAGCATTCCATTCATTACAAGTCCTGTAGTAGAAGCCATTTTGGTAAGATGTTGTTCTTGCAAATGGAGGCTTGAGAATTAAGCCTCTACCAAGTTCTGCTCCTCGACTACAGACTTGCAATCTTGCGTATGGGTCCAGATCAATAGTACCGTGTAACATTCCCCATAGAAATTGCAGTTTTACTTTTTTCCTGTAACTTTCAAGCAATGGAATGTCTAAAGATGTACGTCTTGCAGTAGCACTGTCACTTTGAAATTTTGTCCTTGCAGCTATAATGCGCGTTGCTCGACTTTGTACACGCTCCAATTTTGTTTTGTTATAATCTGATGTGGGATCCCATGCTGGACAGGCGTAAAGGAGATGAGGTCTCACTAATGCTAAGTATACAGCCCGTTTAATACCGTAATGAGCATGATGAAGGTTTCTTGCTATAAAATAGAGTTGTCTGGAGGCTTTAGCTCTTACTATTTCAGTATGAGTATTCCATTTTAGATCACTAGTTATTGTGATACCCAATAACTTGACACCATTCTTTTCCAGTATTGGCAAACCGTTTATTTGGTAACTGCAACACAATGGGTTCGTAGATCTAGAGAATCTGATGAATACACTCTTTAAAGGGTTCAGCTTCATTCCATTTTCAACAGACCAAGTGTTCATATTGTCCAAATCGGTCTGGAGTGCATCAGTGTCATCTTTCGTAAATATTTTCCTATAGATCGTGCAGTCATCAGCAAATTGGCTTATTTCTGAGGAAACGCTTTGGGGTAAATCCATCATAAATATGTCAAAAAGCAACGGGCCCAACACAGAACCTTGAGGTACTCCGGAAGTCACAGTTACTGAGGATGATTTTGCTCCTTGGAAGGTTACTTTTTGTGTTCTACATTTAAGGAAATGTTCCAACCAAGAATGTAATGAACCACGTATGCCATAGTAATACAGTTTTTTAAGTAGAATATTATGCGGAATCTGGTCAAATGCTTTTGACCAATCTAGCATCACTGCATCTACTTGCTTGCACTTTGGATCTTCAAGAGCATACTGCCAGTTATCAATAACCTTGGTAAGAAGAGTTGAGCAAGACCGACCTGGTACAAATCCATGCTGGTTTTCATTAAGGATTTTAGCACTTGTGATGTGTTTTAAAACTTCTCGAGAAATGATACGTTCCAAAGTTTTACAAACAGGGGCCTGTAGTTTATAATGTCTTCTTTCTTGCCAGTTTTATAAATCGGTATTACATTTGCTACACGCCAGTCTGAAGGGACTTTCCCCAAGTAAAGAGATAGGTTAAATATATTGCATAAAGATGGTGACACAGATGTCGCACACATTCTTTAGTCTATAAGCCTGAGTTATAAAATATATAATTAATTGTACAAAAAACAGTTTGTGTAATTATTTTTAGAAAAAAAATCTGTTCGTCATGCTTTTAGTAATGAATTTTTAAGAAAGTAACTTAAAAAGTAACTCAGTTACTTCATAAAGTAACTGTAACTCAATTACTTTGGCAATAAAGTAACTGTAACTGTAACTGAATTACTTTTGCAAGCAAGTAACTGTAACTGTAACTGAATTACTTTACAAAAGTAACTTTTACAACACTGGACATCGTTCAATTATGGATTACACGAAAATAATTTTGATATAATCAACATATCAAAATGTTATTACTTATCACAAAAATTGAATACAAATAGTGGGCATTAAAAAAAGTGTGGCTAAAAAGATAAGACAAGATATCGCCAAAACTACATAGGCCTAAAGATGATGACATTTAACATTCGCATTTAATGATCCGGCACCTTCACCATATGAAACCGGCCGGACAAGAGTAGCTTTAGGCTACCCTGCACCTCCACCGTAATTAAAGGGGTATTTAACCGCTAAACTCAAAAAATATATTTCATTCAGGCTAACTAGTTATGAATTTAGAAATTAACCAAAAAATTATTGGGTCCACTAATGACCAGGAGAAAAAATTGTCAAACTAGGTATTTTTCGAGCTAGGTCCCATCGGCAAAAATCTCCCATAAGAAATAACATGGAGACGATCTTTATGCCCCGCGACCTTGGAGGATTTTGATCCAAAAAATATTGGCCATTATTGACATACTTGACCAGCTTTTTCTGTAAATCTTCTATATTTTGTATTGTAATTTGGGCAAGTGGTTTGGTCAAAATATGCTGAATGCAAATTTTTGCTTGTTTGAGAATATATTTGTGCACAGTTTCAAAACTTGATGTTATAAAGGGCCATTTTAGATTGGTTTTGGTCTGATGCTCTAGTATTTATGTGGAACAAAAAGAAGCAGATTTAAGCCGATTTAAGAAATTTACCAAAATGCCAATTTTCTCAAATTTCTTGGTCAAAAAAATTGAAAAATTTATATATAGTCACAGTTACAAGATATAATTTTTTAAACGGTCATTTTGATGTAGTATTATGCTATAGATTGTGTGGTAAATAAAATTTTGGGGTAATGGCCCCTTTAAGCACTTTAAACCTAAATTTGAAGAACGAAATCTCCATTTCTTAGGTATTTACAGCATAATACAAGATAAAATATTTACATTCACAAAATTTATATCCTCATTTTTATTTTTATCATTTAATTTTTTTTTATGTTACATATGGATTCCAAAAATTGATATAAAAATATTTCTGCATATCGATATCTTGCCCAGCCCTAATAATTTTTCTTTTCAGTCAATGTTTACATTTTACATCAAAGCCATTGCCCAGCTTTACTACTTTAACATATTTTCTTCAAACATATTTTACGTGTCGTTTACGTCATTGTGGAATTTTCAACATGTATTTTATATAGTTCTAAGTATATTAACTATTAAGCTACTACTTGATGTTTGCGACATCAAGTATTATACCTACCCAATCCCGACTAGGTGAATAAGATGAGGAGGTTGGGAGAAAGGAAAACAAGAAAGTCATGGTTTGTAGTTTTAATTAAGCGAGCGTTTCCATTTGACTCTGCCGGAAAAATTAGTCACTGGTTTTGTTTTTGTTTTTTTGTTTGTATGTCTCACCATAACGTTTGAACGGAGGTTCGGATCGAGCTAAAAATTTGGACCATCCGCAAGCTTTGATCTGGATTGAATGCCATTAGTTTTGTGGCAAAATCGTTCAAAAAGTTACCAAGTTACATTAAAGTTAATCAAAAGTTTTTTTTTCAAACTAAACGGCGACAAAATCTGAGGTGGCCAAATCATTTAGAATGTCCGTCCGGTCACGAATATGTTAATTTTATTTTGATCCGATAAGTAGTGTAGATGGAAATTACATTTTAACAAAAGTAACGTTACCATGGCAACGAAAAGTCGCACGAGGTTTCTGGCCATTATGCATTGCCACCTAGAAGTTATCAAAATACTATCGAGGAAGCAGTGTATTATTTGTTACCAAAGAGTTAAAATAGTTTTCCCAAGGAAATGATGTCAAGGTCCTCTAGATGGCGGTGGATTTTATCCACAAAGTAGAGGTTTACCCACGGGTTTACCCAAATACCTTAGCCAGCGGTTTAGCCGAGCTCGTTTAACCGGTTCCCACTGGAACACCGAAGTTAAGCAGAATCGGGCGTGGTCATGGGTAGAGTGGGTGACCGCTCTACCCTGAAACTCACGTATACCGCTGGTTAGAGCAGATGGAGGGTTCGAAAGCTAGTGTAACGGCTTCGTTCTCCTTGAGTCTGCTCGGCAGTCCGTTAGTGAGAACCATATGATGTCAAAGTTACACCGTCCTGTCGGATGGGACGTTAAGCCGTTGGTCCCCTTGGTACTTTTCGAAAGGAGTAGGCTATGTGCCGGTACCGGGTTTCCCCTCCTCCCTTCTGTTCATACTTCATCCTCATCTATCACCACTCATCGTCTCGATTAGCCAAAGTGCATAAATATGAGACGTTAAGCAATATTATTCAATCATCAACCAAATACCTTGGCAATAATAAATAATATTGGAAACATGGCCTGAAGCGACGTCGCAATTTTAATTTAAAAAGTGCATTGATCTAGCTTAGCATGTGCTCAGCTTATATCCAATTGCAAGTCCAAAACGAGCTTTCCTAATATGATCATACTGCAAGTTTTGAATTTCCAAATTCGTAAAAGTCCCAAACAGACTTTTAAGGGGAAAACGAGTGGCGCGGGCAACCGGGGGGTCTGGGGGGCGAGCCCCCCAGCAAAGTGGGGGGGTCCGGGGGCTTGCAAACGAGGTGGCGCGGGCAACCGGGGGGTCGGGGGGCGAGGAGCCCCCGTTTTTATTTGGGACACTTAATCATTCTTTTTTTTCTCGGCATGTTCGACGGAGGTGTAGGGCGGGCGGGCCGTGAGGGGGGAGGGGGTTGCACATACCAAGGAAGGCAAGAAACGTGAAATTCACACGGCGCGCCAGTTTTCAATATAAAATAACGATTTTTTGTAAAAAAAAAAAAAAAAAAAAAAAAGTTTTTTTTTTTTTTTATTTTTGAAAATTGAAAAATTCGTAAAATTGACAGGGCAATCGTAAAATCGTAAATGACTACCGTTTTTCGTAAATTTTACGAATAATTCGTAAAACTTGGCAGGTATGTATGATGAATGTCTACTCTACCTACTACCTTGTACAATCTGTAGTTTTATACAAAGCACTTGACTTCTTGGGGCAGTTAAGATGTGAAATCATGTGAAAGTATTAAGATAAGACTTTCCAAATACAGATCTAGACACAAGACTAATCCACAAGACCATGTACACTATTTTGCTCCTCGAAGGCACATTTTTTAAAGTGAAATAGCCGAGTATTCCAATATGAAGCATGGCGGTTGTAGCCGTATAGACGTCCATCCGTCCCCCAGTTAACCGATTAACAATGTTTTGAAGCCCACCTTATAAAACTTTATATAATTGGTTTTGTGGTTAGAAAGGCCTACTTTGTATTTCTTACATTTATTATTACGTTCCTTGTTTGTGTTTATGAAAATAAATGCACTGGTTGTCTATGTATAAAGAGTGGCTCTTCAATTTGAAACAATTTTATAATGTTTTCTGTATGCCTAGATTTAATAAAAATGTGTTTAAAAAAATTACATGTAGTTTTGCAAGTGTAAATTTAACGATTTTGACACTTTAGACCCAGGTAATAGTACCACAGTAATGAAAAGAACAAAAACAAAAGAAAACAAATTATTAATAATCCGGTTATTTGAAGAAGCGAATAAACAAATAGATATAGATAAAATGTTCAATATTATTTCTTTCTAAATGTTAATTGTTAACACTTGAATACAGCATTTCTACCAATTTATATCAAGGTACAGGTAATATGAACTTAAGATAAAAACATGGAACGTAAAAACCGGTGGGCCCCATAACATACAAATTCCACTTGACACAATAACTACTAACAATAGTTGTATATGTAATGAACAATGATATTTTATGTGATCGATGATACAAAGTACTAATACTACAACCAGTAGGCCTAATGAATAATGGTACAGGTCCAGCCAGACACATGCAAGGGGAGGGAATGGAACGGGCGACTCACGTCGACGACCAGAGCTCGCTCTAGTTACAGGGAGTAAAATACTTCCTTACTTACTAGCTGATATTTGCGAGATGGAGTTTGCCTCTTTTCTTGCCTTGTACGATTGGCAAGGGACATCACAAGGCCAAATTTTACACCGGCCCCATGTTTGGTTTGATTCCAGCTGATGCTAGATGAATAGAGTTGCCATATCATTTCAACTTCTTCTAAATTTGTCAGCTTGTTATTTTGCCACGGTAAACATTGAATTGTGGATACAGTTTCAGCGTATAGTGGTTTGAAATGTTGCAAAACAAAAGATTAAAGTTTTCATACAGCACTTAAGGACCATGACCTTAAAGAGAATAATTCTGCTTTCAATTGGGCACCTCCACTACAAAATTAAAAGAAAACCAATAAAAACTGTTGAAATAACAAAAATTTTCAGGCTCAAAATGTGCCTTTTTGCATGTTTTGCACCTTGTTAGAAGTATAACACTCTTTCACTATACCTCTATGTTCTATGAGCAATGATTGTAATACATAGAAAAAAGATGCAAAATGCCAAATTGCAACTGCAAAATGCTATACAATGAATTATGGCCTGGTGGGCTTGGGGAAAACACTTGACTTACCTGTTATTTTTTGGGGGGTTTTAGTTTAGGTATAATAAATTAAGGATGTCAAAAAAAATTATCAGCTTTAATGTTGAGTTTATTAAGTACGTACATAAACTTAAAATGGTTTTATTTCGTTGAACTAGTGATAATATAGTTGTATTGGTCATGAATCGACTTCGACAAGTAAGGGTGAATCTCCACGTCTTTGTCTTCTTTCACATTTAGGGCATGGTTTGAAAGCATCTTGGCAGCCTATGTGGAACACGGCACTGCACACTCCACACTGCAGACAAGAACAACTACATTAGCACCGAGCAACCTATTCTAAGTGGAAAACTAAACGACTAAACTTATGGTGTATTTTCACACCAAGAAACATCAATTATTTTTAATTGATTTTTTCACAAATTTAGTTAGTAGGTTTTCTTAAATATATATATTAATTTTTTATCTAGTATTATGTTCCACCTTTTAATTGGGTATTAATTAGGAATAACTTCAGGTTCAAAAATTCGGTACCGGTTCACGCAAAGCAGGATTCGGTTCTTCCATAGGCACTATTTTATTAGTATCATTACATTATGCGATGTTTTGAAATTCGCGGTCCGAGCGTGAGTGTAGGTGTGGCATAAGAAATGCGTGTTTGTTGTTATTGAGAGGTCGCACTTGCTATTCCGAGCAATATATTTTTGACTTGTTCATTGGATGAGCGAAGCGAAGACTTCAATTTCACCAACCCCCCAAAAAATTTAGCTCGGGTGTTTTTTTGTTTTTTTTTTGTTTTTTTTTTGTATTTCTGTCTGTTTGTTCGCTCTCTACCGGGCAAACGGCATATCCGATCTTGATGAAAATTTGACAGTACCTTCGAAATCTCTGAACTTAGACTTGCTACGTTTTTGGGTACAATCGAAGAAATATTTCTCATGAATATCGTACTTTTACGATTTTTTTCGATTTTTGTGCGATATTTTCGTGCTATTTGGGCCGATTCTGACTAAATACAACGTTCATATTATACATGTACAATAAGGTTATGGTGATGTAGTACCTTTTGAAAGAAAAAGTTGAAAAAGTTAGCCAGAATCTATAGAAATAAAGCTTTTAATATAAGTTTTTTGATTTTTTGTGCGATATTTTCGTGCCATTTGGGCCAATTCTGACCAAACGGGTGGGGCTACAACGTTCATATTATACATGGGCATTAAGGTTATGGTGATGTAGTACCCTTTAAAAGAAAAAGTTGAAAAAGGTAGCCAGAATCCATAGAAATAAAGCTTTTAATATAAGTTTTTTACGATAAATAATACCAATTGACAAGAAACAATAGAAGCTTGACAACAATCACCTTCAATGCGTAGGCAACAAAACAAAGCACTTGTAAAAGTAAAGATATCCCACGCAAACTAAAAACTTCAAAAAGCTCATCCATCAACGCGGCGGGACTTTAGCGTTTTCCTAGTAGTACCAACCATAGCACTTGAACAGAAGATACAACGATGACTTCAAAATGGCGGAACTACTAATGTTTATTATTACGCATGTACGATCACGAGAAAATGATATATTATTGATTATCGTTATTTTGGAAACTATCAAAGAAACATCACAGCTTGGTTTCAGTGATATAATAATGCTTTTAAAGCAATGGTGATTAACAAAATGGTAATATTGTGTAACAAGTGGAGTCACTTCACATCTAGGCTAAGCCTAGGGCCTAGGCCTCGACGAGTATTTTTGCAGCGTTAATGATCGCAGGAATCTCATATTAACAATTATTTTGATGCATTATCTACAGGTGCAAACGATCATAGTGACATCGAAGCCATATAATGGAAAACATGTTGTTTTGTAACATCCAGTAGGCGTAGTCTGGTCCGCCTATAGGTGGTGCAAGCAATGTTGCATAGGCAGCGTTTTTATAAAATAGAACCAGATTTTTTAAATTGAACCGGTCTAGAAAAATAACGGGTATCCGAAGTCATCCCTAGTATTAATTCATTAGATGAATAAGCAGCATTAACAATCTAGCCAACATACTTTTAAACAGTCAAGTTTACCCCTGAACAAAAAATACAACCTAAATGATATAGCCAACATATGATAAAAGTTGTAATTACGTGTTTCTTTAGCTTAGTTACTTCATTAGTAATCAAACTAAAATTGAAATTATCAGAACCAGAAAGAACATGACTACTAAGGTCTATGATTAGGAAAAACCGTCATGATTTCTTTTAAGGAAGTAATTGATATTGGTTTTTGTTAGCAATCTGTTGAGCTCTCATGTGCTAACATAAACTAATGGTAGGCGAGTATTATATATTGTTAATCGTTATGCTGTAGTAAATCTAAGGTAATCCTATACAATATGCAAACTAAGTTTCAATGTTTCGTAAATAAAAAAAAAAAATGCTACATATTCCCAACAATTTCCGCTACTTCTAGCCCATCGATATAAAATAACTTTCTGTGTGCATTTTAACTATTCAACCAATTAAAAATATGTTCTTACAGAATTTTTGACAAAAATAAATTTGACAGGAACGTTTTAATGAAAGCCAAGTTAACAACACACATCTGTTCAACTTTCAGACAGGTTTTAGAAATTAATTCATAAAATAGCGTGACGCTGAATTTGAGCAAAGATCCAAAGAAAAACAAGAACCACAACGTTGGATTGTAAAACTTTTGTGAGTAGACCTCACTACATGAGTAGACCAAAGGACTGAGGAGTGTACAAGGCAGTATTTCAAATAGCACTGTATTTAAACACATAGAAGCTACGCTTTTATGAAATTTGATTCCCTCCCAAACGGACTGCGGCTTATTTCCATAGACAAACAACTTTTGAATAATATTAATTTTGCATTATGTATATATTTGAAGGGCATGCATTTGAGAGGTTGCAATGTGAGCTTCGCAATACCGTAGCATTCATACTACTTGTTATCAAGCTGGGCATGCCCGCCGTGAAAGACATCGCAAGCAGAAAAAGACGTTTTGAGCAGCTCAACACTACACATTCCAAAGGAAAACAGTTTTGGTGTATCTTATTCATGTTGTCACGTAATAAATATCTGAGCCTTGAATAACTCTTCAAATGAAGAAAACAAGCCATGAAGTATGACCATCACAAAGACACTGTCAATTACACGAGTGCCGTTACTAGAATCAGGCCGGCCGGGGATGCATGAGGGGAGGGGTAATGACACTGTGACTTGACTAGGGTTACCATAAGTGTCTCAGCAAAAAAGAGGACATTTTGTGCACAGACATTCGCTGACTACAAGGGGTCTAGGGCAGAGCCCCAGCCGCCGGAGGCAAAATTTTTTTGTACATTTTTACCGTCAGGATAGCGTTTAGAGCGATCTGAACAAGGGTCAAGGAAGGAAAGTGGTGCCGACGCCTTTTAAATTGAGTTTTTTTTTTAAATGAACACTACATTTTATGACAAAACTAAGACAAGAGGCCTAGGCCTACAACACTTCCTTACGTACGCCGTACGACGTGGACACAAGGTACGAAACGTACGGAAATGCTAACTATAACGTGATAGTACACTGCTTGCTGCACAGCCTGGCGTGTTGTGTGACACGCTCGGACCGCCTCGGACATGATCGGCTGCTCGTATTTGGCAATTTACGGTCGGTGGATGGTAAGAGAGGAGGCGGAAGGGTGCGCATGCGCCTCTGCATGGAATTGGATGAAATAACCGGACATTTGCATTATTTTGAAAAAAAAAACGCCCGGACAGACATAAAAAAAGAGGACATGTCCGGCTTTAGCCGGACGTATGGTAACCCTAGACTTGACAGACATCACAAGTAGAAAAAAACATTGTGAGCGGGTTTATATATTGGTTCACATTAAAGGAACAAAATGTCCGCACAATACAATACCAACGAAACACAAACTCAACAAAACAAACCAAACCCAACACCAACTTGCGGACACCAGAAAGTATGATTTGATTTGATTATCGATTAAGTAAAAAAAATCGATTGCACATGCACGATTATTGATTTACAAATTAACATCGCATGACAACCCTACTTAAAATTGTGGAAATATGGTAGTCAAGTTTATTCAATTGTTCATCTCGAATTATTACCAGTAGAACTGGACCGATTTCACTTTTTTGCTGATGCTGATTCAGATACTGATTCTTACCGATGCCGGTTCTTTTTCACTCTTATGTCAAAAAATGGTAAAGAATAATTAACAATTGTGCTATAGTTATTCATTTATGTAATTATATTGAGTAGGCCTATACTCACTTAAATTTTTTTAATTCACTATGAGTACTCACATAAAAATTGAACACATTATTAACCTTTTGACGAGTGAGTTAGCTTTCACCTTACTACACCCCTGGAGTGGGTTATTTTTTACATTTAACAACATTCTGTTTTTTGGTATTTCCTTACTAACGAGGCCTAGGCCTAGCACTTGAAAACCCATATTAGGGCTTACATCACTATTTGAGGCATCGAAATTAAAAATTGTAGGAGTAAATACCAGGTCTGTCCAGTTTCGGGGGTTGACAGCACGTCTAGGCCTAGCCCTAGCTGTAGGCCTACGCCCACCTGTTGTAGCGGCAACGGGAGCTAGCCCCTACTTGACTTCTACATCTTATTAGTATCAAAACAAATACTTCACTGTCACTAATATCAGATTCATCTATTTTATTTGTAGTTACCGTCGTAATTCCGTCTTCTTAATCAACAGGCCAGCGTTTGGCGGCCACAATAACTCGCAAACACAACGTGGTACTGTCAATTTCCATAAACACTCGCATTTAGTTATTTATGACAATAAAGTTGGCAGCACTATACATTGCCTTACAAATAGTTCTTACTATTGCCGAGAGGTAACGCTACACGTCTGTTTTAAAATCATCCAAAGAACTTGAACCGGAAAGACAACACACTCGACCAAACAAGGCAAACATATGAGATACGGGCGTACTCCTGGCGCCATTTTTAAACTCCACGTATTAGATACGGGCGTACTCTACAAAAGGTTAACTATTAATTTATTTTAATTTTTAATACATATTATGCATAACCACCATACGCACTCTTTCATTTTGGACAACTTAAATAATAAATATACTTTCGCTGCGTAAGATACGTTTTTACCAGCCGCTCTCCACGTTTGTATCAGCCTTCCGTCTGGGTAATTCAATGTCAAATCAACCAAGCAGAGAGAAAATAAAACTTGACTATCTCCGATCTTGGTGAAACTTGGCAAATCTACTCTTACTAACATGTAGGCCTAGATTGATTGTGGAAAATTTTGTATTCCTGACGCGCTTAGTTTTTTGGTAACGTCCCGCTCAAAAACTCAAATTTGGCAACGCCGAGCGGCGTATCTACCTAAATTGGTAACTTTTAAACCGTTGGCCGTAAAAGGCTTTTTTAAATTAAAGAATTTTTTACTGGCAATTTAATTTATATGTATTTGAATGCATTCCTGAAATTGTGAAATCATGTAAAAAATCTAAATTTGTTTTTAAACTTACACTACGAGAAAAAGTAAAAACAAAAACGTGTTTTTATATCGACGTTTTTTACTTGTACAAAAAAATTGGAATGGGATGGCATTGGGATCATGATATATCACAGGGTTATGGACCAAATGTGTGTTATGTGTCAGTTTTTACCTTCCATTGGTAGTGCAATTCAAATTTGCCGCAATTAATTTCTTTGAATGATAAAAACGGTACATGTAAAAAAATGTTTACAAAAAGTTTTTTTTCATTCAACTTTTTGTCGTAGGGTAGGTTTAAAAACAAATTTAGATTTTTTACATGGTTTCACAATCAAGAATGCATTCAAATATACATATGAATTAAATCGCATATAAAAAAACTCTAATAAAATAACAAAATTAGCCTTTTACGTCCAACGGTTTAAAAGTTACTAATTCAGGTACGCCGCTAACTAAGCGCGTCAGGAATACCAAATTTTCCATGATCAATCTTCACGTTAGTAAGAGAAGATTTGCCAAATTTCATCAAAATCCGAGATGGTCATGGAAATGGCCTAGTTGATTTGACATGGAATTACCCGTCTGTCCGTCCGTCGCCCAGCGAGAAACGCCCATGCTTATGAGTATGAGTGCGAGATAGACACATGCGCAAACAACAAACAGCTGGCTAGAGAGCCTAGAAGTTGCAGCGTCATGCGTAGATTAGATGCGCGTTTGATCCAAATCACAGCTGGCTGGCCAGTAGGCCTACGACGATAGGCCTACGTTGGAAAAGAATATGAAATACGTTCAAAACTGGAATCTACAAAATGTTTTGTGCATTGCAAAATGTGTCAAGGAGTCCGTGATTTCACCCAACCACGGTAAAAACTTGCAAAATGGCGGCTTTCGACATTTATCTGCGACATTTCGACTATCGACCTTCAATCAATTCTTCCGCACACCAAATTCAAACAAAGATCAGTATCAAAAATCTTCATTCAAGACTCGGAATCGGTAGAGATCGTGAAAGTGGTTTTATTTTGAAGTAAATTTCGTTTTAAATTGGAGATTCGGTGTTATGTTTAAAGCTCATCAGCGGTTTTATCTATATTTAACAAATTTATATGCGTGTAATTATTCGTTCGCGACTGCCTGTTTATCTAGCCACATATAACAAGTTTGAATGTACTAAAACAGACGCTTTGGACTAAGACATAATTCATAATTTTTTTCTGATAGTTATTTTATAACACCTTTTGTTGATTGAACGTACTGCATAATAGTAAAAATACACCGTAATTTACAAAAAATTCATTTTAGTGCTTACGTCGAATCTAAAAAGTTTTTGTTGAATTTCGCTGGTTCTTGTATTTACACAATTTCGCTGTTTGCGGTGCAATTAATTGGCTTTTCTGTTCTAGATTTGATCATTCATGCCTTTTTGAAATTGAATGATTTACACATCGGTTAATTAACGTCAGTAGCGAAATACAACGTACTCTAGAGATCGGCGATTCTACCGATTCTACGAAGACTCGCCAAGTCTCAAGACTCGGTATCAGAAACGGTCCAGCTCTAATTACAAGGTATATTTCATATTGCAAATATCACCCAAGTATATGCAGAGATGTGCAAATGAATCAACATGCTGCTTTATTTACTGCCGTTTATCTGGATCTGGAGTTATTTAATTCATGTATTTCATAATCATTTTAGATGGATCCTATTCCTAACTTATCACAATCATAAATGATTTAGTTGCCTTTCCTACTTACCCTGTAGGTAGAATCTGTGTCAAAAGGATAAATGACTTTGTTGTTGTTGCAAACTTCACATATGAAGCCCTTTTGACTGCAAAGCCAGCATGTGAGCACATGATTTCGAGCGAATGCAACGACTCGAATCAAGAACTGAGCCAATGTGCCGGATGGAATTTGCAGTAGGTCCTGGAGAATATTTATGCATATTAGCAAAGCAAGTAGGCCTAAGGTATCAACAACGTTTTATTCTCAACTATAGCACTGGCAAAAATAAAACAGAAAATAAAAAACATTTGCTTCAATAAGACACAAAAATTAATTTACTAAATGATGAATAATTTGACATTCCACTGTTATAATATTATTTATTAAACTAAAAAGAAGATTATATTTATATTATATTAAATGCTTTACTGTTTATTGCATTCTTGATCAAACTATATAACCATTAAAAAAATACACAATAGACCTAGTTGACCAGACAAAAACATATCTCAGATTGCTAATTAAACGAGGGAGCGGAGCGACCGAGTGTCTCCATTCAACTCGAACGGCTCTCGATCTGTGATTCTGTCTGTCTGTACGTCGAAAATCAGCCAAACTGCTGAACAGATTGGGCTGAAATTTTAAACAGACATCCGGTACGAGTTTACTGAGAACTGCTAACAAAATCAGCTAGATCCATTGCGATTTAATCTCACAATAAATAAAAATGTGATTTTTTAAAATATCGATAGCATTTGTTTAGTAGCAGCTAGAGGGACGATACCTACATGGCTTGCATGGCCTATTGATAAGCATTTAGCCTACCGCACGGAGGGTTGGGGTTCGATACCCGTAAGTTAGAACTTTTTATATTTTTACACACACATATAATTTTTGAGGGGTGTTAAATGGGAAATAAAAATTAGGTGATTTTGTTTTACCTTGGAAATTTGTTAATGTTTGACGCTAATACGTTTTGAACACTATTCGCATTTTAAATGTTAAATTTAAATAACTAGGGAAACGACAAAGTCGTTGTTAAACGAGTGAGTGAGCCATGTGTTGAGTATCTGGTATCATTTCTCATACTGGGCTGGATCCAGCCTTAGGTAAAGGGGGAGGAAAGGGGATGTTCCCGGGTACTCAACACTTGGCTTACTCACTCGTTTAACAACGACTTTGGCGTTTCCCTAGTATGACTAATACCTAAATTAGTAAATTTATAAATATGAGTGTCTTTACTCTTGTGAATCAAACATCTCTGATGAACTAGGATAAAAGGTAGGCAAATACAAAATAAAATTAACGTTAGATGTCCTATTTAAATTCTGACCAATGGCGATTGAAGATGATGTATCACTAGATGCAAGAATTAATGGTGAATAAAATGTGAATTGTCATATAAATCAACATTTATGTACAAACAATACAGTTTACCCTAAGGTATGAAAATTGGTGAATGTTGTAAAATTGACTTAAAATAGTAATTTTAGAATTAATGATTTGAATCCTACTAATTTATCCCTACCTGAGGTGGAACTTCCGAACGGCAAAATGGAATGACTTCACAAAAACCATGGAAAATCTGGCCTCCACCACCCATCTCTCGGGCAACCCACATCGAGATACAAAACTGTTGGAGGAGAAAATACTGGAAGCTGCACGCGAACACATTCCCAGAGGCTCCCGAAAAAACTACAAACCCTTTTGGAGCAGAAAGCTTGAAAATCTGAGGATAAAGCGTAACAAATTTAGACAAGATACAGAACAGCAAAAGACCCCAACCAGCAAAGAAAAGCTTCTTGAAGCTCAAAACAACCTCACCAAAGCAATCGACGAGGAAAAAGAGCAGAAATTTAGAAATTTTCTGTTGAATCTGGACTATAGAAAAGACTCCTACAAGGCTCACATCTACACTTCCAACTTATGTGGGAAAAAAGCAAAACCAGAAGAAGAAAATGCTCCTCTTCTCTATAAAGGAAATATGGCAGTGACTAACAAAGAAAAGGCTGATGTCCTGTGCAGACACTTTACCACCATAAGCAGCCCTCTAAGAAAGAAGCCAAAAAAGTTGCCAAAATTTAAGTACAAGCACATGCCAAACAACGCTTACAATCGGCCTTTCACCTCCCAGGAGCTGGATTATGCAATCATCAAACTAGACAACAAAAAAGCGCCTGGCCCTGACAAGATTCATGTTGAATTCCTTAAACACCTGGGACCTAAGGCACGGAAACTTGTCCTCGACCTCATAAACAGTTCCTGGACCAGTGAAGTCCCATCAAGCTGGAAAATTGCCTTCATCACGCCAATTCTGAAGCCTGAGAAAGACGCCTCTGACCCTGCCAGCTATCGTCCAATTGCCCTCACAAGCGCCCTTGCAAAGACGGCTGAGAAAATAGTCAATGCACGCTTGGATAATTACCTCGAAAGCAACTACATCATCGCCGAAGACCAGGCAGGTTTTCGACAACACCGAGGCACCACAGACCAAGTCGCCTACTTTGCGCAGACAGTCAAAGAGGGTTTCAGCAAAGGTGAAAGCACACTGGCTGTCTCCATCGACCTTTCTGGAGCTTTCGACTCCACCGACCGGTCATGGGCAGTCAAGCAGATGATCAAAGATGAAGTACCAAACAACATTGTCAGATGGCTCCACGACTTCATTAACAAGAGGCGTATCAAGGTGGTCCACAAAGGTGCCCATAGCAAAACACGTAAGACGCGAGCCGGAGTTGCTCAAGGTACAATCACAGCGCCGACCGTCTTCAAATTGCAATCAATGGACTCATCAAACTATTGAATCGAATACCTGGCCTTGTCGTCAAAGTTTTTGCAGACGACTTTGTCATCTTCTTCACAGGAAAATGTCCGGTTGGACTGGAGCAAAAAATGGGCCTCGCCATGACGATAGCTGCAGGCTGGATCAAAGTGCACGGCTTTAAGATAAACTGCAGCAAAACCATCTGCACCTACTTCACGATGAGTCACAATCCCTTCAAGTTCAACATCACTCTTGATGGCGAACAGATTAAACAGACAGATGAGATGAAGTACCTTGGCGTGACTCTCGACAAAAAAATGACCGGCAAGATCCACTTTGAAAGGCTGCAGAGAAGGGCCAAAAACGACTACGACTCCTTCAAAGGGTAGCCGGTGTGTCCTGGGGCGCAAAACTAGACACTCTGGCGCTGACCTACAAAACGTACATCAGACCAGCCATTGAGTACGGCACCGAAGTCTTTCTTGCCGCCGCCGCAACGCACGCCAGCCATGTCGACAGAGTCCAAAATCGAGCCCTTCGCCTCATAACGGGAGCAGTGAAAACCACCCCAATTGTCGCCATGGAGTGGTTCAGCCAAATTGAGCCTCTACAGCTAAGAAGAGAGCAGCGCGCTGTCCAACTGCACGAAAAACTGGCGCGCCTAAACCCCGACAAATGGCTCAACTACCCAACCTCAAAAGTCAAGGCGCACACTAACTTTGCTGAAACAGTCCACCAACTGAAGAGTAAAAACTGTCCTATCCTCCTAGAAGCACCACGTGCACCACTTGACGTACCACTCCCAGAGCTTCTGCCGGACAAGTCCAATCAGCTTGCCCCGGGGACCAAAATTGACGGCATCGAGAAGAAAGATGACCATGACCATAAAGAACTGAAAGAGCTTGCCGAGAAGGACCTGAAGAAGCACTTTCCTCTTCATGAGTGGGTGCACATCTTCACAGACGGCTCCTATGACTCGGCTACAAACAGAACAGGTTACGGCATCCACTGCATCTTCTTAGAAGAAGCCACTCCAATGGGAGCTGGCGAAACATACTTCGACGCTGAGGTCGCAGCCATTGCCAGGGCGGCCGAAAAAATCGCCGAGACCCCCGCCTTCCCCCTCAACAAGACAAAATTTGTGATCCTAAGCGACAGCGTCTCAGCCATCCAATTTGTCTCTCAAGCAGCGAACCTCCATCCTAAATCGCTGCTTTTCAAAAACTCCCTTGTCGGCATCCGACAGCAAAACAAACTATTAGAGACTCAATGGATCCCCAGCCACTGCAAGATCATGGGGAATGAAAAGGCAGACTTCTTGGCCAAAAGTGCCACAAAAGCACCGCAACCACCAGCAGCGCCTCTCTCCTACCAAAATGTCAAAACTAAGATCAAGTCAACCACAAAAAGGATCTTCAGAAACACCACAGAAGAGACTTCACGACTAAAGAACTGGTGGACCGAGATCAAAAAAGGGCCAGACAAAGACTGGTCGAGGAAGACGGCCACCGCCCATTTCCGGCTTGTAACCGGTCACGACGTCTTGCAGCACCACCTGCACCGCTTCAACATTACCAACGAACCGGCCACCTGCAAGCTTTGTAATTTGGAAGATCAAGACAGAGCGCATCTCTTCAGATGCGCCGCCCTCAAGAATGACATTGACTCCCTGCCCGATGACCTGAGCAGGATAGAAAAGGAGGCAGTCTTATATTGGATAGCAAGACAGAAGAATGGCTGAAGAGGCCAACTTTGCACAAGAAAAAAAAAAAAAAAAAAAAATTATGTTCACAACATGGTGGCCATGTATTTTTTTAAAACATAAATTTGGATTTAAAAAAGTAATATATAAGGCATAAGGGAGTGAAGCTCAAAACTCTCCAATATGAATCACTTTGTTATTTGTCTGTGTTCCATCTCATGTGTGTTTGGATGAGTGTAACGAAGACTTCAATTTCACTTACCCTGAGAAAAATAGTTCAGGTGCTTTTTTTGTCCATTTGTTGTTTGCACTCGACCGGGCAAACGGCATCTGAGATCTTGATGAAAATTTCAGGGAACCTTCAAAATCTCTGAACTTAGACCTGGCAAGTTTTTGGGTACAATTGAAGAAATATTTCCCATGAATATTGTACTTTTGCCATTTATTCACAATTTTTAATGCAATATTTTCGTGATATTTAGCCCGAGAACGGCTACTCCGATCTTAATGAAACTGTATGGGAACGTTAAAAATCTTGAATTTAGATATATGTTATGATTAGAAGGACAATCGAAGAAATATTTCTCATAAAAGTAGTACTTTTCCGATTTTGTATGCAATATTTTCATGATATTTGACCCGCGACTGGGCGAACGACTACTGCGATCTTAACAAAACTTTATGGGAATGTTCAAAATCACTCAATCTAAATTGACAATCGAAGAAATATTTGTCATAAAAATCGTACCTTTAGGGTAACAATTGGTCAATATCACCTAGTCGCCCGCACCTTTTCGGAGCTGGCACAACGAGGCGAGTGTTAGTTCTGCGTCGGTCGCCTTGCATTGTTGAAGGCAGACATGGTTGACTATTGCTCTTGTCTTAATAATTATGACAATGATTGCAGGCTAGCTGTTAGTCAAATGGTTGGTTGGTGTGAGACAAACAAACTATTTATAAATTCTGGTAAAACATGTCTAATCTAATGCAATTTAAGACTGAACACAAAAACATTGACAGGAGTCCTCTAACATACCATAAGTCTAGGCCTATTGTCGAATGTGAGGTGACTCAAGTTCTGGGTGTTTATGTTGACAATGCAGGCCTACTAGACTGGGGTAAGCTAGGGCTAAAAAAATATCATGCCCGAGATGCCCGGGGCATGTAAAACAGTGGTCGGGCAAGTAGATTATTTTCCCACATGCCCGGTCAGGCATGTGGAAAAATCTCTCACTATCGCCTGCGCTAAGCTCTCGTCGCAAGATAAGCCTGGGAAAAAAGATAAGTCCACTTGTCCAGTAACAGGTCCCATGTGTCGTGATTGCAGGCCATTAAGATAACACTCACTGTTCCTTGCTAGTCTAGTCAAGGTCACGATGCGTTGGCGTGCGGTGGAGGGGGGGAAAGGCTGGAGCCCGAGTGCTGACTAGTAAACAAGATAAGGAAAGGCCAGCCTCTGCAGTATCTCTATTCCCATGGGCTTAATTTCAGTTATATCCTAGCTTTTAGACTTCTAGCAGATTAAAAACATTAGAATTGTTATGGTAATTATTCATGCAGTATAATCTCGGGAAGATTGCCAGTGGTAAGGCAGGAGCTGGGGGGGGGGGCATACTCAACACACTACCACAAGTCAGCGGCATGAACAAAGGACATTATAATTCAAAAGAAAAATACTGCTATATGTCCTGATAACTTATTTTAATTGTTAAAAAAAAATGGGAAAGAAAGTTTTCTGTCTGGGCATGTAAAATTATCTACAACATGCCCATGTGCCATTAAATAAATTTTTTGAGCCCTGGGTAAGTACATAAATTATGTAAGTGCAAAAGTTGCAGCTGGTTGGTATCTTAACGACTATAGATGTATGTAGTTTGCATATCGTAAAATTGGTGTACTTGCCCATATGCAGTCTAGATTGCAGTATGCGATTACGTGCTGGGGGCTGTCGCCTCATGCAATCAGGTTATTTAAACTACAAATAAAAGCCATTAGATACATGTCACGTGCCAGCAGCTTATAGCTCACTGCAGGGAGCTGTTTAAAGAGCTTTACATTTTAACTCTTCCTGGTCTCTATAGTATTTATAATTCAATTTTATATGTTTTGAGCCAGCGGTTTAGCTGAGGTAGTTTAACCGGTTCCCACTCGAACACTGAAGTTAAGCAAACTCGGGCGTGGTCAGGGATAGAGTGGGTGAACCCTTTACCCTGAAACTCACGTATATCGCTGGTTAGAGCAGATAGAGGGTTCGAGAGCTAGTGTAACGGCTTCGTTCTCCTCGACGTCTGCTCGGCAGTCGGGGTTAGTGGAGGAACCTATATGACTGTCAAGTTA
This sequence comes from Sweltsa coloradensis, assembly GCA_024449915.1. Classification (NCBI taxonomy): domain Eukaryota; kingdom Metazoa; phylum Arthropoda; class Insecta; order Plecoptera; family Chloroperlidae; genus Sweltsa; species Sweltsa coloradensis. Next base: position 725,112 of record JAMZAV010000210.1, on the reverse strand, counting down.
CACCGTCCTTCCGGATGGGACATTAAGCCGTTGGTCCCCTTGGTACTTTTCGAAAGGAGTAGGCTATGTGCCGGTACCGGGTTTCTCCTCCTCCCTTCTGTTCATACTTCATCCTCATCTATCACCACTCATCGTCTCGATTAGCCAAAGTGCATTAATATGAGACGTTAAGCAATATCCAATCTATCCAATCAATATGTTTTGAATAATGAACAGTTAACTACGACTAATAGTGATTGCCATGATCATTTTACGAGAAACAGAAGGGATTAGAATTGAAGAGCATCATTTAAACTAATCAAGTAGACCTACGTGGCCTGATATTTCAGGCACCAAACTTTTTAATAAATTACCCAACTGCTTGAAGAACAACAAGAGTCAATCATTTTAAGGCCGAACTCAAGAAGTTTTTAATCGCAAATTCGTTTTATTCTGTTAAAGAGTTCATGTCATCTTAAAGCATGGCATGAACTATGACAGAGGAAAAAGAAGCCTGTCTCTATTGGAAAACCAGAAAATGCCTGATGGCCCAGGAAGCCAAAAATGCAAGCATATGAAAAGAAGTAGAAGAAGATCTTAAAGCATTGTGTGTATTAATAGTATGTATTTCCTGACATGTCTAATATCATTGTATGATCAAAATAATGAACCAATATTATTTTTAATGACTAAAGAGGTACCAGTGAAAAATGGCAGGACTCGAAAATTCCTATGCCCGAGTTGCCCGCCGGGGCAACTAACACTCCAGGCACGGGCAACTATAATTTATAGTAGGGGTAAGTTGCCCGTAGGGGCAACCAACAAATTCGGTTAAAAACTCGAATCGCGTAACATTTCACTAAGTAGAAACCTACTTAATCGACAGGCGACAGACGCTCGACGTAGGTCCAAGCACTTGCCACAGGCTGCACCACTACAATTGCATTTCAATTAATATCGACCTTTCGACTTTACCCATAATTCACTGCTGTCGAGAAAATGGAGATCCGAGACTTGTTTACCTTCACCGTTTCGTAAAATTCCAACCATTTTTGACACTTTTAAATTGCGTAATATTGAACCATTCTTTAATAGATATACGGAACTTTTTTAACTGTAGGCCTAGTGGAGTAGCGTCAACGTCTCTGACTACGCCTACTTTAAGCCACTCACAATTAACGAAGATGAGATAGACCTAGGCCTAGCTAATGAACCTGTCAAAAAGGTAAAATATGACCGAGAGTATGATAAAAAGCGGGTGCGTAAAGTTAATGACTCGCGGCTATTGTTAAAATGAAGTAAATTGTTGTACATAAGTTAAAATAAAGAACATTATTGTGTCAACCTTGAATTGAGTCTGGGCAACTTACCCGGCTGGGCAAGTAGATTTTTTAAAATTTGTCAAGCCCTGAATGGTGGTTACGAAATTCGCAAATTTTTTGAAATTTTTTGTCTTCCCGAAAATGTTTTTCGGGACACCGGGACAGCAACAAGAAAAACGGGACTGTCCCGGAAAATCTGAGACGTATGGTAACCCTATAAATTACACTCATAACAAAAACTTGTAGAAATACAGCCAAACCTTACACACTCAAAAGAAATGAGATCTAAAAAAAGGGCCAAGCTCATCTACCCTTCCACATTTGCGCATTCTTAATTCATAAACGTACAGTGTCCCATAACAGCGTCCTCGAAAAGCTTGGCAAAATAGAATTTGCGATTATTAATTTAAACGTAATAGTTCAACCAAGTTCTTTTTTCTAATTAATTTAAACGTAATAACATGGAAATTTTATTTTGCCAAGCTTTTCGAGGATGCTGTTATGGGACACTGTACGTTTATGAATTAAGAATGCGCAAATGTGGAAGGGTAGATGAGCTTGGCCCTTTTTTTAGATCTCATTTCTTTTGAGTGTGTAAGGTTTGGCTGTATTTCTACAAGTTTTTGTTATGAGTGTGATCTCATTACTTTTTCAAGTTCTATTGCAAAATTATTTGTTAAAATATAATAATTTTATCAAAGTTAATTTAATTTCTATGGTATTAGCAATAACAATAGGATGTAAAATATCTAGACCCGGATTCATGTACATCCTGGGTATAGGTGGTATAACCATGGTATAACGACGGTATAAGGACTGGTTAAGTCTAGGCAACTCACGGCCAATTAAAACTTTCCCATACAACAACAAACGCACAACTAATGTTATTTGACACCTTTTTCACTGCATCCACAGCCATGTAAATCATCAGATAATCAAATGAATATTGAAAATTTTCACCATCTTTTGTTTTACATTTTCATTAAAAGTGACAGGAGATTGCGTGAGTTTATTAAAAGAGAAGGAAAGGCTTATTATTGCCGTAAATTTAGGAATAGCCTAGGACTATCATACCATTGTTTATCTGCATTAGGCTTTTGGTAATCAAAACTAGTTATTTGTACGGGATGTGTCAGAACAAGGTTGTGCTGGCCTAGGGTTGGCTAAGAAAGGCCTAGGGCTTGTCAAACATGTAGTGTAAGTATTTATTTATCTAGTCCTATAGCCTAATGGAACTTTAGACCTACACTGTTGTATTATAAATAATTTTCTACATCTGGGCCTAGGCCAGGGACCGTTTCTGATTTGTTTCATGAGAGTATAATGACACCTTTTCTCGTTCCACACAAAGAAGAAAAATTTAAAATGTCCGCCATTTGTTTACGTATCGCACTTTCCCGCCTAACTCTGCTTATGCCGTCAACAAGTGTCAAGTAACTATAGTTACTTGTTGATTGTATGCCTAGTGTTAAGGCTTATTTTAAAACCTTTATTTGGAAGCCTTCCAACAAACTTTTTCAACTTTTTTTTTCAAAAGAGACTATAATACTATAACCTTAATGTCCATGTAAAATATGAACATTGTAGCCCCACCCGTCTGGTCAGAATCGCGGGCCGACGTATTAGATGTTAGTAGTAGTAGCAGTAGTAGTAGCAGTAGCAGTAGCAGTAGCTAACATCCTTAAAGTGATTTTGAGCATGTTTCAAGCCATTTTTTCACCAAGAAGGAATGGTCGTACCCCAATAAAATTTGGCATGTGTTGTCAGGTACCTAAATCCCCTCGATTGTGATAGTTTTCAAGTTTACATCACGTTACATGACGGCTGGGTAACACCTCGAAATCACCCCAACTCTGCTTGGTGTATAAGGTGCTTGAGTGTGTAGCGCACCGCGGCTTGGCTGCGGCGCCCTAACGGGCACCTAGATACCAATATTAACCAAATCAATTGTTGACATCATTCTTGCAAAGTTGATATTTAGGGTTGCAGTTCTATATGAATTTGAGTATCGATAATCGTGCATGTGTAATCGATTATCGATCGATAAGTATCAATATTTTTTACGTCGATCGATAATCAATCATTAATCAATAATCAAATAAAAATTAGGCCTATACTACTTTCTTGCATACCGAAGCGGACCGTGTGCCTTTTGCGAGTGCATTCTATTGTTCCTTCTATTTGCTCAAAACACGCTAGAAACGTCTTCCACGAGAGTTCCCCCCCTCCCACGCATGGCTGGGCGGCCCCACGAGAGCACTCTACGTAGTGTAACAGACGCTACCCGGCCCGTGTGTTGTCTTTGTCAAGGTCGTGCTCATGTCATTCTTCTCGGAAATCTTTGTTCTGTGAAGTTTCATTTCAGCTTTTGTTGTGATAGTTGTTCATTCATTTACAAGATATTATCCGTAACTATTCAATGCTCGGATATTTATTACGTGACGAGATGAATAATATTTGACATAACTTTGTAAGACAATGCAATATTGGTCTGAGAGAACTTATAAGATAATATTATGATATGAATTAAGTAAAGCGATACCGAGTTGGCGCGGGGTGGGCAGGAATGCATCTTGATAGATGCTTGTGTTGACCTTGAGTGGCGTACTACAATATCGGTTGTGACGAGGCAAGGTTGAGCAATCGGCGCCTGTAGGCGCGGCGAGTGAGGCCCCCTCCTTATACTCACAGCAACAGAGTAGAGATGAACATGCTCGTATAAGTATTCTCTCGGCCAGACACGTTTCTGCAAATCTTCGATGATGGGCTCACGACAGGTGAACAAGTAAGCTCTCAACAGGTTGAGCTGTCTGCGCAGTCCTTCGAGTTGCGCCATTTCCTCAATCACTAAATACAGACGTGGATTCAAAACCTTCAGGTCCAGCAGCGGGTGGTGTTGGATCTCGGACAAGAAAGCTGCAGATTTACACGCAACTGTGTACCTGAAGAAGAAATTAGAACATAAATTTAAATTGCATTAGAGTCCACTGGAACTAGAGAAGCAATGAATGATTAAATAATAAAATCATGGCATATGCTCACTGCTCACTGGGTGTGCTAGACAGATTGCTTAATTTGGTTGTTAAAATTCAGTATTTAATTAATCAATGAAAATATCATAAACAATGAAATGGCAAGGTTCAATCTTTCACTTAATAATAATTGTTACCACTTCTACTAACTAGTGAAAAAACAAACAATAGTACATTGAAATAATAAAACAATATATATACAATGTCTTAGTTACTTGGATTTTAGCTGAGTTCACAGGTACGGAAAGAATAGAGAACATAAACAAAACCAGAAGGGCTGCTTTAAAGTTGTTACTACGGATGACATCGGGTAGTAAATATTGGAGTCGACTCAGGAGCCTTGGGAACCGGGTAGGAGTCGACTCCTCGACCGACAATAAAGATAAGGTAATAGCGGTTGACCTTCACCAATGTTAAACACCGTCTTATCAGGCTTAATTTGTTCCAGGAGAGAGCAAAAAAAAACATGTTTTGGAAGTAAGTAACAATACTTTATTGGTTGTTAAGGTTCACTTGGAGCATAATCAAGGTAATTAATATATTAAATAATCATTATCAACAAAATCACACATCAGCATAATCAAGATTATGGTTAACAAACAGAAGCGTCTCAGTTGTGGACGGCGCCAACCTCGCGCGCTGTTTATTAACTATTCTCCCTGCACGGGAAAAGTGGCGCTCACTGGCCACTGAAGTTGCAGGGATGCACATATGTTTTCTTGCAATTTCTGCCAGCAACGGATACCGCCCTTTGTTGTCTCGCCACCACGTAAGGGGGCAGACATTATCGTCAACGGGTCCTTCTTCAAGGAATCTGGTATTGAAGAAAAATAATCAATATTAGTATAAAATTTTTATCATAAAAGGCGAAAGTTATTTTTAGCCCACTACGTAGTTGCACAACCTTGTCCGTCTCCCCCCCCCCCCACCCACGCCGCCAACTATCGCTAGTCTGCCCGAAGCTTTGTTTATGTTATGAGATAAGATAAGGACTAGGAGAACACAAGTGTAATATGATTCATTCTATCAGCAAATGTATTTTTCCTTTTATATTCTAAGCAGATGAATGTTATTTTAAGCCACACAAGGAAGTCTGTGTTTATTTTCGTCATCAATCTTTCCCACTCCAACTTTTAAGTGGCCGCAACACAAGCCAGTGTCTCGAGTTACACTGACAAGAGTTTTCTCCCTCACTCCACTCCCCGCAAACAGTGAAGAGCAGACGGCGGCTCGAGTTATATACAGAGATATCGGTGTCAAACAGGAGCCTAATTTATAATTAATTAATAACATATTATTGTTGAACTTACTTTTTGTATTGACCAGCCATTGTGTTGATAGTTGCTATCGGGCGCCTGATTCCAAAGAAACTAACAGTAGGCTGCTGTTCAACATTTGCAATCGCACGCGCATTTTCAATATCTTTCTGACGGATTAGTTCATCCATTGCTTGTTCTGTAATCTCTCGAACTTTGTCGTCAAACAGATCTAAATTCTTAAAACGGGGGTCAATCGCAGCGGCTATTGCCAAAGCTGGATTTACATCTGTGAAGAATCGCCTTTGGATGTGTCTTACGAGATCGCGCTTGAATGTTTTAACAACGGTAGCGTCGTCGTCCGATGCGGAAAGATGAACCTTTACTAAAGCAAACAATGTCGGTAAAACCAAAGACAATGTGGCGTACTTCTCCCCACAAAAGTAATCGTTTGCTGTTTTGAGGTTTTGTAGCACAGGGATAATGCCGTCAATAATGTTGGTTTGTTCAGTTCAATCAGTTGACAGTTGAAGGGACTTTCCAATAGCTGGTTTTGTGTGTGCCGTGTCGGACAGAACTGCCGATATGGACCACTTCAATTCATCCACTCTTTGCAACATTTCCAAAACCGAATTCCACCGTGTGCGGCAATATTGAATCAGACTTCTAGCAGATTTTTCGGGTTCAAGTAACAGTTGTCGTCTTTTTAGTTCGTGTTTCGCTTGCGTACTGTGGTTGAAATGTCCTACCAGACGACTTACAGTGTTGATGGTTCGTGCAATGGCGTGGTTGGACACCTGAGTATTAGTCCCCATTGCTTCGTTTATGCACAGTTGGAGTGTGTGCGCAGTGCATGGAATGTCTACTCCAATGTTTATGTGCTTCGCTATTTGTTTGATGTTTGCCGCGTTGTCATGTACGATAGCCACGACATTTTCCCGAATTTCCCAAGCTTCTATTACGTTTGTGATTACTTCCTCTAGATAATCGCAGGTATGTCGGTCTGTAAGCATAACCGTTTCCAAAACTGGTGAATGTAAAATAAAATTGGCACATAGAAATGATGCAGTTATTGCAAGGTAGCTGTCATTGGACAACGATGTCCATGCATCTGATGTGAGTGCTACGTAATCTGCGCTAGTAATCATCTTTTTAATTACTTCTTTAAGCAATCGAGCTTTATCTTTGATCTTTTTTTTATTGTTTCATATGACACTGGTTTATAATCCGGTTCCATAAATGCCACGGCATCTCGAAACCCCTCCCATTCCACCATGTGCATAGGAGCGCTATGCTTTGCAATCATCGCGGCGAACTTGTTGGTAATCTCTTCTTGTCGACTAGCATTACACTGTCGACCACTAACGACGCCAAACTGTGTCAACTTGGGCTGTTTCGGCGCCGGATCATCTGGGTCGTCTCCTTTAAGTAGTACATGTTTATGTTTGTGTCGCAAATGTTTTAGCATAGTGCTAGTCGACTGATTGGATGAGCGTAGCGAAGATTCCATTTCACTACACTGGAGAAAAAAATCCGGAATGTTTTTTTTTTTTTTTTTTCTGTTTGTATTATTGTGTGTTTGTTAACACGATTCCGGCTAAACCGATACTCCAATTGTGATGAAATTTTATGGAGGCCTTCGAAATCTCTGAACTTAGAACTGCCACGTTTTTGAGCGCAATCAAAAAAAAATTTCTCATGAAAATTGCAATTTTACGATTTTTTTCGATTTTTAAAAAATTTCTTCGACTTATAACACCTACATGCTTAATCCGATTTTAATGATTTTTTCACAGAACCTTAATTTCATGAATTAAGATATTCTTGTGAAATTTGAGCGCAATCGAAAAATTATTTCTCATGAAAATCGAAATTTTACAGTTTTTTTCTTTTTTATAACAATTCATTGACTTATAACACCTACATGCTTTATCCTATTGTGATGATTTTTTCACAGAACCTTAACTTTATGAATTAATATATTCGTGTAAAATTTGAGCGCAATCGAATAATTATTTCTTATGAAAATCGCAATTTTACGATTTTTTTCTTTTTTAAAAATTACGATTAATAAAAAAGTAAAGTAAATTTTTAATTTAATTTAATTTAATTTAAAAAAAATCTTTGACTTAGTAATAATTTTTTCACAGAACAACAGAAAATCCGCATAACACATGGCAGCTCAATGCACCAATTACGCTCATCCAACAACGCGGCGGGACTTAAGCGTTTTCCTAGTGGTATGCAAGTTTATCTTTGCATATGTTGCACTGTACATGCTTATCATCCGTCGTTTTTTTTAAAATGATTCCATACAGGCGACGAGCCTGGCACTGATTTACGATTTTCCATTTAAAGTTTGAATGACGTGGATTTCTTTTACACAAACAACTCTCGGAACTAACAATACTCTAATCACTCGTAAATGCCTCCGGCACCACCAGAAGCAAGTTGTGCACTGTGCAGTAAGTTTGAATGACGTGGATTTCTTTTACACAAACAACTCCGGAACTAACAATCTCTAATCACTCGTAAATGTCTCGGCACCACCAGCAGCAAGTTGTGCAGTACAGACAGGTTGGCTGTAGGGGAGGGAGGGAGAGAGAGACAGAACGAGGAAACAGAAGCGAGAGCTAGCGCTTGGACGAGGGGGAGGAGGAGGGGGAGGGAGTAAAACATAAAACACCGGCCACGCGCAGGCAACAACAGAAATACTACCAGCGGCGTCCCCTTTGAAGGAATCGACTCCTTGAAAATGGAGTCGACTCCACTTGGAGTCGGGTAGGAGTCGAGTACCCGAGTACCCGATGTCATCACTAGTTGTTACCATAATCCACGACGCGTTTAATACTTTTGAGACTCATCAGGCTACTATTTAATATCATCTAGCTTGCTAGGTTACACCTAACTAGCCCTACTCGGGATTAGTGTAGTTTGATAGTCCAGGTGGCGGTGCGATGCCAAGACAAGTGAAAGAGAAGGCAGTAAGAGTTCAGGTACGAGAAATAAATATCTGGTCACCTGTCAGAGGGTGAAAACAGAACAAGAAATGAGAAAATGTTGATGTCTCTTTATGTAATCCAAAAAATACAGAAGTAGGCCCACGGCCTTATGGTGCAGTACTTTCGTACTTTTTGGAGACGGCGAGAGTCTGCACCCAAGCCTCTTCTTAAACTATTTATGTGCAGTTGTGCACCCAGTCTTGTTCTCATTAGTAAAAAAAAAAAAAAAAACTAGACACCATGAATATCATGATATTATGTTGGAGAAAAGGTGTCCCGAAATTCAGTCCTGTCAATCTGGTCATCCTAAGCCGAGGGTGTGGAACAACTTACCTCCGGAAATCCCAGTTGTGTATAACCCTGGCAGGGATGACCCGATCCTCGCCCGTGTGACATTCAGAGCAATACGAGCTGCCAGTGAAGGCACACAGATGCGCCCTGCCAAAGTTCAACCCAATCGGAAGTACACAACTAGCACACGCATAGTTCTGCACATCTAATCCTTGTTCATTGCAGAGTTTGCCCAGCTGTTGAACGAGACTGCTGAATTCCTGTAAAAAAAACATCAACATTGATGGTAGGCATCACCATATCTTGTATTTGCTTACAATCAAAACCCAGGTGCTCCACACCATTAGTATTACAATAAAAATATAAATTACTGCCATGATACCAACAATTTTTGGATATTGACATTATTAGTCTTCGCTAGGCCTTCAAATTTTAGGTTACCGGTACTGAATTCCCAGACTTTTCCAGGTTTTCCAGACTGCAAATATATCTGTCTGGGAATATGAAGTCTGAAGAATTCAATTTAATTCAATTTTATATGTTTTAAATAATGAACAGTTAACTACAACTAATAGTGATTGTCATGAGCATTTTACGAGAAAAAGAAATGAGTTAAGAATAGAAGAGCATCAGCTTAGCATATCATGTACACGGCCTGATATTGCAGGCGCCAGACTTTTTAATAAATTACCCAACTGCTTGAAGAACAACAAGAGTCAATCTTTTAAGGCCAAACTCAAGAAGTTTTTAATTGTTAATTCATTTTATTCTGTTAAAGATTTCATGTTATCTTAAAGCATTGTGTGTATTTTAATAGTATGTATTTCCTGACCTGTCTAAATATCATTGTATGATGAAATTAATAGACCAATAAATTATTACTATTATTATTAAATGCAAAAGCATGATTGGCAGCAGCATAGCATTGTCAACTATAGATTTTGCACCTTATGAATGCTGGAAATAACAGTATATACTGGCCCACTGTAGCATCTACAGTATATTTACCTAATGACAGACCTGGGTAAGTTACTTTTGAAAAGTAATGAAATTACGTTACTCATTACTTCAGCCAAAATGTAACTAAATTACTATTTAGTTACTTGTCCAAGAAAGTAATGAAATTACGTTACTTTTTATGAAAAAAAGTAGTGAAATTACTTCAAAAATTACTTTTATTTTAAAATGTATCTGACGTGCGGACGGGTATGACACAAGTGCTTTGTCTGCCGATGGCGGTCTCAGACAGCGTGTTATCCACGCCCCACTTTAAAACCGAGCTATCCAGTATTGTAGATTTCGACGTATAATGTATAGTAATTATTGATTACGGGTGACATTTCGGAAATGTTTAACTAGTAATTACATGTAACAATTGATTGATTTTTTACAGTGAATGTATGATTCAAGAGATAATTACGCTTCACCATCGTCAAGGCGGCACGATATTGAAGTAACAGGCTTTTTAATAAAATTCAGCTTCGAAACTACCGATCAATCCTTAAGGAAACTTCGAAAGTGCTTAATTAATTTGCTCAATCTGGTTAAGATTCAGATGCTAAGCAGGTGATTTTCAATATGATGTATTTAATCAAAAGCGGGCGGCGGCAAGAAACTTTACTAATCCAAAATTATATATATTAAAATGCAAAACATTACTTTCCAGTACTAGCAAATTGTAATTAATTTGCCTGTTGAAAAGTAAATTATCGTTAATATACGCCTACTTACTCTACGTTATTACCCATCAATGAACAACGTGACCATCCAACAAAAGGTAAAAAATTAAAATTAAATTAAAAACTGTAGCCTTACATAAAACTTTTAAATTTCCTCTTTATGCATCAACAAGCTGAGTATGGTTGGTAGGCCCTACCTAGACCATACAGAGAAGAAAAGGGGTAGAATAAAGCAAGTGCAACAGCATACTAAAACTAGGCCTAGGCCTACTGGTAAATGTGTTATAGCCCGAGAAGAACAGGAATGGCTCAATTCTGGCTACACACTGGACAAAAGCTTAGTAAATTGGGAACCACCTGCAAGGATTTGGAGTTTTTTTAAGTCCAGTCAACATATATGCAAGATAAGTGTGGTTGGAGAACAAGACAGGAAACATGTTCAACACCCAATTGATAAGTAGGCCTACTCGCCATCCGTGGCACATACGATTAGGGCGCTGGTACTACAAGGACGTGGGTTCAAATACTGCATAAGGCATGGTTTTTTGTAATCGTCCTTTGAATCATCACCTATCACCACTCATCATCTCAAAGAGTCTTAGTGCATCAATATGCAACGTTAAGCTACAGAAACCATCTCAATATCTACGTTACTCAGCAAAATGTCTAATGACAGGGATCTGAAGGAACAAGAGTCATATCTCTACTGATTAACTAGAAACCACATGATAGCAATGTCAATAGTGGCTATGAAAAGAAGAAGAAGACCAATAACCAGGGAAGCATTGCCGTGGCCGGTACCTACTTAACTAAGCACTAAGCAGTAGAGTGTCCCCCCAAAAAATCTAAAGTTGAAAATGTTTAGGCCTAGTCACCCTCCAAATACTTTCCTTTAAATCTAATATGTATATTTGTACAGTTATAGGTGGAACCAGTTAAGATGGCGGTCGCCGAGGGATCGCAACACTGTCGCCTACGCACTATGGCCACAGGATCGGCAAAAAGTAAATAAAATAACGGTCTCTAAAACTGCTTTAGAAGAAAAACACAACTATTTTAAAGCCAAACCTTGCCCAATATATCCTAAAAATAAAGTATTTATGAACTGTACGAATAAAATCATGATATTTTGATGCTCCTAAACAATGACATCACATCTGGCAAGGTTGGCATTATAAACAGCTGGAACTTTGGACACTTGATTAGGATTACCAACAAGGCAAAAAAACACTTTCGTAATCTTGATTACTTAAAATCATTATTTCGTTAAAATACAGACTGTGTGGGATGAACTACTTTATTCACAGCTTAAAATGTTGATATATGTGATGATATTGATAATATATCACGATAACATGACCAAATACGGTAGGCCCTACCTAATGTCAGTTGTGTGTAAATTGTCAACGTTGGCATGCGTGCTCTCGCTTGACCTTGACGACCGCCAGCTTATCTGGTTCCACCTATATAGACCAATGGGATTAAGTTTAGAGGTCCCCCAAGGTCTCCAAAATTTGCATATTAATGCCAAATTAAACGTGCAAATTTATAATGTTAATAATATTTGTTTTTCCACTCTTTTGAAGGTAATATTTATGTTCTTGTTCATGAGGATGAGAATTGAAGCTATTTTACATATTACCATAGGACCTATGACTTGGTTTTGTACTGTAGGCCTTATATAGTGAGTAAATACAAAAATAACCAAAGCCTATTTGGTGAAAAAAACGTTCGCTGTTAGATAATTTAAAAATAAAATAAGATCAACAATCAATCAGTCTGCCTCTGCTCCGTCATATAATATATAGGAGTTAAATAAACCTTTGAAGTATGGAACTAGCTCTTAAAAACTGTATTATTACCAAAATTATTGGCCTACCCTAGTGTCTTTTATTCCTGCCACAAGGTTCAAATTTGAGCAATATTGTGTTGCGCAGTAAGCAAGTAACCAAGTGCATAGATAAAGCAGCTACAGCAAACAAGCCCTTATCATGGTTTACTGCTGTGATATCTGATCACCAATTGGCAATTACCATTCTGGAAATGAACTTGTAGTTGGCAGCAACCCAAAATGTCAAGTATGTATTGGATCAGACCAACATCAGCATTTCTAAATCTACCATAATTATTATTTAGATGCTTTCAAATTAATAGGATCTTAAATGTTCTCTATAGTACAACGCTTTAACGCTTTCCAAAGTTAAGTAATCATCTCAACTTTGTTATAAAAAGTTAGCAGGGAAATACAAGAAATCCGCTGCACCTTTTCTTGATATTCTTGACCTCTTGGGTAATTGAGTCTTCAGTCAGTAGCCCCAAATATAATTGATTGTGCACTTTTTACATGCACATTCATTCACATCATCATTCACAATACTCAATACATTGTGTGTATTAACTTTATGTACCGGTACCTACTCATGGTCTGATGTAAAACTATAAATTTGTAATTATAATCACATTTGAACCTGAACCTTGGCAGTTCAGCACCAAACATAGCTTTCCTAGGAAGTTCAATAATTACCAATCACTATTGGGCAGATATTATCACAAACTGAGTCATTTAGTAGTGTCATTATTTGAAACATAAAACATACATATACAATTACATCACATAAGTTTGAAAGAGTCCACAATATTGATATTTAAACCTTGGGGCAGGAATAAAAGACACTAGGCCAATAATTTTGGTAATAATTCAGTGTTTAGTTCCATACTTGGAAGGTTTATTAGACTCCTATATTTTATGACAAGCAGAGGCAGGCTGGTTGGTTGTTGATCTTATTTTGTTTCTAAATTATCTCACAGCCAGAAGAAAGAAAAATGGTTTTTAACGTGTTAGCTACTCACCAAATAGGCTCTTGGTTATTTTTGTATTTACTCACTAGGTACATATAAGGCCTAGGTCCACAGTACAAAAACCAAGTCATATAGCTTCAATTCTCATCTTCCAACAAACTTTCAAAAGAGTGGAAAAACAAATTGAACACTAAGAGTTGGGAGGGAAGCCCCCTTACTGGTTGTGCTGACGATGTGTGAAGTAACCTTGCTGATGATGACAACATGCATGCAGAATTTACTTCTTGCGTGGCCCTACCACAGGTTTGGTTATGTATTGTGAGTTTTGTTTGTATGTAGTTAGCTGAATTTTAGTGGCCACCATCCGCCTGACGAGTCCCAGAAGGACGAACGAAACGTGTCGTAAATGAAGGTAACAAACAACTTTAAATTAGCTGCAGTTGTCGTCGGCATGTTAAAAGTTTTGTTGCCCCCAGCCCTTCAGGCTGGGCTTTATGTTCTCTCTCTATGCTTTCCCAACCTGACAACCCTTCTCCAATCTAAACTAAACTAGCCAGTTGGCCTTTTCCACACTAATTAATTTAGGACCCTAAATATTTAACATTATAAATTCATAAGTTTAATTCAGCATAGCCTAAATATGCAAATTTTGGAGCCCTTGGGGGACCTCTAAACGTAGGTACTCACATATTAGATAAAAAGGAAACTTTTTGGGGGGCAGGAGTAGAGACCAAACATTTTCCACTTTTGGTTTTTTTGGGACACCCTACTGAGCAGTGTAGGGTCATAGGCTACTTTAAAGTTGACTTGAAATCCCAAAAAAAAAAAATTGCAATAAAGCTCCAACATTATATCTTGTAATAAATATAATAACTAGGCCTAATAAGAGATTGTCATTACATATAGGCCTATAGCTAGGGACCCTGAAATTTCGTGAATGCCTTTTTTCACTAAATGTTGCTAAAGCCTAAATACTATGACTGTTTTAAAGTAGCGAAATAAGGCAATAATCACGTTTTTATGCTAAATTAGAGCAAAATTTGGAACTTTTCTCAATTTCTGTAAGTTTTAGTTCCAAAATATGCAATTAATTTGACAATTAGGCATTGAAATCAACATTCCTGATATAACGCATAGTTCAGTGTTATCCCCAGGAAAAAATGTTCACTGGGTATTCCATAAACATTGCCGGGTATTATATTCGTAGGGTAGGGACTAAAATAGTGGGGGTCCGGGGGCTTGACCCCGGAGAAATTTTGAGATCCTAGATTCGATTTGGCAAGTTTAGAGGTTTTCACGCCCTCTTAAAGTAACTTATTTTAGTTGGTTTTGTGGTAAGAGCATTTCAAATTTGATTAAAATTATTAAACGAGTGAGCGCAGCGAAACGGAGTGATCTCCATTCAACTCAAACAGCGCTTGTCGTTAGTGTGCGTGTGTGTGTATGTGTACGTTGAAAATCAGCCGAATCGCTGAACAGATTGCGCTGAAATTTTAAACAGACATCCGGTACGAGTTTATTGAGAACTGCTAACAAAATCAGCAAGATCCATTGCGATTTAAACCTACAAGAAATAATAAACTGAAAAATAGACTTCCAATGTTTAGAAATTATTTTAACGACAATGGTTTAGATTTTGAAAAGATATTTTTTGTTTGTTATTCGCCTGGCCGTGAAGTGCCGTGCCCATGCAAGGTCTGTCGAATGTTGCACGTCAAGGTACCCCCAAATTCCGCTCGTAGATTGAGTAAACCTTGCAATATTTTCATGTATTTCGTACTAGCTATGTTTACCATAGTAGGCCCTATTGCCACAGATGATGGACTAGGCCTACACTGCGTTATATTCATTTCAAAACATGTTAAATTATTTTAGAAATACAATCTAGAAATTACAAAATCTTTCCCGACCAGGGGATTGAACCCACTTCTTTCACATTTCGGCTACAAGGGCGCCTTAGCCAACTAGACTAGGGAAACACCAAAGTCGTTGTTAGATGAGTGAGCGAGTCATGTAGTGAGAACCCGGAAACATTTGCATTTAAGTTTGATAGGCCTAATTATTTTCGTATAAATAATAGTGTTTTTAAAGTTTAGTTGGTATACGGGGACGGGCCCGTCAACTGTAAGGTCATAATGCGCCTCTCTAGCCTATAATAGGCTAGGTAGGCCTAAGGTAGGGGGAAGAAAAGTAATGTAACCGGGTACTCAACACATGGCTCACTCACTCGTTTAACAACGACTTTGGCGTTTCCCTAGTTTAGGTCTACATTAATACTCCTTTGTATGTAGGCTATGCAAATTACTGTAGTCCTATTTGCTACAGTGAGTATAATAGGCCTTTAAAAAGGTGATGATGTTATTTCTTCTAAGTTATTCTTTCTAAGATTTGTAGGTTTACAACTTAAACATTGTTGTATTTGGTGACTTTATTTTTATTACAACAAAATTATTAATCCTAGCAATCAATAAAATTGGAAAATTGCTAAAAGTGTTCACTTGTGTGTGCTCCGTGTGTGCAGTGAATGCTCACGGTCATAGCGATGATTGCCATTTCGCCACAATTTCTGTGTTTCGTTCAAATGCATTCCTCCTCGGGTTCTATATCATCGAGATTTGTCTCTATAATTTCGTATAGGCCTACAATCCGCGCTGCACTTATCTCAAACGGATCGAGTCAACACAGACTGATTGGAATATTGCGCAATGCGTAGCGAAGGAGAGGAATGTGCGAGAGATCTGGGTTGGAGCGTGAAGAGAGCAGAGAGCGGGGAGGTGTCGAACAGCAGCAGACAAAACAAAACCATGCTCGCTGAATGAAATGTGATTGTGATTGTTGTAGTCAGCATCCTTGGTAGTCAGATACGGGGACGTCTTCGAAGAAGTAGTAGGACCGGGCCTTTTAACATTAAAATAACTGTCAAGTCTATTTGTTTGAGTCTTTTTACTCATCTTATCGCTAATTCAAGACTCAATTATAACCAGAGCGATAATTACTCTGCATCGAGTCACGGCTCACGAACCGAATGACAGTTCCCACCCTCCGCCGGCCCACGTAAAAAAACGAGCACCACCGAAGCCTTCATGTGAGCCTGGCGTGAACAGCGAGCGAGTTGTATTTCTCTCTCACTCTCTCCCGGCCCGCAGTGAGAGATGTACGCTAAGTCAAGTCCATCATCAGTCACACATTATTTTGATGTTTTGTTGAACAACAGTCACACGAACGCAATCAGCTACATTTAACATTTTCTATATGTTGGATAGTTAAGGCATAAGAATAGGAAATTTATACTTACTAGTTGGAGGTGTGATTGTGATTATTTTGAACAAAAATACAATAATTGGAGGCAGATATGGCCCGCCCGGCTAACTGGCTCTGAGGAGAACACTGCATAGTTGGTTGGCACCATGACAGTTTAAAAAATTAGTATTAAAAACGCCTAGCTAGGCCCTAATTCAAATTAAGTTAATTTTTTATGGCCTCAATAAAAATTGTTTTAGCGTAAAACGTGTTTATTTTGCTGAAGGGTAGGCCTACTGATTGCAGTGCTATTTTTATGACAAAATGATGCATTTACCTTGAGTTTATACTGAAATCGAAGATTTTTATACCTAACAAAATGAAAACTTTTTACTTGCTATTTCTCAGGGTCCCTACCTATACCCTATATATTACTATTTTCAAGTTACAAGCCATTTGAGGTTGAAACTACAAGGTACACAAAGGGTAGGGTCTACTTATTACTATTAGGTAACATAGACCCAACTGTAAACCTTACCGGGATGGCAAACAGAGATGTTGGTGAAGTTGGCACCACCTCATAGCCAAGACCATACAATGGGGAACACTAAAACATATAATACCGGTACATCAATTAGGCTAGAAACATTTCATGTGGCAATGGCAACTTAACCTTGCCAATTCTGGGGTAATCCGACAAGTGAATCGTAGACAATCAGCAAAAATTATCTGAAATAAGAGTCCTTGGACTGATCATGATTCACCCGCCCATGAAGTCAGCAGTATTGGCAAGGTTGCTTTAGAATAACTCTAGTAGGGGTGGACCGTGGATATGCGATTCCATAAAATTTGAATCTGAACCCAATCCTTAATGGATTCAAGTTTGGATTTGGTTCTACATTTCAGATTTTTAAGTACCTACCTAGGTGGTCTAGATTGTAGAGAAGGTAGGACTGAGTAATGAGAAATACGTTTTGCAAGTTTTTACTATGGAATTAAAATCCACCATCAAAATGAAAGTTTGACACAATATTCTTTTAGGTAGGCCTAAGTAGGACTAATTGGCTTTTAAATTAACTTTTGTTCAAAAATATATTTTGACTCACTAGATACCTCTATTTCTAATGCTAAAGGGCCTATCTATTCACTATCAAAGATTCCCTACTCCCTTACCTATTCATGAAATTTCCTAGATTTCAATTAAAAAACAAAAACATGAATTCACATACCCCAAAAA
The DNA here is from genome assembly GCA_024449915.1 of Sweltsa coloradensis. Classification (NCBI taxonomy): domain Eukaryota; kingdom Metazoa; phylum Arthropoda; class Insecta; order Plecoptera; family Chloroperlidae; genus Sweltsa; species Sweltsa coloradensis. The sequence goes on along the minus strand of JAMZAV010000210.1, from coordinate 707,275 downwards.
CTTTAGCAGGTATATTAGGTCCTACAATAGGACTACCTAGTCTGCTGTCTTAGTCTAGGCCTAACTACATAAAGGCAGGTTTCTTACCGGGTCATCCCCATCTGGAATTGAAACGACATCCACTACGGGGTCAGGTATTCTTCCTTCATAGCGATGTAGGAAGTCTTGAAAGTCTGGAGTCTTCACGTAAGAACCAGACATATTGTAGTTTTCGAGTAGAGAATAATAGCTTTGAACTTCGCTGGGACTTTGAAGTAAACTAGTAACTTGTGGGCACAGAGAATTGCTTGAAGAGTTTTCAGGGTCAGGTTCTACTTCTTCAAATGAAGAAGACCAACCTAAGCGGCCAGTCAAGGAGTTACCGAGGCTGGAAGCTGGATCTTCCTGGAGCACTGGAGCAGGTGCCGCAGATATTCCCGGAATGTCTGTTGGACGAGCACTTGTAGAAGCTATCGGTGCCATCGACTGAGGAGGAGTGTCAACCGGGGTGCCGAGGATAATTCTCAGAGCTTCTTCTTCATTTAATGAGTTAGAACCTATTGCAGATCCGGGAATCAAAGGTGGTGTACGAGACTCGGGCGAAATCTCTTCCGGTTCTGAAACACGCATGGTGCTTGCGACGTCAACTCCCGCAGCCACGGGACATGTACCCAACGGTGGTGTCCATAACCCCGCCAGCAATAGGGGCTGGTTTGTCCATATGTTCAGTAAGCTCGAGTTGCAAGCTAGGGCAAATGGATAATTGTCTACACCTTCTAACAGCCGCTGAGCAACATCCAATAGTTCAGAGTCTCTAATAAAGGCCCAGGCATGGTAATACGGCTTCAGAGCACTCCCTTCACGTCTCATTGCCCCCAAGTAACTGAACAATAGACCGTCGTTGAGTGCAAGACGAAGCCAAGCCCGGCTTCTGCCAACGTCTGTAGTAACCAAAAACAAAGCATTGACTTGATCGATGATTTCACGATGAGAAAAGACCAGCAGGGGCCCCCAGAAAGTCGGCTCCGGTCGCTGATCGACGTCACCTCCGATTGCCTGGGAGACTCGATTCATGAAGGTGTCTTTAAGGCCGTGAATGAAGAGAGCTTCCAACACTGTACACAAAGAACTAGTAACGTCATCTGTGCCCAGAGGTTCAGCCCGGTTCTCACCACTAGCCTGACTTAGTTGAATCTCCTTGACACTCGACGAGAGTTGAGATGTGAGGGCTTCCTTCACTGCTACTTCACGCCCACTGAACAGAGCAACGTTTCGCAAAAATGAGTTCATTGTAAACTGTAAAGAGCTTTTACTTGGCACTGAATATTATCTGTTACATAGCAATGTGCAATTATCAATCTCAAACAGATTCTTGCAGTTCATTTACTTGAACAAGGTTAAATTTGTCAAGAACCGCTTTTGTGTTAGCAAGTGCAGAACCAGGTCGTAGAATTAGGTATTTTCCAGGCACACTAAGATCAACTACAGTAGAACCTTCCCGCACTGCACCTACAAGACCCCCATCGAATACAGCTCCAAGATGTGTCCACAAAATCTTGAATTCTTCAGGAAGAACACAACTAGGTTCATTACTTCGATTAGCACTAGTTAAGGCTAACGGCGAGCCCAGAAGTTTAGTTACTTGTTGAATGAATGGATGATTTGGAATTCTGATACCCACTTTGCTGGTGTTCGGGTTTAAATGGGGATTAAGTTTTGATGTACGATTCAACACTATTGTCACTGGACCAGGAAGTAGAGTTTTGAGTAAATTAGTGGGTAGTGTCCCAATTTGTCCCCAAATTTCAACATCTTCTATCTTTCCGACACATATTGCAAGAGGTTTGTTATTGTCACGAACTTTGATTTCGTAGAGTTTACATATGGCCGCAGTATCTTGCGCAACTGCGGCCAAACCATAAATAGTGTCCGTAGGCAAAGCAATTACATTGCCTTCCTTTAACAATCGAACAGCCAAGTGTATTTCATCCTGGCCAATCCCATATACTGACATTGATCGCATCCAAAATTGCTTTAACCAGCTTGAATTCAGATACAAGCCCAAGTGCATGAGACAGGTGGGCGTGGGGTTTAGGAAGGGTTAGGGAAGGTATGCCTACACAGTATAGGTTAGGAAAAGTAGGCCTAAAACAGGATTGTTAGTTAGCATCAACACTTGTAACACAGCTCGTGATTCTAGCCGAAGGTTAGATTTAACCTAGGGTTGAGTTTGGCCATACATTTATAGGGACTAGGGCCTAGGCCTAGCCCTAGGGCTTAATGCCAGCAGCCAGGAGTAAGATTATAGGCCTAGCCTAGGCCGTAGATAGTTGGACAGGCCTACCTATGTATAATAGGTGTCTAAGGATAAGCCTTCTTAGCCTAATGTATTTCCACACCAGGATTGGCTAGGTTCTGCACCGCGGGTCAAAAGTATTGGCCTAGGCTGGCCTTATGCCCGATGTCCTTAGGGTTAGCTCAGGCGTATTTTCACACGCGGAACAAACATAGAATGTGACCCGATGAAGGAATGATAGTACACAGATTTAACACCAGAGAAACACCATTTTTTAAACAAAATATGTAATATAGTTTTACTATTCAACGTTAATTACGGTTTGATGAAACAAAGATGATTAACAAACTTCAAAAATAGGCCTGTCGAATGAAGTGACAATATCCACGGACATTTTCATATGGTAACACTTCACAGCACTCTAAACGCGTCATCACAAACTTCCACAGCCCCGTACCTGCCGTGGGCCGCCGCGGAAAGTTTAAAAGGGTGTTTCCAAAGCACACGTATGTCCAGAGGTGTTATGCGGGTTACGGCGTATGTTTTTATGTTTTTTTATTATATACAGACCCCACCATTGTATAAAAGTGTGTTTTTATACATTATATATATTATATTATTCAACAAACATACTTATTTTATTATCTTGTATAATATACAACCATATTTTTCATTTTATTTTTATTTTTATCCAAACATCAACATTATCTCCATATCCTATGTTTGACTTTTTATAAATTACTGTCAGTATCATAAGGTCCTATCAACTAAAATAAATGTCTAATTTTAGATTATGCTTTTAATCATAAGACTGTATCTGTATCTCTACTGTAGATAGATAGATCTACAAATTAGATTAGAAATGTATCTACTTTTGATTAGCTATTACTTTTTCTATTTAATGTGTAAAGGTAGGTACTTTAAATATTTATTATTTACTTCCTACTTCCAATAAGCCTACTGCATAGGTCTCGTAGCTGCATCGCCATCTTAAATAATATATTTTAATTTCATTTGAATACACCCACACACAGAGCTCTGGCTCTAGGTGGGTATTCTTCTTCTTGGCCTACTATGGGCCTTAACCGGCTAAATATGAAATGTATAACTAGGAAGCTTCGCAAACGCTTTTTCAGGCGCGTTGTGGGATGAACGTAATTGTTTAAAAACGAAAAAAAGTGTAAAATGTTATTTTCATAAGAAATAATTATTCGATTACGCTCAAATTTCACACGAATATATAAATTGATAAAATTAAAGGGGCTATAAAGTCAAAAAATTATTTTTTACCACATGATCTGTAGCACAATACTACACTTAAATGACAGTTTAAAAAATTATATCTTGTAACTGTGATTTAACACGAATTTTTCATTTTTTTTATCCAGAAATGTGCAAAAATTAGTGTTTTGGGAAATTTCTTAAATCGGCTTTAACCTGCTTCTTTTTTGGTCCACATAGATACTAGAGCATAGTACCAATCTAAAATGCCCATTTTTTACATCGAGTCTTGAAACTGTGCCAAAATATACCCTCAAACATGCAAAAATATGCATCCCAAAATCACACCCCATCTTGGTAATCAGCATATTTTGACCGAACTACTTGCCCAAATTACAAAACAAAATATAGAAAATTTACAGAAAAAGCTGTAGAGTACGTCAATAATGGCCAATATTTTTTTGGATCAAAATCCTCCAAGGTCACGGGGCATAAAGATCGTCCCCATGTTATTTCTTATGGGAGATTTTTGCCGATGGGACCTAGCTCGAAAAATGTCATGTTTGACAATTTTTTGGGAGGTCATGGTGGCCCCAATAATTTTTCTGTTCATTGCTAAATTCATTACTAGTTAGCCTGAATGAAATATATTTTTCGAGTTTAGCGCTTAAATACCCCTTTAAGGTTCTGTCAAAAAATTATTGCAATCGGATAAAGCATGTACGTGTTATAAGTTGAAGAAACTGAAAATAAAAAAAAATAAAAAAAATTGCAATTATTATGAGAAATCATTTTTTTGATTGCGCTCAAATTTCACACGAATACATCAATTCATAAAATTAAGATTCTGTGAAAAAAATCATTACAATCGGATAAATCATGTAGGTGTTATAAGTCGAAGAAATGTAAAAAATCGAAAAAAATCGTAAAATTGCGATTTTCATGAGAAATAATTTTTCGATTGCGCTCAAAAACGTGACAGTACTAAGTTCAGAGATTTCAAAGGCCTCCACAAAATTTCATCGTAATTGGAGTATCGGTTTAGCCGGAATCGTGTTAACAAACAACCAAAAATACAAAAAAAGAAGAAAAAACATTCCGTATTTTTTTCTCCAGTGTAGTGAAATGGAATCTTCGCTTCGGTCGCTACGCTTTTCCAATTAAGTATTTGAACTGGTGATGAATAAAGACTTATCTGTTGTAACAGATTGGAGTGCTTTAGTATATAAGCAATCAAATGAGAAATAGGGTTCAAGTACCGTACTTATATGGATTCTATTTGAATACTTTTTGGCCCAGATGTTCCAAATAACAATTGGTTTCGACTCTCAAGGTCAGGAACAATTTCTAAACAAATGATAAAAAATACTCCAGCCGTACATCCGACGACCAAACACAATACAGTGCCCAGAATGACCATGTCCACTGTGAAAATATGACCGCTTCCTACATTTTGAACGTGCTGCATTGCAACGCTTTTTCAGGCGCGTTGTTGGATGAGCGTAATTTTTTTTGAACGAAAAATAGCGCAAAATTGCAATTTTCATGAGAAATAATTTTTCGATTACGCTCAAATTTCACGAGAATATATTAATTCATAAAATTAAGGTTCTGTGAAAAAATCATTACAATCGGATAAAGCATGTAGGTGTTATAAGTCGAAGAAATTTAAAAAATCGAAAAAAAATCGTAAAATTGCGATTATCATGAGAAATAATTTTTCGATTCCGCTCAAATTTCCCACGAATATAATTCATAAAATTAACGTGCTGTAAGAAAATTACAATCGGACAAAGCATGTAAATGTTATAAGTAGAAGAAATTTAAAAAATCGAAATAAATCGTAAAACTGCAATTTTCACGAGAAATTATTTTTCGATGACAGTCAAATTTCACAAGAATATATTAATTCATAAAATAAATGTTCTGTGAAAAAATAATTTCAATCGAATAAAGCATGTAGGTGTTATAAGTCGAAGAAATGTTTTAAAAATCGAAAAAAAATCGTAAAATTGCGATTTTAATGAGAAATAATTTTTCGATTGCTCTCAAAAACGTGGCAGTTAAGTTCAGAGATTTTGAAGGCCTCCAGAAAATTTAATCGCAATTGTAGTATCGGTTTAGCCGGAATCGTGTTAACAAACAGCCAAAAATACAGAAAAAAAGAAGGAAAAAAACAAAAACATTCCGGATTTTTTTCCTCAGTGTAGTGAAATGGAATCTTCGCTTCGCTCGCTACGCTCATCCAAGATGACAAAACTCTTGTTCCATTTCAACATATTATTGTGCATCTGTGTCTTCTATCAGCAGATTCAGAAAAAGGGTTTGTCTTGAAAACATATCCATGCGCTTTTATCGGAAACAATTTTGATGGTATATAGCTACTTTCACTTTTCAGAACACGTATTGCATGTACATCAGTTTCTTCTTTACAAATTAAAAAAAAAATGCAATTTTGTCAGTCATCAAAATGAGTGAAATATCTTATCTACTCAATTAAGTCAGTGGCACATTTTAGCTGATGGATCCTATCACATACTTTGTGCTCAATATTTTTTTTTTTTTATTTGCGAGCTTGCAATTTTAGCAGTGTCATAATACGATGCGGGCATCAGAATACGGTATTAGTATCAGTGTTTGCAATTTACCACAACATAACAAGTATATGTCGGTACACCCCGTGCCAGCAAACGTCAATTTATTTATTTATTTATTATTATTATTTATTTAACGTCTATCCTATTCAGTTATAAAAACTGATTTACAAAGGAGGACAACTAAATAAATCTAATCACATAGATGCAGAAACAACAATAAATTATATTTTCGTAAATATTTGAAATAGTAGCATTACAACAACAATGCATTAAACACAAGAATTTTGGTAACAAATTGAATGATATTATATGCATTTAATGAATGAATCAAATATAAAAAAGGGTGGAGAATGAAAAGAAAAGAAAAGAAAAGAAATAAAAAGAAAAAAAGGAAAAAAAGGAAAAAAAACATTAAAAAAGAAAAACGAAAAGAAAAAAACTGATTTATTAGACGATCCCACTCAAACGAATATGAGGTTTGCCAAAAATCAGGAACAGCAAATCAGGGAGTATAATCAAACTTTTGCGGAAGAAACCACCGAACGCGAAATCTTTATTCTTGGGTTCAATCTTCATTTTTGTGTTCAAATCTTGACTCATATATATAATTATATCAGATATATAATTATTTAAAAAATTTCATGTCAAACTGATCACAGCAATGATACAGGACACCTAAATCAAGTTGCAAGCTCCATCAGTGGGCGGCAACCAGACAATCTAGGCAGAAAAATATAGTTGAAAATACATTGTTTATATCATAATCAAAGCAATAATGAACAAATAAAGAGAAAAGCAAAATCAATTATAAGAGCTTATGAAGGTAAATTAACATTACACAAACACACAGACAATAACCTACAAATAAATAGTAAAAATCAATTTTTTGCTCTTTGATTCATTATCATTGCTTCAATTTTACTTTTAAATTGTATAATTCCTAGATCAGTAAAAGTCGTAGAACGTAAGATATTACAATAATATTTCAAAATACATAGGAGGGCCTACCTCATTACATAGTTGAAGGTAAGTGTAAGCCATAGTTAAAAAATCAGACGTTCAAATTGTATAGACTTTGTGGAACCTTGCAAGTTATAAGTTATATTAATTAAAGTTGAACATTGGGAGATTCATCAACCCCAAAATTAATCAAAAATAGTTTTGGTCTTCTCAGTAACTATCTGATGTTCCTCCTACAGTGTAAGATAGAAGGGGCAAAACAGTTAGTGAATTCTTCCAGTCGCCGACAAGGTAATCCAATCAAGTTCTTATTCCATAGCTACAAATGTGCAGTTTAATACATATTTTGGCGTCTACAAAAGACTCCAAACTGGTCAACCAGGTTCATCACCTACATGAGGAACTAGTTACAGGCATGACAATCTGAAACTTAACAAGATTTTGACTTTAGACCGCATATTATATTTGTTATTTTATTCTAAACAGAAGTCTGCCAGGTAAGACTTAGGAGTAGGAAATACTGTACCTACCTATAGCACTGTATCAAAATCTTCTTTTTCTTTTCATATTCCAGCATTTTTGGCTTACTAGGTCATTATGCATATTCTGGTTTTCCTGTAGACAGGCCTCCTTTCCTCATAGTTCATGAAAGGTGGACGGGGATCAAGTTGAAAATCTCTTCAAATGCTCTCTATTGTTCTTTGCTCCAACCGAGACTTAAAGCACTTTTATCTGTGATTCCTGTCCGATATAGTGCTTTCCAAGACGAACATATCCTGTTTAGAGTCTGTCTGTGCGACAGATATGTTCGTCTATTTCCGTGATGTTTGATGTCTCCAGTAGGTGTAGTTATCTTTTGCCATAACTTTATATCTTTCCCTTTATTGATCCACTCTTGGTTGCTGTGCTAGGTAGGATATGCCTGTACTGACGAATGTGACAGATTCTTGACTATCTGCTTTCTACTAAAATGTTTTATTGTGGTGTGATGAAAGGAATGCCAAAAGGCTCCTATCTCTAAAATGTTTTATTGAGTTATTTTCATTTATAATTGTTAGGCACCCAGCACCCAGTAGTCCGTTACAATCAACTTGCATTGCAAACGATTCAAATGAATACAATATTTACCATTGGCTGGTACAGCAATAAGTAAAGAGCGTAAAGAATCAACTATTTAGCAAAAGGAAGGCACAGTGCTAGCTTTGGTACAACTGCCAGTATTTACATTTTCAGATGATACAGTACCTATTAATAAATAAACAACTAACACTTACATGCTTTTCATGGTATACGTAAGCGTACTTGGTAGGCTATATAGTACTATTACCCAGGGAGCCAAGGATGTGGACGTGGTGGGACCTTCCCACCCCTACCCAACTTCACAGTTGAAATAAGGTTAGATATTGATTGAATATTTATTATTATTATAATTATTATTATTATTTATTTCAACAAATCAAAATACAGAGTCAACTTAAAATAACCTGATCTTGGATGGCAAACATATAACCTATAGGTTCAGCAAACAAATTTAGCTGATGGATTCTGTTTGGGTATCTTTGCCATGAAGAGTCTTAAAAGTTCACAGATTCATCTTCATCTGCATAAATTATAAATTTGAATAGTAAAAAGTCATCATTTTCATTAGCAATTTCATACAGTCATTTTATACACTATATAAATATATAGTGTTTCACCTTGGTTTCATAGTAGGCGACTATAATGCTGTTATGATGGTACTATAGACAGTACTAATTATAAAATTGGAGGCACTTTTTAAATTTCTGTCTATAATATAGTACCATCAAATGCATAGTAATATATTTATATATTTTACATTTTAACATTTATTTTTTGTTACCCATCAGGCCATCACTTTCCATGGCAAGAAGTATTTCTTAGATAACAATTTACATTACAGATGTTTACAGTTAACACTAAAACATAATACTCTATCAATAATGCACTTCAATACATAATTTGAAATGGCCCATATTTCTAGTTTCAATGGCTATGTAAGTCATCATTTTGCATTGTATTATGGTTGGTTTATAATACATTAAAATTGCTTCTTACTTCTTAGATACCATGCGACAAAACACCTTGTGGCTTTGTACGGCAATGTTGTGAAGGATATTTAGAATATTTAATTAGCTTACACTGAATTGTCATTTAGTCAGAGGAATGATGTGCATAATGTGAGAGAGTACAGAACGAAGAAAATATAATCGTACTATATAAATGCTATTATTATCATTATTATGCTTTAACAATATTGACTACTAATGGTAATTCATGATAGATCCAATAAAATTAATACTAATACACAACTAAAATTAATGCTATTGTTGCAGGACTCGAAACATTGGTGAAGGCAGTGTGCAGCTTGACCAGTTTCTAATTGCTACTAATAGTAGCACAGAGATCTTTTATAACAATCAGTGGTGTGTGGGTACCTAAAATTTCAGTCTGGGCCGGGCATTTGGGGGCCGAACTAATAGTCATAAAAAGGTACCCAATTTTCAAGGGGAAAAACAAATGATGGATAGGCCAGTCCATATTTAGCATTTATTCTTATTATTTGGCATAGTTTGGGTCCTGCTGGTCGTCGATATGACAGAAAAGCATACTAGAAGACAAGCACGACCCATATAATGCACCCTTTTAAATCAATGAGTTGGAGTATGCAATGAAAAAGCTGAAGAGGAAATCACCGGGAGTGGATTAGATACACCCAGAATTTATAAAAAAACTTTATGAACAAGATGAATGAGAAATGAGTCAAGAAGGCAATTTTAAACTTGTGCAATTTAACATGGCAGGGTACCGTAATATACCGGATGGGTGGGGAAAGGCTGATGTTTCACCAATACTGAAGCATAACAAGGATGGCAGTAGATAAGGTAGAGAGCTACCGGCTTATTTCCCCAACAACCATGATGGCCAAGCTTATGGGACAAACAGTGAACTTCCAATTAAAATCCAATCTGGAAGCAAACAATAAACTCGCACCACATCAAGCGGGCTTTGCAATACCAGACGAACGATCGATCAAAACAGCAAGGAATTAACATTGTAGCTGTCTACTCTGATGATACTGACATACATTGACTTTAAATCAGCAGTCGATCTTGTGGATCGTAATAGACTCACACAAAAAAGGGGAAAAAATAGAAATACCAGAGAACATAGTGTGAAGAACAAAAATGTTTTGAATCAGCAATTTATACGGTATAAGGTTTATTTATAAGGTTTATAAGGTAAGGTATAGGACTAATACCAACAGGTCCCGCTACAGAGAGACTAAGACTGGAGTGCCACAAGATGCTGTTCTAAGCCCAACACTCTTTATCACATATATACATAAAGTATAATATGAAAGAAGTGAATTGAAGCTAAAAATGGATGCAGATGATGTGAAGACGGTGTATGACTATCACACACTTGGACAAATGTTGTCCGAGTTTAAATTAGAGTATGGAAATGGGACCATCATCAAAGAAGAGAACCCATGTTACCTGAGTATGACAATGGATCAGAAAATGACAGGTCTAAGCAAATAGAGAAAATGTGTAAAGGTACAAAAATCAGACTTATACTAATGAAAAGGGTACCCCGAGTGAAGTATTTCCACTAATACTCAGCATACATTAGACCTGTGCTTGAGTACGGAGGTGTATTACTCACTACAGCACCTAAGAATGCACGAGAGACCCTGGATAGAGTGCAGAGCCAGGCACTGAGGATTGCAACAGGAGCAGTGAAATCAACACCTATCTCTGCAATGGAGGCACTAACCAACATAAAGCCTTGGAACTTAAAAGATGTATGGCGGCTGGCAGACATGAAAAGTTGCTTAGGCTGGATGAGGAGATGTGGAAGAGGGTACCATATGAGAAGCACCTTTATAACAGAAGAAGAGATTAAGAATCATTAGTAAGAGAATTGAACTACCAAAACCAAATATGAGAGTGGCCATATGTTGGATCTACAGCACGTATTGACTCTGGATGGGTTGAGAGAAAGAAAAGTGAATACAACAAACAAGATGTAAGAAGACGTACAATTGACTACATAGGAGATAGCTGTAAGGCTGCTAAGGCCATATTATGAAGCAAGAGAGGCAGTTGATTCCAGCATATTGTGAAGTGTACTCCATGGAGCAGTTCCTTCAAGATCTGGATCTTAAATAAATGATAGAGGTGATTAGGGGCCTGGGGTACCCAGACTTGAGTTTGAACACCATATTTTGTTGACCTTGTATTTTGACTATAGGCATTGTATTATGTTTTTACTTTTTATTGCATTATTGACATGTATTCATCAGGCTACACAATATTTTTTTATTGTCTTTGTTTTACTTGTATGTATTACTGTGACTTGAAAATAAATTACTGAAATTATCGAGAAGGCAGATTACCTGGCAAAGAGAGGCATCAAAATGTCTTAAGTAGTAAATAAAAACATCAACAACATCAATATCCAGCAGTATAGGCACTATAGTAGTAGTATAGGCACTTATAGAATTTTATTTCATTACTATTGTCATTTCACTCACAGATTATTTTGTTTCATCATTCATTATTGTTATTATTTTGACCTCAACTATGAGCTTTTATTGTACTGATTAACTTGTGTTATAAATAAGCCATGTAACCAATGTAATAAGCATTTTCTTGTGAATAAACATTTTTCTGATTGATTGATTGATTGATTCATCTTATTCTTAGCACAGCAATCAGGAGGAAAATGCAAAAAGAGTTGCTTGATATAGGGAATGACCGAATGACAAAGTGTGGCAGAGATACTACTGAAAGTGTCAAACATCACGGAAATAGACAAACAGCTACTGCACAGTTAAAACTCAAAACAAGACATGATCTGCTTGGAAAGCACCTATATCGGATAGGAATCACCGATAGCAGTACTTGCAGTCTCTGTGGGAGCAAAGAACTAGAATAGAGAGCATCTGACGAGATGTTGGAAGACTAAATGGAGACCATTCCACCTGGAATGAACAAGAAAAAAAGGCCTGTCTCTACTGGAAAACTAGAAATGCATGATAGCCTAAATCGAACCGTAAACATTCGGTTTCTGGTTATTTTCGGTTTGTAGTATTTTGGTTCAGGGCACTTTAGAATCACTCTGTCTCAAAATCGCCAAAAAGCCACATCTTAATTATAAATAAGATGTAAATTTAAACAAATAAAGTAAAACCCACAAACAAATGACACACATTTTTTATTATTTTTTAAAATAGAATAAGATAAAATAAATATTATTTTTAGAAAATACTCACACATTTTCACACACAAACGTCAACACATTTTTTTTTTAAATAAAATAAAATAATTCTTGGAGGGAGAAAATCTAATTTAAAAAAATTTGGTTCACTTTCTGTTTTTTTTGTTGCAATATTGAAATCAAATTTTGAATCAAAATTAATTCGTCGTTATCGTGCTAACTAGGCCCTATCAATATTTTTTTAGTTCCAGCTTGTGACGTCATGGGTGGCAGTACAGTTTTTATTTTAAAGCCTGTGTACAAAATGCCAAACAATAAATATCAAGCCAATAGAAAATGAATTGGAAGAAAATTACATTTAACGATTCTTAACAACTGAAATTATTAATTTCAACACATAAAATAAAACACGCACACACATTATGACACATTCACACAAATATTTTTTTGTAACATAAAATAAGCCACATTCATTATCCACTTCTACTACACGCAACATTATAATGGCAATCTTTTCCTCTACCGAAACCGATCCAAAAACCCGAAGCACTTTACTACCCAAAGTTGAACCCGACCCGACTGTCCATACCTCTACCCACACATCACTAAGAACAACCAGATTTTGTTTACAATTTTTCAATGGAAGTTAGCATAAGTTTCAAACAGTTCCAGATATGTGTTTGCTGCGTGGTACAGCCACTCGAACTGTATCTGCAACATAAATAAGAAAAGCTAGTAGTATCTGAAATAAGATAAGTAGGAAGTACCGGTAGTGTATGTACACCATGGTAAAGAAGTAAATCAAGGGTAATCGTTAACCGACACTCACTCGGAAAATCTTGGATTTATTCTAAATGGCACCTTTAAAAGTTACACCAAGCAAACACTTAACAATACAAAAAGCTAGCCCCAGCAAATGGGCAATGAATATGATTTGACGGCTTGCCATGTGATTAGAAAAACTGGCCCTAATTGATTTCTACACTAGAAATAAGTCTGCGCTAAGGTTATGCAGGGTTTGGTAAATCCATGAATACATACATACATTGTTCTAATATTAACTACGCCCTGGGCCCAGAGTATAAAAGTCCCAATAGACCAAATACTAAAGTAAAATAGGGCTACCAAGTTTTCCCATGGTCTGTTACATGACGTCAGCGAGTGATGGCTCTGTGAATATAGCCAGAACGAACCAAATATTCACGAGCGAGGTCGATAACGGTAGGTATCTTCCAGACCCCTTGATTTAAATATGAATGCGGGTGTACATAATGATATCCCTTCGTAAAATAAATACAAAATATAATTATGATTATTTTGAAAATAAACCATACACTAACACAATAATAATAAATACACATTTAAAAAACAGTAGTGATTTAATATAAAAAAAAGTAGAAGATACCCTTAGAGTACAGTATTAAAAAAGATCAACAGATATAGCTTAAGCAAAATGCGCAAGAATCTGATACAGGAGGTCCAGGATTCGAATCCCGCAATCTGGATGCCTGAAAGAAAGATTTTTCTGAGGTTTTCTTAAGTCGTCAGTGCAGGAATTGAGTCCTCTTACACAGCCTTAGGGTTGGAATTATCCAACTGCAAAAACAACTAGTTCGACAACTGAAGAGGACTTCCAAATTGTGCTTGCAATGGGCAGGTTTGCCACAAGAAATTTAGTATTAAAAAGTATCATTAGCGTAGCCCTAGCAGCATTCGAATATATAAGATTTAAAAACTATAAAATAAAGTAGGTTACAGAAAGGAAAAATGAAATAAATATTTGTTTTACATAGGCCGCTTCGCGAATGCTTTTTGCAGTCGCGTTTATGGACGAGCATCTCATTTGTATATAGGTACATGTGTGTACGTGTTATGTAATGCAAGGTGACCGACAGCAAGCCTGCGACTCAGTGAGAGACCGAAGACCTTCACTCACCTCGTCGTGCCAGCCGTAGAGAGGGTGCTTGGCGGCGAGGTCATTTCGATCTCTCATTGCCTTAAAAGTACAATTTTTATGAGAAATATTTCTTCGATTCTACCAAAATTCAAAACATATCTAAGTTTAATGATTTTGAACATTACCAACGAGTTTTATTTGATTGCTTTTGGCGCAGTGGAGAGCCAAAAATTACGAAAAAATCGAACAAAGTATCAAAAAAAAAACGTATTCGATATTCATGAGAAATTCTTCTTTGATTGTACCCAAAAACGTGGCAGGTCTTAGTTCAGAGATTTTGAAGGTCCTTTCAAAATTCCATCAAGATCAGATTGACTGCTTGCGGGGTAGAGAGCTAACAAACAAACTAAGAAAAAAAAACAAGTTGGGGGAAGTGAAATTGAAGTCTTTGATAAGCTCATCCAAAAATACAAACAAATTATCCTCAGAATGAATTCTCTACAGTTTAATCCCACAGTGACAGAATTTGGCTCCTGATTTAACCACACTCGCCTTACCTCGGATGATACAAACTGCTTCCTGTTGTGCTTGACAATCCTGACGGCGTGAAATACATCACATTCTTGTTCCAGTTTCATCTTCTCGATGAGGAAGGCCAGGGCCAAGAACAGACCACATGCTTTTGCCCCGTCACTGAAATCACAAGCGCCATGATACATTGATAGATACATTAGCAAAAAAAGAAGCATCCTATCTCTTTATGTCATTCACTTGATCCAGCCTTTTGGCATTCCTTTCAAACACATAGGCCTACCATTTAACATTACTAGGAAGCTTCGCAAACGCTTTTTCAGGCGCGTTGTTGGATGAGCGTAATTGGTGCATTGAGCTGCCATGTGTTATGCAGATGGTATTTAAATTGATTTCGTTTTCCCATTGCTATGGCCTGCAAGACACGCTTGGTAATATTGTTTTAATTTTTACGATGACGACATGAGGATCAGGGGCCCACATTACATTACACACTACATTACAATCGAATAAAGCATGTAGGTGTTATAAGTCGAAAAAAAAAGCGTAAAATGCGATTTTCATGAGAAATAATTTTTTGATTGCGCTTAAATTTCACACGAATATATGTGAAATATGTGTGAACTCACTAGCAGGTGACGATGATTGGACGGTCCCCACTGTATACCCGCTCGGTCTCTTGCCACAGTTCCAGTAGACCCGCTGGCTTGGGCAGACTGTCGCTAGACTTCCAACCAATCAGATGAAGCATCGTCACTTGCCACTCAACAGCCTCGGATTCCTGAAATAAATTAAAAACACATTAACAATGAGATGACAAATAAATCTGTTTAAGGGAATCTACTAATTAAATTCAAGTAAGAACTCTATAAAGTTTCAATGCATTGCAGTATACTTTCTATTCAGTTAAATACTTCTTTTACTGGAAGTAGATGGAAGCAGTCACCAACCATGTAAGCCGTTGGGTTCCTTATCCAAACAAATTGTTAACTTAGCTGTTTGGCTACTCCGATCAATTATCTAATGGAAGAACATAAGAGATTAAGTTATACATATAGGTAATTTATTTATTATCGAATAACTCCATGTTATGGAAGGTAAGCCAATGTATTTTTTATGATGATTTTAAAGTACATACCAATACTGACAAAGTCATATGGGCATTGTATATTACACATAATTTTATAAATAATTCTATTTTAAATTAAATTTTAAAAATAAATATATGTAAATTGATGGTGCATAATACAATACATTGATACAACACAATTTAATTGGAATTCATGGGCCATGATTTGTTTGATACACATGGTATTTAGTAATATTTAGCTTTTCAAATGTATACATTTAAGTTATAGACAGTTATAGGCACCACTACTATCCAATATGAATACGTAGCAAAATATGCTGCAGTATTTCTATGGATGAGAAGTAATATAGGCCTACTTAATAAGTTATGAACATACCGATAACCACTGCATCTTTTCTACTTCTACTTGGGTACACCTTAGAACACCATCAAGTAAGTCAGCAAGTAGGCCAGGATATTGATGTGATTAAAATAAGTTATAATGGTTAAAAAACTCATAGTTTTTTTATTTTTTAATCCAACACCAGAAACATGTTATGAACATTGTTCTCCGTAGAGCAGGCCAACATCACGTGGTATTCCCAAAGTGGTCACCTACTCAAATACTGACCACGCCCGATGTTGCTTAACTTCGGTGATCAAACGAGAACCAGTGTATTCAACATGGCAAGGCCGTTGGCAAAGTTGAATTCTAGATTTTATTGAAAAAAAATAATTTAAAAAACATTTGCAACAATTGGTTTATTATATATGGATAACTAAATCTTGCAACAAACCTAACCTAAACCTACGCTAAACTCACACAATCACATTACACACTCACATACACTTACTCACTCAACACACACCCTCCTTCACTCACTCACACACACACACTCATCATACTCTCACACACTCACTCACTCACTCGCTCATTCGATCACACACTCATTCACTTATACTGATACTCTAACACACTCATTTACTCACTGGCTCACCCACTCACTCACTCACTCACTCACTAACTCACTCACTCACACTCACGCACACACACATGTGCACATATTAGAGACCCTCTAGCCACCCTTCACCCCCACTTCTTCTTTTTCTTCTTCTTCTTCTACTCTTCTTCTTCTTCTTCTTCTCTTCTTCTTCTTCTTCTTCTTCTTCTCTTCTTCTTCTTCTTCTTCTTCTTCTTCTTCTTCTTCTTCTTTTCTTCTTCTTCTTCTTCTTCTTCTTCTTCTTCTTCTTCTTCTTCTTCTCTCTTCTCCCCCCTACTCTACCCTCTTCTGGTCAACAGCTTCGTGGACCAGAATGATCAAAAAGGCAAAGCCGAAATGTCTCGCGACTATTTAGTGAGTAGTTTGTGACTTTGTGTATATTTTTGTCTTCAATGCCTCGTGGCAACAGATAATGATGATGTGTTCCACCACGGAACACATCTCTACAACTCAGGTAAGTTGTTTACTCATATCTCTATCCACTATTGATTATACCTAACCTGTTGGTATCTACCTATTATTATCAAAGTCAATCGACACCAACCTTTTCCTTCTTATGTTTTTTGTATCCTATCCTCTTTACTGTACATTATTATTATTTACTCTACATTATATTGGTTAAGCGAGATTCACTATCATGCTAATAAACTAGCTGTTATCAAGGGTCATCTATTGTTTTTCCAATTGAGCCTACAACTTGGCTTGGTCTGTGGTGTGCTCAAGTGACTGTAACTCCAGATGCTAGTAAAATAGCAGTATTTAAAACAGGGATTTGTAGGGGGTTAAAGGGAGTGATCCCAGCAGGGGGTCATATAGCTCCTAGATCACATGCTGGGGCTAGACTTCTATTGAAAAAAGCTAAAAAAAATCTTAAGAAAAAGAATACCTCAAAAATAATAAAAATAATTATTCCTCATCGTAATCCTAAGGTCCCCCTAAGGGCTTTACACTAAAACTAGCGATCACAGGACTCCCGCCTGACATGAAGCCGCAGATTGCGTTGTTGTACCTCAAACAATGTGTTCAACACACGAACAAAGTACATAGTAAAATTGTATACTAAATCAGCTGATGAACATCATTGCAAGCTCGTATCATTCGTGAAAGTTGTGCCAATGTCATCCCCTCATTTAGACACTCAAATTGAGGATATATTGAGGATTGCTGTCTCAAAACTGCCAGATAATTTGTCGAAGTATTTATTCAAGCTATCAAAACGGGCTTGCTTCTACATGAGGGACAACTTCGCGCTGCCGACGACATTCCTCGACCAGGCGCCACACGCACCCCTAATTGGTCAGCATCCAACCCTCGCTGACTTGTGCACTCTTGACAAAACCACCTGCTCGTGTCCCGCGTCTTCCTGTCAAACAACCCCTCCCACCCAGGGTTGTACCTAATGACAAAACGGAAACCTGTTACGCAATCTTGAACCTGTCTAGCCACGAGCTGTCGGACTTGGAGTTAGAAGTGCTTAACAAAGGCCTAACATTCGCCCCCCCCTCCCTCATTCGACCACTTTAAATTGGTAAGTGATGTTTTATCGATCGCACGGAATCTCCGTTTAAAACTGTACTTCAATGAGAACAAGCATGAATACAACATTAATACACACCCAGCAACCAATAAATTTAAACCTCCTTTAGATTGGAACCCAAAACTTCCCTCTGACCACCCATTACAAATTAACATAAACCACATAATGACACAAGTAGCATCTCCAGACTTCACAGAATTACAGAGAAGAGAAGTTGTCAAAAATGTCTAATCTATCCATTCAAGTACAAAAAGCCATCTTAAGTCCGCGAAAAAAAATAACATCGTAATTGTTCCAGCAGATAAAGGCTCCACGACTGTAGTAATGGACAAAGACGCATACATAGAGGAGGCGACCAACCGTGAGGTGAGACCACCTACAAATAACTGACAAGAGATCCTACAGCGAGTCACAAGAAACGGATTGTAACATTTTTAGAGAAGCACGGTCCCTCTCAAAACTTGAGTAACAACTCGATTAATCTTCTCACACCCGAGGAGTCCAGGACACCTGTATTCTATACTTTACCAAAAATTCACAAACCAAATAATCTTGGATGACCAATCGTATCATGTTTCAACTCTCCGACAGAACAAATATCAGCTTTTCTTCACTTCCACCTTGAAGATCATGTCAAGAAGTGACCATCTTACATCAAATACACCAACCACTTTCTCGAGCGTATTCAAGAGTTTAACAACACCCTACCCGAAGATGTTATCATTGTGACTGTAGATGTAACATCACTCTACACAAATATCCCCACAGAACATGGCTTGGCTGCGATGGAGTACTTTCTTAACACTCGTCCCGCGGATTCCGTACCAGAGATAGACTTCATCATCTCTTTGGCCGAAATGGTACTTAACAACAACAACTTCTATTTCCAGGACCACCACTACGTTCAAGTAAAAGATGCAGCTATGGGTACAAGAATGGCACATGCCAACCAGTACATGGGCAAAGTAGAGGAAGACTATCTGTCAACTCAAGAACACACACCCATCTGTTGGCTCAGGTTCATCGACAACATCTACGTAGTTTGGACCCACGAAGAGAAGTTACTTGACACTCTTCTAAACGACCTCAACAGCACCTATACGGCTATACCGTCAAGTTCACGTGGCAAATCGCTCACCATCACGTCACATTTCTCGACGTTGACGTGTACGTAGAAAGTGGTTCATTCTGCACGGACGCACATTTTAAGCCCACAAATCATCTCCAGTATCTACACTACGAGAGCTGGCACCCGCTCTACACCAAGCGCGCTTTACCCAACTCCCTCCTGACGCGGGGAAAACACAATACAGCACCGAGGAGGATCGAACCAAGTACTGCGACCGGATTACGCGGGCCTTCATCGACAGAGGATACCCGGAAAAATATGTCAGAAGACGAGTTGAGAACCCCACATCGAAAGGAAGCAGTCTGGTGCCAGACAACACTCTACCCCTCGTTATGCAATGGCACCCAGGACTTCACATTCTCAATGGCATCCTTAAGAGTGAACACCACATCTTGTCTGGCTCAACTAGGACACAAGATCTAATGCCAACCGTGCCCCGCGTAGCTTTCAGACGCCCCCCCAATCTAAAGGACCTTCTTGTTCAACGAGACCCTATGATTGGCACAAGTGGCGACGATAGGGAACCTGACGGGACCTTTCCGTGTAAAAGACCTCGATGCAAAACTTTAACACAAGACCTACCCCATTAGAGGCCATCACAACTGTGCCTCCACTGACGTCATCTACCAGCTCAAGTGTAACTTGTGTCCAGCTGATTACATTGGCCTCACGAGTAACCTTCTTAGCAACAGAATGGCTGGTCATAGGTGTGACACAGACACTCACAAGAAGCCGAAACCTGTACCCACTCACGCAGGAACCCATGGCCTCCGGTTCGACGACTGCTACACTACATGAGTAGTTCTATCGCTCCCGGGTGCAACCGACAGAGTTAAGGTCTATGGAGCTTGCTCATCAATGGATAACTAAATCTCGCAACAAACCTACCTTACTCACACAATCACACATTACACACTCACATACATTTACTCACTCAACACACACCCTCACTCACTCACACACACACTCATCATACTCTCACACACTCACTCACTCATACATACACTCACAAACACAAACACTCAAGTACACACACATGTGCACGTATTGGAGACCCTCTAGCCACCCTTCATCCCACTTCTTCTTCTTCTACTAGCCCCGTACTCTAACCTCTCCTGGTCAACAGCTTCATAGACCAGAACGACCGAAGAAGGCAAAGCCGAAATGTCTCGCGACTATTTAGTGATTAGTTTGTGTATTTATTTTTATTTGTGTTTCACTATGGCAGCCACCTCTACAACTCAGGTAAGTTGTTCACTCCTATCTCTATCCACATTGATTATACCTAGCCTGTTGGCATTTACCCATTATTATATAACTAGGAAGCTTCGCAAACGCTTTTTTTAGTCGCGTTGATGGATGAGCTTTTTTTAAGTTTTAAGTTTGCGTGTGATAACTTTACTTTTGCAAGTGCTTTGTTTTGCTGCAAAGTGCATATGCATTGTAGGTGATTGTTGTCAAGTTTCTATTGTTACTTGTCAATTGTTATTATTTACCGTAAAAAACTTATATTAAAAGCTTTATAAATATGGGTTCTGGCTAACTTTTTCAACTTTTTCTTTCAAAAGGTACTACATCACCATAACCTTAATGTCCATGTATAATATGAACATTGAAGCCCCACCCGTTTGGTCAAAATTGGCCCAAATGGCACAAAAATATTGCACAAAAAATCAAAAAACTTTTATAAAAGCTTTATTTCTATAGATTCTGGCTAACTTTTTCAACTTTTTCTTTCAAAAGGTACTACATCACCATAACCTTCATGTCCATATATAATATGAACGTTGTAGCCCCACCCGTTTGGTCAGAATTGGCCCACATGGCACGAAAATATTGCACAAAAAATCGAAAAAATTCGTAAAAGTTATTCATAAGAAATATTTCTTGGATTGTACCCAAAAACAATACAGCTCTAAGTTCAGAGATTTCGAAGGTCCCCTCCAATTTTCATCAAGATCGGATATGCCGTTTTCCAGGTAGAGAGCAAACAAACAGACAAAATTACAAAAAAAAAAAAAAAAACACCCGAGCTAATTTTTTTGGGGGGTCAGTGAAATTGAAGTCTTTGCTTTGCTCATCCAATTATATATGTAGGCCTATATATGGCATGTGGCAGTACTTGTGGGAGGGAAGAACAGAACAGAGAGCATCTGATGAGATGTTCAAGTCTTAAAGGCAAAATTGATGCCCTTCCACTTGGCATGAACTATCAGGAAAAAGAAGCCTGTCTCTACTGGAAAACCAGAAAATGCATGGCCCAGTAAGCCAAAAATGCGGGTATATGAAGAGAAGAAGTAGTACGTATTGGAAAAATTAAGAAACATGAGGTGTTGCAATCAGAAAAAATGTAATCCTAAAATATGTAGTATAGACTCACTAGGCCTAGTTTATTTTTTGTCTTTGAAGACAACAATATTATTACTTATTAGGCATATATTCACTAAATATTATACAAGTTAACGACAATGAAATTAATTCATATATTGTGCAAACAATTTGCACTTTGCATTTTGCAGTCAACATACATTTTATAACACCTACTGGTACCAGAGGTGCCAAATAGAAATAGGAATTTACATTTTACGTCATCAAATGTAACGAAACAGTAAGAAATATATCTCAAAGATTCGCAGAGCTCGGTTTCAATAACTTTGATTGATGAAATTTGTGGTTTTGGAAATGAGGTGAGGTGAGAGTTATCCACTCAGACCTGCATGCAACCCAACCCTGTGGAGGGCCCAAAATAATAAAATAATGATTTATGCAAATAGTAGTTATTCTCAGAGTTAAAGCATAAAAATAATATGATATTGTTATTAATTATTTAAATATATAAACAAAGAGGCAGGGATGTTTGAAGTTGATGCTTAGATCAGAAGCTGACAACCTTAATGATCTATTTAAGAGATCACAGCCTACCGTGCCACTCTGAATCATCAACAGGAACTGGCGCATGATCCAATGCTCGCGTTTAGTTTCCTCCTTCAGTATGATGGTGATGTTCGGAAGCGGTTTCATCACGGCGCCAGGGATCGGCCAGAACATGCACAGAGTCTGGGGAAGATAATATACGCATTACTTTCCTAGACAATACAATCTATTGCAGCATAAGATAATTTTATCTAGAAAGCCATATGTACCAATAATCAAATAACTATCTCAATTAAATTTTTGCTAGCCCAAAGGACATGTTAAAGTTAAAACATTAAAAAAGTTAAAAATCTTAATAGATATTGCCACCCTAATTAATTTTCATATTCTATGTAGAATGAGATATACAAGTGGTCAAAGGACACAGAGAAACAATTTGTAAATAAGTGACTTAGGTCCGAGGTCCCTTAATGTGATAAGGTATTATTCAAATAATAAGAACCAACTTTATAAAATAATGTTACAATGTACTATGTTGCTAACTTGCATATGATTCATAATTATATTGGTGGCACAACTTTCTTTTTCCTCCCTCCATTTTTTGCCCACCTCTTTCCCCCAAACCAGTTGTCTTGGTTTGTCATCTGCATAAGAACATTTGTCTGATAATTTGTGTCAAATGTCAAGAACCTTTTACAAAAATCTTAAATGTTATGACAACTAACTCAACTATTGTAGGAACGAGTGCATTTTCATTACACAAATGCTCCTAAAATATGTACCCATACACTTGCAATTGTCTCAGATCTCTGTACACTTATTTTCATGCTATATTTAAGTTTCATGGTAAATTTAGTGGATACATGGTGCCATATTCTATAATTTCATCAACTTTGGAATCCTCAAAAAATTTTGATGCAAAATTAAAAAATGGCCACCAAAAGGTGCACATATTGAGAGGCTGAGTTGGCTACCATCTCAAAAATGACTATCCGGGTAAATAGTACATGCTCAGAAATATTGGCGCCTCTGTACCAAAATGTATAATTGCTTCACATAAAGCTGGACTAAAGGAAGCATAACAACTTATAAGTTACTTTCCTCTAGTCTAGTTTTATGGTGTTATAGCTCGACCTTGAAACAACATACCTGGTCTGCAAGGTCGACCTCGTTCAAGGCCACCACCACCGACACCCTGTACTCGGCGACCAGCCTCCAGAAGTCTCCCGTGGTGGTGGCCAGGGGGAATTGAGTGGCAATAAACTGATCTTTGGTGCGAAATCCATCCACCGAGACTGCATTGATGTAGTCCGAAGTAGGATCGTTGATGTCCACTCTCGATAAGAACACACGTCCAGAAGAGCCTGGAAAGAAGAGTAGAAATTAACCCCTTAACTGTGGAATTTATTTTCAGAAGTTGTTCTTCCTCTGTGTATTAATTTTAAGGTAAAATACCCTTATTTATACTTGAGTTGAAACTTTTATTTCATTGCCATTTTTGCAAGTATCTCAATAATCTTTTTTGTATCATCACTGTAATTAATTAAATCATTCAGTTCACCCTCCAAACTATATCAGAATCTAAAATAACTGACATGTTCTGGATGTATAAAAACCCTTACGCGATGCCACTATGCATTGATGAAGCAACTGACTCCTATTCCCCTTAGGATAGCCTCGAAAAATCGATCATCTACCACCAACATAACAGAACAAAAATCTCTAGAATGAAGACCTCTGCTGCTGGCGATAATACGCGTATATATACGGCATACACAGACACACGAAGTGGGAAGTGTTGCGGCGCATATATATATGGCATGCACAGTACGGATGCCATTTAGCATGGACGTATATATACGGCATGAACAGATAAGGGGTTAATCGAACGCTTTTGTATTTGACAAGGTATTGCTTCTACAGAACTGAGAAGTCACAGAGCGGAGAATGCTACTATCTCCTACTCTGATACCCGGTCACGACAAGGATTGAGGCTGTGACTCACAGCCGTGATACTTTGCTTATTTTGCTCTACACAGACGCGGAACTCTTTCAAGGTAAGCTGTTGGCTCCTAGCCTCCTGTCAATCTTTCCCCACCCAACACTAAACCAACAGTGACATTTTGTTATTGGAACGCAGAAGGTCCCTGTGAAGATAAATACTTAGAACAGGGTTGATATCGGTCCCTCGGATGAGGACAAAGTAGACAAAGCCAAAGCTCTTTCAGATTGTAGTTGGTGTGAAGCTGCAGCCCTGGTTTGAGGTATATTCTGGTGTCCCCAAGATCTAAAAATGATGCCTATGCCCTGTATCATTTTACATTATAGACTTCACATTGCCAGTAACCAAAATGTAGAATCATATCAAAATAAAATAATAAAGCCTCTGGTATGACGCTACATTTTTCAACAAAAGTAAATCTATTACAGGTCTAGGGCACAAAACATATTACACAGTCATTATTTACATTGTGGGTCTATAAAAAACTTTCTATTATCTGGTTCCTATTTTATTTATTTATTTATTTATTTTTATTTACTTATTTAACGTCTATCCTATTCAGTTAAAAGCTCATATACAAAGGTATATTATCCATATCTCATCTCAATCCAATCCTTGAACAATAGGTTACATTCGTACACAAGCACAGAAGAAGTGTGAGAGTAAAGAAGGTTCCCATCAATCTTTTGTCCATCCAATTACTGAATTTTTCTAGAAAAAATTTCAACCCTGAATAGTGAATAGTTAATTGTAGTCGACACATCACAACAAAATTATTTCCTAACATTGTTAGGAAAAACAAGGTTATGCAAATGCGATTATCATTTCAACTATAGTGGTCCCAACGAAAGAATGCAGATGGCTTGAAATTGTTTTCCCAACATAACAGCTTAGTCAACTGTATTCACACTAGCTCAGAGTGGTTCTAGCACACGAAGGAACTCCGTGATCTAGCAGAGATAATTTTTGGTTGCGTTGGTAAAAGATATTTCTCTTTCATACACAAAGGCGACATTCCATTTACCGCCCATTCAAACTACCCCCACCACTATAAAGCATCTGCATTATTTCGTTGGAGCAAATATAATAGGATGCCAGTACTAATGGATGGTCAAAGTTTATTAAGTAATTTTTAAATCAATATCTAGGGCGACGGTCGTTCGCCCGCAGCCAAGCGCACGCGAATGCTAGAAGGCGATGACTAACTCGACTCTGTTTACAGCTACCCGAGTTGGGGGGTTTTCAGCTATCTGCACACGCCGTCCCGAAAGATTTACAATCTTGAAACTCGGTATATGACCTGATATGTGGTCCATGACATACCAAAAAAAAAAATCAGACCGATCCGATAACCCGTTCTGTGTTAAAAAAGTGCGTAAAAATCGACTAAAATCTTTCGGCTGGCTGGTTGGGGGGGGGGGGGGGGGATTCTGCCAGAGAGGGGAATAAAAGCCTACAGAGAAAACTGTACATCTTAGAACTATGAAACTTGGACCACACTTAGATGTACCTCGGACTCACACACTTCCGCCGAGAGACAAACAATATTCCACCCCCAACACCCCCTAAATCATCCCCTAAAATTAAAATAATTCATAGCTCTAACCCAAAATTGAATTTTTAAACAAATTAGTTATTAAAATTATGTTCTAATGTGTTTAAACCCAATCGGCCTATTCTCATTATATAAAACACATTTTGTCAACCCCCATCCCTAATAGTTTATATTATTTTTACCTTGATTTCCAGCATTCACCACGTAGGCACCTAATGAGTTATCATCATGAAATTTGACATGATGGTACATAATAATATGAAAAATAATCCGCCGAGAGGCAATAATTCATAGCTCTAATCTAAAATTGATGCTTTATTCAAAATAGTTATTAAAATTATGTTTTAATGTGTTTTAACCCAATCGGCCTATTTCCTAAACCTTATTTTTTCAACCCCCATCCCTTATAGTTTATATTATTTTTACCTTGATTTCCAGCATTCACCATGAAGGTACCTAATGAGTTATCAGCATGAAACCATGATAATACATACTAATATAAAAAATAATTCACCGAAAGGCAAGCGATATTCCACCCACCCCCTAAATCATCCCCTTAAATTGGAAAAATTCATAGCTCAAACCCAAAATTGAATTTGTATTCAAATTAGTAAATTATGTTTTAATGTGTTTTAACCCAATCGGCCTATTCTCATTTCCTAAACCACATTTTTTCAACCCCCCATCCCTAATAGTTTATGTTATTTTTACCTTGATTTCCAGCATTCACCATGAAGGCACCGAATGAGTTATCAGCATGAAATTTGGCATGATGTTACATAATAATATGAAACATAATAATCCGCCAGGAGGCAAGCGATATTTCACCCCCACTGTTCCCTACCACCCTTAACTTTGGGAAAAACTTTAGGTCGTATTTAATACAATTTTAATATTTTAATTGCTGATTAAAATTATGTGTCAATGTGTTATATTCCGGTCAACAAATCATTCACACAAACACCCAAGACGACATTAACCATAGAAAATTTAATAAAAACATTGTATATTGACAACTACAGATTGTAAACAAAAACAAAAGATGGTAGCTTTTGTTTCTGGACAATCTGTTTTAAAAAGCACTATATCCACCTTTACACGTATTTCACGCTTTGATATGAAACAAACAACAAAAAGATGTGATATCCCCCCAAAATACAAAAATTTGTAAAAAAAAAAAAAACGGCAGCCAAGCTCTCCTTCCAAAGTCTTCGGCTGTGAATGCTGTGAGATATAGAAGTTGAGCCAAGCATTTCATTCTTTCTCCCTAGTTTCGCATTGAAAAGAAGTAAGATCATTTCGCCTGTTGACGAGCGCCAAGCCAACCATTTCCGTGGGAAAAAAAAGTAAAAATTTTAAACTCAAAATAATAAAAAAATTACTTGGCTATTGATTTTGGTACGAGGACTCTAAAAAGTCAATGGCCAAGTAATTTTTTTATGATTTTGAGTTTAAAATTTTTACTTTTTTTCCACGGAAATGGTTGGCTTGGCGCTCGTCAACAGGCGAAATGATCTTACTTCTTTTCAATGCGAAACTAGGGAGAAAGAATGAAATGCTTGGCTCAACTTCTATATCTCACAGCATTCACAGCCGAAGACTTTGGAAGGAGAGCTTGGCTGCCGATTTTTTTTTACAAATTTTTGTTTTTTGGGTGGTATTACTTACAGCGGAAGGAGCAGTAAGCCTTTTCTATTTTTGGTACCTTTCTCTGAGGTTAGTAGGCCTAAGCATTGATATAACTCAAACTTTGCATGAATGTTAGGGAAGGATATGTTTTCTTTTGTAGATTTATCAAGATTATTGTTTTATTGGTGACTAGCTACAATGAAATTACCACAGACTGAAGACGCCTTTCTTCATTTTAACAAAATCGGAAACATATCAAGATACACGTTTTCATTTCTATTACCGATAGCATAGGTAAATACTAAATAGGTGGTCGCATGCAAGACTGTAATTCAGGATGTTGTTGGTTTGATATCTGCCACTGGATAATCTGACTGGAAGGTTTCCAAATGGTTTTTAAATTTATTTTCAAATGCAAATGCTGCAAAAAAGTCAAATTAAATAGTCCTTGACAATTCCTTTCTATTTTTAGTCTCTATTCCTAGTTAAAGACAGACAAGTAAACGTTGTGTGGTCACTGGACAGATTTAATAGAATAGGATAATATAGGAATAGTAATAATAAGGATAGAACAGGTCCATCAACGACTGACCAGACAGCACACCGTCACACCACCACCCACCCAACCTAACACCAAGACCGACATCGTCCCGCTAGTCACCAGGTGGCACCCTGGTCTCCAACGTTTAAATGCCATCCTTCAAGGGGGGAGCCACATCCTGGCTGCGTCACCCATGACTCAAGATCTCAGCCAGAATATCCCTAGGGTGGCATTTAAGAGTCCCCCCAACCTTGGTGACTTATTAGTGAGGAGAGATCCACAGAAGGTCCAACAAGGAGAAGCGGTCATGCACGGTTCCTCCCCTTGCCACAGACCCAGATGCAAGACGTGCCCCATGCATGAACCAGTCAAGACCTTCTCTGCCCACCTCACTAATAAGACTTATGACATACGCAACAACAACAACTGTGGCACTAGCAACATCGTCTACCAACTTCGATGCACCCGATGTCCCGCCGAGTATGTTGGACTTACCACTAATACTCTCCGAACCCGAATGAATGGGCACAGACAGGATGTAAGAGAGGAGAACCTCGAGAAACCTGTGGCATTGCATGCCAATGGGCATGGCCTTCCCTTCGTGACTTGTTTCACAGTTTGTGTCATCAGGTCACTCCCTCCCACTGTACACGATGGAGAACTGAGAAGATGGGAACTGGCCTACCAATGGATTTGCAAATCGCGCCACAAACCTAACTTAAACCTTAGGTAGTCCTCCCTCTCCTCCTCTCTACCCCTCCCTGTCACCCATTCCACACCCCCAACTCATCTTTCACTTCACCCCACCCCCACCCTAGCCAACGGCTACCTAGCTTTAGTTTTTCACCTCAGTAACTCTTCTCTACTCACTGAGGAAGGTCACGTAGACCGAAACGTTTGAAATGTAGTGTTATTTGTTTATTTGTGTTTATGTCTTCTATCACGGCGCGCCTACTCCACTTCAGGTAAGCTGTTGGTCTCCTATCCTATCTCTACATGTTTCTCACACAAATTAATATTATGAATAAAGTATGTACGATGAAGAAATAAAAATAAATAGCTTGACTGGTGATTTAATCCTGGTCTTCTGCTTCTACCTATAGAATGTATTAAATATTACATAAATTAGTTTAATTATTAATTCCTTCTAATTCATGACATGTGCGCAAAGGTTTGGAAATCTGTGTGCAAGTGTGAAAATTTGTAATTCAAAATCCCTCCTACTGCAACGTGCAAGTGAAGTATTTTTTGTAATACGTCCATCAGCGATTTTCTTACAAATATTTTTTGACTTTACTCATTAAATTCAATCAAAGTTGGATTAACTGCTTATCTGCAAGAGAGATAAAAAAAGAAATTGAAGGTAAAATAGAAATTGTGCTCAAGTGCATTATCCAGTGAAGCATTTATTTGGCATACTAAAAAACGTGGCAGATCTAGATCTAGATATTTTGATGATTCGAAAATTTAATTATTAGATAGAGCAAAAACAAAGCGAGGAACATTTTTCAATGGGAAGTAGAATTGAAATGGTCATTTCGGTAGTTACTCCCACTAGGCTCACAAAAAATAAAGAATGAAAGTAATGAATAAAAAAGGCACAATATGATTGTTGGCAATGTGATTGACAGTTGTCATACTAAACTAAAAAGTCCAGCCCCTATGTCTACAGGTGGTGTTGTACTACGCTGACATCTTCCTTTTGTATTGTGCTGAACATCAACCAACCAGAGAAGTCTTCACTACAACTTCAAAAAAAAGTCCGTCCCAACCGGGAATCGAACCACGGATCTCCCGCATTCCAGACAGGCGTCTTAACCACTAGACCATCAGGACAGGTACATTTTGATTTCTGAATTGTAGTAAATAATAACAATTACACCAACAGGAGTGTTTCCCGACTAACCAAATCGAGAAATAGTATTGGGGTTATTTAGTTCTTTTAATTACAATTTTTCCTGACAGCGCCACGCCACCGCCTATTGAATTAGGTCACTGCCATTTTTTTATGTGGGGAGGGGACTTAAGTTGGTCTCTTCAGGTTGAAAATGAAATATGGAAACAAAAAGAATAATTTACATGATATAGGCATAAACAAAGGGCATTGAAAAAATCTAGATTGCAGATAGTTTCGAATCAATTGTTCTTGACTTATTGAAGAAGTTTCAAGTGGGCTTTGCACTGCGACTTACTCACACTCGTGAGCCCCCTTAGTACAAGCCCATCTAGATGATCCACACTGCTATGCCCAAAGAACTACGCAGAGTGAATCATTCAGTCACGGCCTACTTTGTTGATGATTCGTAGCAGTAAGAGCCGATACTACGGTGGTGCGACCTGCAAAAAGCTTTATGTGCAAAGTCCAATTCAATCGCTAGATTACCTGGTATGATGTCTTGCACTCTGTTCTTGTGCTGGCGGCTCTCCAGCTGTTGCTGCCGAGCCCGCTCTATCTCCGCCAGGTCCACGCCTTCTTCCGCCTCCCAGTCTTCAGCGGGCAGATCCTCGGACAGGCGTTCATACAGCTTGGGGATTCCCCCAGACTCCTTGAGCGCCTTGAGTTTCGCCGAGAATTCTCCGTCACAGATCAGGGCCGTGCATTCAGATACCAAGCACTCAATCAACACCTGGTGGACCAGCTGGTATTGCTCCTGTAACACATACAACACTTGGTCGTTTCATGCATGCAAAAGATTTGTAGTATGGTACAAATAGGAGTTTAATGATTTTTTAATGAGGGCTGAAAAAATCTTGTTTCAAAAGTTATTAGGTATATAAAACTACTTTCATTTTGATTTATATTAAAAATAAAATTGTGTAGATACAATATAGTTAATCAAACTTTCACGGGTTAAAATGTAAGTTTGTATAATTTTTTGGCATAACTTTTTATGTCCTGGACAAATAAACATTTTGGCTATCTAGCATAAGTCATCCAGCTTATATCATAATGTTTTTTTTTTTTTTTTAATTGGACCAAGGTGGATACCAAACCATGGCTTAATGTGTGAAATATTATAAGTCGAATATAAAAAGCCTATAGTCAATTTGTCACGATTCGTAAATGTAGTGTAGGTACCGGGTCATTAAACGCGAATGTGAAAACGTAAAAATAGTTGCGCATTTTTAGTGCTACCTTACCAACCTTTTTTGGTCTTAGTAGTAGACCTAGTCTTTTTATAGGCCAACAAATTATAATACTTTGGAAAATTTATCTTTCTTTTACACAATAATATAATTTTAATATTTTAATTTAAAACTGTTACATGGCTTAATGTAGACTAATCGACTCATTTGGCCCTTGTTATCAGCAATTGCTTTTTGCTTTTTAATTTTTAATAGAGATGCCCATAGATACTTTTTCTAAATTGTTATCAGCACTATTTTTACAATATCAGCCTACAATATTGTAATTTCAAACATAATTTTGATATTGTTATAAAAAAAATTCAACCATGAAAATGGCCATGTTTCTATTCACTATAGTTTTAGAAGATCTTGATCAAAATTGGCAATTGTTAATCTTGCTTTTGGTGCTTGATATTGATGGAATGTCAAACCATAGAGCATTGAAGTGAATTTACTAAAACACATATTATGCCCAAACATAAATAATGCAGAAACATAGGCACTTAAAGGGGTATTCACCTGCTAAACTAAAAAAAAAAACATTTAGGCTACCTAGTTACAAATTTAGAAGTTAACATAAAAATTATTGGGTCCATCATGACCCCCCAAAAACTTGACAAATTTTGTAATTTTTTAGCTAGGTCTCATCGGTATAGTGAAAAATGGTGATAATGAAATTTGTGAACTTTTATAAATGTCCATTTTATTGCCTAAAATGTAATAATATTGTCGACGAATTACATCATTTAGAAATGGAAAAAAACACATTATAAAAACACAAATTTTGCGAAATCTGGCGTATAGCGCGAAATAACAAACACAATTTTATGAAACTGGTCAAAACACAAATTAACTTGCTAAATTGAATCTTTTAGTGAGCATAATGTGGAAGAATGGTGGAGGTGCCGGTCCAGACCGAACATTACGCAAGAGGCGGACGGTACAGTAAACTGAAAAAACGCAACAGATTCACGGGCTCCACAGAAATAGACCGCCAAAATATCGGTGCATATCACGGACTCCGCGGAAATAGTTCACCAAAATAACGGCGTGTAAAAATATTAATTTTTACTTGGGAATTTATTCTGAATAGATTCATGGGTCACAATGATCAATTCTAACTTTTTGGAATCGATGTCAGTCAGCCCTACTTAAGGGGCTAAGTTTTTGTAATAATAAAAAAAAAAGTTTTTGTGAATTGCTAAATACGCGAATTTTGAGTTTTTATATCACCAATTCTCATTACCTCTACCCAATGTCAAAAATCTCCCATAAGAAATAACATGGGGACGATCTTTATGCCCCGTGACCTCGGAGATTTTTTATGCAAAAAATATTGGCCATTGGCCCATTATTGACGTACTTGGCAGCCTTTTCGGTAAATCCGATATATTTTGTTTTGTAATTTAGCAAGTGGTTAGGTCAAAATATGCAGATTCGAAAGGGTGTGATTTTG
Source organism: Sweltsa coloradensis (assembly GCA_024449915.1). Lineage (NCBI taxonomy): Eukaryota > Metazoa > Arthropoda > Insecta > Plecoptera > Chloroperlidae > Sweltsa > Sweltsa coloradensis. Next base: position 674,628 of record JAMZAV010000210.1, on the reverse strand, counting down.
TAAGGCATATTTTTGGGTGTTTGAGTCTATATTTGTGTACAGTTTCAAGACACGATGTTATGAAATGAAGGGCCATTTTATATTGGTACGATGCTCTAATATGTGGAACAAAAAATAAGCTGGTTAATGTTAAAAAAAGTTAAGTTTAAGAAATTCACCACAATGCCAAATTTTGCCGAATTCAGGATAAAAAACTTAAAAAACTTGTGTAAAATAATAGTTACAAGATATAATTTTTTAAACGGTCATTTTAGTGTTGTGTTGTGGTGTACATTGTTTGGTAAAAAATAATTTTTGTGGGTAATATCCCTTTACAGATCACAAATCCAACTGTGTAACCTTGATGTAGTAGCTATGGCAGTCACCGCCTACCTGATTACTGACACTGTTAGCAGTGCACAAGGAGTGGTTGGATGGAGAGACTTGGCTTCTCTTCAAGACACCGCACAATTTACAAATGATGCTGTGTATGCCTACCCCGCTTGCATACCTTAAGTAGGCTACCCCGCTTGCGTACCCTGCCATTGTAGGCATACTTGGTTCTTTTGGCAAAGGAGCTGGTGGGCGCTGGTTATCGTAGCAGAGGAGTGGAAGGTGTATTCTGTTGAACTGCAGAATTGTATACTGTAGACTATAGACTACGGAGAGATATTCAATGTTGAATATGATAATGCTACGATATAACAATTAGGGTTGCCGTCGATAATCGAAAATATCGATCGATTATCGATATCAGTAATATGATATGATAATCGATTCAAGTATTTTGATATGATATGATATGATTATCGATTTAAATAGTGACATCGATGTTTTCGCGGTTTACCATGCTTAAAAATGCCGCGCTGTCGTATCAACGCGCCGATTGGTTGTCGGAGTAGCCAATCGCTGCTCAAGTATAATGCCACGCCCACCGCCGCCAGTGCGCATGCGCTCGCAGCGCGATACAAGGCGATACGAAAAACATCGCCCGGTCCGATTGCGATGTATTCAGTACGGCTCGACGTGTTGTGGCGTGAACTTCTCTAGCGTCAGTCTGCCCAATTATATTGAATTCGTGATGTTTCTTCCGTGTTTCTGCTTCCTAGGCTCAATTTGGAATTTGATATGATAATCGATTTGGGTCTATGATATCGATATATTTCGATATGATAATCGATTCGATGCCTCCGATTATCGATCACGATTTTCATATCGAACGGCAACCCTAATAACAATATTTCCTATGGCGAAGGTAAGGATATTGATATTGAAAATATGGCGAAGGTAAGGATATTGATATCGAAAATAGGCTCAATTTCCCCTCAATATCATATTGCATAATCAATATTTTATTCATCACTCATATTTTTATTTTTTATTTCTTCATGCTTTCACAGCCCGAAATATTAGAGAAACCAAATATTTTACGAGTCATTTTTCTATGTTCCCTTTATTAATACTACTTGACGTTTCGATACGACTGTGCATATCATCATCTGAGGCACACTGAAATACCTCAATTTGAGATTGTTTTTGTTGAATTCTTTTGCTTCTTCTTATCTGCTCCGATTGTCATTGTCCTAAGAACTTAAAACCTCTTGACTTCCTTGATGTTGTTGTTGTTGTTGTTTTTGTTTTTGTTGTCGTCGTCGTTGTTGTCATCTTGACAGTAGGCTAATTTCCTTATCATCGGACTCCATGTTGTGCTTAATTTAAAAACCACCAATATCCTCATTAAAATTATTGGGGTGCTTGGCAATTTCAATAGATTCTCTAATGAGACGAGGAAAAAGGTGTTCTTCTGTGCATAGAATTTTTGTATCTTCAAAAAGGATCTTGTGCGTGGAATCATTAGCATTTTCCACCTCGTGTTTTGCTGCTGCCGAAAGGTCCTCTCTGTAGTGGTTGCAGTGAGCTTTATGTTCTTTGATTCTAGTCCCAATTTTACGACTGGTTTGTCCAATGTAGACCGAACCACATTTTCATAAACCCCACTAGCCTGACAAGGAATTTTATCTTTAACTGACCATACAATTTTTGTACCAACAAACATCGGACATGCCAATGGGTAGCCCCTTATCACCACCAGTAGCAAATCTGTTCTTAGATGATTTTGAAACTAAGACACTGAATGCAGCAACTCTAAAACCAAGAGTGTGGTTGAGATATGTGGACGATATATTCGCAGTGTGGTCTCATGGCAGAGAAGCTTTAGATGATTTTTTAATTGATCTAAATGGCTTACATCCAAGTATCCAGTTTACTATAGAAATGGAAAAGGATGGTCGTTTGACATTTTTGGACGTTCTTGTGACTCGTGGTGATCCTGTTGGTCACTCAGTTTACCGAAAACCAACTCATACAAACTTGTACATTCATGAGACGTTGCACCATCATCCTCCACAGAAGCACTCAGTACTAAATACTCTAGTTACCAGAGCCAAACGTTTCCTACCAGTCTTGAATCGGAAAAATGCGTTCTAAAACAAGCGTTACTAAACAATGGCTATAATAACACAATGATAATACGAGCACGAAAACCAAACAGATAGAACAGAGAAAAAGAAGAGAGCCACATTACCTTGCTTAAAGTTCACAACGGATAGAATTGGTCGTGTTGCGACCTTGGGGTTTGCACGGGGCGAGCAGTGGTCACAAACCCCCTAGGTGAAGGGAAGGGGGGCGAGGTAAAGGCTAGTGGAATGTAATTTATAGGAAGAATGTACGGGAAGACAAGAAAATAGGGAGAATATGAGGAAACCGAGCTGTGAAATAAACTGAACCACTTACCGGCTTGGATGCTGGCTGGGCGAAGTGACAGTTGGCGAGAGATGATCGGCCAGGTGGGCGTAGCAGGCGTGGAAGGCGTCAGCGTCGAGGGTGTTATTGGCACAATGGTGTAGAATGGAGCACCGGGTGATATAGACTTAAACTTAATATATTAACTGGTATACACTTAAATGAAGATGGCGAGATCGGCTGCACTGTAGACGTGAGCTATCGAGAGAGGTGCTGGTGTTCTCGTCGGACTAGTGACCGAGAGACTGGAGCGTGCGTCGTCTACGAGCTACGGCTCGAGACTAGAATGCCCTGACTACAGAGTACATGCAAAATAGCCGGCAAGTGACTCAGAATACGTCACAGCTTGGCGGGAAAATGAAGGAAAATGATTGGTGGAGAGAGAGAGACAGAAAACAGAGAAGTGGCGCGTACAACCGGCCACCAAAATGGGCAACATTTTACGTCCAATCCGACACAAGAAAAAATATAAAACTAGAGAACAAGAAGGATCCAAAACTCTGAGGAGACTTCTCACTTCTCAGGAGAACAAAATCAAAACAAGGAACTAGTTAGCAAAGAACTAGAATGAGAAAAACTAGGGTTCTAAAACGAACTGCTTATAGAACAAAGGGAAAAGATACGAGGTAGCTGTCGGGCGTTAGGCGACAGGAAGACTTAAGAGCTTGTTCACTGGCCTGATGTAAGAGCCCGACGGCGTGCTTATAGTGGCAACGCGAACAATGCCGTCGCGACCGGGATGAAGTAGCTTTAAAGCTGCATTCACTACCTGGACGTCGGCGAGCGCTCGCTGCCGGAAACGGCTGTTTCGACCAATCACGATGGAGCGGCGCTTCGTAGCGCCGAGGAGCGCTGAAGTTGGTTCAGTTCAACTTTTGGGCCGGCGCTCGACCGGAAGTTAACGATATTAAGCGTGTTTGAATTATTTATTAATATATTTGCGTCTCAAAAATCGAAAACATAATTTACCATACAGTTTAAAGCTGAAAATAGTGTATCAATCGTTGAAACTCTCATTTATATTATGACTATTTCTGGAGAGGGGGTAAATAGTTCATCGAGCGCCCGCCTCGGCACCGAGCACTCGGCGCTCGCCGACGTGTAGGTAGTGAAGGCAGCTTTATGCGTCCGATCGGCTAAGAGAGAGGGATGCTTGAGGACTCAAGCAGGAAAACCACGTCTCCGACTTGGAGGTTCGGGTGGTTTCGCGTCCATTTCCCGCGCTGCATTTGTGTATGTAAATACTCGCGGGACCAACGAGTCCAAAAGGCCTGGTGTAATTGGTAGAGACCCGGGAAATTCGCGTTATTTTTTTACGCGAATTGTTAAAATGTCGTTTTTTTTGCAAAATGTGGACGAATTGTGTGGTTAGGAACCCAAAAATATGTATATTGAATCGCGAAATAACACCTACTTTGCCGTTTACTGAGCAATAACACCGAAATCTATATTGAAACGCGAAATAACCACTATAAATGGCAATACTGTCCTTTAAATACATTTTAACTGTCAAAAAATGAGTTAAATCACGCTCCCTCCTTCTCAAGTCAACTCCCAGTTGGCCGGCTTGCGATATCAGAAGAATTCCTTTGTCGCCGGCTGTTCCGCTGTTCGCGCGCACCCCCCCATAGACCACCAAGCGGCCGCCTCGCCCTGTGCAGACTGCCGGCTGCCTGGCCCGTCGAGAGAGGCTGGTCGGCCGGCCGGCGACCCCCCTCCCTCCCCCTCCCACCCACCCGCCGCTATTGAGGAAGGCTGGGCTGCCAAGACGAAGATGCGATATAAATCACACTGCTGTGTTTGCGTCATTGTTCAAGCAACTTCCAAGTTGCGATGACGTCACAGAAGAGGACGTGACGGAATGGGTGGCCGCCGAACGCTAGGTTTTGTCTCACAACAGTAGAAGATAAGCTTATCGCTGCCGGGTATCTTCTTGTAGACGCTTCCGAACGACCTTCAACCGCTCGGGGGGGAAGGGGGGTACGACGATAAAATGTCGTAATTTTGGCTTTCAGGATTCGGGTAACCCAATCCCTGGAAGGTCAGGAACCGGATCCTAATTTTACTACCCTATGACATCCCTATAGTTGATACCACCCAGTTGTGGTTTATCTGTCGAAAAATTAGAAACTACGAAGATGCTCGGCAAAAATGGTGTCATTCAAAAAATGTACCTAGGCCTCGTGAAAATACAATTTCCAAACTTGTGTAGTAGTAAAAAAAAATAAAAATTGTCAAATCCGATTTTTGTGATTACTGACACCCTTAAAATAAAACCATAATACACCGAATTTTTGATTTTTTAAAAAACACATAACCCCAATTTTCAATTTTAAAAACGAATTTTGCAAATAAATAAACCATAAAATCGGATCTCTAGTAATTGGCGTACTCGGTGCCAACGTGACAGGGGCGTTGCGTAGTCGGGCTCCAAGTGCTCGGGCGGGGCGAGCAACGAGGCACCAGTCAGGAAGTGGCCAGGGCTCAGATAATCGGGCCCTTCGGCGGGGTCTTGAGGCGTGGCACATAGGGGTCGGCTATTGAGAACAGCTTTGATGCGTGAGAATAACGTTGCATATTCTTCATGCGTGTGAGGAGTGTCGGAGATGAGGCGATGTAGCAGAGATTTAGCGGATTTGACATCTGCTTCCCATAACCCTCCAAAGTTAGGGGAATAGGGTGGATTGAAGTGCCAAGCTATTTCACGCGCAGCAAGGGAGTCAGAGATAGAAGTTTTGGAGTTGGCAAGGACTCCTGAACTTCACGGAAGTGACGAGCAGCACCCACATGTTGCGACCGCAATCCGAATAAATGTGGGCGGGCAGACCTCTTCGTGAGACGAATCGGTCGAAGGCAGCTAAGAAGGCTTCCGTAGTGAGCTCGGAGACCATCTCCAGGTGGACGGCTTTGATGGCCATGCAGACAAACAGGCACAGATAACCCTTTGTGCGGGGAGCGTTTCTTCTGGTGCTGGTTTTGACCCAGAAAGGGCCAGCAAAGTCAGTTCCGACATGCAGGAAACTGCGAGAGGGTTGTACACGACATGAAGGAAGGGCTGCCATCTTAGGCTGCAAAGGTCTTGCGCGGAACTTGTGACATGTGAGGCACTTCCTGACACAGAGTAACGATGAGAGATGGGCCTTCTTAGGCAAAAGAATCGGTGATCGTGATTCTTCTGGAAGTAGAGAATGGTGGAGTCTTCCGGCCACCCTGAGATGCCCGGCTGCGTCGATGAACGGATTCAAGGATAAGAGTGAGGAGGAACTTGATTGATTCCGGGATAGTCTTCGGAATTCGTCTGCATAATAGTGCTTTTGAGTTATGCTGATCATGAGGTTGAGAGATTCCTGAAGCTCGGACGGCTGCAGAGGGCCTGTAGGAGGTGAGAGGTTTGCGCGTTTGGCCAGCAGGATTCGAGCGAATCTCACAACGTGGCCAAAAGTACGTTGAGCGCGAAGCAAGGTTGAGAATTTCTCGAGGTGTGTGAGCATAGGATCAACTGTTGCGATCGTTACTAGAGTGGTGGCAGAAGTCTTCACTTCGGGCAGATCGAGGTGAGCGTCTTGAGTAAGGCCGGAGTGTGGCCACGTTTCAGCTGGTGAGCACAGGAACGGAGGGCCAGCCAGCCACAGAGGATGAGCCATCAGCTCATCTGGTAAAATACCACGAGACGCACAGTCGGCGGGGTTTTGTTCAGAGGTTACATGAGTCCAGTCAGTAGGGCTGGAGGTCTCCAGTACCTCGACGACACGGTTGGCGACGAACGTTTTAAGGCGGTGAGGTGGAGTAGCAAGCCATGCGAGAACAATCATGGAGTCCGTATACAGGACAGTGGATTCGATAGCGATACAAGAGAGGGAATGCATAGTGGATTGGACAAGTCGAGAGAGCAAGAGCGCAGAGGACAGTTCAAGCTTAAGGATTGTCAAGGGCTTCAGAGGAGCGACCTTGCTTCTAGCGCGCAATAGCGTGATGTGCGAGGTCGATCCACGTTGTGTGGGGAAGGTAGACGACTGCAGCAAAAGCTTTCTGAGAGGCGTCACAAAACCCGACTAGCCTGTGAGTTCCACGACTATCAGAGATAGAGCGAGGGATCTTAAAGGAGGATAGTTGGGACACGTCAGAAACAGCAGACAACCAACTCTTGGTGAGCTGGTCAGGAAGTAAGTCATCCCATTGAAGTGGAAGCAACCAAAGTTGTTGCAGGAATATCTTCATCCAGCACACATATGGGGTGAGAAAACCGAGTGGGTCGAAGATTCTTGCTATGTATGAGAGAGTAGATCGTTTAGTGACAGGCCCGGAAAAGGGTTCAGCGTGGAACGAGAAGGAGTCAGAACAAGGATCCCACAACAATCCAAGGATCTTTATGCCTTGCTCTTCATTCGAGAATACCAGAGGCGTTTCTAGGTGATCCTGAGGAAGCGCAATCAGGCAGTCAGGATCATTACTAGCCCATTTCCTGAGTTCGAATCCGCCACAGGCCGTGAGTTCTTGCAGCTGAGATTGCAGGAGAGTAGCCTGGGCGCGGTCACAAGCTCCGGACACGAGATCGTCGATATACATCTGGAACCTGATAGCATGAGCAGCGAGCGGGAAACGATTACCTTCGTCGACCACCAGTTGAGTAAGCACACGTTGAGCTAGGAACGCAGAGGACGTGAGGCCATACGTGACTGTATTTAGCTGGTACTCAACGACAGGCGAGTCAGGTGACGGTCGCCAGAAGATGTGCTGGTGAGCACGGTCCTCAGGATGGATGAGAATCTGTCGGTACATTTGCCTTATGTCCGCGCAGATGGCAACAGCGTGAGTCCTGAACGTGGTTAGAATAGAGGGAAGATCCGGTTGCAGCTTCGGTCCCCTAAGAAGGTTCTGGTTCAGAGAATTGCCGTTCTTGTCCGGGGAAGAGGCGTTGAAGACTACACGGAGTTTTGTGCTGGAACTGGTGAGTTTGTGCACACAGTGGTGAGGTATCGCGTAATCAACGGGTTGGGACGCAGGTTGCATGTGCCCAGAGGCAGCATAGTCTTGCATAAAGTGCTGATAAGCTTCATCTTGTTCGGGGGTGCGCTTGAGTCGCCGTTCTAAGCTTAGGTAGCTTTGAATAGCTGCCGTCCGGTTGGAGCAGAGAGGTGAGACAGAAGGTTTGAATGGAAGCGAGACAGAGTAGCGTCCGGGTCCATACGCGCGTGTGTGATGAGACGAAATGCTCCTCACACATTTCATCTTCTGGGTCCTTGTGTTGAGGGCGTACAACTTCCTCAGACTCCCAAAAGAGACGGAGAGTTTGGTCCAACCTTGTAGTGGAGAGCGCGAGGAGAGATAGAGGGGCTTGAGGCTCAGCATCAGAGGTGTCTACAGGTCCCATGACCACCTATCCAAAGACAGTGTTTATCGCGGAAGGGCTGCCCCCTGATTACCAAGTCTCCATTTCTGTGCAGCACGTCGAGATAGAGATCGGCTCCGAGGAGGAAATCAACCTGATCACTGAGGTGAAATCTGTCGTCAGCAAGAGAGAGGTCACGATATTTTTCATACACCTCGTGAGGTACATAGGTTGCAGGCATTTGACCAGTGATGGTAGACAGCACCAGAGCTTCGACAGCGAAACTATGACGAGGATTGATCCGCCCAAAACTATGTCACAGTGGACAGTGCCATGCACCCTAGCAGCTGAGAGTCCGATGCCAGAGAGTTCCGTCACATTTGAGCGAAGTTTCAAGCCGAGGACGCTTGGTGAGAGAAAGAGTGATCGCTGACACCTGTGAGCCGGAATCAATGACAGCACGGAAGTGTTGATAGTGTCCAGAGCTATCCTTAATTAGACCGCGTAGAGTGCCGAGAAGTGCGGTGCGTTTGAAGAGCGGACCATCCTTGAGATGGCAAGCCAGTGCGAGGCCTACAACAGATGAGTTCGGGCCAACCGGTGGTTGGCGAGCATCGTTAGAAGTGCTGACTGCAGAGGAAGTAGGCCGAGTCGCCGAGTGGAGTAAGGAGTGATGCTGTTTACTTCGGCAGTCACGACACGAACCTTGAGAGAGACATTGGGGTTTCTCGTGATTGCCCAAACAATTAAAACACCCTTCCAATTTCCTCAGTGTGTTGTATCTTTCTGCCACGGATTGGTTGAGGAAGACTTGACAGTTGTAGATAGTATGGTCGCCCTCACAGGCTGGACACGAGCGAGCAGTAACGGGCGATTGTGTACTTGCACGCCATGAAGGAGTAGATGTTTTCGAGGTGAGTAAGGAATTAATTTTCCGAGGTGGCGTGAGAGGGTGAGAATTAGTGGAAGGCTTGAGCTTGGTGGCATGAGGATGATCTAAGCCACATAACTCCATCGTGCAACTTTGCTCTTCAAGGAACTCAATGAGCTGTTTTTATGTAGGCGAGGCATGCGAAGAGCATTTGGTTTCAAACTGCTTCCGCGTATGAGGGTCTAAATGAGCAAGAGTGAGTGTAATAACAAGAAGTCGGCAAGGTCATCTATGCCTAAGCCTTTGAGTGCATCAACAGAGCTTCGGTGAACATTGAGAAAATGTTGAAGTGAGGAGTTTATTTCCATTTTTCAGAGGTGTGAAGTCCAGCACCTGTTGAATATACATGTTGGCAAGCAAACGTTTGTTTTGATATCTGTTTATCAAGGCTGCATACGCGAGAGCATAATTTTCATTTGAAATCTGGAAGCTAGAGATTGTCGCTAAGGCTGCGTCATGGAGCGATGACCTTAAGTAGTGAAACTTTTGAACTGCGTTAAGAGTGGGGTTTTGATCCACTAATGAGTGATATAACGCATAATACTCAGGCCAGCGTGCAAGGTCACCATTAAAATTGGGTAATTTAATGGTAGGCAAGGAGTTTGTTGAATGAACAACAGCTGGTTGTTGAGTGGCTTCTGGGGTAGTGGTAATTAACCTTGAAGCTGCGATGTAACGCTTTTGAGCAGCAAATATCAGATCCTCAAAGCTAATTCTGACTTTGCTCACCTCAATTTGTTTAACAGTTTTGCCTAGCTTAGAGTTTAAGGCTATGACAGCTTCTTGCACCTTATCAAAGTCAGTTTGTAGTGACGTCAGCTTGTCATAGCGAGGATTGAAGAAATCTAATTCATCGGATTTAAGATTATTGAACGAATCGAATATGCGTTGGGCTGCAGAGAATATCTCTTCTCTGTTATTAACAAGAGCCGTGGCTTGTTGTTTTATTTCTGCCGTCATTGTTCAGAAAAATAAAAGCAGAATTTGAGGCAGAGAAAGACGTGGTGTGACGTGGGGTACGTGAATAAGAACTATCGAGTACAAGTTCCGAAAAATGTAGGATGCACCACTAAATGCGAGAAGTGAGAAAACAAACTAAATTGTTGTTTTGAGAGATACGAGAAGAGAAGACGAGAATGTGTGCTAATATTGCATGTCACAAACAGAGAGTGGAATTGTATAACATTCAACAATGCTAGAAAATTCGAGGGAACCTAAGTGAGAGAATACCCTAGTTTCGAGAAAATGCATTATTGCACCTGTCGAGAGTCGAACTGTGCGCGAAACATAACATAACAAGCGATACAAGAGAACACATCTATTCGGGAATCGAACAGCGGTGTGAATACACGTGAAAGTGATTGAAATATAAATATACAATTTTCAGCGTAGGGCCTAAGAGAGAGCAAACAGCGATCTGATCAATAATAATATCAGATGAGAGACAGAGCGAATCGGCAGGCAAAACAAATGCGAGCTCTTACGGACGAGATTACGTAAGCGCCGAGGACACAGCAATGACAACATTGACTCAGCGGTCACGCGATCGTACAAGTGAACGTACAAACGCGACGAGACAAGATTTGACACGGAAATGATGGTCAAAGAAATCCTGACGAGAGAAAGAACTGAGTTATTTATGGGATTTGTAATCCATAAGGAAGAATACTGGCTGAAGATCCGGCCCGGAGGACCATGTGTTGCGACCTTGGGGTTTGCACGGGGCGAGCAGTGGTCACAAACCCCCTAGGTGAAGGGAAGGGGGGCGAGGTAAAGGCTAGTGGAATGTAATTTATAGGAAGAATGTACGGGAAGACAAGAAAATAGGGAGAATATGAGGAAACCGAGCTGTGAAATAAACTGAACCACTTACCGGCTTGGATGCTGGCTGGGCGAAGTGACAGTTGGCGAGAGATGATCGGCCAGGTGGGCGTAGCAGGCGTGGAAGGCGTCAGCGTCGAGGGTGTTATTGGCACAATGGTGTAGAATGGAGCACCGGGTGATATAGACTTAAACTTAATATATTAACTGGTATACACTTAAATGAAGATGGCGAGATCGGCTGCACTGTAGACGTGAGCTATCGAGAGAGGTGCTGGTGTTCTCGTCGGACTAGTGACCGAGAGACTGGAGCGTGCGTCGTCTACGAGCTACGGCCCGAGACAAGTATGCCCTGACTACAGAGTACATGCAAAATAGCCGGCAAGTGACTCAGAATACGTCACAGCTTGGCGGGAAAATGAAGGAAAATGATTGGTGGAGAGAGAGAGACAGAAAACAGAGAAGTGGCGCGTACAGGTAGACTCCTCCAGAAACAACAAATTCAAACAATATTCAAACCATGGAAGAAAATTCAAAATTGTATGTTGTCAGTTTAAAGATAAAATTCCGTTTCAAGCTAGTGGGGTTTATGAAATCCCGTGTAAATGTGGTTCGGTCTACATTGGACAAACCAGTCGTAAAATTGGGACTAGAATCAAAGAACATAAAGCTCACTGCAACCACTACAGAGAGGACCTTTCGGCAGCAGCAAAACACGAGGTGGAAAATGCTAATGATTCCACGCACAAGATCCTTTTTGAAGATACAAAAATTCTATGCACAGAAGAACACCTTTTTCCTCGTCTCATTAGAGAATCTATTGAAATTGCCAAGCACCCCAATAATTTTAATGAGGATATTGGTGGTTTTGAATTAAGCACAATAAAGTCCGACGATAGGGAAACTACTCTCAAGACGACAACAACAACAACAACAACAACAACAACAACAACAACAACAACAACAACCAACACCACCACTACCACCACCACAACAACAGCAACAACAGCAGCATCAAGGAAGTCAAGAGGTTTCAAGTTCTTAGACAATGACAATCGAAGCCAGTTAAGAAGAAGTAAAAGAATTAAACAAAAACAATCTCAAATGTAAAGTTTTTTAGTGTGCCTCAGATGATGATACGCACAGTCGTATCGGAACGTTAGGTAGTATTAAGAAAGCGAACACAGCGAAATGACTCGTAAAATATTTGATTTCTCTAATCACTAATATTAAAAATAAAAAGTTTGTAAGTGTAACTCACATAGTTATCAACCATGTTGGGTCGGCATTCTCGCGCGCGTTGTAGAAAGCCGAGCACGTCCACAGCCCCCTCGGAAGCCGCCATGCGGAGGCAGGCGTCTGCTACTATGATCGTTCCCGTGCGGCCCACGCCTGCGCTGCAGTGTACGAGCATAGGCCCTTTGCCGAGAGGGGTAGCGAGAAGCTTCTTGAGGTACGAGGCAACTGACTGGGGGTAGAGCGGCACTCCGTGGTCGGGCCACGAAGTGAAGTGAAGCTGGAGAACCTGCATGGACAACAAAACAAATTAACACTATGCAATTTTCAAACATTTGTTTTCTTTTGGAAAACTTTGTTAAAACTAAGACTTTCGTAGATAGAACTTCAAGTCAACACATGTTAGTTCTTTTGGGTATTCCGAGCCTATCTTTTTTATTCAATTCCAAAGTTTCGGCAAGATCTCTGTAGACTTTTTGAAAAAAACAAATTCAGTAAAAATATCAACATCATATAAAAGTAAGAAAACCAGCATGTCATATTATTCAACATTCAAATTATTTTCACATTGATGCTAAAATAGTACCTATTATCCCAAAAGAATAAGCTTGTGTTTAAAAAAGTATTGTATTGTACATTAAAAAATAACATTTTAATAATGTGTAGTTTGTTGGTACTTGTGGTTAGCGTCTCTGCTTCCAGTGCAGAAAGTCCGTAGTTCAACTCCTGTAATAGATTTGGACTTCAGTCCATCACTTCTTGGCTATGCAATTTGTAAACAGTGACTTTGAAACTGTCCTAGCACGAGGCACATAATAAATTCTAAGGTTGTTCCGAATTAGTCTTGTTGATTCTGGCGCTGTCCGCGGGTGGAATCATGTCCAGCTTGTTATCGGTGTTTCCTACTTAAATATGCCGGTCTCTAGTTGGTATTGTTTGCTCGTTGATGGTGTTGGTGGTGCCTGCTTTAAATTGAATGTCCCCCACTGGAGATCAGTTCTGTGACTGAGTGGGTAGACCCCAAAACTACAAATTTATTTATTGATTTGCAAAGGGGCTCTACTTTGCTACAACCCCATCAAGTGTACCTAGTAATAACTAAACAATTATGGGCATTGAACCTGAAATTGCCAGTGTACCCGATAACATAGTAGATACCTTACGACAGGAGCCAAGCAAAGTTCTTCGAAAATTCAAACTTCCATATTATACAAATCACTTGCAGAACCTCAAGTTCTTATAGCTGTGGGCTCAAACACAGAATTTATTGTGTTTGCAGCAGAGAATCATAATGATATTGTAGATATGGATATGGCAGAAAGGTCTACATGGCATCCCAAAATTTATGGGCTTACCCCCTCATGCACAAAGACTTGCGTCGGCAAAGTTGCGGACGCAAATATTGGCAAAAATGGCGGAATTGTCTCCGGCGATACTGTTTGGAGATCAATGGAAATGAAATGCGCGAAAAACCAGTCCCAAATGACTCGAATAAATTATTCTAGCACTTAAAGAGCAATTCTAGATAGAAAACAGCAATCATTTATTAAATTTTGTGTTTTGGGCAACCTGCAACGTATATAGTGGTCAAAAGTCGCAACATTTACTGTCCACTTTGGAGTAGCAGTAACGATAGGCATTCCTATGCTGAAGGTCGCGGGTTCAAATTTCGCTTGATTTTTATGAACTTTTTTTAGCCATTTTTAATTCTATTTTCCACGTTTCTTGCCTGCTTTACTGTATGTTGGTACAAGAATTTTAGTTGAAATGTTCATTTTATGATACAAATAAAGTGAGGGTTGACATTTGCGTCACATCCAGAGAAGCCGCAACTTTACCGAAATGCAACTATCTTTGTGCATACGGTTTTTATAGCCCATGATTTAACATTTGGATTTGCCCAAGTACGCAATTTTTAACGAGACGCAACTTTGCGCCGGTAAATCTTTGTGTATGAGGGGGTAAATTCACAACCTAGGAGCCTTTCAACAATGACTTACAAAAGCTCTTGATTTTCTACGTTACGGAACACTGCTTAAATTGTATACTAATATTAAAACAGTATTCAACATATGTAGAAACTAGAGAGATCTCTAGCTTTCTTGGAAATGCGAAATATGTCATCACATAAGAGTCCCATAGAGTTAACAAAGTGCCATGCAAGTAGCTGTTGGTTTGTTGGGCAAACCAATATCAGCATGCAAGCATGTATTGCTAAACATAGGTTAACCACCGATAGTTATAGTCAAAGTTGTTACCTTTCTGGTCTCCTTGTTAGCGGAGGACCGGAGGTGAAAATGACGGTAGGTGTAGTCGGCAAACACCTGCACGTGACCCGTAAGTATTGTGACTAATCCGTAAGTCACTTCTTGTCCACTCTCCGGCCAATACTGCTCGCACTTGGCCTGGAAAACGAATCTTGTCAGCTCAAACAACACAAACCTTTCACAACCATATTAAACCTTACAATGCATTTATAGTACACAACTCTGACTTAATATTAGTGTTCTATACCTTGCCATTTTCAACCACATTTGTTAACATTGAAATAACTTGGATATGTTCTTGCCAAATCATTCGCCAAAAGTCTACGAGCGTCTGCGACCTTGGGCCCTGGGTGGCGATGTACATACGTGGGTTCCTGTAGCCCTGCAACAGATCAAGTCATAAGTCAGCTTATGTCTGCCGCTCTCTAGAGATTTCAAGCAAGGGCTCAAAACACGAGCTAAGTTGTGTTACAGAGCACGAGCACCATAGTATATGAACATGAAGTGAGATTAGTGGTGTAAGTTTGAAACTCTCTAGTCTACATCTTACAAGAGGTTCCACACATGATACAGTCTCATAACCAGGTGCAAAGGAACGTTGTAAAAGTTGGAGGGGGGGGGGATTTACTAGCAGATTCCGTGGGCGGCGTCGGGGTCTGGGGCAAAGCCCCAGCCAGCGGAGGCCCAAGATTTTTCACCTTTTACCACTTTTTACAGTTATTCATCAACTTTTAACTGAAAAATGCTTTCTCAAGGGATTTCCATTTTGTTTATGAAGGATACACTCTTTGGTTTTTTTTTTTTTTTTAATTTCAATTAAATTACAACTAAACCATCAAGTGTATAATAGTATGTTATGTACAATAAAAGAGACAGTTTTGAAATAACTTAAATTAAAAGCTCGAAAACTGAAACTAAACTTCCTGCACTCGGACTCTGAAAACAGTGTTTTACAGAAACTATCTGTAATCTAAAAACTTTTGATTTTTTTTATCCAATACCAGAAACTTGTCTATTGTACATCCCCATTGTATCTATCTCTGCAGAGCTGCTAAGGGTGATAGTGCAAGATCGTTTCCTATCGGGGGCACACTTTGGCAATCTTGCTTCACCCCCTTTGCCAACAGCACGTGGTGTTCCCAAATGGTCACCTACTAAAGTACCGACCACGCCCGATGTTGCTAAAAAAATGAATGTCAAGTAAAATATTTTTGCCCCCCCCCCCCCCCCCCCCCCCCGGGGCCAAGCTTGGGGAGGCATTGCCCCCCCCCCCTGGTTACTACGCCTCTGCTCATAACCTAGCTAGAGTACGTACGTACATATGCACAGGGCTGATATTGGCATTGCTCATGATTTTGGGGCTAGGCTCTGGGAAAGGGAAATAATCCTTGGATGCCGCAACTATACATAACTTTTCTTTGCCCTCGTCCCCATCACCAAACAACAGGTGATTGTGCCTTGAGAAACATATACAATACAAGTTTTGGGTAAACGAGTGATATAATCTTAAAAAACACGGGGGTGTAGTTTCGATATGATTCAAAAGTTCTTACATAGGATTGTATCTAGTTTTGCTATTATTTAATTTTTGAGCGAGCGAAGCGAGCGTATCCACTTGACTCTTATGGCTCGAATGTCTGTTTTTTTTTGTTTTTTTTCTGTTACTGCTTCGATACAGGTCGCACCGTTTCTCTGATCGACCTGAAATTTTGCATACATGTACATACCACCTAGGCGGGTTGCTGTATAGTTTTGTGGCAAAATCGTTCAAAAAGTTAAAAAGTTACATTAAAGTTAATCGAAAGTTTTTTTTTCAAACTAAACGGCGACCAAATCTGAGGTGGCCAAATCATTAAGAATGTCCGTCCGATCACGAATATGTTATTTTTATTTTGATCCGATAAGTAGTGCAGATGGAAATTACATTATAACAAAGTCCCGTTACCATGGCAACGGAAAGTCGCACAGCTTTTTTGGCTCATGATAGCGGTCAAACGGAGGCTCGGATCGAGTTGAAATTTTGACCATCCGCAAGTTTCGTTCCCGATTGAATGCCATTAGTTTTGTGGCAAAATCGTTCAAAAAGTTATAAAGTTATGTTAAAGTTAATCTTAAGTTTTTTTTAAAACTAAACGGCGACAAAATCTGAGATAGCCAAATCGTTTAGAATGTCCGTCCGGTCACGAATATGTTAATTTTATTTTGATCCGATAAGTAGTGTAGATAGAAATTACATTTTAACAAAAGTAACGTTACCATGGCAACGAAAAGTCGCACAAAAATTC
Organism: Sweltsa coloradensis; assembly: GCA_024449915.1. Lineage (NCBI taxonomy): Eukaryota > Metazoa > Arthropoda > Insecta > Plecoptera > Chloroperlidae > Sweltsa > Sweltsa coloradensis. Next base: position 657,978 of record JAMZAV010000210.1, on the reverse strand, counting down.
TGGTCACTATGTACTGCCACCTAGAAGAAATCAAGAGTAAAATAGTTTTCTCAAAGAAATGATGTCAAGGTCCTCTAGATGGCGGTGGATTTTATCCATTCTCTCCTATTTTACAAATTTTCAGCTAAATCGATCAAGACCTTAAAGACTTCTTGGTATGTAACATTATGGGAATGTCGTACTCGGGTCGTGTTGCACGTACCGGTGCTCGCTCAACAACGCGTCCAACTGAGCGTTTTCCTAGTACATTTATTGTCCAGACCTACGCATTTGGAGTTTTGCAAAGTAATCATTGCTGTATAAATGAGACATGATTAAGCTAACATATAATTATTAAAATATTATAGATAGAGGTACGTGAAAATAGCGTTTTGTGAATACCCTAGATGCTACAAAGTGCTATATTTTCACTTAAAAGTAAGGTTTTCCAGTCCTATTTTATTTTTGAGCGAGCGTAGCGAGCGTCTCCATTTGACTCTTATGGCTCGAATGTCTGTTTTTGTTTTTTTGTTTTTTTCTGTTACTGCTTCGGTACAGGTCGCACAGTTTCTCTGATCAACCTGAAATTTTACACACATGTACATACCACCTATGCGGCTTGCTGTATAGTTTTTGAACAAAATCCGATCGTTGGTTATAAAAAATAAAAATAAAAATATATAAAAAAAAAATGTTCCGATTGTTATGAAATTTTGCAGGGTCAATAAGTACAACATTCTCTCCTATTTTACAAATTTTCAGCTAAATTGGTCAAGACCTTAAAGATTTATTCGTATGTAACATTATGGGAATGTCGTACTCGGGTCGTGTTGCACGTACCGGTGCTCGCTCAACAACGCGACGGGACTTAAGCGTTTTCCTAGTATTTTCCACAGTATCGATAATTTGTTTTTACACGTCTTTATTCAGTTGATATTGATTCAACCTTGATATCCAAATTACAAATTAAAAATCTGAAAAAAGTTCATACACAAGGTTTTGAAATTAGCCAAAAAATAGATGCTACAAAACGCTATAAAATGACACTTGAAAATGCTATACACAAGCACCTCTAATTATAGATCAATTACCACAGTACATGAAATATAATAAAAGAAAATTCATTAGATTTTCTTCACTATGAAAAATTTAAAAATTTTAATTACACAATAGTACTGAGTATCTTAGATAATTAGTAACCAAGTACAGAAGAGTCCCAATAATTTGGACTCATTGTGTCCGGGTATAGCCCGGATAAACAAAAAACTCAAATTAAACATATAAATAGGTTTTATTGCTGTGTATGCAATATGAAAAATTCTGAAGCATTTTTTAAGGTCACTCATTGTTCCTAACAGGTAAGTTAGGACACGCTGAAAATAATATAGAACAACGGAAAAAACCAGGTATATTTGATAGTCCAAATTTAATGGTCTAATAATATTGTGTAATATTTGATTGATTGATTGATTGATTGTTTTATTAGCCTGTTGATAGGTACATAGTACAGATATAGGCATTGTCACGTAATTCTAAGCTAAATATTGGCTGATACAATAATAAAATAATAAGATATTTACATAAGTAGATATGTTAGATCTAAGTACTAAATAGTACAGATATATACATTGTCAAGTAATACTAAAATAGATGCAGCCTAATACAATGAATGGTAGAATATTTAAATAGATAGATATTATTAGGCCTGCAAAATTTTACATATTTACAAGAACCAGGGGAGGAACACTAGGTTTGACTGGGTGTATGGGTAAGATATTCCTGCAATGTATAGAAACTGTTTTCAACAAGGAAAGTTTTCAGGTTATGCTTGAATGAGGTATCGGATGAGGAGGACAGCACTTTATCTGAGAGTTTGTTATAGAGGATGGATGACAGATAGTAAGGGCCTTTAGAAAATAGGGATAGATTGTGGGAGGGAAGATGAATAAGTTTGGAGGATCTAGTTAGGTGGCTATGTATCTGGGAATTTTGTATAAAGAGGGAGGGGTTTTGGTGAACAAAGGTTGCGGCAGTCTGTATTAGCAGCCCAGTGAGCGTTTGAGCTCCTACTTTTTTGAAGAGGTGGTGACACGTGTGCCGTCGGGAGTCCGACATAAATCATACAGAAATAAAACTTGATAAAAAGTTTCTTATGTCGGAATGTGTCATTCACTTAGATATAGTCGAGCCCACTTATAGAGTACTCTCTTTTAACAAAATTCTGGATTTAACAAAGTAATTTTAAAGCTTGTTAATTAAAGTTACATGTAAAGTGACTCTGTTTTAACAAAGTTCTTTTTTAACAAAGCAAAAGTCAGTTTTTGTCAAGTTTGTTATAAGTGGGCTCCACTGTAGTTGCTCTATGTTATTAGTACTTATTACGTCCAATTGCGCAATATATGGTGTCATGTCGCCGTGCAACTAGTGCAGCAGTGGCAACTTAAAGCCCTACTGACGAGTGAGGCAGACTCATTGACTGAGGTGATAAGAAGCAGGTGGCGGAAATAGACCGTAGGGAATAACGAGGTGTAAAGTAACAGCTTTTGGAATTTCGGCTCGGCTCGAATCATCCAAAAGCAAAAATAAATGTGGGCCGAATTAACTAGGCTCTACCTACTGAGCTATGAGAGGTAAACTTTTACTTAGGCCCATGTCAAATGTTTCAAAACATTTTCTTCAACAGACCAAAGTCATTTTTTCTATAGATTCAAGAAAGTTTGTTTTCTAAAATCTAAGTCCAAATATTATTACCCCTTAAAACAATACTTGGAAAGATGGAAAAACTTTACAAGAGGCTTTGCTGAGGATGGTGAGACAAGTAATCGTGCAACGGACCTGTACATAGCAAGGTATAGGCCTACTGTATATTTACTTATGTAACCAGGGAACAGCTTTAAAGAATTAGAGGTTCATTATAAAGTTGAGAGAAAAAGTTGGAGGAGAGTATTCTACATTTGCCCCTTCTTTCCCCTCTGAATGAAGTTTGAATTAACAATCAGATTTTATGTTTCGTTATGTTAATCAATGTACGGGTATTATGGTAGTACTGTAGTAAAGGACTATTTCAAATAAGGTGTACGTACATTATTTTTATTATTGCAAAAGCTAAGAATCAACTTTATAAAAAGAAAAGAAAAGAGTGTATTGTCAGTAATAGTTAAGCGAGCGTTTCCATTTGACTCTGCCGGAAAAATTAGTCACTGGTTTTTTTTTTTTTTTTTTTTGTTTGTATGTCTTGCCATAACGTTTGAACGGAGGCTCTGATCGAGTTGAAATTTTGACCATCCGCAAGCTTCGTTCTCGATTGAATGCCATTAGTTTTGTGGCAAAATCGTTCAAAAAGTTAAAACGTTACATTTGTGTTAATCAAAAGTTTTTTTTTCAAACTAAACGGCGACAAAATCTGAGATAGCCAAATCATTTAGAATGTCCGTCCGGTCACGAATATGTTAATTTTATTTTGATCCGATAAGTAGTGTAGATGGAAATTACATTATAACAAAAGTAACGTTGCCATGGCAACGAAAAGACGCGCAAAGTTTCTAATGCACTGCCACCTAGAAGTAATCAAAATACTTTCGAGGAAGCAGTCTATTATTTGTCAACAAAGAGTTTAAATAGTTTTCCCAAGGAGTCAAGGTCCTCTAGATGGCGGTGGATTTTATCCACAAAGTAAAGGTTTACACACGGGTTTACCCAAATACCTTGGCAATAATAAATAATATTGGAAACATGGCCCTGTGGACAGCGAACGTCGCAAATTTTAAAATTTAAAAAAAATGTGCAATGTGGGTCTAGCTATAGCACGTGCTCGCTTATCAACGCGTCCAACTGAGCGTTTCCTAGTAAGTAATATTGTCAGTTTTAAACTGAGCTGAAAGTTGCTGATTTTTCAAACTAAATCTTTAACAAATTAGTGTTAGGCCTAACCATTATTGTAGGCTGATAATACATGAAAATAACCACTTGGTTAAATTTAATATATTGCTACATCCTATACAATTTAAGCTTTACTTACGGTTATATAGTTGGCATTAATGTAGTCAGAAAATGGAACGTCAGGCAGCATATCCAACACCACACGTGTGTTGTCATCTGTAACAAACATTATCTTTTGTGAGAGAATAGTTCGAGGAACTACCAAACTAAAACTTGCTGCCTTACTCACTTGCCATGTTGAAACAAGAGAAATTACAACCCTTAAAGACATAAATCATATTACTGGCCAACCGTGAGCTTTAAATCTAAGCAGTGTTATGCTTCTACTATGATAACATATTTTAATAATACAGTATTGTACATTAATAATAACCCTTTTCTTGTCTTGAAATTACTAATTACCAACCATATTCTCTTTACCTTGGTACCCAACTGTTAATTAGTACCCTAACTTAAACTGGGAACATGAAGAAACACGTTTCAGTGGGGGCAGAGGTATTTAAAAACATATTTCTTTAAATGTCTTGCATAACTTTAATTTCCAGCACAAAATTTTCTCACCTTTTTTCGAAAACTATATATTGACGAAGCTAAAATACCGATTCCGTCACAAACAAAATACGCATATATTTATAAACCACACATCACTCCAATTTGACACCTATGTTTCAGCATGTTTGTATCACATCTGAGTAATGCCTTCCAGTAAATTGCATGTTCTTGAATGGCTTTAGGATAAACATATGACCTAGTGGTTGTTTGCAGATTAAAATAGGTAATAACATACTTACAAGCAAGTAGATCCTTGTAACGATTCTTCTGTTTGTTTTCGGGCTGTTGTGCATACTCCCATGGTTTCGTTTGTCCCCTCGGAAGCATCTAAACAAGACATGTTATACACTGTACAGCTATCACAAAAACTTTTATAAACACAGTATTCTAAAATAAACAATCACAAGAAGTTGAATTAGCTCTGAAATACTTTTATTTTTATTTATTATTTATAAATAGCCTCGGTTAAGCCAAATTAATGAATGAGTTTAACAAATTTGTATTTACAGTTCTCTTTTTGTTACTAAATAGTCAATAGGTACTCAATCATACAATCAAAGGTTTCATTGATGAGAATGACATGCAAGGTAGCTAAAATAACTACTATAAGCAGGGCTCGAATTTAACGCTCGCCCGGTCGCCCGAGGCGAGTGTATTGTTGCGCAGGCGAGTAACTTTTGGAAATCACTCGCCCGCCGGGCGAGTGATTTTTTTGGATAGCCGTAACATAAATTGCGTACATTTTGTTTAAACTACGCGGTCAACAAATATGTGGCGGTATTTACAAGGAGTTGATAATCCAAACAAGAAACAGAAACCTAATCCTACTGCAGACAATGCAAAATATGAGAAGAATCGTGTGCGCCTTTTTCAAGAACGCTGGCTAACAGAACACACGTGGCTACGTTTTGACCAATAACTAAATTCGATGTTTTGTTCTGTTTGTGAGATTATAGGAGATAAACACGGTCCATTTGTAAAGGGTAGCCAAATATTACGTAATTAATTATTACTAGGAAAACGCTTAAGTCCCGCCGCGTTGTTGGATGAGCGTAATTGGTGCATTGAGCTGCCATGTGTTATGCGGATTTACTGTTGTTCTGTAAAAAAATAATTACTAAGTTGAAGATATTTTTAAAATTAAATAAATTTTAATAAAAAATTTAATTTAATTTAATAAAAAATTAACTTAATTTTAATTTTTTTAAATTAATCGTAATTTTAAAAAAGGAAAAATCGAATTTTAAGAAAAAATTATTCGATTGCGCACAAATTTTACACGAATATATTAATTTATAAAATTAAGGTTCTGTAAAAAAATGATTACAATCGGATAAAGCATGTAGGTGTTATAAGCTGGAGAAATTTTAAAAATTGAAAAAAGTCGTAAAATTGCGATTTTCGTAAAAAATATTTTTTTGATAACGCTCAAATTTTACACGAATATATCAATTCATAAAATTAAGGTTCTGTGAAAAAATCATTACAATCGGACAAAGCATGCAGGTGTTGTAAGTCGAAGAAATTTTTAAAAAATCGAAAAAAATCGTAAAATTGCGATTTTCATGAGAATTTTTTTTTCGATTAAGCTCAAAAACGTGGCAGTTCTAAGTTCAGAGATTTCGAAGACCTCCATAAAATTTCATCGCAATCGGAGTATCGGTTTAGCCAGAATCGTGCTAACAAACAGACAAAAATACAAAAAAAAAAAAAAAAAAAGAAAAAAAAACATTCCGGATTTTTTTCTCCAGTGTAGTGAAATGGAATCTTCGCTTCGCTCGCTACGCTCGCTACGCTCATCCAATTACGAAATTCCGTATTTTAGTTGTAGTACTACTAGTAGTGGTTTGGAGTAGGAATACGGACTATTGTTTTTAATTTCGGACTAGAAAATTAACAAGAGCACTCGCCCAGAGGGCGAGTGCGAAATATTTTAAAATTCAAGCCCTGGTTATAAGCATGCTAGAAATCAGAGAAAAGGGGAAAACGGATGAGGTTGACACCAAGGGAGGAAAAGGCAAATGGTTTGAATAGATACTATGCAAGTGTCTTTCAAAATGAGGTTAGTAATAAATACAAGGTCACAAAAATTAATAAAATAATAAGTTAATTACTGTAGGTGTAGCTAGGCTATGTATATAAACTATCAACAATATTCAAAATGTCAAGCAATATATTACAAAATATATGATAAATCAACAGTTCAACAGTGCCTAATGCAGCTTTACACTTTACAGTGTGAGAACTAAGATGTTGTGGATTGCCAATAATGACTAAGTTCATAGGTTTTGTTTAGGAGCATACCTGATGCTGATTCCTGAGATCGCCAGAGACTATCCCATGATGTACATAGTTGGGTAGGTCTCTGATCTTAATGTAGGAAGGGTTCTCGGGAACGAGAACGGGAACCTTTAGATTGTGAACACTACGCGGTCTGGAGCTCGGCAACACCGTCGGATCTGGACAAGCCGGTCTGGTCTTTGACGGCAAGTCCACAGCTATAACACCGGGATGGAACTTTACAACTTGTTACAATCATATTTCACACAACATATCATACAATTACATTTCATTCTCATATTTTACAAAATCAAAGGACACATACAAAGTATACATATACGGCATACATAGATAATTATAACAATGATAATACAAATAATGTACAAGATACAATTCAACAATAACATTTAACAATATTATATGAGAGAGCTGGAAGCATGTAGCAGAGACACGATTGTGGGAGGATAGAAAGAAGTGGAAAAATTTGGTTGCGAAACCCAAGCTGACCCTGCCAGAAGTGGGAAGCGGCGATGGATAATGATGATGATATATGTAACAATATATATGTATATTGTATACATAATACTGTCATAAATAATATATATAATATAATAATTATATGTAATAACAATAGTAATTATCTGATGAAAGTGCACTTGTGGGAGAACCAACCACATGTGCCATGCTAGTTTTACATGCTTCAGCGAGGCTCTTGCGGCACAAAATTTCTTAACAGATTTGAAGTGTTTTAGCAAAATATTTGCTAGCGTCGACGCCGTTTCTTGTTGTTTTTTAATATATAACAACAAGGGTAAACAATAAAATAAATAAATACAAAAATTTAAAGAAGTGTGAAGATAAGAAATTTAAATGGTAAAATGATCACCAAGAAATTGTCCTTATAATTTTCTCTTATTTAGGAGAAGGGATTTCAATTTAAGGAGTATAGGTCTAAGTGAATTAAACTATATTTATTTGATATAGGTGGGACCAGATAAGCTGTCGCACGCCGAGGGATCGCAGCACTGTCGTCCACGCACTATGGCCACAGGATCGGCAAAAAGTAAATAAAATAACGGTCTCTAAAACTGCTTTCGGAGAAAAACACGACTATTTTAAAGCCAAGGCCTGCCCAATATATCCTAAAATAAAGTATTTATTTAGTGTACGAATAAAATCAAGACATTTTGATGCTCCTAAACATTGACATCACTTCTGGCGAGGTTGGCATTATAAACAGCTGGAACTTTGGACACATTATTACCAACAAGGCAAAAACACTTTCGAAATCGTGATTACTTAAAATCATTATTTCGCTATAATAATACTGACTCTGTGGGACGAACTACTTTTTTCACAGCTTATAAAATGTTGATTTATGTGATAACATATCACGATAACATGACCAAATACGGTAGGCCCTACCTAATGCCCATTGTGTGTAAATTGTCAACGTTGGCGTCCGTGCTCTCGCTTGACCTTGACGTGCGACAGCTTATCTGGTCCCACCTATACTGGTACTAATTGAATATGCATATATTCTACTGTCTACTGCAATGTTCCTTCTATTCTTGTACAAAATGCTTATTTATATTTGACCAATATTTCACCATTCCAGACATATTAATACATTGAAAAGCTTCCTGATTGGTATATTTTTAAAAGTCTCTGTTAGCTGTTACCATACTCAAGAATATCTTACCTCCATTTCCATTTTGTTTTGAAGGATATAGCATCATCTGCTCCCCACCACCATACTTGTTCCTAAATTTAGACCTGTAAAAAGAAAAAAAAAAATTGTTATAATATAACAATTAAATCAATGAATTGAAAAACTTAATTAATGAAGGTGTATTGTGTAATTAAAATTTTGTTAATACCACTGTTCAGACTTTTCACCACTCATATTTCGCGGCAAGTTACCGATATTATATTTTTGCTACTTGTGCGCCCTCTATTAGCTATAGGCCTACTAGTGACTTTTCCTAGTTAGTATCTGTGTTGACCACCAGATTTCGCTGACTACGCTATTTCCGCCTGCTTTGCTCTCGCGACGAAGGAAATCGCGTGAAGGCGAGACACTGTGGCTTGGAGCTTCGTACGAGAAGGTTGATTGTTTTGCCTTATTAGTTAGGGGCGTTTCTGGCCTTCTGCCGGTGTCCCAGAGATGCTTGCCATGCATTCTCTTTACCTTTGTTCAACTTGTTAACGTGTATAAATTATTGTGTTCTATTAAATATTCTACAAGTGTTATTTGGCGAGTTCAAGCTATACTTCTTTAATCTGAAACATTTCCCCAGTCGGTTCATATCCTTGATTCGATTGGACAACCACAGTAAAATCTGAATAGGAACAGGTAATTAATAAATCATTTTTTGATAACAGAAGAAAATATATACAGGTAATTACAAAATACGACTCCAATATTAACGTATGAGCTATGGTTATGGGATAATTCCGCTATGCCAAAATGTGAATCAAGGCCTATATGAAAATTATATGAAAATTAACAAAAATACGTATATGAATATGCGTTTGAATATCAATAGATATTGTTGTAGGCTTTCACGACCCGTAGATGTCTTCTGTATGATCCCTGGGCTGTTTCGTCGTGTCGATGATGAGGCACTGCTCGACGTTTCGCCACCCATGTTGGTGGCTTCTTCAAGCATGGTGGCGAAACGTCGAGCAGTGCCTCATCATCGACACGACGAAACAGCCCAGGGATCATACAGAAAACATCAATAGATATTATTATTGTAATTATTATTGAGGGTGCAGTAAAATAAAAACAGTTATTTACGAGCATATTGTTGACCGTGACGGTAAGAGAAAACTGCTGCTGTATCACTACTTCCAGCCTAGAAAAAGAGGAACATCTATCGAACCCGTTCCAATGCAGGATTAATCCCCTAGAGTTGAAGTCTTTTGCCAAGAGGAACTATTTAAAATCTTGTATGGAGGAAGCTTCCACCCATCACCTGTTGTATCAAAGTGAACACGAGTTTGATCTGCATTCCCAATTGAAAGATCAAATTTCATTAATAAATAATATCTGGTATAGATCTACCAATACCGCAAAATTAGGTCAAAAGAGGTTAGTCAATGTTGTCTTGAATGCAGGTGATGAGCGGATAAGCGTGTACCGCGGTACTGCGAGTGATCAGTAGATATAGGGAAGGTGAGGACGGAGAGGTCGTATCAATCCATTGGCCGTAAGGTTTAAGCTGTTGGGGAGATAGCTTCTCACCAGAGATGTAAAATTTCCGGAAAGATAAATCTCGGAAATTTTCGGAAATATTCCAGAAATATTTCCGTGCCTAAATACATGCAATTGCAAATATAATGTGGTGGAGTGTAAGGATACGGTTACCTGAGTCTGTATGCAGGATGATGAGACCCACTGCCACTGGTAGCGTGTTGTGTGAGCTTGAACGTTTTCTTAACATCTGAAGGACATTTAAAACCCCCTCCAAGTGCTTTCGCATCCTTGTAACATCATGATATACAGTTTGCACAGAACTTGCACCCATAGAATCATTTTTTAGTGTTTACTTGTGGTTGTTTTATAAAGTAACTTCTTATTAGTTTATTTTGATGTTTCCCCATACTGCAAACTTACAAACTAGGCCTAGGCCTACACTAAAACAATTAATACAATGTGAACTTGTCACTTGTCACATTCACATGTAGATCAACCCTTCTTCTTCTTGTTTTTTGTGGCCTTGGTTGCTTGGACCATGTGGCCAGTTAATTTCTAGGTATTTTATTGCATTAAGAATAACTTAAGAATAACTTTATTCAACTTGATGTGCACATGGTACATGCATAACTCATTCATTCATAAGTAATAAAAATAAGAACAAAAGGGAAATGGAAAAAGCTGGGTGTCATGAGCTTGGAAACTATATATTAGCATTATTTCCAATTGCACTGCCCACCTCATTCCTTTACATCTTCGCTACATTTTGTGCGGGAAATTTAAAATATATTTCCGGAAAATTTTCCCGGAAAGATAAACTCGGAAATTTCCGGAAATATTTCCATTTCCGAAATTTCCCGTGGAAATATTTCCCATTTACATCCCTACTCTCACCACAAAAGTTTTACGTACAAAATTTTGACAAACAACAGAAACCGTTTCCCGATTTGTTTTACCTATTTAAGATGACAAAAATATCAATGGCTCTATCTTGCACTTGGAACATAAAAAAAAACATATTGCTACAGTAAAACAATCATTATTTAATGAAGGGTAGTTAATAATGTAGGCCTAGTTGAAAAGTAAACAACAATTTACAAAAATAATTATTCTTGTATGCCTGCTATATAGATGCCATAGTGAAAAATATAGCTGCCATTTGAGCTGAACATTTGCAAATCTATGTCGGACTTTTCGCAACAGAAGAAGATGGAGAGGCCTGTCTTCAATGCCGACCCAACGCAGAGTTGGACGTGACAACTGATAATGATGATCTACCAATAAATATTAATAAGTTTAAGTAGGAACTATATTATTTATAACCTTACTGAACCCACGACAATGGACGATGGGATGCTAGTTAGTATTCACGTCCAGTCTCAGAATGTTTACTTTTATAGCAATACCTGTAAAAATAGCAGATGGCAACTGCGGGCAACAACAGCAGCAGCAGAAGGGCGTAGAGACCAGGGTTGGAGGTGGACGGTGAAATCTGCGTGGCCGCTGACTTGATGTCTTCCTCGAGGAAGGAATACATCGTCTTGTTCCCTTGTTTGTTGACCACCACCACACGGATGCTCAGTTCGGTCTCGGGATGTAGTGGGTAATTGCAGATTTTCTGACAAGATCTATCAGCCTTCCCACCAACCTCGAAGATCTCCGAGTCTCCTGTCGGCTGGAAAACAAATATAACATCATTACCTCTCTACCCAGTGGTTAAAAGTATCTTCCATAATTGAAAGAAAACATTTTTAAATGTGTTTTTAAGCGTTTAAAAGAAGCAAATTTGAAAATTTTCGTCTTCGACAATAATAACCATTGGCAGAACTGGAACTTTACTGCAGCACACCCGTATTAGTTTAACAAGGCCGGCCCCCCACATTTCTCCAGACAATTATCAATTCCTGGATACGCTACTGCTTGCAATGTTTATTTCATAAATTAGGGTATAATAAAATAAACTCACAATTTTTTTAGTTTAAATCATATCCTATTGGCTATAAGTACTATAAAATACCAACCGAGAAAAAAAACACCTTGCGAGGCTATACGCTAACCCTCCTTTCCCCCACCCCTAAATACAAAATAGGGATAGTGTTGTTACCTGTTTTGTCATGCCCCCCTTTGGAAAATATACTGCCGGTGCCCATGAACAACACAAATTGGTCAGTTCTGGCTTATTCTTGTAGTTATGAAAATTTTGGAGTGACAAGATATTATAAACTGACAATATGTGGGTCTTCACAATTTTATGTTATCGACTAAAGCACGCTGAAAATTAGTAAAATATCACCAATTAGAATGTAAAAAATCAAATTTCTGAGGCTTCTGAGGCACATCCCCAGACCCCCCATTGTGCCAGGATACATTTTTATCCCTTCTAAGAATTTCTTAATATTATACACCCAGTGTCGAGTGCCCGCTCACTTATTATTTTAGAAATTAATCACTGTCTCTACCTGTACGTTTACGTATGTACGTATGTACATTTACATATTGTGTTGATATATTTTAATTTACTACATTTTAGATTTAAGTTAGACAAATCCTATACTTTTGTACTGATGTAAAGTCTTTGGATGCTAATAAAAATGAAAAAATGAATGAAATGATACTGTACCTAATACTTGGAGGATGAATCGGCTAGGCTTCTTCATTTGGTGGCAGGTAGGAAGCAAAGCAGAGTATACACAACTTTCACCTGCTAGCCAAGTATCGACTATCGACGTGGTCATTTAACGACTTATTTCAACAGTTGCCATCTGTACAGTACGCATATGCCAAACCTGTGCCTCCACCTTCCTTCCTAAAATATCTATCAACAATGACTAGTAGTAAAACGAGTCAGTGTTTGAAAGACATGTTCAGCCGCCCTGTCATTTCGACTGCTGCACAACTACTAAAAAGCAAAAAAATGAACCTTTTCCATCATTATCCTGCAACCTATGTATATACAAATATATACATATTTCTCAATTGTTTGTTGTCAATCAACAACATGCAGTGTAGGCTAAATATAATTCGTGAATTTGACTATTTTTCTTGTTACAGCGTGTTTCATAACTAAATTTACAGTTCCTCCAACCTCAAATGTTCCCTTTTATGTAATATGCATTTAGACGACCAATAAACGTGATCATACTTATACCAGATTCATTATTACCCTTTAGGATATCATAGAAATGATAAAATTAAGTTACATTCATATTTAAACATCAACGTCGACTTATTTGACAATAATAGATGCGTCGGTCTAAATGACCGCGCGCAATTACTAACATAACTATCAGGGGCGCGACTACTCTTGGGTTAAGATGACTGCAGTCAATTTTTAGTTTAACTAAACCTGTGGTAGTTCAATGATGGAAGTTAAGTCTTCTTACATAATGTCATCATCAGCAAAGTTACATCCTACACCATTCATTCATTCATTCTAAATCAAGTAGTTTCTCCATGTTGGCAATGTTCTCGTTCAAATGATCTCTACTCTTACTTGTGTAACCTGAACTGTGCACAATTAAAACAGTTTTACTTTTGCATCATGCTACTCTTAAGGCAAATACAAAGTGGCAAAACAAACAAAATCTAAATAAACTCATGTTTCACAAATCCACGTTCTTGTAACGTTTGAACCCTCAAGCAAATGTTCCACATAACAAGAGTGGGAGAGGTGAGAAATTTAACAAAAACAGCCACCCAATTTGATTATTAAATTTAAAGTTGTACTGTAAAACAATACTCTAAAATCCTTATGTCCCCATGGATATATCCTTTCTCTTACTTATATAGTAGTTGAATCTATAATGAATGAATGAATGAATGAATGAATGAATGAATGAATGAATGAATAAATGAATGAATGAATGAATGAATGAATTCAAAAGCAAGTTGTATGATTGATAATTTACAGTCTTGTTGCCTGCATGCAGGGCTAGCACAATTATGTCCGGGTCATTACTAATTACAAACAATCTTTAAATGAGTGAATATTGCAATATTCCAATCTAAAACCAAGTATTACTAAAACATTTAAAAATTAAAATGAAATGAAATTGTAAAAGTGAGTTTCATGAGAAATCTTTTTTTTGATTGAACCAAAAAACATTGCAGGTTCACAGGCAGTTCACGGATACATTTTTTTCTTCTCAGAATTCACCTAGTTCTCATGTCACTCAGCAGTCAAAGGCTACTTACTGTCAGCTCAGCTGCTATCCAGGAACGTGCTCTAGCCACATCATCCAAGTCCTTTAAGAGTTCATCAATCAGTTCAGAGTCGTCACTGCGTTGTTTAGGACCATCCTCCAAGTCCGTCTTGGGAACAACCAATACATAGTAGGTGCTGGGAACAATGTTCAAAACATCTGTTATTGCGAGTTCAAGATTATTAGCATAATAGGACTTCACTACCACTGTATGGAAGTTTGGAACTTAATGGGTTAAATATTTGAGGGTATGACAAACTATCAAAAAAAATTATAAAATGTTCACATACACATGAGACAGAAAATATCTATCAAGCATACATCACAACACAACAATTTATGTTACTTGACAATCTCCTTTGTTTGTGAAACCAACAAGTATACGCACATTTGTGAATATAGGCTTCAGGAAGACCGTTATTAAATATATTGATGTTCACAAAGTTTGGGTCCTCCAAAGTGCGCAGGCATTTATCAATAGTATTTATAACAATGACCCATTTCACACCTTTTTTAACAATTACATACTTTGAAAAATGTGTTCATAACTTTAAGGTAGTCTATAATCAAGCAAATATAGAGAAAACAAAATTAGGCTACTATGTATAATAATCTGTGTAGGCCAAATTAAAACACAATATTAAGGGAAGATTGAAAATTATTTTCCTATTGTTGCTACAGACCTAACATCATTATTGTTTGTCTAGTAATTTATTTGCCTAATACTTAAGTGTTAGTTTTTGGAAAAACATAATTTATGGATGTGTTTTCTTAATGTGCTCGATCTATGGGCTACATGCACCTTGTTATACAGTACATAACTGGGAAGCTTCGCACAACGCTTTTTTAGGCGCGTTGTTGGATGAGCATAACTGTTTTTAAAAAAAAGCGTAAAATTGCAATTTTCAAAAGAAATAATTTTTTGATTGCGCTCAAATTTCACAGGAATATATTAATTCATAAAATTAAGGTCTGTGAAAAAATCATTACAATCGGATAAAGCATGTAGGTGTTATAAGTCGAAGAATTAAAAAAAAAAAAAAAAAATTGTAAAATTGCGATTTTCATGAGAAATAATTTTTCGATTGCACTAAAAAACGTGGCAGTTCTAAGTTCAGAGATTTCAAATGCCTCCATAAAATGTTATCGCAATTGGAGTATCGGTTTAGTTTAATCGTGTTAACAAACAGCCAAAAATACCAAAAAAAAAGAAAAAAGAAAAAACATTCCGGATTTTTTTCACTAGTGTAGTGAAATGGAATCTTCGCTTCGCTCGCTATGCTCATCCAATAAATAAAGACAGGAAGAGAAAAATTGTGTAACAAATATACTAGGAAAACGCTTAAGTCCCGCCGCGTTGTTGGATGAGCATAATTGGTGCATTGAGCCGCCATGTGTTATGCGGATTTTCTGTTGTTCTGTGAAAAAATTATTACTAAATTGAAGATTTTTTTAAAATTAAATTAAATTTAAAAAAAATTTACTTGAATTTTAAATTTTTTTAATTAATCATAATTTTAAAAAGGAAATTATCGTAATATTGTAATTTTGATAAGAAATAATGATTCGATGGCGCACAAATTTTACACAAATATATTAATTTATAAAATTAAGGTTCTGTGAAAAAATCATTACAATAGGATAAAACATGTAGGTGTTATAAGCCAAAGAAATTTTAAAAATCGAAAAAAGTTGTAAAATTGCGATTTTCGTAAAAAATAGTTTTTTGATAACGCTCAAATTTCACATGAATATATCAATTCATAAAATTAAGGTTCTGTGAAAAAATCATTACAATCGGACAAAGCATGTAGGTGTTGCAAGTCAAAGAAATTTTTAAAAAATTGAAAAAAAACGCAAAATTGCGATTTTCATGATAAATAATTTTCCGATTGTGCTCAAAAACGTGGCAGTTCTAAGTTCAGAGATTTCGAAGACCTCCATAAAATTTCATCACAATCGGAGTATCGGTTTAGCCGGAATCGTGTTAACAAACAGACAAAAATACATAAAAAAAAAAAAAAAAACATTCCGGATTTTTTTCTCCAGTGTAGTGAAATGGAATCTTCGCTTCGCTCGCTACGCTCGCTACGCTCATCCAACAAACAATTATTATTTGTTTTAGAAATTTCCAGGGAAAATATGCTCATAAACCACTTGTAACCTCAGATTATGATTTTGATGTGGTAAAGCAGGTCAACCAACTGAAGTGCTATATGCACGTTTTACCTCTCATTAGTTAACTGATTGGCCACTACTGGAATGGTAAGCGTAGCGCTGGTGTTAGTCCGCCAGTTTATTTCTAGATGACGCGTTGCGAAGTCGACCTTAGCAAGCTCGGTGGTAAGTTGAATGGTAGCGGCGTTGCCCTCGGCGACTGTCACTCCTGTAACTTGCACTGTGTATGTTGTTGAAGGCGAGAGACCATGAACCTGAATAACGGAAGATTCAACAAATGTGGAATAGAGCCTTTGTCTTCACAAGAGAGCACAAAGGTACACGTCACAATATTATACACCAGGGTTGCCATCAAGTCAATTTTTTTATCCTTGAAAGATACTTAAAAAATCCTGTGAAATCCTTGAAAACAGTTATTCAGCATTAGCGTATTATAACCACGAAGGAATGTTACAAATTTTCAGGTTTCATACCAAAATATGTTATGCCAGCCTGATTTTCGAGAATCTAGTCAAAATTACGTGCAGACAAACGCATAAGAATCAGAATTTTTTTCCAATATATTTAAACGTTTTACTTTTAGGCCTACTCACCATAACTACCACTTGTGGTAAATGTTAGGCCTATGCAGTCACTTATGTTTATTTTTACTAGAACCTGATGTTTTTTTACTGTCTTCATTGCTTTTTTTGGCTGAATTTAAAAAATGTATTAATTTAATGCATTTTTTAAAGACAGTAGAAAATCCTAAGATTTTGCCCAAAATCCTGTTATCATTGAGACACTCTAAAAATCCTGAGAAAAGGATGAAATCCTTGAAAGTGGCAACTCTGTTATACACAGTTGCGTTGATAATGGCATGTTAGACAAGGTCAACTTCCGTGTACCTTCCAGAGTGACTAAAGGTGCATATATGTTGTGGCAAAATGCCATATTAATGTCTTTCAACCCCATGCGGGTCCCAGCAGTGCGCCAAGACGTTGAGAGTGCCCAATCGTGAGAACCCCACCCACATGAGTGTAGATGAAGACGTCAGTAAACCGGGTACACAGAATAGAGCACAACGGAACAGAGCACACATTTTTGCGTTCCAGTAAACCTCTGCTTGAGGAAGAGCTAGAAAGTACGCCTCTAAAATTCACAATTTTTTTAAATGTTTTTAACTTATTACTTTCCGGGTCAATAAGTTTTTTTTTATATTACAGTAACTGTGGCCAACTTGTATCTCACTGAAGTTGTTATTTTGTAAAGAATCTTCCTTACATTTCTAAATGTATGAAAATACAAACAGCATCACACCTAACAAGTCATCCATAGAGAAAAGCTATTAGCTAAAGAACTGATGGACAATATTACCAAGGTTCCTGAGGGTTACAATACAATACAATCTCATTTAATTAGTAGAGAGGAACCAATCTAACACAAAATACCTCAATGCACATGGATTTAAAAAAGTTTATAAAAGCTACCATCAGGTTTGACCGGCATTAACAAGACGGACACGTTCCGCATTAAATTAAAACTAATGTTCGTCAAGAAAGCATTTTTTTTCTTTCTTTCTTTGCAGACAAATTCTCTTAATCAAAGGGAATGAGTGTAATCTTGTATGTACAGTAAATATGTATAACTTTCACATAGTGGCTGTATGTTGTTATTATTTGTAATTAATTAGAATAATTGTTCAATATTATGTGTATGAATTATGTTTTGTGTCGTTAAAACATTCCACAAATCCATATGTAACAAGGGTGAAGGGAAATGTGCAATACTTTTTTATATATTATGTATATAACACATTAAAGCCTTTCACATTGAAATGTTGCTTACTTATGTTAAACCTAAATCTATTTTAGGAATTAAGAAAAAAAAAGAAATTGGTCAATATTTAAACATGGTACGACCAATATTGTGGAAATTGTACAGTGCGTGACGTCACCACTCGTGACGTAGTTGGATGCCTAGTGAGTTTCGCTACCGATGGACTCGACTGAATGCGGCCGCTTCACTGACCGCCCATTCAATACCATCGGGCATGGGACGGGTCAGTTGAAAAGTGTTTGTTCTAAGTACAGGATGTTAGGATTAGCTCCCTTCTCTCTCTTTGTATGATACAAGTATCACTAACATTTAAAAAACAAACTAGAACCAAAAAGCAGACAAAATCCACACTTCAACTAGGTATGTTTGTAAACTGTGGTCACTAAGCCATCCTTACTCTTCACATATCTCGACAAACCTTGTAATGCTTTTCACTTATCACATTAATTAAATTAGTACATAAAACACTTGTTGAGCTGTCACTGTGCTAGAACAAATCTGCGAATGCTCCAACCACACAGAATGTCAACCCATTACTAATTCAACACGTGTTCTAACCGAGTGTCTAGCCTCGCCCGGCCGGCTCGGTCAGCTCAGCAGGCATCCACCAACGTCATATGCCCCCAGGCGTGTGTCAAAACAAACCGTTGTATAGGGTGTAGGCCTCATCCAAGGTTGCCAAAATTTTCGTCATTCTTTTTTTTGTATATCTTCTTGTATGAAAAAGATACTTTATCCAATGTGATTTAATTCCTTTAAGCCATTGGAATAAAGTTATTGTATATTATTGTGTGGAAGCTACTCACCGTATGGGAATAGGTATCTTGATTACCGGACACTTCCAAAGAAGATTTAACCACGTTGAGCACAGGGCCATTGAGCAGCCAAGACGCTGTAGGCGTGAAGACCAACTGAAAGCTGCGTATCTTCCCGTTCGGTTTATCCGGCTGCTCCCATGTCAGCGTCACACTGTTGGTACTCACTTGGCTGCCTGTTAGACCCAGGGGTTCGGTGGGAGCTGAAACCAACGCCAAGCAATGTTGTCAAACGTATCAACAAGCTGCACAGTCAGTGTTGATTTCAGACATTTTCTCTAGAGGCGCAATTGGAAATATAGGCATCGTGCATTCGTACAAGCAGCGCTCGCAGCGGCCACTCTTTGCAATTCGGAAATGCACCGGCTCGCGCGCACTAGCTGTCATCATACGGCGTACCACGTTATTGAGGTTCTCTATGCTGTAATGTTTGCTACAATTTGTCTAATATTGTAATGTTTATATGGACAATGGCAAAAACAGTAGTAGTTGTATTGTTAGATGCATAACCTGTACAAGAATATCTCGAAATATGTTGTATTATCTCAGTTTTCAGAGCCGGCCGTGGGAGCGATTGGGGAGTGATTGCAGTTTGCTTAGTCATTTAAAATTTCAATATTATAGAAAGTAGGCCTAGATGGGTGGGCTCTTTATGACATTGTTTTCTCACAAAATAATTAATGAACTTGAATGTAATTTAGAAGAAGAAATGCAAGGAACTTATATGTTTATGTAAGATTAATTTTTTTTAGGTGAAACTTATAGACCTGGCCTACTACTTACGAGACTTAACCCTATGATTCTTACATTAAACATTAGTATCAGCTGTATCGTGTAGTAAAGTACGACGGAACCGACAGTGTCGATTCTGTCAATCCTCTAGCAAGTTTTTTCCGGCGTTTTCCTCAGTAGGGATTGAGTCCTCTTAAACATCCCTTAACAATCCCTTCACAATAATTGACATAACGAACATCAATATGAAGCACCATTGCACCCTGACATGTTAAACACGAGAAATGTATGTGTAAAAGTACGGCGAAGAACACCATAGCAGTCGAGTTTTTTAAACAGGAATACACGATTCTATTGTTTTGTTTTGGCATTATTTTTCCGATGCCGGATTATTCACAATACAGAATAATATGATCTAGGTTGATTGTTTGAGATTGAACATAACTTTTGGATAGGGGATGTGTTTATTTAATGTTGAATATGAACTATATTTGAACGAATAGAAAATGAATACAGTTTATTTTATCTTATTATTGAATGCCATTTATAGAACGTTAGATCATTTGTCAGTGAAGTATTAGAAAATCTACACGCACAATTAGATCGTAAATCATCAAAGTACGGGGTGCAATGGATTTGTTTGCAAAATAATTCTTTAGATTATTTCAAAAATACAGCAAAATCTATTACTAATAATTGTATTATTGTTATTATTGTCTGCCTTTCTATGAAGTATGTAAATATACTCCTCTTATTTCAATTCTATTGTATGCCGATGTCATTAAAAACGATATAAAGGTATTTTTGCTGGTTATCAGTATTTGACATACAACAATGATTGAAACTGTTCTGTAGCTAAAAATGGTGACTCATGCGTTTTACAGGAAGACTTTTTTTCTAAACATCATCTCTTCGATTCCAAGGTTGAATAACGAATCGACACCTGTTAAATAAATAACTCTTGGAAATTCCCACCATCATTCATTCTCAACCATCCTCGCACTATATGTAAATAGTTAGTAACTGGAAAGAGGAACCCAGTTTTATAATTTTACTAGTTCAAATTTGGCAGGTTATCGCATCATTTTCAAATGTTTAATTTTATTATTTTTGTTTGTTTCTCTTAGTTTTCTATAAAACAATAATAAACTATTGAAATAATTGCGAATACAGACTGCAACCTTCCTTCGGTTAACAACTGTTTGATATCATTTAGTGGTTAGTCGCATGAATCTAAATTATATTCCTTGTTTATTTAAAACTCGTTAATTTTAATTTAATGTCTAGCATATTTATAATTACCTTGCAAGGACGATTCTTAAGTCGCTGTTTGCTTTGCATATTATAATTATTATATTGTTGAACATTAATTATATTTTAGATGATTAAAAAATCTAGACTGAAATCGCAATATTTTGATACAGCGACCTTCTGTATTGGAAGCAGGAATACAAACACAGGACCATTGAGCTACACAAATTATATTCTGCAATGCGTGAAATATAACAACAATGGTAATTTGGTATTATCTGACACAATTTTAATAATTATTCCGAGAAAACACCAGTGCCCATTTCCAGAGGAGATTCTTCAAATCAAGGGCCATGTGCATAAAATAAATGAGTCCCCCCTACCACCTTATCCTTACTCGCATGCTGATTTTCTTAGCTGATAGTTTTTGTTTATTATTATTTCTGGAAATGCTAGTTTGAACAAAATATATTTTTGATTGAAACTATTTTTCGACACCTTAGATTTCTCTATATTTCGAGTAGGCCTAGATTAAACAACGTACCAGGGAAACTATTATTTTCTTATTCAAAAGCAAAAATTATAGTTTCTGTTGAAATATTTTTAGGGTGAGAGACCTTTTTTCTGCTATCACCTTATTTCAAAGTGAGATGGTGTGTGGATATTATATATTATGAATACAGTAGTTAGCCTGGCCCTTTACTCGACGATTATAGGAATCATTCACTGCATTAACATTTTAAAATTCGCATTGAATAATAAATTCGTACGAGCCGACGATAGATAAGTTTCCCACTGACAGAGCGCCCGCGAATCTCAGGCTACATTCGACAATTGCGCGGCTTTGCCATGTGAGCGCTTTCACGAACCCAGGAAGTCAACATTCACAACAACTAGCAGTTTAGTAAAGGTTTGTTCTGTTGTCCCGGTGACTCAATTGGTAGAGCTACGGCACGTTAAGCTGGAGGTTCTGGGTTCGAATCCCAGTCGGGGCAAACTTTTACGACAACTGCTATGAATCAATAAATATACAAATATATTTGTGTACATTTATACAGATCCCAGAATTAAGGATATGTGTTTAGTTCATTCTTCCAAGCAAAAGTGAGGGGATTGAATGCCACAAATTTAATTTCTAAAAGCAATATTTGAGAGAAAACTTTTTTTCCTCAAGTAAAGTAAAGTGTAAAGATAGCTCACCCTTCTCCTCTGTTCGTTCGGAAACCTCTGCCACAGGCCCTTTCCGAGCCAACGTCTTTATTTTTGGCTGAAATCTGAAACATAGTTCAATTATTTCCATGTTTAAGAATGTGAATGAGTAATATTATTCTAGTAGGCATACCTGGCCATGCCCATAGAGAATCACAATATGAAATTTTCTAGCTACATACAAATACTTATCATTAGCCTACTTTGTAAATCATCAAGTCATCATCACATAAATCATTGAACAATATTATTAGGAAAACGCCAAAGTCGTTGTTAGACGAGTGAGTGAGCCATGTGTTGAGTACCCGGGAACAATCCCATTCTTACCCCTACCTAAGGCCTATCTTGCCTATTATAGGCTAGAGTGATACATTACAGCCTCACAGTTGACTTGCCCTTATACCAACTAAACTCAAATGGACCAAACCCTATTATTATTAATTATACAAACTTAAATGCAAATGTTCCCGGGTACTCAACACATGACTCGCTCCCTTGTCTAATAACGACTTTGTCTTTTTCTTAGTATTTAAAAAACTATTAAACATGTTTAGATTAGAAATGTATATAACGCAGTGTAGTCTACATCAACTGTGACAAAACAATGTAAAACATATCCAGTACGAAATACGTGTAAATATTGCAAGGTTTTCTCAATCTTTGAACAGAATTTGGGGGTACCTTGAGCGTGCAAGATTCCATATACCTTGGTCACTGCATACAATCACAGCCACAATGATTCGATAAAAATGACTTCTTCAAGAACAAAACCATTGTCGTTAAAATGAAACCTACACATTTCAAGCCTATTTTTCAATTATTATTTCTTGTAAGTATAAATTGCAACGGATTTTGCTCATTTTGTTAGCAGTTTTCAGTTACCTGGTCACGGATGCCTGTTTAAAATTTCAGCTCAATCTATTTGGCCGTTCGGCCGTATGGGCCCGGACAGACAGACATTTAACATACAGACAAATTAGTCACGACGAAGACCCGATCAAGTGGCGTTGTACCACTTTGTTCGCTGCGCTCACTCATTTAATTATAGAAAGCATGAACTATAATTTGATATGCATAGTTATTGTTGTTTATTTGTTAACCTATTCCTATTGAATGTTCACTGAAATTTGTATGTAGTACTGCTTTTCATTGTGTTTTTTGTTTTTATATATTTTGAAAATATTGTATAGAAACCTCTATGTAAAATGGCAGCAATGCTATATTTGAGTGTTAAAAAATAAATAAATGGTTATAACTTTTGAAGAATCAACATTGTCTGTTTTGCATTACTTTACAGAACATTTATTGGATGAGCGAAGCGAAGATTCCATTTCACTACACTGGAGAAAAAAATCTGGAATGTTTTTTTGTATGTTTGTTAACACGATTCCGGCTAAACTGATACTCCAATTGGGATGAAATTTTCTGGAGGCCTTCGAAATCTCTGAACTTAGAACTACCACTACCACATTTTTGAACGCAATCGAAAAATTATTTCTCATAAAAGTCGCAATTTTACGATTTGTTTCGATTTTCGACTGCTAACACCTACATGCTTTATCCGATTGTAATGATTTTTTCACAGAACCTTTATTTTATGACTGAATATATTTTTGTGAAATTTGAGCATAATCGAATAATTATTTGTTATGAAAATCGCAATTTTACGCTTTTTCCCGTTTTTAAACAATTACGCTCATCCAACAACGCGCCTGAAAAAGCGTTTGCAAAGCTTCCTAGTAATAAATATGTTAATTTTATAGCTGCATAACTATTCACTACCCAGGAAGAAGAGGGTGAATTGAAAAATATGACAAAACATAACACCAAAACGTAGTTAAAAATTCAGTAAATATAAAAAAAAATTGTTCCAGAATGCAATGCACATTAACAATTAAAAATTAAAACACAAAATTAATGTTTTAATTAGCCTGCTAGGATAGTCCTTAGAAAGTACAAACAAGAAAACAACAAATCAAAGAAAAAATACAAATTCAATATCAGCGTTAAATATCAAATACAAGAGAAACACTACCAGAAAGAGCAGAAAAAAACTGTATTAATGATGAAATTATGGTAGTAGGCCAATTTGCAAAATCAGCAAGATCAGTTTCATAATGTCTAAATTTAAATTCCTTAGTGTCACAGCCTAGTGCATGGCTGGAATGCAAGCAGACCATGCCTACCCCCATCAAGAGATATGCCATAGAAGTAAACGATTATCAAACGGCAACCCAAATAAACAGAATGTTTGCAAGCCATTGCCACAGTACAATGCTGCACTTGTAATGCTCTTATGCAACAAAAATGCTTATTTCATACTTTTCTTTCGAATCTAATTGATCGATACGATTATTTTCCGAAACAACATAATCAATACAGTCTTCCTGGATTGATTATCAAAATTATCGATAATTGAATAGCTCCCCATTCACAATTTTGTAGTTAACCGTTGTTTCTGCAAAACATTATACAATATATCCAGGCAAGACATTAATTGCTTTATTTTGTGAAAAATTTGTCCACTGCGAGATCTACAACAAGCGTATATGGCGCGAAGTCACACAGCACAATGCATTGCCCCTGCAGTGTAAGCAACTTGCATCGTGTGCATGTGTTGCTGGGCGGCTTCACTCGTTGCGCTGATTGCTCAATCTCGACTCTTTTATCATGTCTTCCAAAGTAATGCCGAATATTACTCATCTTGTCACGTAATAAATATTGAAGCATTGAATAACTGATAATAACTCTCAAATGAATGAACGACTTTCACAACAAAGAATTAATTAAAACTTCACAGAGGTAAGATTTAAGAAAAGCACGGCCTTCACAAATACACGATACTCGAGGGTAGCGTCTGTTTACGTGACCTACTTAGGGTGCTCTCACTGCAATCGGTTCGGCTGGCCACGTGAAGGGGGGACGCGCTTGTGACAGTGTGTGACCTAACAAAGGGATTCCTCCCAAGAGACTATCGTACCTGGCCAGAGAAGAGGTCGTCGAACCAGGAAGTTTGAGAGAAATAAGATGAAGGGAGACCTAAAGAAAGAATGGGCAAAAGCAGCAAACGAGAAATATGAATCTCTCATGAACAATGCCACTTGGTCATTGACTACCCTGCCCGAAAACAAGAAGGCAATCGGGAGCAAATGGATCTTCAAGGCTAAGGAAAATGCAAGCGGAAACATAGAACGCTTCAAAGCTAGGTTAGTCGCGAAAGGATTCTCTCAGATGTACGGAGAAGATGTTCCCCAGTGTCATGATACTGTGCTGGGTCAACTTTCAGGGCATTTGGTGACTAGATTACGACAATACATTCGCCCCAGTGGCCTAATACGACACCATAAGAACCCTGCTCGCAATAGCCACTGTTAAAGACCTAAAAATAAGTCACATGGACGTGTCGACGGCATTCCTCAATGGCGACCTATCCGAGGAGGTGTACATGAAGCAACCAGAAGGGTTTGTCTTTCCAGGGCAAAAAGAGATGGTGTGCAAGCTCAATAAAAGTTTGTACGGTCTACAGCAATCGGCCAGGACCTTGAATTCCAAAGCCCATGATACAATAACCAAGTTGGGGTTCTCACAAAGTAAAGCTGACGCCTGTTTTTACGTGAAAAGGAGCGGCCAATCATACATATGTCAACATTTACGTAGACGACCTGCTAGTGTGACGGAAGGTTAGTCACGGAAGAAGAGCTCGACCAACTTCACCTAGATCTGAATGATTCTTTTTTACAAAAGACCTAGGCAAGGCAAACAACTACCTAGGGATTCAAATAGACAGAGACGCAAACGGGAACATGCTGCTACACCAACGAGGAAAGATACTTGCAATTATCAAACGGTTCGGAATGGGAAGCGAAAAGTGTAGTACAATACCCATGGACGCTGACTACCTGAGCCAAACCGGAGAGCAAAACCTACTACCTGCTAACAGAGAGTACCGACAAGCAGTGGGGGCACTCCTGTACCTCGCAAACGTCACACGCCCAGACATCGCCACCGCCACAAGTATCCTGAGCTGGAGACTCGACATGGACCGGACGGCGGTAAAGAGAGTGATACGCTACCTAAAAGACACCGCTGCACTCCCACTAAGGATCACCGCTTCAGGGAGCACCGTTCTCTCAGGATTCACAGACGCAGACTGGGCAGGTGACCAAACAGATAGAAAATCGAGGAGCGGTTACATATTTCAACTAGGAAGCAATACAATATCCTAGTTGAGCAGAAAACAAAACTGTGTAGCCCTCTCCTCAACCGAAGCAGAGTACGTGGCCACCACACTAGCTTGCCAAGAGGCTACATGGCTCCGACAGCTCCTAAGCGACCTAGGACACGCCCAGGAAGACCCAACGGTACTGCACGAGGACAACCAGGGTTGCATTAAGCTAGCCACGTCCGAGAAAATAGCAACCGAGTGAAACACATAGACCTCAGGTACCACTATATCCGAGACGTCGTAGACCAAGGCACCGTCCGCCTGGAAGACATGCGTGCAGACATACTGACAAAGCCGCTGCCGGGCCCCAGGTTTGCAGCGCTGAGGGAGAAGATAGGACTTGCAGCCAGCGACCCGCGTAAAGCACGTCCATTGAGTGGGGGTGTTGGATACGATCCTACGAACGCCTGCGCGACAGGCAACCCGCAGCACGGCCGAGACGCAGACCACAAGTCACCGCCTTCTTGCTGCGCACCGATTTCTGCTTCTGTGTGAACCGTATGATCTACAAGGATGAGTATAAGAGCACGTTTTATTGCTCCACTCGGAGGTAGTAGAAGTGACTAATAAGTGAATTCATAATTACACTAATTTTCCTCAGATGAAAATGTGGTGATTTGCATGGCCCGCATAACAATACGTGGTGCATAGCCCTCTAACCTCGACGTCATCAACTCCCAGCTAGAGTACATACCTGCACATATATATGGGAATATACTAGGAAACGCTCAGCTGGACGCGTTGATAAGCGAGCACGTACTATAGCTAGACCCACATTGCACAGTTTTTTAAATTTAAAAATTTGCGACGTTCGCTGTCCACGGGGCCATGTTTCCAATATTATTATTTTTATTATTATTTTTATTTGTCAATATATCGTTAACAGGGCAGAGCCCCACCAGTAACGTATAATAAAAACATAGACACATGTACAAACATATATGCAAAACATAACTCAAAAATGACAAATACACAGGAACATAGTACAAACATATAAAAGAAAAAAGAAAAGAAAAGAAACATGACAGTAATAGTCAAAGTCAACCTTAAAATTAAATTAAAATTAAAATTTACACATAATCACAAATTGCTTTCTTGAAAAAAGCCAAGGACACATTTAATGGATCTAGCTCTGACGGAGCTAGATCATTGTAAACTTCCTGAATACGATTCAGGCAAGTGTAACGAAAAACATCTATACGGCATTTTATACATGCCCCTTTGCCTAGTCGCTCTAGAAGGTACACGGAAGTTTATCTTGTCCAACAAGTTATTATCAGTAAAGCAATTGTGTATGATCTTGTAAAGAAATACAAGATCAGTGACGTTACGCCTAGACTGTAGAGTAAGAAATCCCCCAGCGGAACACATGTCCATGTACTCATCTCTGTGATAAGGAACCCGCGCCTTAAAACAAAGCATTTTAATCAGTTTCCTCTGCACACTTTCTAAACTGGCAGTATTGGTTTTATGGCTGTTATTAGGGTTCCATACAGGGCTGGCATATTCAAGGGTGCTACGCACGATGGAAAAATATAGCATACATATAGTTTTTGGTGAAAATTCTTTTAAAACATTTCTCCTAATAAACCCCAGTAGACGCATGGATTTAGGAATGATTTTAAAAATATGCTTATTAAACGACAAATCGTGACTTACTGTGACACCGAGGTCATTTACTTCCGTGCACCTTGATAGACGTTCGCCATTTATTATGTAATTATGTATCGTCCTTATTCTTTTATTGGTAAAAGAAATGACACAGCATTTTTTGACGTTAAGATCTAGTTTCCAGTCCTTGCACCAACGAGATAACGAATCAATGTCCTGCTGCAGCAGATTACAGTCAGAAGTTGACGTAATTGGGCAAAACAGTTTTACATCATCGGCATACATTAGCACCTTAGAATGTTTCACACAATTAGGTAAGTCGTTAACATACAAAACAAACAGAAGCGGCCCTAAAATCGACCCTTGTGGGACACCAGAGGTCACGCACTCTGCCATAGAGTGCTCAGAATTGACCACCACGGTTTGCTTTCTACCTGTTAGATAACTCTCCAATAAATTAAATACACAGCCGTAAATGCCAAACCATTTCAGTTTATGTAAAAGTAAAGTATGATCCACGGTATCAAAAGCTTTTGAAAAATCAGTGTATATGACGTCAGTTTGAGTTTTATTATTCATGTTTAGAGATACATTGTAAGTAAAATTTGCAAGATTAGTAACTGTAGACCGTTTCGGTACAAACCCGTGCTGTGAAGCAGCAATACTGTCAGACACGTGATGCAGAATGTGCTTGTGAAGGATTGACTCAAATACTTTAGAAAACGTTGACAAGAGAGTTATCGGACGATAGTTAACAACCTTATAACGACTACCTTTTTTTAGTACTGGAATTACTTGCCCTGTTTTCCATTTTGATGGGAACACCCCCTTTTTTATACAGTTATTAAACAACACTGACAGAGGCCACGACAACGACTCACTGCACTGCTTCAAAATATTAATAGGAATGCCGTCTGGGCCAATAGCTTTGCCACTCTTAAGTTTACGCAACGCCACCTCCACATCATTCACAGTTACAGTTAAAGAGCCAAGACTCCCAACAGGGTAAGAATGCAGACCGTTCATACCAGTAGACGTATTAGGCGCTGCACTGGGGAGAAATACTGACTTAAAGAAGTCTGAATTTATTATTTATAATTTATTATTGCCAAGGTATTTGGGTAAACCCGTGGGTAAACCTTTACTTTGTGGATAAAATCCACCACCATCTAGAGGACCGTGACATCATTTCGTTGGGAAAACTATTTTAACTCTTTGGTAACAAATAATACACTGCTTCCTCGATAGTATTTTGATTACTTCTAGGTGGCAGTGCATAGTGGACAGAAAATTCGTGCGACTTTTCGTTGCCATGGTAACGTTACTTTTGTTAAAATGTAATTTCCATCTGCATTACTTATCGGATCAAAATAAAACTAACATATTCGTGACCGGACGGACATTCTAAATGAATTGGCCACCTCAGATTTTGTCGCCGTTTAGTTTGAAACAAAAACTTTCAATTAACTTTAAAGTAGGGTAACTTTGTAACTTTTTGAACGATTTTGTCACAAAACTAGTGGCATTCAATCCAGATCGAAGCTTGCGGATGGTCCAAATTTCAACTTGATCCAAACCTCCTTTCGAACGTTATGGCGAGACATACAAAAAAAAACAAAAAAAAACAGTGACTATTTTTTCCGGCGGAGTCAAATGGAAACGCTCGCTTCGCTCGCTTAAAACACAATCTCATTCTACCTATTAACAGCAGCCACCTAGCCATGGCACAAACTAAGACCAGGATGTCCGACTCATTGGTCATTGCAACTCTTTGCATTGATGCAATCATGGTGAACAAATTGTTGTTATACCTTTTAACTAGTGAACATACCTGTATTCTATAACTCTCATTTTTGGTCAGGTTCGTCAAGGTGTAACATTGGAGATGTCCTGGCGGGTTACATTTAGCATCATCGGGGTAAACAGCACGCTCTTGTTGATCTTTGTTACGAGCATTGTATTCCCCTCTAAAATAAATGATTCGGTAGTATTCGAGTTGTCCTTGAGGGGGAGACGGTGGCGCCCAGCGCACTTTCAGCGAGTCATCGTAAGACTCGAACACTGTCAGCTTGCCGACAGCAGGCGGCGCTGAAAGTCAAACCAGGACGCTTTTAATCAACCATATTGACATGCACGTGAAGAAAGGAGAAAATCCTTTTGTTTTCATTCTTTAGTATATATTTGGAATGGTCGTATTTCAGGTGGGTAATACTTAAAAAAACTTTAAAACATTCTACCTTGCACCTGCTATTGAGACAATCTAATCTGACAACAAAGGAAAATAGTGTGTCAACAGTTTGTACCT
Source organism: Sweltsa coloradensis (assembly GCA_024449915.1). Lineage (NCBI taxonomy): Eukaryota > Metazoa > Arthropoda > Insecta > Plecoptera > Chloroperlidae > Sweltsa > Sweltsa coloradensis. The sequence goes on along the minus strand of JAMZAV010000210.1, from coordinate 627,680 downwards.
GGAAAGGAGAACGTAGGCCGCAATAGAGAAACAAAACAACAAAACAAACAAGGAAATTATATTTCAAAACATTTTCGGTTCCAGTGCCCTTCCTACGTGACCAGTGTAGTTTCTGTTTTGTTTGTGTTTCTCTATAGTGGCCTACCTACTCCACGTCAAGAAAGCTGATGGTACCCTATCTCTTGATCTTGATCACTCTCATGGTCCAGCCTGTGGTCAGCCTGTGCTTCACTGTAAGATGTACATGCTCCAACGTAAGAGAGTAGAATGAGATGGTTGTAGTTATTTTGTCTACTTTGAAGAATCTGTATAACAATATCAACCTGTCGCTCTATTAAACCACTTTGGTAAATAAGCATAATTTACAAAATAGAAAAGCAATTTTATATATAAATAGTACTTTATGCTCATGCATGCTCCAAACTGATGACAAGCTAACATAAGAAGTGATGAAAAGAGTCAGCTGTCAGCTGTACTCACCAGTAGGTTTGGTAGAGAAGTTCAGTGAAGTGACTGCAGTGTCGCTATAAGTGTCGTCAGAGCGTACTAGTTTCAGAGATACACTGTAGTTAGAATAAGGCATTAGATCGTAAAACCATCGGGGAGATTCCTCGGCCGTTATTTCGCTCCTTGTGTAATTTGACACCAGATGACTGATCCCAGTGATGGTTATGTAGGTTCTCGTGCGCAATGTATCAAGGTCACTTCGGACAGATGTGCATTCAGGTTTATCCCACTGTAAACGTACCGAGTTGGCTTGTGGAGTTGTCATAATGTTTCTCAACTTTGGTATTACATCCAGAGAACCTAGTCAAACAGAAAAACATTGCACTTACATTTCACACTCGCATGTCTATATGATGTGCATATGAGTAAACACTGTAGAAGGCTTACTTAAATAAATAAATAAAAATATATAAAACATTTCTTTTTCTGCAAGACAAGACAATGATACTTTTTATCACAATTATCAATTGTGTTATGTGAATTATGTATCACAATTAACAGTTGTGTACGAGTAGCCCCTTGAGGGGTGTCGATGAGACAATCTTGGCTATGTCATCAGGTTAGCGGGCCACCGATGGCTGACTCCACCCCACAGATGATACCTTCCACCGGAAAGAGTGAGGGGGCTATAGCAAAATTAAAACCTTTGGCTAAAGCTTCCTGAGTGGTGTTGTCCAGGTGTTGTGAGGAGAGGTTGTGTACCAAAGTGGTAGGTTTGTTTGACCTGTTTTCACTGGCTAATGCTTCTGAGACTTTATACAAGAGAGTTTAACTTTTTTATGTGGCGGTTGGTGGTCATCGCTGTGGAATCTTCAGCCCGGTGGTGCGATTTCTCTTCAATAGCTTGCCACAATACTGAATGTATGCTTGTACTTAATTCAAAGTGGGATAAAGGGTAAAGGTTGACATGTATAATGTGCAGATGATGAAGAGTATTTTGAATGGCATTTCCGAGTGTAGGGACATGCTGACTTTGTAAAGTATCTTGGTCAATGCACTAGATTCTGTGTGGAAGTGTAAGCGCATGTATGTAGGTATGATGCAGTGGTCACGGCACCGGCTCAAGAATGTTAGGTTACATACAAGCTTACCTCTCTTTGTTCCGAGTTTTTCAAATGTTCTGGTTGAGTCAGTACCGTATTTAGGCCAAGGCACCCTATAGACACCTGCCTAGGCTGCCAAAGTTTAGGGGGGCGGCATTTTGCCAAAGATGCTAAAGACTATGTATTTTAATATTTTTTCACAGAACTACTGGAAATTACAAGATAAAAATATTTTTTAAAGGAAAAAGATAACACTCCGCAATTATCTACTTTTAATTATTTCTAAACGTGTTTTGGAGCTTTTCAAAGCTGGAAATTGGCAAAAAATTTCGACTTTGGTGATATCATTTTGCACAGCTGTAACTTTCGTCTTTCACCAGACCCCGCACTAGTTTTGATACGGGTTCATGAATTATAAAATATTACGTTTTATTTTACCTATAACTAACTTTTTTTTTTTTGGGATATTGCTTAACGTCTCATATTTATGCAACTAGGCTAATCGAGACAAAGGGAGGGACGTAAGGGATGACGCGGGGGGACAAGGGGTGGACAGGCCTGTGCTGGTCAAAACCAGCCACAAGCATATGGGGAGGGCAGAGGTTCCCCCACGTCGTGGTCGTCTCCGTCTGTGTCATCCGTCCGTGTTGTCATTGTCGTCGCTGTCGGGGAGGTAGTCAAAGGGAAGGGGAAAGTTCCCCGACGACGACCCAGAGCTCGCACATTAGTTTCAGGGAGATACTCCCCTAATCACGGGCCAAACCACGAGTAGGTTGCGAGTTGGAATTTGTTGGCACTATAACTAACAATTGTGGTGTTAGGAGGAATAGGTCCTAGATTACGATGAGACAGGTAACTTTGTTCCAAAGAAGGTGTGACGTGTCCAGTCATAGGTCTTGTAAAAAAAGTGAAAGCCGCTACCTAGAATGTATTATTATTTTATTTATTTTTATTTTATTTTATTTTTAAGGGGGGGGGGGGGGGAAATTTAATTGCCCAGGGCCGCTCACTACCTAAACATGGCCTTGGGTTTGTTAGAGGTGTGTAATGTTAGTTCTTAGGTTTTCGCGGACGTATATACGTCTTCCGGGACATTCTGCCGCTTGAGTTTGCTGCTCGGTGTGTAGCCTGGCACTCTTGTTTTGCCAGAATCACACACACACAAGTCACAAGTTGCTCACTAGCACGTCTTTCTTCTTCAATAGCACGCACTCGACTTATAGTCGCCAGCAGCGTGCGTCCTTGAGCGAGTCTGCATGCCTCCTATTGTGGTGGAAATAGGTGCATAGTGCACCAAATGCAATTCTGGGGATTCTAATTGTTGTGAGGTAGGTGATGGCTATTCTAAGTGCCAGCAATAAGTTTAGACTTTACCCACAGCTGTATTAAGTGTTCTTGTGTAAAAAGGACAGCTGTTGACGTACCGGGACTGCATGTCCTCATTCTTGTCGAAATGATCATTAAATACAGGCGCGGTTCTAGTTGGAAGCGGCCCAACTATAAAATGTGGAACGACCCTTGAGGGAATCACTTTAGAATTGCCCATCAGGGCATTTTTTTAAAGCTGTGCTTTTTAGATGTTTTTTCGACTGCGAAAAATCTGGATTTTGTAAGGCGTATTTATAACACGATACTCGTATTCATGCAATGTTTTTTTTAAAATTTACATTTGCGATCACAAAAACAACAAAAATGGGACAATGGGGCTCAAAGTAAAGAAATTCTTTCAACAAGCAAGTTGAAAAACATTATATTTTATGAGCTTATTTGTACTATTGGGAACTCATGTAATACAAGGATGATCTGATGAAATTACTTAATGAAAAAGGCAGAAGTACATTTTGTACATATCAAAATCACAATCCATCTCAAAACATAAATTAAAAAAATATCATCAGATAATTCAGGGGCAGCCTGGGCCTAGTCCTGCCACGCCTGATTAAATAACATCATGAACTCAGGAGTTCAAGGGCCCGAGATGCCGACCGAGGTGTTACTGAATTAGTGTTGAACTCTACTAGCTAAGTAAGCATTGTGATTGGTCAAACTAACGGTAATTTGAAACTTTATATCAAGCAGTAGCACACACAGATTTTGTAGCATTAAAATCAGTATTGATACAGAAAGATTGTGAGAGTACAAAAAAAAAACTAAAAGAACTATTAAATAAGTATTGCAAGTGCCTGTCTTACAAGGAAGAAGCCTCGTTAGCAAGTACAGAACATCTGTAGCTCGAGTACGTTACTGGTGATATGCCCCCCGCCACAGACCTAACACAGACCTAAGCAATGATATTTAACATTTATAGTAGGCTCCAGTCTCCAATACATCAGTACAGGCGCAAGCGTACCAAATTGACCTTTCAAAGATGGCGATTTGGTGCTTCAATTTGTTATGCTTGACATTATGTTTTAAATGCGATTAAGTATTTTTCTGGATTATTTGATATGGTTTTAGCTTGTGCAGCATGGGATTGCACAAACAGAAACAATAAGAAGTTATTGCATAAGGGAATTTAGTAATCATTTGGTGTTAATGGCTAATATGCTAACCTGTCAACCTGACAGCCATCTTGAAAAATATTTGGGCTACAAATTGCTCCCATCTACTTTAACATGCAAACTGCCCTTTTCAAGATGGCTTCAAATTGTCATGAAAGTGGACCAATGACTGGGGATCCAGCCTACTATAGATGTTAAATATCATATACATACATACAAAACTTGCTTTACAATAGGAAATCCCACCATGACTTAGGGACGACCCAAAAAAACGAAAAAAAAAACACTTTCGTAAGTCAGAAGAACGGCACGAAGAGTTTGTGACTAAAAGTATCAAAAGCCAACTATGTGGTTTTGTCACATGTGTATACATGATGGAAAGTGGTGGTCAACCTGCTGTTTATTAAGAAGTCACAGCTTTTTACAACCTCATGGTCCTGCAACAACACTCAACATTCCCTCAAGTCAGATAATCTGCATTTCTCACAAGAAAACATATTAAGGCTATTCCAGAGCACTCTTACCGATATTTTGAAAGTTGAAGGAAAAAGACTGAAAGTTAGTTGAATGAAAGAGGAACTAAAAAAAGAAAGAAAAAATAAACATTTTTTTTGATGGGACAAAAGCTCCATTTTGGCCATTATATGCAAATTTTGGGTCAATAAGAAAATGAAAGTTCTAGGTGCAATACTTAATTTTGAGCTATGATATTTTTTTATTGTTTCAACACACCTTTGTCTCTGGACTGAGTATAAGGGAAAATAATTTTCTGAAATAATGTTCGATGTAGTTGTAGTACTATTTTGTGTCCACCGGTTCAAATATTTGTACCATGCGACAAAAAAAATCGCACACCAAACATTATTTCAGAAGATTATTTTTCCTTATTCTCAGTCTAGAGACAAAGGTAGCTCAAAATTAAGCATTGCACCTAGAACTTTCATTTTCTTATTGACTTAAAATTTGCATATAATGGCCAAAATTTTGTCCCATCCAAAAAAATGTTAATTGTTTCTTTCTTTTTTATTCAAGTTCCTCTTTCATTCAACTAACTTTAAGTCATTTTCCTTTGACTTTCAAAATATTGGTAAGAGTGCTCTGGAATAGCCTTAACAAAAATAGATCCGCAGACAGAAACTGGACGAACTTACACGAACTTGAATGGTGGAACAGAAGTTAAACTGGCGGTGGCTGAAATAAGTAAGTCTAACTTGTTAACATGTATTATATCAGTAGAACACTAATTTACTAAGGTGACGTTATGAAATTTACAAGTACGTACATAAATGTAAATTTCCTACAGAACTATTTTTTCTAAACTTCATAACTTCTGAGAACATCATTTTTCCAACTTAAAATTTGTAACATATGAAGAAAGCATTATTATGTTTGGTAAATACATTTTTGAAAATAAATCAAAATAAAAGGGTAAAAATACATTTCATTAAAACAATGGCAAAATTAAATTTACATGATTGCTTTTCCCTATACTTTAAAGATAATTTCCAGACAAAAACAAAACACTCAGCCTCAGCACTCTAAGCCAATTAGTTACAGAATTACATCAGTTCAAAAATGTGTGTGCATGCCCAATTTGTTTTCTTTTACCAAAACTCAACCCCATTTAACTACTGGCTTGACCTAGAGAGCTAAAATTTTGGAGTTTTAGGTATTTTATATTACACTAAACCTTTGCAAACTTTAAAAAATATCGGAGGTGGTGAGGTATATTTTGCCCCATTTCTCGGTTGATTGGACGTGGAATGATCCAAAATGAGAACTTAAATACATTACGTAGAAGCAGCAAGGCTAGTTTAAGTTCAATGAATGATTCAATGAGGAATGGGGGATCCTGAAGTAGTGGGCATTGTTTAATATAGAGGACAAGGTTGAGGAGATACGCCTAGTCAGTAGTCAACACAATACAGTCACCCGATATGAAGAGAGATACTGTGAGATAGAAAGAAGACACTGTTATACTCATCACCACAGAAACATCTAGTCTTGTCAGATGAGAGTATCAGACAAGCTGCAGAACTGTGGTCTATCAAGGAGAATAGTAAGAAAGGCAGGGGCGGAGGCATTGGAACACAACAAATTGAAAGAAGCAACTGACCATGAAGTGAAGGAGTTTGAAATTTCCAAGACTTGTCTATCTTGTATTGGTAAAAGCTACATGAAAGCTGCAAATATTAAACTAAGATTTAAAGGAGTTTTCTTACTTGATCCTTGGGTAAGTCCTGTGGTAGTCTGTAGTGGGCCTTCTTCGACAGTGACAGCCCTGACTGCTATTTCATACTCCGAGTAGGGTTCGAGGCCTTGAAGAATGATTTCGGTGTTTTGCGTCTCGGACGACCGCAATGTACTAATATTTTCCTCTACTGAGCATGCATGGAACTTCTTGTGCTGGAATTACATAAACTCTTTCAAAGTAGGCTATGCCAGATAGACAGATCGACACACATCACTTGTACAATATGCCTATATATACTGTGAGAGTTATAACCTTACAGCCCATATGTACTTGATTTGAGTATGGAAAACCAGACCGGTTATAACATTGCTAGTAATTAATCAATTGTCAACAGTAAAATTATTAATTAATGCCATGTAGACCTTTATATGGCTAAGTGAATTTCCTGAATTATAAACAAGTTATATAAAATATTAATACATAATGCAAGGATATCGGTCAGTAAAGCTGCTGTCATGCCAAGACTATAGGTCTACCTTATCTATGAAAGAGAAGAAAAGCTGTCCCCAAGTGATTTCTAGACTACAAACCAAAGCTATAAATAAACCTGCAACAAGATTAGTCAGCATTTGGTTATTTCATTTGTATATAAAAACCTTGTTGAAATATTAACTGTGACAGTTACAGTTACAAAGTCTATGTCCAAGGCCTACTTGTTAAAAGTGTCAACAGTTATAATACTAAAATAAAATCAGTGGGTCTATTTACTAACTCTTGCGACAAGTGACGACAGTCAATCGTATCGACAACGTAAGTAAGAAGGTGCCTATAGGCAAATACAGAGGGATAAAAGTCTTAGATTTTAGAGTAATTTGCACTCAATTATTATGATAATTGAATTTATCATTGTTTCACATAGTTGGATGAGCAAAACAAAGACTTCAAACTCACCTACACCCCAAAAAATTAGCTTGGGTGTTTTTTTTTTTTGTTCGCTCTCTACCGAGCAAACGGCATATGCGAACTTGATAAAAATTGGAGGGGACCTTCGAAATCTCTGAACTTAGACCTGCCACGTTTTTGGGTACAATCGAAGAAATATTTCTCATGAATATCGTACTTTTATAATCTTTAGTGCGGTGCGATATTTTCTAGACATTTGGGCCGATTTTGACCAAACGGCAGGGCCGTCTTCTGAAATTTGCTCCCCCAGGCAAAACCTTTTAGCTGCCCCCCCATAACAAGTCATCACAACATAGCCATCATGCCACGAATTACATCACGCGACTACTCACACACATAATAGTATAATAATAATAATAATAATAATTTTTTATTCACCTTGACTGGTACATTGCACAAGTATAACTCTTAATGGAGAAAGTGAATAGCCTAGCCTATGGTTAAGAATAATACATACATTGTTAACTTATAAAATTATACATAAAAATATACATTTCATAATATCTTCCCTTCTATTTCTATACATAATAGGTACTTATTTTTGTCTTGAATTGCATTATTTTCAATTATATTCATGTTCATACGTACAAGTGTCAGGAATGTGAAGGAAAGTTGAGTGTAAAGCTATGGATGGGGTATTTGTATGTCCGGGCGCACTAAATTAAGTTAAAAGTCAGCTGGATGAAGGTATTCATTGATTGTGTAGAAGCAATGCTCTATTAGAAATGATTTCAATGTGTATTTGAAAGAGTCTAGTGATTGTATGTTTTTAATTTCTGGTGGTAGATGATTGTAGATTGTTAGACATTGGTAATGAGGTCCTTTGGAGAAACGCGTTGTATTGTGAGTTGGGACATGAATTTTTGATTGTGATCGTGTATCATGGTCATGAATTGTTGAGTTTAATTTGAAGAGGTGAGGGTTTGATTTGATAAAGACTGCTGCAAGTTGTATTAAGTGCTCGGGAGGTATTAGAAGCTAGTCATAAACAAACGTATGGATCTACTTAGCTTTAAATTTGAAGTTTTATTGCAGTCAAAAGAATAATGTAAAAAATACACAACATTATTAAACGAGGGAGCAAAGCGACTGAGTGTCTCCATTCAACTCAAACGGCGCTCATTCTATGAGTGTTATCAGGCCCGTCGGAACGTTTTGAAAGTCGGGGGGGGGGGGGGGCAAATCGATTAGTACATTTTGCAAAGTACAGCTGGGGTCTGGGGCGAAGCCCCAGCCGTCGGAGGTCCTTTTCGCCAAAGGCGAAAAAAATTTCACTATACAGTACTACAGTTATTTCGTCATGTTTTAACTGCACTCGGACTCTGTAAACGATGTTTTACATCAACTATCTGCGATCTAAAAACTAAAAAAATTAACGTTAAGTGGCCCATTTTAATAAAATACAACATAATTTTTTATGTAATGACGAAGCAAAAGCAAACATATTTTTGATACCTTTTACCCTCTTCTTTAAAAAAAAATACTAACTGAAGGCTGTTTAGTACGTTGCATATTTAAAATTACGAAATCAATTTAATCTTTAACACCATAAAACACGAAACACTAAACACACACACTTTACTTTACACTTCACACTACACTACTTACACTCTAAGAGCAATAATCTTCCCACTTGCCACTTCGCTATAGTCACAGTCACTACACCACTCTTAAGATGACTGAACAGTGAACGCATAACGATGCGACACGAGCGAACCAAATCCCAACTTGCGTCTGCCAATAACTCTAGCAAATCATTCAAAGGGATGTTTGGATTAGACGTGAGTCTGAGTCACGTGTCCACTCTTACTGAAGTGAGTGACCCGCACACAATACAAGACGGGTGGCTGGTTATAAAGATAGTCGGATAGACGGTTGCTTTCCCAAAAAGTAGAGTAGAAGTCTTGATTTTTTAACTCTAAAAACTGCCCCCCTATACCCCCATGGCATGAAAGTTAGGGGGGGGGGCAATGCCCCCCTTGCCCCCCCCCCCCTGTTCCGACGCCACTGAGTGTTAAGGTCTGTCTGTCTGTACATCGAAAATCAGTTGAATCACTAAACAGATTGCGCTGAAATTTTAAACAGTCATCCGGTACGAGTTTACTGAGAACTACTAACAAAATCAGCAAGATTCGTTGCGATTAAAACCTAAGAGAAATAATAAATTGAAAACTATGCTGCTAATGTGTAGAAATTATTTTAACGACAATTTTTTTGTTTTTGATTTTTTTTTTGTTATTTGCCTGGCCGTGAAATGCAGTGCCCAAGGTGTATCGAATTTTGGACGCTCAAGGTATACCCCCAAATTCCGCTCCGAGATTGAGTAAACCTTGCAATATTTACACGTATTTTGTACTGGCTATGTTTTTTATTGTATTGTCACAGGTGATAGACTACACTGCGTAATATGCAATTCAAAACATGTTTAATAAATTTTAAAATACAATCCAGAAATTTCCAAATCTTTCCCGACCAGGGGATTGGACCCAGGTCTCCCACATTTCGGGTATAAGGGCGCCTTATCCAACTAGACAAGGGAAACGCCAAAGTCATTGTTAGACGAGTGAGCGAGTAATGTGTTAGTACCCGGGAATTTTTGCATTTAAGTTTGATAATTATATTGGTATAAATAATAGGGTTTTTAAGTTTGTTGGTATACGGGCGCGTCAACTGTAAGGCCATATAATGTGCCACTCTAGCCTATGATAGGCTAGGGAGGCCTAAGGTACAGAGGGAATAAAAGAAATGTTACCGGGTAGGCCTACTCAACACATGGCCCACTCACTCTTTTTACAATGACTTTGGCATTTTCCTACTTAATTAAATACAGTACATTTTATTTTTCTAAACTTAAATTGAAACAATATAGATGTTCGTGTGCGTTCTAGTGCCGCCAGGCGCGTAGGAACGTTTTGACAGTTTGGGGGGGGGGGGAATTCACTAGCAGATTTTTGGACGAAAGCTGGGGTATGGGGCAAAGCCCCAGCTACCGGAGGCTCTTTCGCCGAAGGGAAAAAAATCACCATACCACAGTTACTTCGTCATGTTTTAACTGCACTCGGACTCTGTAAACGATGTTTTACAACAACTATCTGCGATCTAAAAACTAAAAAAATGAACGTCAAGAGGCCAATTTAGTAAATTTCAACCAAATTGTTTATGTAATGACGAAGCATACAGGCAAACATATTAGTTTTACCAAGGTGATTGTCGAATTGTATAAGTGCATGTGTATTTTTACTACAGAAATTATAGGATTAATATTTAACACATGCTAATTCCCCCCCCCCAGTTCCTACGCCACTGAGTGCCGCCCCCCAAGAGCTGCCACCCCTAGGCCCGTGCCTAGTGGGCCTTGTTACAAAGATGGCTCTGCCAAAGGGGTGGGTCTACAACGTTCATATTTTACATGGACATTAAGGTAATGGTGATGTAGTACCTTTTGAAAGAAAAAGAAGAAAAAGTTAGCCAGAATACATCGAAATAAAGGTTTTAATACGTATAAGTTTTTTGAGGTATATAATAATAATTAACAAGTAACTATAGAAACTTGACAACAATCACCTACGATGCGTACAAAAAGTAAGTCTTCGGTTCTCCAGATATTTTATATTCTAATTACCATAGCAATTAGTACTACTTTATAAAAATTATCGTAATTTAACAAAAATGATTTTGCAATGGAACTTGAAGAAGTAAAGAGATCCCAACCATACTAAAAACTTAACAAATAGCTCATCCATCAACGCGACTAAAAAAGCGTTTGCGAAACAGCCTAGTATTTAGAATGAGCTCAAGCATTAAAGCAGTTCCACGTACCTGGTAAGTGACAATGTATTTCTTGATTATTCCATTTGGATGCTCTGGTAGAAGCCACATTAGTTTTAGGCTGTCAACAAGAGTGGTTAATACATACAAGTCACGGACTTTTGATGGGGCTATATGGAAGAAAGAAAGAAGACAGAGAATTAGTGCACCATTATTATTCATAGAAACAATATCTTCCCCAAGATGTGTTTAAGGGAGAATGGTGAAGAAAACAACATTGAATCGCAATTGTCATTGAATTGTTCATAAACAAATAAAGATAGGTGCTTGTGGAAAAACAAAGGGGCATTTCCTATATCTCAAACAATTCTGACCGGCATATAAGTGTAACAACAAAGCAATAAGCTGAGATAGAAATATGATTGTGCTTTTAGAAGAATGGGTTATCTTGATAGAATGCGACTTGGCTGGGATTAGGGGATTAGGTCGATAATATACAATAATGGATTTCTTTGGCAAACAAGGAAGCCAATAATCCCTGGGAAATAAAAACTTGTCATATCATGCTTTTTGGATGACCACAGCGAAGCCTTCAATTTCACTTAAAGCGAGAAAAATAGTTTTTTTTGTTTCTTTGTCTGCTTGTTTGCTCTCTATTGGTCACAAGGCATACCAATGTGATCTTGATGAAAATTGGAGGGGACCTTGGAAATCTCTGAACTTAGATCTGCCAAGTTTGTGGATACAATCGAAGAAATATTTCTCATGAATACCCGTACGTATATGCGTGTATTCGTACCAGGATAAACAGACATAGGCAGGAAAACTGTCAAGAAACTCGACCTTAAAACCAGTGGCACAACTTGCCGTAACCCATAACAGGGACGTTAATGGCTACACCACCATAGTGGTTAAGTCATTACCCCCCACCTGCAATGAGGAACACCTGAGGCAGTAAGAGTTGGCACATAAAGTTGTAACCAACTCGCACCAAAAACCTAACCTCAACTTGAGGTAGGTCTAGGCCGCCTTCTGCATTGACTCCTCCCCCTCACACCCCAATAGCACCTTGTGAATATATTGTAAATATTATGCAAATAGTAGTTTTCAAATTTAGCCACTTCTTCTCCAACGGTTGAGTGACCAAGACAGGTAAATTAGCTATAATATGTTAAATATTACTGCATAATATACATTAACAAATAAAAAATAAAAAATAACTATCCAATACCCTACCAGAAACTTGTACATTGTTCCCAGCAGAGCGGCTAAGGGTGAAAGTGCAAGATCGTTTCCTATCTGGGGCACACTTTGGCGATCTTGCTTCCCCCCTTTGCACGTGGTGTACCCAAGTGGTCACCCACTCAAGTACTGATCACGCCCGATGTTGCTTAACTTCAGTGATCTATCAGGAACCAGTGTATTCAACAAAAGGTAAAAAAACAACCTACTCATTGCTTTGTTCCCAAATCCCATCTAATGAGAAAACATTGTTCTTCTCTTCTTCACCATGACCAAATCGGCCAACCCCCACCCCCTCTCTAGTCTCCTCTACCTAGCCGAAAATCGGTCCCGACAGCGATCGAGCCGAGCGAGGCCGAAGACTGCCACACTGCACTGCAGTCCACTGTCAATGCAGACAGTCAGTCGCTCCCATGCAAAGTTTGGGACAGGTTGTAATGTAAACAAAAATAATTTATATATGGTATATTTGGTATTTATTATCTTAAATTACTTATGAACAAAAATATGCCTTCTCTAATTATGAATACTCGGCAAATCAGCGGATGTAATCTATCACATCAGTGACCCACTTAAGTTTGGTGGTTTTTCAGTTTTGACTGCACAAGACTACATTGTTTTGGTATTGCATTCAGCGCACCACATTATTGTAAAACACATCAAACACACTCTAAAAAGCTGAATTTCAAAATTTTCACCTGCTGCGCTATAGTTTGGGGAGCCCCCTAAACCCCCCCCCCATGCTTGGTCCCTTTCCCACGAATTTACAAGGGAGGCCAATTTTTTTCAGGTCAGAGTTGGCAACCCCCTAATCATGTACCTTACACGTCAATGTCTAGGATAGCAGTACTGTACCAAAGATTTGTAGCATTCTTAGAATATAACATGGAAATTACAATATAATAAAATGTTACAACATACATAAATGTTGTTTTGTTACTTTTTTCAATAAAACAAAGCACATAAAATATTTAACCAGATAATTTATACGAAAGCGTACATAATCTATGTGAAACATCAATATTTAAACTAGGTACATGAATAAACATGTTTCAGTAGGGGAAAGGTACAGAAGGACGACAGCTTACCTCGAAAAACGTTAGGTAGGTCGCATAGACACAAATAGATGAGTATTTTCACATTTCGGTAAAACAAAGCAATTAACACATAGATTAGAAGAGAACTAATTAGCCGATGCCAATACAGTAACTGAAATAACTAGTCATCCTGATAAAACGAAAATCAACAAGAGGTCGTCCTCTTGTTGTGTCTTCCCACGCCAGTCTTTTTTAACGCATGTTCCTATCTGGTAAAAGACTTACTGACACCAGTGGCGTAACTAGGCGCCCGCAGGGCCCGCAACTGCGGGCGGGCCCAGGCCGATTAGGGGGCATAGTCTCATGTACAATGATAGACCCTTCACGGATTTTGTTTGGCAATGTGAATTACAAAAGCTTGGTAAAAACTAACAAAATGATAAAAAGTGCAAAATATTTGCACACTTTGTATCGGAAGTTTAGAAATCAGTTAAAAGACGATTTTAAGAAGGCTTTCTTTATATCTCTCACGTGTGATGAAGCTACTGATAGCTCTATTTCCGAACAGTTTTATACGTTAAGTTTTATGAATTTATTCCGAACGTGAACAAGCAGTCGTTTCTAAGTTTTGTACACTAACAACCATTGTTGGGAAACCAACACTACATGTTGTATAGTATTTGAGTGTACTGACAAAGTTTTATTCAATAATTCAGGTCTGACAACATTAATTGTCGATGCGCTTGATAGACACGCTCCGATTAAAACATTTAGAGTCCGGGAAAGTAAACCGTGGATAACTCCGGAAATAAAACGTAGGATAGCGGATAAGAACGCCATGTTTCGGTCTGCCATTGCCTCCAACGATGGCAATGAATGGAATAGATACAAAGTGGCACGCAATAAGATAATCCAGGATTTGAGAGAAAGCGAGAGAAACTTTTATAGAAATACTGTATTAGATACGGCAACCACCGATGTAAAGAAAATAACCACCCTAGCAACCCATTTAACAAATTGGAAACCAAAAACTCTAATTAAATCTATAAGAATACCGTCAAACAATGTCATAACGACCGATGATGCCCTAATATCGGAAACACTGAACAACTTTTTTGCCACCGCTCCTCAAAAAATAGCAGATTCCCTTTCTAATAATGTGTCGCATGATTTAAGTGAGGATGATTTGTTGGGGGGCGCAGACCCCCAACCGAGGGAGTTTAACTTTGAACCATTTACAATCAAACCGGTATCTACTGATGACGTGCTCTCTAGACTACAAAACGCCTCGTGTAGAACTACAGCTGGACAGGATGGTATAAATGGCAACATTATCAAACTGATAGCTCCTGTTATTGCTCCTGCAGTTGCACATCTATTTAACACTAGTATTAGCAAAAATGTGTTTCCATCTGCATGGAAACATTCTATAATTACCCCTATATTTAAATCAGGTGATCCACAACAGGCCACTAATTACAGACCAATCAGCGTAACTAATATACTCTCAAGAATTTTAGAAAAAATTGTGAACTGCCAACTTCAGGAATATTTAAAGGAAAATGATCTAATTCGGAAAGAGCAGTATGGCTTTGTACCGGATAGTTCTACAGAGAAGTTACTGAATCACTTAACTAACGATTGGCTATTGAGCTTAGATAAAGTTGTACCGCCAAAGATAGCACTCATAGCGATAGACATAAGTAAGGCATTTGATTGTATCAACCATAACATTTTACTAACCAAACTTAGGTCATTCTTTAACTTCTCAAACGAAGCAGTTGAGTGGTTTCAAAGCTTTCTAACCGAAAGGAGTATTAGGACTAAAGTGAATGGGATCTTATCGACAGCAGTCACAGTCACTTGTGGAATACCTCAAGGTACAGTAAATGGGCCAACTGCGTTTAATATGTATGTCAATGATTTACCAGATAGTTTAATGTTCATCAAAGCCACACTATATGCAGATGACTTCTTAGGTGAAGTTGAAGGGGAAAACTATGACGAGGTTGTAAATAAACTTGAAAGTGATTTCACTATTGCAAAAAAGTGGTATACAAAGAATCTTCTAAAAATCAATGCCGACAAGACAAAGCTATTATTTTTAGGTAAGGATGGCGAAGGTGTTCCACTCCATGTAAATCTTGGAGGTGTCATTATTAAGCCCAGTCGAACACTGGATCATCTAGGACTGCGTATTGACAAGGAATTATTATTTAATGATCATGTAAACAAAGTTATAGACAAGTGTAAAAAAAGGACTTATATTTTACGAAGACTACGACCATTTCTAAATCCTTGAAATGTAAAATATTTTATCTGTCATGTGTGAGACCCACTCTTGAGTACTGTCCGGCCATAGTAGATTCAGTGAATAAAGGGAACAAGAACAAGCTGGAATTGAGTCAAAACCGAGCACTGCATATTTTCAAAGAACATAGAAAACTGTCCGAATCAAGGGCATTCTTTAAAATTCCTACAATCGAATCTCGTTTAAAATTCCTTACGCTTGTTAGGGCATTTGACTTTATCAACTCGAATCCTGATCCAAGATACCCTTCTTTATTGCCTGACAACCCTCGCAGAGCTGGTCTCCGTTCAAGTACAAATAAAAATCTATTCATATCTAGAGTAAACAAAGAGAAGAGTGGGAAGCGCTCTCTTAAATACAGGTTTGCAAACTTGTGGAATAGCCTTCCCGCTCGGCTAAAATCATGTAGTAGGAAACATAAATTTAAAAAAGATCTGCAAAGTATTGTTTACCAGTTTTAGGAAATGTAGTCCTCCCTCCCTTCTAATGTAAATTATAAAGTGAGCTCATAGAATTCGAATATGAATATTATCCAACTTGTAATACAGGGCCATAGTGAATTATAACTGCAGCAAATAGTAGGCCTATTATTATATAAATACTAAAAACTATACTAATACATTTAAAATAGTTGTAAGTAGAAGTGTACACAATCCATGCTTGATTTGTTTGCATTTTTTTCTAAATTATTAGTTTAGTCTAGTTTTCATCCCTTTTATTAATTTACTTTGTAAGACTTTCATTTAATTTATAACTTTAATTTTGACATCTTAATTTATTTTTATTATTATTATTAGTGATAGTAGGGCATCAAGCATTGTACTTGTTCATCTGATTGTATTGTACTATGTATTTGGCTATGCTTTAATGTAACCCTTAATTAATAAAAAAATAAAAAAATAAAAATAAAAAAAACTTGTCGGCTTTTCAAGTGATAGTGCAGCGGTCTTTACTGGCGTGTGGCAAGCAGCGGTCTTCACTGGCGTGCAGCAAGATGTTGCGGCAACGATTGTATAGAGTCAACCAGACCTAGTTGCAGTGCAATGCATTGCATTGCCCACAGACTTGAACCGGCATTCGAAGATACTTTGTTTAAAGAGAAACAATACCGTAGAAAAAACAGAGAGCATGTTGGCGGACATATATGCGTTAAATCATCGCAGCCCAATGAATCAATCTAACCTTAAAATTGCCTGTGAAAAAAGAAATTTCAAGTTCCTAGTACCAACAAGGATTGGTGGGACAAGGTGGCTGCCTCACCTGGAACGTAGTATAGACAATGTAAAGATAATTTTTCCTGGCCTTATCATGCAACTTGAAGAAATAACCAAGTCAAAGGAAGGAAGCGAAAAGGCCAAGCACATTTTGAGTGAGCTAAAATCAAGGAGTTTTATGGATGGCCTGATGGAAGCCTGTGATGTTGTGCAAGTTTTAACCGCAGTCTCTCTGCAACTGCAAATTCAAAATTGTTGCCTTTTGTCGGCGTATGACGCTGTGAATGGCGGCATTGTATGTTTGGAGGAACTGACTGAAAGTCCTGGGAGGTCAGTTGAGGCATTAACTGATGGGATCTATCAAGGTATAACTCTCTAGGAAAAAGGGACCCAGCATGTGTATTCTGGTGCCATTGCATCCGAGTGATTGACTCATCTCCGAGCTAGATTCCCAGAAGGACGACAAACAAAAGTTGCCAATTGCCTTACTATTGTAAGATGAGATACGTGGCCAGCAGACCCACAAGAACTACGCAACTTTGGAGATGATCAATTGGATTCCTTTACAGATAGTTTTCCGAACTTAATCCAATGCTATGACATCGATGTTGATGCAACATGTGTTGAATGGGCAATTCACAAGAGTAATGGTCTTAGTAAGACAACAAAAAGCACTTCTTCAAGTCCCATGTCGCTGTGCAGTACCGATTTACAAAACCCGCGTAAAATTATGATTTTGTTAAGTCTGTCTTCCAACCACATCGTGAACGTGGGTTCTCACTAATGAAAAAAGTGAAAGATTGGTGAAGCTGTTTGTCTACAGACACATTGTCAGACATAATGCGCATTAAACTTGTGGGCCCACTAATCAAGGAATATGACCCCGAGCTCTCTAAACTGTGGTTTGAGGGAAGTGTACGAGCGTGGCGCCCTGAAACGAATATAAGTGGTATCCAGCACGGGATCCGTGGGGACCTGGAGATCGACCATACGGAAGAAGGCGTCAGCGTGCAAGAAGAAAGAGAAGACCAAGAAAGGATTGATGACGACAGTACAAGCAGAAGGAGCATTGAATTTGATTACCATGGCATGCAGGCGCGTCAGAAGTACAAAAAAAAGTACATGCTTCCATACATAGTAAGTTACATAATATGCAACTAATGTTCCTGAGTCAGTGGCGTATGCTGAAATATATTTTGGGGGGCAGGGGGGCTTGGACGAACAACGCAAAAGAGGGGGTGTCTCCCACAATATTGCCGCAGGCAATTTGTTGAAAAATCATCATCATTATCTGTTGCCACGTCCAACTCTGCGTTGGGTCGGCATTGAAGACAGGCCTCTCCATCTTCTTCTTTCCTGCCACCACTCCTCTTCTTCCACCACATTCCAGTCTCCTCCACGCTGTTCTACATCTTTTCTCACACTATTCTGCCATTGTTGTCGTGGTCTGCCCCTTGGTCTTCTATCTGGAATTTCCAATTCCATCATCCTTCTCGGTAATCTCGATCTTTCCATCCTTTTCACATATCCGAACCACTTTAATCTACTCTCTCCAATTCGCTCCATTAAATTCCTCACGCCTACTTGATCTCGGATATCCTCATTCCGTATTCGATCCCATTCAGTCTTACCTACAATGCTTCTCAAAAACTTCATATCTACAGCCTGCACAAGGCTTTCATCGTATTTTTAAAGTGGATTTTATGTGTTTTAGAAGTAGTTAACGGGCTTTGCTGAACGAAAAAAAAGAAAAGATAATAAATGATTTTTTTTTGCGTAAACCTAGATGATTTTATAAGAATATAACACTTAAGAGTCTTCACTAGACAATTATGACCTTGGCACGCCCGTAAGCACTCAAATTCAAATGTAATTTGGGATAATATATATATATATATAATAATCCCAGGGTTTATTACATACATCAATTATGTTTGTTGTATGTTCTTCTGCATAAACATATCTGTGTCCTGTGCATTTTAGAATTCTCGCATGTCGTTTCAATTTTTTTCCAGAGCGTTGTACATCTGAATTTTAGTGCTTTTCTGTCTCGTGAACACTCTTAAGCTGGGATTTCGGGGGGGGGAGGGGGTCCTTAAGCCCCCCCCCTCCCTCCTCGGATAAGTGAGGCCACTGCCTTGAATATTGGTTGCTTTTAGTGGTAAAAAGTACCAAACACTTTGCGACGATCACTAGTTTTGTTTACAAACTTAGTAGTACAGATTTGGTCTATCTCTATATCTATCACGCTGGTTAGCTTCTTATGAAGTAGTAGCAGATGATCTCATTTGAGAAGGATTCTCCCTTGTAACACGTTTTAGGGCACTAAAAGATCGTTCCGCGGCTGCTGCCGATGCTAGTAAGTAGTAAATATAGGCTAAGCTCTATGAACAGTAGTGGTCATTTAGACTCGCGACACTGCAGCTGTTTCCTCTTTCTCTCGATTTGGGCTTGTTTGCGGGGGAGGAGGGGGGGGGGGGGGTGCTGTTTGTGCCAAGAGACATACACCGTCCACGGATACATCCAAACCCAAAAAATAATACAATATCAGAATGACATCTCTGAGATACTTTCCATCTTTACAAGAAAGTGCGAAGCTTGTTACACTAATCAATGTTTGTAATTGTATTTGACACCCCCACAATAGCGCCGCAGGCAATTTTTTGAAAAATAGGTATTTTTGAAGAAGTTTTTATGTGTTTTAGAAGTAGTTAAGGGGCTTTTCTGAACGAAAAAAAAGAAAAGATAATAGATGAATCAAAACGAAAAACGCACTTATTTTCATTAATTTGTCATTTTTCTAAGGGGGGCGAGAAGATACTTTCCCCCCTCCTCTGTAAGCTCAGGGGGGGCAATCAACCCCCCTTCCCCCCGGCTCCGACGCCGCTGATGGCATGGCATATCAACAGGCAAGACCACGGTGGGAAAGACTCTATACGCATTTGTTTGTAGTAGTAGGCGATAGGCATCCATCATTACTCTTTATTGTGTTTCAATAATCATTGTTGTTATGTTACTAAGGGATGCACACGATAATTGATATTATCGATCGATAATCAATAATGGATAATAATGGATATAATAATGGACCAAATAACTGTTTTTACTCTTTACTTGAATTATATAACTTGTATAATATATGTATATCTTATGTGTGTACCTATGTATGTATAACTTACTGTATGTATCGTCTGTATTGTGTGTGTATTGTATTGTACTGGTATGACGAAGCCCAAATCAATGTAAGTTTGATAATGGCGAATAAAATGATTTGATTTGATTTGGATATAATTTCGATAATCGATAACCAAAATTCATGATCGATTATCAAAATATCAAATAATTCGTCAATGGTGGCACGAACAAAACTCAAAAGACAGAGATTATCTCACGTTTTGCCATGCACTGGCTGGGCTGATGGTGTTACACTCGAGATTTATGTTTGGAAATGACTATCAGTCGATAACAGAAGCCAAACACATGACATTGAAGACAGCCAGGCAGTAAACGGAACGTGATTGTTTTGTTTTGACTTACACTTGCCACACTTGAGGTTCCACTTATAGGTCGGAACAGGCTTTGTTGGTGATATCGATATTATCGATAATATCGATTCGATAATGACATTACCATTTTGATAATTGATAATGAAAAAAGTATTGTTGTGCATCCCTAAATGTTACTCTTTATTAAAGAAATAATTTTACAGTTAACATACTTTTGTAAGTTCAAATATAAACCAATAAAAGATTGGAGAAGGGTTGACAGGTTGGGAAAGCAAAGAGAACATAAATCCCAGCCTGAAGGGCTGGGGGCGACAAAACTTTTCACCTGCTGATGACAACTGCAGCTAATTTAAAGTTGTTACCTTAATCCACGACGCGTTTCGTCCTTCTGGGACTCATCAGGCAGATGGTGGCCACTAAAAATCAGCTAACTACATGCAACCAAAACTCACAACACATAACCAAACCTGTGGTAGGGCCACGCAAGAAGCAAATTCTGCATGCATGTTGTCATCATCAGCAAGGTTACTTCAAACACCATTCATACTGAGCCACACCGTCAGCACAACCAGTAAGGGGGCTTCCCTCCCAACTCTAGTGCTCGGGAGACAAAACATCCATGACTCACCCTGGATTCGAACCAGGACCCTTGGCAACAAGAGAAAAGCTGCCCCTTCTGTTTGCTTGGCCAGGGTGCCCTCTTCATTCATACTTAAAAAAAAAAAAAAAAAAAAAATATATAAAAAAAAAAATAAATAAAATAAAATAAAGAAAAAAGGGGTCAGAGATAGGAAAGGTGGAAAGTCACACAACAGCACAACCAGTGAGGGGGCTTCCCTCCTAGACTCTGGTGCTTGGGCGACAAAACAACCATGTCTTAACCTGGATTTGAACCAAGACCCGTGGCAACGAGAGAGGCTGCCCTACTAATTGTGACTGGGATCAGAAAACGAAAGGAAAAGACACTACAAGTTGCAAGCTCTTGGCTATAGCACAGGTACACGTGCTATAATAGCTCTTGGCTGCAGGTGAAGAGGTTGAAGGAAAAGAAGAGAAGGATCTTCCAGGTTCATCACCTGCTTGGGCCCCTCAGCAGGACAAGGAGTCAACCTTGTAAGAAACAAGGAAACACGGACCCACCAGAGGGTGTAGTAGGCTCGCCCATCTCAACCCCAAAGGTGAAGACAGAAAAAGAAAGTGATAGGGTGTCAATCGACTGAATGGTTCTAGTGACCCACTAGAACCATTCAGTCGATTGGGTGGGTCACTAGAACCATTCAGTCGATTGACACCCTATCACTTTCTTTTTCTGTCTTCACCTTTGGGGTTGAGATGGGCGAGCCTACTACACCCTCTGGTGGGTCCGTGTTTCCTTGTTCATTACAAGTGTGACTCCTTGTCCTGCTGGGGGGGCCTAGCAGGTGATGAACCTGTAAGACCCTTCTCTTCTTTTCCTTCAACCTCTTCACCTGCAGCCAAGAGCTATTATAGCACGTGTACCTGTGCTATAGCCAAGAGCTTGCAACTTGTAGTGTCTTTTCCTTTCGTTTTCTGATCCCAGTCCACAATTAGTAGGGCAGCCTCTCTCGTTGCCACGGGTCTTGGTTCAAATCCAGGTTAAGACATGGTTGTTTTGTCGCCCAAGCACCAGAGTCTAGGAGGGAAGCCCCCTCACTGGTTGTGCTGTTGTGTGACTTTCCACCTTTCCTATCTCTGACCCCTTTTTTCTTTATTTTATTTTATTTATTTTTATATTTTTATATATATATATTTTTTTTTTTAAGTATGAATGAAGAGGCACCCTGGCCAAGCAACAGAAGGGGCAGCTTTTCTCTTGTTGCCAAGGGTCCTGGTTCGAATCCAGGGTGAGTCATGGATGTTTTGTCTCCCGAGCACTAGAGTTGGGAGGGAAGCCCCCTTACTGGTTGTGCTGACGGTGTGGCTCAGTATGAATGGTGTTTGAAGTAACCTTGCTGATGATGACAACATGCATGCAGAATTTGCTTCTTGCGTGGCCCTACCACAGGTTTGGTTATGTGTTGTGAGTTTTGTTTGCATGTAGTTAGCTGATTTTTAGTGGCCACCATCTGCCTGATGAGTCCCAGAAGGACGAAACGCGTCGTGGATTAAGGTAACAACTTTAAATTAGCTGCAGTTGTCATCAGCAGGTGAAAAGTTTTGTCGCCCCCAGCCCTTCAGGCTGGGATTTATGTTCTCTTTGCTTTCCCAACCTGTCAACCCTTCTCCAATCTAAGTAGCCGATAGGCATTTCACACTAGAAACAAATAAACCAATAAAACATAAATAATACCTTATTAAAAAATCAGCTAGTACTCAATTCTTAACAGGGCTGCCAAAAAGTTTTAGACAGCAGCCCGGAGGAGAGAGGAGAAAGCTGTCTAAAATTCCTAACTTCCAGCACTGGTTATGATATATATATACTACTTATTGTGCTTCCTAATTAGACAATAACTGAAACACAAAGTCCTTAAAACATCTACAGAGTAATTTTGTAAACTTTTTTTGATGATCAGACTGGAAAATTTCTTCTTGGAAAATTATCTCCAGTTACAATTGTGGCAACAATGATCCAGTGAAGTCCATTACCACCACTCAAGGCGTCATAAATTTAAACTACAACTTCCATTAACTCATTCAGACCATAATTAAATTGGCACAAATTAGGATATTTTAAGCTAAAAATTAACATTTCGTGATTTTTTCTGATATTTTTAGTATTTTTTTTATATTTTTCATTGTAATATTTAAGGTATTATGGGAAATTTTGGATTTCGAATAAAAGCAACGTTTGATGTTCAAATGTAAATTTTAAGTGCATTTCTAAAACTAGATTTTTTTCAGAATTTTTTGCATATTTTGGATTTTCCGTATCTCAAATACTGGCAAAACTATTAATATTTTAAATTTCCGGGAAAAAACCAAAAACACTTTTTTTGCCCGTTTTTACACATTTCAATTTTCAATCTGCTCTAAAAACGGTACTATTCGTCCTATCGCAATGCGGTAAAAAAAATGTGAATTTGAATTCCCCAATTTTTTTGAATTTTTTGTTGGCTAAATTGAAAAAACTTTAAGTCTAATTAAAAAAAAATCAAAATTGTTATGTCCATTATAATGGACACGTGGTCTTAATGAGTTAAATCAGTTCCAGTTACGATTGTGTCAACAATCTAGTGTAGGCGCTAGTACATTAATGCCACACAAGTCTTAAGGCTATTGTACCACCTCTGGCCGATAATTTGAAAGTCGAAGAAACATGTCTGAAAAGTTTGCTGAATGACTTATTTTCGTTAATTTGTCATTTTTCTAGGGGGGGCGAGAAGATACTTTCCCCCCTCCTCTGTAAGCTCAGGGGGGGCAATCTACCCCCCTTCCCCCCGGCTCTGACGCCGCTGATGGCATGGCATATCAACAGGCAAGACCACGGTGGGAAAGACTAGTTCAAAATTAAATTTTGAACTAGACTTGTATATTACACTTTTGTCGAAAAATCTAAATATAATTTCCAAAAGTGAGGTTATGTCCCGCCCAAAAAAATTCACAATTTTTTTTCTGTTATTTTAAAGGCCTTCTTTCATTCAGCAAACTTTTCAGACATGTTCCTTCGACTTTCAAATTATCGGCCAGAGGTGGTACAATAGCCTCAAAAATATGATTATAATATAATTTAGTAATATAGGCCGAACTTGATAATGAAAGAATTCTCTCGTCTCTTATTACGTCGGTAGCTTGAATTGGCGCCTACTGTTTGGTCAACCCTAAATTAAGCTTGCAATTATATACTTTTACAATTAACCCTTGTGTACATAAATAACTGTAAGCAATGTTTGTGTTTTGTTTAAACTTTCAATGTTCTTGTTATACTGTGCAGTGTACTTTACCACGAAAACGAAAATCGCAAAAATCGCAAGATTATAAAAATCGTATTCTTAAAAAAAAAATATATCAGGTTTAATAAATCTGACATTGTTTTAGGTTATAATTATATATGTTTTGAGTCATAATGTGATAACATCAGATTGAAAGAAGATGTGTGTAGAAACAGCCAGACGACGAACTCATTGAAATAAATCGATAGTTGTTAAAAGTAAAATTAAGCCTTAAAATTTCAACCAATAATATTGCAACTTAACAGCTATTACATCACACTAGTGAGAACTTTCTTGAAAATAGTCAATGATAAAGGAGACTATTTACTATTTAAAATAAATACATTTATCGCGTCACGGTCAAAAGAAGCGTTGCAAAAATCATATTCCAATTTATTTTAAAATTCGTATTGTCACAAATACAAACATTAGGTAAATAAGTTCAATCCCATTTTGTAGTCAACAGATCAAGGCATTAATATTGTGAGTAACATTGTGCTAACGCAAAATTGGTAGCAGACATTGGCTAAAAAAACTATTGGGAGGAACAAAATATG
Organism: Sweltsa coloradensis; assembly: GCA_024449915.1. Classification (NCBI taxonomy): domain Eukaryota; kingdom Metazoa; phylum Arthropoda; class Insecta; order Plecoptera; family Chloroperlidae; genus Sweltsa; species Sweltsa coloradensis. Next base: position 602,947 of record JAMZAV010000210.1, on the reverse strand, counting down.
ATACATTTACAATTATCAAAGTTAAATAATGACCCTCCAAACCCAAAAGAATTCCAAATTTACATACTAATACTTTATAATAGTGGAAATGACATTGCAAAAAGTCGTTGTCCTAGGTTGCAATGTTCTACTACAAATAAATGAATTTATCTTTCCGAACTGAAAATTCGCGACGAAACATAATTTGATTGGCTACGTCTGATGAACAAATGAAGGTACTGTATCTTATTGATTTTTGGTACTGTACTCAACTGTTTGTACATGATTAATCGTATCTTAGCAGTATTTTGGACAAAATTGGTAATACTATTGTCAAGTTTGGCATAATGTATACACAATAATTTCTTTGTAATCTGACTAATTTCTGTCACGGAAGGATTCGCAACTAATAACGTCAGGAAAATTTATTTGATAGTTTTCTATTAACAAACAATCGAGGCAAGCTGTAATTGAGTTTTATTATGAATACGCAAACTTTATAGCAGACTATTGTAAAATGGCTTCACATAATGCGCACCTCACGTTTTGAACTTGATAATTTTAAATATACCCGAGGCCTACAGCATATAAACAGTACTGCAATACGATGATTAAAATAACTCATAGTTTGTTGTTTTTTCAAGTGCGAATGCAATAGGCGAAACAGAGGCCTCCGCACGACCCAAGACATCAATAAAGATCTCTTTCATTCAAAACTCATTTTCAGGTCATTGTGACTGCAATAAACCATCCAACCCATCCTAGTGCAAGAACACCACTAGACACCTGTCCATCATAAACAATGCCCTCGCAACTTAGACACTAGCGATGTGATGCTAGCATCACCTACCGGCTGAATGCTGAACTTGTTAGCGCAAAATTTTGCGATCTTCATAATGATGTAAAATCCATACGAGTACTTCAAGAAGAATAAAATATTGTAATCGATCAGTCAGTGTTACCTGGATTAGTGTTTTGATTTTTTTATCCTGGTGAAATTCCGAATGTTATTCATAGCAAGGAAAACGCTAAAGTCCCGCCGCGTTGATGGATGAGCTTTTTAAAGTTTTTAGTTTGTGTGGGATATCTTTACTTTTGCAAGTGCTTTGTTTGGCTGCCTACGCATTGTAGGTGATTGTTGTCAAGTTTCTATTGTAACAGCTGTCAATTGGTTTTATTTACCGTAAAAAACATATATTAAAAGCTCTATTTCTATGGATTCTGGCTAACTTTTTCAACTTTTTCTTGCAAAAGGTACTACATCACCATAACCTTAATGTCCATGTATAATATGAACATTGTAGCCCCACTCGTTTGGTCAGAATTGGCCCAAATGGCAAGAAAATATTGCACAAGAAATCATAAAACTTTAAAGCTTTATTTCGATAGATTTTGGCCAACTTTTTTAACTTTTTCTTTCAGAAAGCAATACATCACCATTACCTTAATATCCATGTGAAATATGAACGTTGTAGCCCGACCCGTTTGGTCAGAATCGGCCCAAATGTCACGAAAATATCGCACTAAAAATCGAAAAAAATCGTAAAAGTACGATATTCATGAGAAATATTTCTTCGATTGTACCCAAAAACGTAGCAAGTCTAAGTTCAGAGATTTCGAAGGTCCCCTACAATTTTCATCAAGATCGGATATGCCGTTTGCCCGGTAGAGAGCGAACAAACAGACAGGAAAAAAAAAAAAAAACACCCGAGCTAAATTTTTTGGGGGGTTGGTGAAATTGAAGTCTTCGCTTCGCTCATCCAATTAGGTTCAACATTTTTTCCCGGTTTAGAAAAATTCTAATTCAAAATTTGGTTAAGCACGCATCTATATGGCATTGTCTTCTGTGTATCTGATGTTTTGCAAGAAAAACGAGTTATTACTTTTGGAATCATATCTTGATGATTGACCCTCTCCGAGAGCTTCAGCCAGAGCTTAGTGCATGCGGCTTGTAATATAATATGTATTGCTAGAGCAAGTACAAAGAAGATATTTACTAGAAGCAGAAGCTAACAGTACATCTCATTATGATACTACTCTTGTGTTACTGATTAAAGTACGTTGTGCTTTACTTTACCATCTTGTTCAGTTTGAAATGCAATCTCTTGAATAACGACACTCTTTTTCATCAAGTTGAAGGTGTAGTTGGTATAAGGCTGTAGCAATGTTACATTTGCTGGCAAGGATGACAGAGGTACAGAATTTCCTGTGTGTGGATATATCTGCTGTAAATTGTATGAATCAATCTCACAAGTGGTGTCATCCTGCAAATTATACCAAAACAAATCATGGTCATGACATGAACAATTAAATACGGTCGACCATGTCCCTTACCAACATATTTTACTCTCAGTGGGGACAGCATTTACTGCATGGCACACAAAACCACATTTTTATATACTATACCACACATTTCTATACTGTATACTATAAACGTTGGGGCCATGGAAACAACCCAGAATGTACAATAAGAAAAACATACTCAAATAAGATTCAAATTTTTGTTAAGGATTTGGGTAACCTAGGAACCCAATGTCATCCCTACTTCAAATATTGGTAGTAAATGAAAAATGCCTCTTACTGAAATGTATAAACGATGTTTTAACGTTGGATGAATGTAATGGTTGAAACTAGGAATGTGTGTCACAAAGCAAATCACAACAGTGCTCAGAGTATACATTAACAGTTACATGTTGAGCAAATGTTCACATTATAAGAAAACCTGGTAATGGTAAATGATAGTTTTATAAGGTTGTTCTTAAGGCTATTCGACCGTGTTTTTCTATTTTCCAAAATATGCTAAAGTCTATGCATGCAGGGAATGAAACAGCACTAGATTTTAGAAAAGAACAGCCGTGAATAGACTCGATATTGGTCAGCTATTACCTAGATAATGCCACAAAAGAACCGAAGGGTTCAACCAATTTTCTTAAGCGCCACGCGTTTGCCTTCATCGCTTACAGGGTTGCAAGGTTAAAACATGTATTTTGTATTTATATTAAATGAGGTTCTGTCAGTAAAGCAAACCTAGCAACAGCGATGCGGTGAATCCAACTGGCGAGCGCCGCACAAAGAGAGGGTATGACACTTAACTCTATTGCCTGTCAATCGCTTCTTTGAACCCAAATATCTTTTCAGAATGCCGGTGCTGTTTCATTCCCTGCATAGACTTTACCAAGTCAAAATATAGTGAATGGCTTTGAAACCTGGCTTTATTAGAAAATCAAAACTTAAAAAAAAACTGATCGGGCACATGGCAAATATTGCTTCTCCAAAATAATTTCAAACTTTAATTCGCCAAGGCACACCATTCAATTTAGGTAGGTAGTTGTGTTTTTGTGACATTAATTTTCAACTGGTTTTCTAGAGGCTGACTGAGAAAAAAGATTTTTTTTAACAATTGTCTTTCCTGCAAATTTTTCGTTTGGCGGTATTTTGTACCGGTTGTACCGGCAAACAAAAAAATTCGCAGGAAGAACAATTGTTAAAAAAATCTTTTTTGTCTCAGTCAGCCTCTAGAAAACCAGTTGAAAATTAATGCCACTAAAACACAACTACCTACGTTGTATGGTGTGCTTGGGCAAATTGAAGTTTGGAATTATTTTGAAGAGGCGATATTTGCCGTGTGACCGATCAGAAAAAAAAAAGTTTTGATTTTCTATAAGAGCCAGGTTTCAAAGCCATTCACTATATTTTGACTTGGTAGCATATTTGAGAAAATAGAAACACGCGGTCGAATAGCCTTAAATGAAAGTGGTTTACAAGCCTAAAAGAAACACTTACCGGTACCAATCCACTAAACGTGACCATTCTGCTAGCTGGAGCTGCTTCCAGTTGCAAATCTGTTGCAGGAACAAAGAAAAAAACAAGTAAAGCAAAGAAATGCAAGAGAATGCCAACTTGCATAACACAAAGAAACCACCAACCGGTGTGTTGGAATAATTAACAGAGAACATTTTCAAATATCAAAATATCATAATTGCGTGCTGATATGCAGTTTGACAGAAACTCTAAGAAGCGAATGTGTGCAGTTGTGCTTGTTAACAACTTCCACGGGAGACTAAATATATGAAAAAATAAAAATGTGAGTTGTGGACGTTTTCACTGCCAAGAGTTGTTGATCCCAGATCCTAGTAGAGAATTACAGTACCTAACTGTGTTGTAGGTTAGGCCCCATCTCACCTCAATGACTCGAAATATGAATACCCCTTCAACTACTCAGTAGATACAGCGCTGAGAGTTTCATGTCAGAAAGGATTGAACAGATTCGTCCAACATACCAGGTTCAGGATACTCACTGATAAACATTCAACTTTATTCCACTAAATAAACAGTTGTTACTTTTATGTTTCGATCTGACATGCACCCCAGCCACAAACAACATAAATAATGTAACGTCACTCTTAACCCAAGTGTTGTGTACCCTAAACCCACCCCATAACTTACATTCTTCACCAGAAATTGACCACTAAAAATCGCATATAGATAGGAGTACTGAACACACACACACATATATGTATATATATATATTATTTGACGAGTGTATTAAACTACTAACCGAGGTCTATATTTTTATATATATTTTTATATATACACAATACAATAATATACAATAATATATATCCGGGTCAAATAGCTTCTGAAAATATGGTCGAGAGAGAGAGAGAGAGAGAGAGAGAGAGAGAGAGAGAGATGGCGGGAGAAAAGAATCAAGAGAACTGGTGTCGCGACAAGATAATGATGAAGATGAGGTATCGAGCTTGGCAGGCTGGTGCTTATTCTGTGATGACCAGTCCAAGATTAATGGTGGATTACCCAGCTAAATAATTAGTTAAGTCAATAAGAGGCTAAATATGTCAAATGTTGGGGTTTGGTGATAGAAACGTGATATTTTGAACGCACATGTAAAAATATGAGATAAATAATCATGGCCATGGAGCCCAGACGATTTTGCAACGGCTTGGGGGTAGGAAGGGTTGCTAAACTTTGTGTTTTGTTTTTATTTACAAACCGTTTTGCTATTTATTTGTGAATTCATAAGAAATAATTCTAAAATTCATTTACCTAAAATATGCTTGTAGAGAATAAGGCCAGCCTACTCTAATTTCATCATACTTTATTAATATTAAGACCCCAATTTAAAGATAATTTCAAACGTATTTGAATCTAGTCATGTGACCATTCTGTAGAAAGCTGAGATGAAACACAAAACAAATAACTAGATTTCGGCATGTCACATTGACTTGTGACTTTTTTCACCTTTATTAATTTTGACCTTGAAGAGTGTTTTAGATATGACTTTGTAATGTGAACTTCACACATGCAAATGCATAATGTAATAAATCATGGGTGCCGGCAGGAATTTTGGTAGAGGGGGCTAAAATTAAAGTGTGTACTTTTGTTGGGGGCTCTGCCCCCCAACAATAGCGCCGCAGGCGAAATTTTTGAAGATCTGATTTTTAGATTGTGTTTGGTGGGTTTTAGAAAAAAGGAGTGGGCTATATACAATACCAAAATTGTGTAATTTTTGTGCAGTCGATACTCGGACTAGATGAAACTTGTCCAGTGTCAGCCGGACTAGAACCCTTGGTAAACGTAGTGAGTGATTACAGTGTTGTCATTTGTCTGTATAATAGAACTAAATGTCCCCAATTGATTGAGAGAAACAAACTAGGAACACTCCGCTCCCAATCAGATCATTAAATATATTAATATTATTGTTATTAATTTTCAATTGAATTTCGGTTTCACAAATACATTAATTTAATGTAATAACGCATATCGCCGGTTTTGATGAAATACATTCCATTTCAAAATGAAATATTTTATAATAGTACACCTTTCCACAATTATAATTTATAATCACGTTGATGGATGAGCGTTTTTGGACTCTTGAGATGTATATTTCCGCTCTACGACCTGGATGGGGAGGTGTAAATGTGAATAGTAAATATAATTTAATGTAGATTCCCAGATCAAAGTATGACATAACATTCTTGTACAAACATTTCAGGCTCTGTGAGGGTCTTAATCTAAACCCCATGCCTGAGTGTGTGGTGGACTACCTTCTTTCATCGGGGGCAAGGTGTCTTTTGAAAACTGACAGTTTAATTGTTTAATTTTCACATTACAACACTGAAACAAGTGTTGATTTACTTTTAAATAATGCCCTGATAATGGTTATTGTTACAATATTAAATAGCGAGAGTGCAATACGAGTCAATACCAGCTTTTGTAGATCTACGCGATGTGTTGAATGCATACGAAATGACAGCTGGTAGCGCACTCTATCTGTCACACGGTCCCCCAAAACCAACAATGTATATGATAGTCATAAAAGACAGTGTTTTGTTTAGCTGTTTGTTGCACCCAGTTGCTATTGTAAGACCATAGATACACTTTGTTGGTGAAAAATCCCAGTTTTAATTAATTAATTGTAATTATTAATGATAGTTAACTTGATAATGGCAAGTGACGTGTACGGAATTGATTGGGCTAAGTGTGTTTTTTTGTCAGACTGGTACCAAAGAACAGCTTCGATGTCGGGCAATAAGTAAACAATACGTAGACAGTGCATGCAAATATTGCTGGAATTTTCCGAGTTCTTGGATCAATGCCATTTTCAGTTAACTTGATGCTATTTAATGATGGTTCAGGAATAATGCAAACTTAAAAAGAAAAATGCCAAATGGAACAAACTATGTTGTTTGAGGTTTAACTTAAGAGCCAACCGGAGTTTGGTCTGTAGGCCTAAGTTGGTGATAATGGGAGCTTGAAAGAGGCACTGGAGGTGGGATTTCGCAAATGTCACTCAGAATATTCGAAAAATAGCCGTCCAATAGACGGCCGTAGTTGCAATGTACGTCTGTGGCTGCACGACGTACTGCAGAAGCTCCGCGATACGGTGCGGCACCGTGAGTCCGGTCTACGGTCCGCGAGGCGCGAAGCACTATTTTATTTCACATCGTTCGCAGTCTCGCTCCGTGGACGAGTTACAACAGAGGGTGCTAGATCTAGGGTGATTGAGTAAATTTTATGATCAGGAAATTCCAAATTGGTTATTAATGTATGTGATGAATGAAAAAAAGTGTATAAATCTTACCGACTGAAAACTGTGGAATCGAAACACGCCCGTAAGAAGTATATGTATATTCGAAACGCTGATTTAAGACCACAAGACATACTTGAGGCATGATTGTTACATATTTTAATCTACTTATTATTACAATTTATTATGCGTGCGTACGTGTAACGTGCCGTTTATTGCGCTATAGCTACGTACATAAGTATACCATAATATTAATATGGTTATGAATGTACCAGGATGATATTTTAGCTAGCTGTGCAAAGCCACCTCCTGATGCAACCATGCACTGATCCATTGATGACTGGTATATAAGAATGGGAATTTGAAATGGCTTCTGAAGAAAGTGCTGTTTTTTATTATTCATTTGACATTTGAATATTCAATACGATTGAAACTCGTCACATTTTCTTCTATCAAGTCCGTATCCATAAAAGTACAGTATGTATAGTGTACAACAATAGTACCTATCATTGAGTTTATGCTTCCGATTTTTTTTCTGACTGCATTGGACGGAAAGATGAAAAAAGTCAACTATTCTCCGGCCTTTTGATTATGACATTTGTTCTGTAGGTGGCGGCCTAATAAGAAACATAAATATTTAATATTCGTACAAACTATTTCCATGATATACCTATACATTAAATTCATTCAAATATATTTCTTCAAAACCTATACCCAATAGCTGTACCCAATGACATCCAATGTAATGCACGTATGCTACAACGACGGCAAGGCACGTATGTTAATTAATGAAGTAAAAAAATAATTGTGAAAGGAGAAGGAACACCAATGTATAATGTGTGTTGAAATTATGAAACGGTAATGAATTTCTTTCGAAGTATATTTTTATGTTTGCTTACTTGCGTTATTATATTATTATATCTCGGGACATTTGAAATAACCTTTCACATTATTTTCTCTATTCAAGAATGCATAAATAAATTTTAAAGCAACACCATTTCTCGCTAAATCAAATACGTAACGAAGTACATCATTGATACAGAATGAACATTGCTGCCTTCATGTGTTGTGTCAATATTATTATTAGTACTTGCCTTTTATAATACATGTTAACAAAAATTATGATATTTTGATCAGTATATAACCATTGTGTAAATGTTGAAGTACAACTTCAATTCAGCTTTCGATTTCGATTCCCGGGTGTGACCGTTTTGCTGTAATGAGCCAATGAGTGCATGAGAGCTCGAACCAAGTCCATTTGGATTATAGAAAACACTGTATTATTACTACATGGAATCAACGCTCTGGCATTATTCCCTTCGGCCTTGCATTGACGTACTATAAAACATCCTCGGAAGGTCGGTAGAAGTGCGTAAAAGTTGTATATAAAATTATACTTATTAAAGTGTTGAATGACTCATCGCCGGGCATTGGCAATGTGTTATTGGATCACTCGAGGCGGCAGCCGGCAGGCGGCAAATGCATATTACACGAAAACACGCCTCTCTGTTGTGTCCGTTTGGAACAAATTTTCCAGACCACAAATATTTCGACATGTCTCCAGCATCTCTGACATAGCATTTGTCGAACCCTGCATGGCTTGCTTTGACCGAATAACCGTTAGAGGTAGCTCATGCATAACGCGTGAGACTCTGATTTGGAAGGATTTTTGGTTTAATTGGATTAAGGACGCGTCAACCGTTAGGTCATAATGCACCACTCTAGCCTAAGGGGGGGGGGGGGGGGGGGAGGAGGGGCCCATGCTGGTCAGAACCAGCCACGGGTAAAGGGAGGAAGGAAACGGTTGAATCCCGTCACCAGCAATCCTAGCTGAAAGTTTCATCCGGGAATTCTTGAGCCCTTAGGCGAATGCCGGGATGCAAGCCTATATTAGTTTTTATTTCTAGTGCAGTGCGTACAATGTTTTCACTCATATTCAATTAACAAATTCTCTAATTAGCAAAATACATACTAAATAGGTACGTCGTCTCTATAATGCTAAGTTGGTTGGAATCCGCCCGGAGAGTGAAAATCCTGAGATCTATAATATACCTTGTGGAGACAATTTTTAATTTCTGTTTCATGATAACCCACCAATGCACTTCTCAGGGCTAAACAAAATTATACAAACATGTCAATCGTGTGGATGTGTGCGTGTGTCAATACAATGGATCTACTGAAACACGCGCCATCGAAATAATGGATGGTCATGTAGAATCGAACACAAAATAATTCCAAAACTGAGCCCTATACTCATATTTTAAATATGCATATTACAACAAACTACAATCACTGCGTGAAATGGTCCCCCTATCTCGAGCGGAAAATTTATAAGTTATGTTTTATTTTATTAAATCCACACAAATATTAAGTTCCATTAAAAAAGTAAATACGGCCTAATACAAAAATACTAATAGTAGACCGTATAATACATTACCGTTAGACTACGTTTTAGCATTGTTTTCCAACGAAAATAATATATCGACTCTAATACATTATATTTACGAGTATATATATTTATATATAATTCAAAAAGTGACTACACCGGGGTTTGAGCCCGGGACCTTAGCTGTCCGGGCTATGCTCTTACCAGCTGAGCTATGCAGCCACCAATTTAAAACTGTCTAATTCTTGGTCTATTTTGTACATTACATGTACGGACAGCTAAGGTCCCGGGTTCAAACCCTGGTGTAGTCACTTTTTTAATTTTTGTCTAAAGTACTAACATAACAGAGTCAAAGTCGCCTACTTATAAAGCCAAGGTTAAACATCGTTTATCCCAACTCTAGGGTTATAGAGATGGTTTGTATTCTCTAGTTTTTTTCAGTACTGCTCTACAAATGTACAATACAGACCAAGAATTAGACAGATTTAAATTGGTGGCTGCATAGCTCAGTTGGTAAGACAAGCCCGGACAGCTAAGGTCCCGGCCCGGGTTCAAACCCCGGTGTAGTCACTTTTTAATTTCTGTCTAAAGTACTAACATAACAGCGTCATAGTCGCCTACTATAAAGCCAAGGTTAAACATATAAATAAAACCATCGAACCAAGTAAAATATTATTACACACACAACACGAAATGTCTTACAATTACCGTATTCTATAATAATCACGCATGTGACCAATTGTTTTTTCAACATTAACCCTACACACCTACACCACACACTTCTTATAGCTTATTTTTCATGGGAGATCACACACTTTCTAAGTATGATAACTAGCACAGAGTCACGAAAAATAATTGAATGAAAATAAACCAGATTTGCCTATATCTCGATGTGACAGAATTGCGTCGGTTACAAGGTCACTGCATGTTACGAAACGAAATTAACGTCTGGTGTCCGCTTGACACTGGTAATTTACGACTCGGTGGCTGTCATCGGCCTACAGTTGTGCAATGTTGCACAAAAATAATAGCAGTATGCGATTGATGCGTATATTTTATAAATCTTCAAATATAAATAGTATAATAGGCAGATAACTTATCCAGATAAAATGAGGAAATACGATTTTAATTTCGTTTATATTTTTGGAACACAGATTGATTTTTTAAATTCTTTTCGGCATAACTCGATAATTCCTGTTTCCTTCCAGAAGAGTTAGAGTTAGAGAGAATTAGAGAACTTTTCATAACATCGTGGGTGCAAGTCAACCAAAGGCGAATTCACATCAGAGCGCTTTGCTTTTGCTTGATGTCCAGATATTATTTATAGTTGGCGACTATGACGCTGTTATGATGGTAGTCTTATCATAGACATAAATTAAAAAAGGTGCCTCCACCGGGGATTGAACCCCGAACCTCTGCTGTCTGGGCAGATGCTCTCACCCCTTTTTATTATTAATTTTCCTAACTTTAAATAAAAATGGTCCCGTGCCGTGGTTCAATCCCCGTTGGTAGCACTGTTTTAATACTATTATAAGATAAAAAATGTTTATTGAAATTGCCAAATAAAGTCGAATAAAATACTGTATTCCGATTATGTTTATTATCATCCTGGAAAGTGATTTTCACCGTGTTTCAACCAATTTTTTTCTCCTATTAGAGATGTTTATGTTCGTACCCAAACAAATGGACTTGTTGCCATGAACTCTCCTCCCTCCCCCCTCCTTCCAACTCAACTTCATATTAGTACATCACACGCTCAATGGGCGATACACTAAAAATTATCTTACTTCAATTCACGTACAGTTAATTTGAAAGACTCAGAGATGCATAAATGTAATAACGCGCCGTGGCTGGATGTATTAATAATTGTTTCATTCTGTTGTGAAATAATAAACAAAATTGTCCCGACTGGGGATCGAACCCAAAACATACTGGTCCCTGTACATATAATAAATTGATATTTGGGATGCTCCGGTATCGAACAATTGTCTGTAAGAGTGCAATAAACATTGACGCCAAGCATAGCATTCTATAGCGCAGATCTATGCATAATGATTCAAATGGTGTCCTGCAGTAGTTCACGAGCAAAGTCATGCAGCCAATCAGAACAACTTTTCAACAAAATTACATGACCTGTCACTCAAAGTGGTGAAAAAGCTTCGTATCGCTAGGTTGCGCCACTTGCTGGAGTCAAAAAAGCCTAAAATAGCGCCGAAACATGCTTTCGTACTTCCATTGTACAGCGGACACCCCTTGTTCAAAAATTCTCAGATTTTTAGGAATGCTAGTTGAAGGTGTATATTTACACGTGTGTTGCGTACTTTTTCCAAAAAGTGCTTGGTTACGCCTAAAAAAAAATCGCGAAAAACAGGTAAATGTTAAAATATTCCCCAAAAGTTAACAAATTTTATTTAAAAAACAAGGACAATTTTGGAAAAAGTACTCAACACACGTTCATTGGACGTCTTTACTGAGTAGAATAAAAAAAAAATTATAAAGATATCTCAATTGTGTCGTTAGATACGATGGAAGTACGAAACCACTGCAACACATCGAAATAATACAGGGTCCAGTAGAGCCTTAACGCGTTTGAAAAGGGTAGAAAAATGCACACTTTTGAAGGAAGATGTTAAAACTGATGAAGACGATGCAACAGCACATAAAAAGATATTTACATACTCCATGGTAAAGAATAGCAATGAAAAGTGTGTTTGTTTTTACTGTGAACTAGGGCCTTCACCAGCTACTGGCCAACTTCATATTTCATCAACGTTAGGCATTGATGAACGAGTGTGTAATTGCGCAAATGAACTGTAGAACGAACGCCTTATCTTTGAAATTGAGCTCAGGAGATATGGTAGCGTTAGAGATGAAGTACCATAATCGGTGCCTTGTGCATTTTTATACTAGAAGAAGGTCAATGCACAATTATTCCTCAGACAAAAATGTGCGTCGAGAAATTCTAGAGAGCTATGCCCTGGCAGAACTTACAAGTTTCTTGGAAGAAACCCCCAAACACGTGTTTAAACTCGCGGAAATAAGTTGACTGTATAGTGAACTATTACAAAAACATAAATTGGAATCACGATTCTGTAATACCGATTTCTTGCATTTAAAGAAAACATTGGAGATTCTTTATCAAAAGCTTACGGTACCAATTATTCTGAAGAAGCTCTATTGTTTACAATAGTTGCGTCACTAATTCGTTGTGATATATTGAGTAAAACTGTGGACTGTGATGGTGAATTTGAAACAAATTGTCAAGAAAGTGCCTTCCTGCTTCAGTTTCTCCTGTCTTTGATTCACAGAGGACCCTCTATTAAACATAGTAATGTGAAGAACCGATTATTAATCAATTGATCCTCACGACCGGACAAATAATTGTACACAATTGTAACAGCAGCACTAAAAAACAAGGGAGCCACCACTACCCGTCTACATTGGTATATGTTGATACTCTCTTCAACCTGGGTGTCTGTATTTCAAGCGATCGAATTCAAGAGATATCCAGTCGCTTTGAAATGTCCATCAGCATTATATGTACAAAAATAAGAATGTTGTAATTTCCTCAAATCTACATAAATGTGTGTTTATAACTTCTGCAGCCGACAAATGGGACCATAATTCATCATTAACAACAGCACTCTAGTCAGCTCACGGCACAACTATTTCATTTTTTCAACATTTGCAAACACTTTGAGTACATATTGAGAAGGTGAAGATGAGTTGCGATGAAATATCCAAGACGGTTAAGCCTTCACTGCCTGATTACTACGTCAATATCTTGCATGCGATGAAATTGAATGACAATATCCTTATACCTGCTTTAGAATTTTCTCTTCCAACGGAATTAGATGTAGTTGCTTGAGAAAAGTTTTGGCTAGAGCATGTAGAAGCATATATAACCGATGTTCGCACCAGTTTTAGCCCACTCTTGTTTCACGTAGTATTTAGTTTTCCACTCCCCCCTTACCCCTCTAGCTTATCTTTTCTCTGATTGTAAACCTGACCTAGACAGGTCGTTGCTCGTTGCCAATTGCTTCGAACTCTCATAGAGTGCAGACGTCAGTACGTTGCCTGTTCTAAGCAGCGTATTTTTTGTGCTATTTCACAGTTGCCACGAGTGCAACTTAAAAATTTTCTTCGTGGTCACTCTGTGACAATTTCTAAACACAGTGCACAGCTCACAGTGCATTTTTACAAGTGATATTTTATTTAATTTTCGTGTGCATTTACATAAGGTATTGCATCATCATGTATTACCATCATCACTAACGATTTCCCCTTCTATCTATCATCTCACTAGGCTAGCCTATCATTTTTCCTCTCTTCATCACATTCATCGACACCTCGGTCAAGCGGCAAGTTCGCCGTCTCCACAATCAACTGTCTCGAAGCCAAGGTAAGCTAGTTTGTGATTTTTGTTTTCTTCATTTTCCCCTCGTATCTATTGGCATCATCGCCTTGGTGCTAACAATCGACAAGGGAAAAAAAAGTCATTACAACGTGTGAAAACGTGTCATGGGCAGCATACAACGCGTCAGCAAACGAAAGCAAAGCCCAGCATGTGACATCTCTCAATGATATGGTGACCATGTTTGAGGAACAAGCGCATAGTGTAGCTATGATTCGGCATGCAACGAATGTTATCAAACAAGCAACAGTTGTATTAAATCTCGGTCAAGGTCCCGTAATAACACTTGATCAACCACTCTTTACCATTGCAAAGGGTCTTCAGTGGAATAATCCTGATTTGTACGGTGAGCATATGTTTGTAGTCATGTTCGGGGGATTACATATTGGCATACATAATGGCAACTCTAAAAATTCTGGGTTGTTGGATAAACGGCAGTGGTTGGGTTGAAGCCCTAACGAAGGCGTCCCACGGCACTGCAGAATCATTTCTGCACGCCACTGACGTTACAAAAGCAAGAAAGGCTCACCAACTAACTGCTGCGACAATACATATTCTCTTAAAAGATGCATATGCTGATTATCAAGAGGGTGATATCAGCAATGAAAACGTTACCTTCATTGGTGCCAAAAACAAGAAAACTCAACTCCACACTTTAAATACTGGATGATTGTGCGTCGACTGCAACTGCTCCGTCTTGTCTTTGCTCGGTCTATGACAAATGTTGATTTCAAGCTTTACATGGTAATATTAGCTCAAATAATACCCTGGTGTTTTGATCTAAATAGAACAAACTACGCGTAATGGCTTCCTGTACATCTACGAGACATGCTCGCTCTTCCAAAGGGTAATTTACTAATTTTGTAGTTCACAAATTGCGCAATCCATTTTCAGCAATAGCAATCGGCCAAGCGCATGAGCAAAACAACGGCATGTTGAAAGGCGACGAAGGTGTAATTGGCATTCTACAAAATTCTGACACTCTGTTAAAATGGTTGATTGCAGGCCCTGAAATAAAGCGACTGATTTCAGAATTTGATAAGATTTCTATCCCTGAATCAGAAACCTATAGACACCACGAACAAACAAGAAGTTTCCAAAATTGGTTTACCAAGGATGTTATGTGTTTGGTGCACGTTTTTAAAGAAATGGAAAATCCATTTCAAGAAACAGGCACAGAAGTTTTGCGACTACATAGTATGGAGATTATGCCAAAATCTCTTACCAAACAATAAAAACGTGAAATTGCTCTCAAGGAAGTTATCAAGAAGAACAAATTCATTTTATTTTCATCGCATGACTAGATTCAAATACGTTTGAAATTATGTTTAAACTTGGGTTTTAATAGAATATTATGATCAATTAGGGTTGGTTGGCCATAATATTTAACACAATAATTTTGTTTGAAGTTTTTTGGAAGTAATTGATTGCAAAAATCCAAAATTGAACCAATGGGGTCATAAATAAAAAAAAAATTCAATAAGTTCCACCCCAACCACCACCAAACCATTATGAAATTAGTTAGGCTCCATGGACAGTTTTTGTCAGTCTATTAATATCTCCAATTGCTGAAAATTTCATGTTTCTATTACCGAACCCCAACGTTTTTTACTTATCTTCTTAGCTAAATGTTGTAATAAAGTGGTAGGATAATAATATATTGCAGAGTCTAGGGCTTACCCACTTAGTCACTTAAATGGTTTTCACTTTTCAGTGATGAAACCGTCAGCGTGGAACAATGGCTAACCAGAGAATGGTATTTTAAAACGGAAACACGGACCAAACACATTGACCTGTGAGCACTATATCCACTCGCACAAAGGTCAGAATTGACAAGGCTAATTCTGCACAAGTTTATAGACTGAATTATGAGCTTTGTTACTACTACAACTCCAAAAACACATTTAAGCCCATATCCAAAACCCCGTACTTTCTATACTGGAAGCAGGGACCCTAACCACTCACTGGACAAACAAGCCACACATTAGAACATCTCTAGGGTCCATACTGCTAATATTTGGATGAGCGTAGCGAGCGAAGCGAAGATTCCATTTCACTACACTGGAGAAAAAAATCCGGAATGTTTTTTTTTTTTTTCTCTCTTTCTTTCTGTATTTTTGTGTGTTTG
Source organism: Sweltsa coloradensis (assembly GCA_024449915.1). Lineage (NCBI taxonomy): Eukaryota > Metazoa > Arthropoda > Insecta > Plecoptera > Chloroperlidae > Sweltsa > Sweltsa coloradensis. Next base: position 586,992 of record JAMZAV010000210.1, on the reverse strand, counting down.
TTAACACGATTCCGGCTAAACCGATACTCCGATTGCAATGGAATTTTATGGAGACCTTCGAAATCTCTGAACTTAGAACTGCCGCGTTTTTGAGCGCAATCGGGAAATTTTTTCACATAAAAAACGCAATTTTACGATTTTTTTCGATTTTTAAAAAATTTCTTCGACTTATAACACCTACATGCTTTATCCGATTGTAATGATTTTTTCACAGAACCTCAATTTTATGAATTAAGATATTCGTGTGAAATTTGAGCGTAATCGAAAAATTATTTCTCATGAAAATCAAAATTTTATGTTTTTTTTCTTTTTAAAAACAATTCTTTGACTTATAACACCTACATGCTTTATCCTATTGTAATGATTTTTTTACAGAACCTTAATTTCATGAATTAATATATTCGTGTTAAATTTGAGCGCAATTGAATAATTATTTCTTATGCAAATTGCAATTTTACGATTTTTTCTTTTTAAAAAATTACGATTAATTAAAACAATTAAGTTCATTTTTTGTTTTATTTAATTTAATTATAAAAATTAAGTTAATTTTTTATATAATTTAATTTAATTAAAAAAAATCTTCGACTTAGTAATGACTTTTTCACAGAACAACAGAAAATCCGCGTAACACATGGCATCTCAATGCACCATATACGCTCATCCAACAACGCGGCGGGACTTAAGCGTTTTCCTAGTGTAGTTCATTAGGACCAAACATGTCATAGCATAGTCTCTAAGACAATGTATTTGCTGTACAATATAGTTGCATTAAAATTTGTGTTTTAATTTTGTCACACATTATTGTAAATTCCGCTATCCATTTGATCAGTTTCGTTGTTTTAAATTCCCAATTTATTTATAACAATAGCTTTGATTTAAAGTCCCCCACTGAAAATCAGTTATATAACTGAGTGGGTAGACTCTAAATACAATAAATTTATTTTATTTATTTATTTTATCACATTTGAATTTTACATTGTGAACTATGTAGCGTATAATAATACTATAGCTCTTTCTGTGATATTATAAAATACTCATTGCAATTCACTTATACCATTATACTTGGTCCATAAAATGCATTATTTAAAGAAAGATAAAGCATGGAGATTTTGTAGCAGTACTTTGTGCACAAACTCGTGATTAAGATTTAATTGACTTCTACTTATGCAAATGGTGACCACACTGTATGTGACGAAAAGGAGTTTTACTGACAAAGTAGTTTGAGTTAAATTAAAAGAACATGTTGATTTGGTTAAATGCTGATTGATTCAAAATCCTCTGTTTACCTTTACAAGTAGTGCTGAACATAACACTGGGCGGCGTGTAGCTGCCACCCTTGGTGTCAATAACCGCCCATCGCACTTCGTACTGACTGGACTTGATCAGGTTAGTCAAGGTAACTGAGGACTTGGGAACTTCAATTTTATAAAACTGTAAATCATGGACCTGTAACAATTAAGTACACAATATTGAGTCCATAACAAAAGTTCAGTTTTGCAGTAAAATAAATTAAATAAGGTAACACAAACTGAAACTATAAAAAATATGATAATATATTATAAGAAAAATAATTGTACATTATACTGCAAATATTAATTTATGCCTATTTAACTTTCAAATAGATAATGACCGTTTTACTCCTATGTCAGTAGTCTTTATAAAAATTAAATACATAAATAACAAACTATAGACAAAACCATATGTAAGATAGATAGAAAGTCTCTGTATAAGTACCATGTATCAATTTTTGACTTATTGCCTTGAAATGAAAACCTATACACCCCCTAAAAAGACTGTTGGGTCAAATGAACGACAGAAAGGAATGTTTCAGGTAATAAAGCGTAGAAAATTTACACAATTATTGTGTGTTAGAAGAGCACTCAAATAATAAACAGTTAACAAAAAATGGTTTCAATAACATATAGCAAAAGTAACTTAGCGGTGGTCTGCCACAAAAATATAAATAAATAAAGACTGAACACAGACCATTTAAAATGACATACCAAGCTGTTAAAATTAATGTGATAAATATACTGATTCACTGGTAGTACACCAGTAGATAGTTATACAGTATATAGTTGGGCAGATAAATGGCTGGGAAGTGAGAACTGAACACAATTTGCACTTTTTGTGTAAGAAACTCGTGAAATGAGTCAAGGGGGTCTAATTACTAACTCGTGCAACAATAGTTGATCGACACAGCCAACTTTGTAAATACAATAACGCACGTGAGAACTTGTCGATCAACAATCACAACTTTCTCAATTTATTTCTTAATTTTAATTTTTTCCCCCAACATCAGAAATATGTTATGAACATTGTTCTCCACAGAGCGACTAAGGGTGACAACTGACAATGCAAGTTCCTATCGGGGGCACACTTTGGAAATCTGCTCAATAATCGGATGTAATTATTATTATTATTAAAATTATAATTATTATTATTATTATTATTATTATTATTATTATTATTATTATTATTTCACAAGTTATACTTTCGCGACCCGATATAATTGAAGAGAAATTATAACATTGACGGGATGTTTCGTCGCGTCGACATGGTGAATAATTTACATTATTCTTGATTTCCCGACGTAGCGTCATCACTGTGGATGACATTTTCAAGGGACTGCTGTTCTTTCGTTTGTTTGCCTCTGTTGCAAACGTTCACTTCTTCTTGGAACTGCCAGGATGGCGGTGGACGGCTCTATTTGTTGTTGTTGTTGTTGTGGTGGTGGTTACATCTAGCCGGAAGTGGAGTGTATAAAATCCCTTGCAAGTGTGGCTGTAGCTATGTAGGCCAGACTTTAAGGACAGTGGCAACAAGGGTAAAAGAACATAAAAACCATTGTAACAAGGGTCACGTCGAGTTGTCTGCAATTGCTAAGCATGCCATAGACAATATGGCTGACTCAAGGCATGAGATTCTTTTTGATGAAACAAAAATTATTTGCCAAGAATCTGCTTTCTGGCCTAGACTCATAAGGGAGTCAATTGAAATTTCAAAAACACCTAACAATATGAATGTAGATGTAGGGGGTTACAAACTAAGTGATTCGTAGATTCCTGCCATTAATTTAATTAATCACCTCTCAGCAGAGAAAATGCATTCAAACCAAGAACTACCACCAGATCAACAACAGCATCAACAGCATCTTCATTCACAAGACCAACCTACACCACTACCACCACCTCCACAACCACCTCAACAACAACAACAACAAATAGAGCCGTCCACCGCCATCCTGGCAGTTCCAAGAAGAGTGAACGTTTGCAACAGAGGCAAACAAACGAAAGAACAGCAGTCCCTTGAAAATGTCATCCACAGTGATGACGCTACGTCGGGAAATCAAGAATAATGTAAATTATTCACCATGTCGACGCGACGAAACATCCCTTCAATGTTATAATTTCTCTTCAATTATTATTATTATTATTATTATTATTTATTATACAGGACTCTTGTCCCATGAGTGCAATATAATAGATTGGTTCAACTAAAACTAAACTAAGAACTAGAACTATATTCTAAATAAGTGTAACATTTTATGCGTGAGTGTGTCTATGTATGTATGTATGTATGTATGCTGGTCGTGAGTGTTTCGGTGTGCGTGTGTGATGATTTTACATGTTTACGTTACTTGCACTAGATAGTGCAAGGCTGATCAGTGACTTGTAATTGTTCATGGGGGTGTTGTGTATGTCGATGTCTGTGTGGTTACTGAGTGTGTTGAACGAGTTTTGGATACGATTTATACTTGAATATTTATGGATGTCAATGCGACTCCTCGGTATGTAAAATGTACAGTTTTTTCTTGTCGATCTGGAGGGCACGTGATAATTAACATATTCTATGAGATTGGTATCTGTTTCGTTGTTTACAATTTTATGGAGAAATACCAAGTCAGTAAACTTATGCCTGTCACTTAATTTCACAAGATTATTTTCAGTACACAAAGAGACATAGTTACTTCAATGATAAGTTTCGCCCTTTTTAAAACAGATTAATTTTATAAAACGCTGCTGGACACGCTCTAGGTTTGCTATGGCTGTCACGTGGTGTGGGTTGTATATTACGCTAGCGTAATCCACCTGCGGTCTAACCAAAGAAACATACAGTCGCCTAATTGTAGAAATAGAAAAGTCCTTGCTGCAATTTCGCTTAACAAAACCGAGGAGCTTGAAAGCCTTGGGATTGATGTGTGATATGTGTTTATTGTACGTCAAATCACTATTAATAAAAAGGCCTAGATCTTTTACAGTGTCAAGTTTAGTAAGCTTCGTACCGTTTATTTTATAGTCGCACGTTGAAAAGTTTTTTCTATTTGTGAAGGTTATTGCATTGCACTTCCCAACGTTTAGATCGAGTTCCCATAAAGTGCACCAGTTAACAAGAGCATTGAGGTCGGCTTGAAGCAGCGCACATTCACTCTTATCACGGATAGGCCTGAAAATTTTCAGGTCATCTGCGTACATGAGGCACGAGCTTGACATGAAACACTTAGGTATATCATTTACGAATAGGGTAAACATTAGGGGTCCTAGGATTGAGCCCTGGGGCACACCGGATGTGACGCAAACAGGTGATGAAGTGCCCTCGCTGATTGTTACAGACTGCGTCCGGCCGCTGAGGTAGCTCGTGAGAAGATCGTGGAGTTTTCCGCAGATACCGAAGCCCTTCAGTTTCGCAAGTAGTAACTCGTGGTTTACACTATCGAAAGCTTTGCTCAAGTCCGTATATATAGCATCGACCTGTTCCCCATTGTTGATGTGAGTCACGATACAGTTAGTGAAGACTTCCAGGTTTGTTATTGTTGATCTTTTCTTGATGAAACCATGTTGTTCCGTGGCGACATGGTTGGATACAAAGCTGGAAATTCTTTTGTGAATTAAATTTTCGTAAACTTTGGAGGAGATTGGGAGCAAGGAGATGGGTCTATAGTTAGTTACGTTACGTTTACTGCCCTTCTTTAAGACAGGGGTGACGTTCGCATGTTTCTACCTGGTTGGAAAAGACCCAGTCGATAGTGAAATGTTGAATATTTTCGTCAATGGCTTTGAAATAGCCCACCTGCAATGTTTTATTGAGCTAATGGGTATTTTGTCCGGCCCAGGAGATTTTGTGTTGTCTAGGTTCCGTAGACATTCTTCCACCTCCGTACTTGTGATGACGAAATCAGACAATGCTTCGTTTGACGGCTGAGGGACGTGTTGTATGTGTTTGGTGGTGGTGGGCGGACAAAATGTTGTCTTGAAGAAGTCCGAGAATAACTCACAGCACGTACGAGTTTATGTCCCGCGATTGTTTTCCATTTAATTTCACTTCAACCCGGATGCGCCTAGTACGCGTTTTATGATGAACAAAGCTCCAAAGTTGTTTTGGGTTTGATGCCAGGTTTGAGTCTATTTTTCGGAGGTATTCTTTGTGCTTGTGTACTTTAAGTTTTTTAAATTGTAATCGTTTGCACTGGAATTCAATTTTATCGCAGGTCAGGCCAGTTCCTTTCCAGGACTTATGAGCGCGGTTTTTATTTTGCAGCTGATTGATGGTTTCTCTATCGAACCACGGCGGATATTTTGCGGGGTTAATTTTGAGTTTAGGGACCGTACTATCGATTTTTTCTAATAGGTCTGCATAGAATGCGGCGCATACTTCGTTTACCTCTTGCTTACATTGTTCCATTGTCACCCACCGGCATGCTTGTAGCCTGTCCAGCAACAACTTGTGGTCGGCTTTCTTCCAGTTATACCTGGGGCGGTTGGTTGGTTTATGGTTGACAGGAGTTCTAGGAAATCTAATTTCGGTAGCGAGTGCCTGATGATCAGAGTTTACAGCTTGAGGAGCGTTGCTAACAGAGATGGGTATGCCGGGATTATTGAAGAGAATAAGGTCTAGAAAGTGATTGTTACATGAGGGGATAGGGTTGGTTTGTATTAGGCTGGATTCGCTCAACATTTCGTGAAATGCCAGTACTGTCTGCGAGTTTGCATTGACCACTGGTTGGAGATGGTTTGCTTCGTTTTGAACAGGAACCCATACTACCTGAGGCAGATTGAAGTCGCCGCACAAGAGGATGTTGTCTCGGGGTCGAAGCCCGGCGTGGACTCTGGATACGGACGAGTGAAGTTCTTCCATGACTTGTAGAGAAGGGGGCGGTGGTAGGTAGACACAGCCGACAAATAGGTTGGAATGTTCACTGATTTTAATTTGGGTCCAGACGATTTCACATTGTTCCATTTCAAGATCCTCGCGCCGTTTTGAGGGTAATTGCGTGTTGACGGCTATTAACACGCCTCCACCTCTCTTAAAGGGGTATTTAACCGTTAAACTCAAAAAATATATTTCATTCAGGCTAACTAGTAATGAATTTAGCAATTTACAGAAAAATTATTGGGGCCACCGTGACCTCCCAAAAAATTGTCAAACATGACATTTTACGAGCTAGGTCCCATCGGCAAAAATCTCCCATAAGAAATAACATAGGGACGATCTTTATGCCCCGTGACCTTGGAGGATTTTGATCCAAAAAAATATTGGCCATTATTGACGTACTCGACAGCCTTTTCTGTACATTCTCTATATTTTGTTTTGTAATTTGGGCAAGTAGTTCGGTCAAAATATGCTGATTACCAAGATGGGGTGTGATTTTGGAATGTATATTTTTGCGTGTTTCAGGGTATATTTGGGCACAGTTTCAAGACACGATGTAAAAAATGGGCATTTTAGATTGGTACTATGCTCTAGTATCTATGTGGACCAAAAAAGAAGCAGGTTAAAGCCGATTTAGGAAATTTCCCAAAACACCAATTTTCGCCAATTTCTGGATCAAAAAAATTATAAAATTCGTGTTAAATCACAGTTACAAAATATAATTTTTTAAATGGTCATTTAAGTGTAGTATTGTGCTATAGATTACGTGGTAAAAAATAATTTTTGGGGTTTTTAGCCCCTTTAACTTTATTCGCGTTCGTCATTTGGCGCCTATCCCTGCGGTACAGTGCGTATTGGTTGTCGTCTACCACTTCACTGTCAAAATTATTATCGTTTAACCACGTTTCCAAGATGCAAATCACATCAAACTCGCTGTTATCGGCAAAGTGAATATTGAAATCTTGGAGTTTGGTGTTTGCGATACTTCGCGCGTTCTGGTAATATAGTGATACATTGTTAACACGCTGTACTTCTCTGCGTTTGGCGGCCACGGCCACGGGTCCGGGGTTCACTTGGACGTCGCCGGCCAGCAGGAGCAGGCACGCCACACGGAACGCCGGGGATGGTGAAGCGCGAGTCGACCGAGGCCGACGGTTTGTCAAGGAAACACACGGGGCTGCTGCCGCGTGAGGCTGGAGCCCTGCAGCAGCTAGCGCAGAGAAGCTGTATTCTCTATTTGAATAACATGTGTTTAAGACACAGTCACGGGAATTGTCGCACGAGTACGAATTAACTTTATTCACGCGTACGTATATGAAAAAAACTGAAATTATCACCAAAACCACGGTAAATCTAATCTTGTTGAGGGAACGATGAACACGCGTGGGCGGACTGGGCGCCATCTTGGCTGGCCCTTGATTATATGCAAATCAATACAGAAATTTAAAAAAAACAACTCAGCGGGGTATCGAACCTCGGTCTTTTAATTGCCGGTTGGGTGCTTTACCCCTAAGCTACCGATCTATAGCTATTCAGATCTACAATGCACCATCAATCCAGAACTTAGTTAACCGTCTCGGTAGCTTAGAGGTAAAGTACCTGACCGGGGTTCGATACCCCGCTGAGATGGATGTTTATTGTTTAACATAAGGATTGATTAGCATTTAGTGACAACTCATTAATCAGAACCCCAGAGCTAACATTTAAGTCACTGGCATGCAAGACTATTACACAGAGCATGATGTCGTTGACATTTAGGCCAGATTTGTTATTTCCCTAATTATAGTTTTGAATTTAATTTTACTCATAGTGGTGGCAATGAATTCATTTTGTCAAGCTTGAAATGTTTTTCCATTAGATGTGATGATAGATTCGAAACATGTTCAGGAATTTCATTTCTTGATATGATTAATAATCAAAATAAATCTAGGCTTAAATATGTTCTCTACACTTGTCTATGGAAACTATCGCATAATGATCAATATCTGGATTCTTATTTAAACCAGACATCACATATTCAATTCACATATGTTCAAATCCCATAAGTCTAAAACGGTTCTTCATGTACGCACAAGGACTGAACCAAGGGATGAGTTCCAGCAAGTAAATACGTTCACAGAACGAGAAGACCAAATGACTGAAGAATGCATTCGGTTAACCTATGTTTTGTAAATTGTTAGTATTTGAGATTGGGATTACTTTTGTTTTCATCACTTATGCCTTCAGGCTACCCTTCCATGCACACTTAGATAAAGCTGCCCTTAATGACTTGTCAGCATAATATTTAAGAAATATATTTCCATAGCTTGCAAATTAAAAAAGCATGATCTTCTCCAAAATTTAAAAGCAACTTAGATTTTATATTTACTAAACATAGGCTAGCTAGCCAGTGTACTTTAGCGTTTGCATGAAATAATATATATTAAATTGAGCTTACCGTTTTATATTCAACTTGCAGTTTGTTCAGGATTCCTTCTCCATCAATATCTGTTGTATTGAATGTCAGCCAAAGAGAGGTCGGGTTTGCTTTAACTAATTTGGGAGGTGACTTCAAATGCAGGTGTTCTAAAAGAAAGATTTAGATGAAATTAGCATTATAGGACTTTTTGTTAAGAAAAGATTTTCTTTATCAAGTGGATTATGGGATGACATGACTATGTGTATTCCAATGGTCAATTAACATCGTTAGGAACCATTTATGAACAACTTTTAACAACAACAACTTTTATTGTATTAGGCCTATGTTTTAAGGTTTAATTTAAATTTAATTTGAAATTGTTTATTATGTATTCCATGGCGTAAGGAAACAGCTTTGGCTGTAGAGATCAAATAAAGGTTTATTATTTTTACAAGCCTGGAGATTTACAAGATAGCTTTGTAGTTTGATTTATTTTTACTCTACGAGCTCGGCCCACGAATTCTGGCAGGACGAGCTAACATGATAGTAATTGATAAGTATTCATTTGTTTGGTTTTTGTAAAGAAGTGAATCCCCACCTTGTAAGTTTGAAAATACTAAATACAGCAGCAAGCCAAGCATGTACGTTACAGTGGTCGTGCATGTTACAACGTCTCAAATGTAATACAGCAGCTGCAAATTAAATACTAAACAATACTACATAAATAAATTAACAATAAAAACTAGTTTATACAAGCAATGGTTAACTCTTCCTTGGTTACTACTTCATATTTATGAAGGGGGTGGGGGAGAGGGTTAAATAACTAAATCACCTGTTTCAACAAGCTTGGCCTTGGTGTGCTGTGATTCTACTTAAAACTATATGCACACCTAAAGGTGCATAAAGAGGGATACCTGTGGATTTGATACTCGGGATGTTTTCACTTCCAGCATGTAATAGTAGTAAGTGAGGCCTTTGAGGCTGGGTTCTACCCACATTGGAAAATATCCTGTTTTAAGTGTTACATTCAATCAACTTTCAATCAATCAAACGTGACGCATTGCCATGGCTTTTTGCACAAATTTGAATACGGGTTTATCTATTATTAAATATGAACATTTTGCTTTTTGATAGGTCCGAACATTATTTATAAACAAGAGATTGCGGCTTACTTGTTTTGCAGAAGGGTGGTTTGAAGATTTCCATACATCGAGAGTCTGGACAAAGCCCTGTAATAGGGTGGCAGAGCTGAGTCTTGCTCCGTGGTGATGCACAATTCCCACATTCCTGTCCACACCCAGGACCGTACTTGTTGTTGTTCGTCAGGTTAGGGTACTTGCCACATTCTGCAAGAGGAAATAAGGTCTGGAGCTTGTGCAGTGTTAACACATTGCCAGTAGCATGGGTACCAACCTGACAGCCATTCACAGGTGTGTGCTCAACTAAGAATAATTTAAGTTATTGATTGTAGCCCTACATTGAAATCACTTGGAAGTATGGTTTGATTACATGATAGAACCCATGTGAGTGTGCGTGTGTGTGTATGTGAAGGCTTTTATGGTCGAATGATGTATTGGAAAACATTTCTGGGGTACATAAAAACAAGAATAATAATTAAAACAAAGAAAATACTTGAATGATATTATCTTTACTATACTCTTGTTGTCCTCTTTCCATTTTTTGGCCTAGTATTAAAATTTGTTATGTAATGTTAAGAGGAGTCGCCGAGGCTGGCGCGGAGACGAGTGTAGGCACTCAGCTTTCTGCTTTTTTCCCCGAGTAAATGGTTTATAACACCTTTATCAAATTTCACAATAACGTTAACAAAGAATAAATCTATGCTATCCAGTATAGGCCTTGAGCCAGAGGAAAAAAATGGCTCACTTGAAGTGAATAAACGTGGCATACATATTTGGATTCCTCACACCCTACAGAAAATTAATCAAGATGGTACTTTGTCAATATCGGAAGGGAAAATAGCGTCGCGACGCCTTAAAGACTGGCGACGTCCAAATTTCGCTCACGCACATTACTTAACATTAACTAGGTTGAAATGTTATTGGTTCAAGATAATGACATGAATTCTTTTGCATTTTACTCGTGTTGGATATATATTTCATTTAAAGTAATACACATTTAAATATCTAGCAGATAAGTATTCTATTTCATGAAAAAATAGACCTTTACAACAAGATTTTTAACAATTGCCGTACTTTGGATACCCCTAAAACCTACATTTATGAATTTTTTTTCGATAACTCTTTTTTTGTGGATTTCAAGCATCAATGTTAATATAAATATGTATGTTATTCATAAACCAACTGAATATTGATAGCTTTTCGACGCCTCGAAGTCAAGCGATGTACATATTTTGCTAGCGCACATTCGACTACACTAACTGAATAAAATCGTTAATGATTGCAAATAAATTTAAAAAATTGATTAATGTTTACTCGTGTTAGCTATTACATTTAATTAAAATCAACAAGAAGTTAAATATCTACGAAAAAAGTAGTCTATTTCATGAAAAAATAGACCTTTCCGTCAGGATTTTTAACAATTGTCGTACTTTCGACACTCCTACAACCTCCATATATGTTTTTTAGTCAACAAATTTTTTTTGTTAATTTCAAGCATCAATGTTAATACAAATATGGATGGTATTCATAAACCGACTGAAATTTAATAGCGTCTCGACGCTTTGAAGTCAAGCGACGTAGATTTTGCTTTTGTGTACATAAATCTACACGAACAGCATAAAACTTTTACTCATTGAAAATAAATTTCTGTAGTTGTGTTAGTTAAATCAACTCCATTTTTATCAAAATAAATTTAAATATCGATTAGAAAAGTAGTCTGTTTAATGTAAAAATAGACCTTTCCGACAAGAATTTTGACTTTGAATACCCCTAAAAGCTTAATTTATGATTTTTTAGACAAAACAAGTTGTTGGATTTCACATTTCAATGTAAATACAGATATGTATTTAATTCATATATCAATTGAATATTGATAAGAGTCTCGACGCATTGAAGTCAATCGACGCACTTTTTCTACTTGTTACATAAGGTCATTTAAACTACGATATATTGTATTGATTTGAGATTGAGGCATACAATAAACTTCAGTGTACTAGTTATGGTGCTGGATACTTTATTAAGAAACACAATTCTCGAACATGTATGCACAATAAGTAGTGTGTTCGGTTAATGTTGACCATTTGTACCATTTTTACAAGTGTTTACAAATTGTTGTACTTTGAGTTTCAGTACCCCAGAAAACTAAATTTATAAATGCAATTATTTTGAACATTTGTGATAGGATTTCACACTTAAATGTTAAAACAGATGTGTATAACTTATAAAACAACAAGATATTGATAGAGTCGAGCTGCCAAGGCAAGTGACTTCCATTCTTCACTTGAGCATATCAGACCATATACATACGGTGCCATTTTTCTTTTAGGTAACAGACATGGGTATACAATAAGCTGCTGTGAACTAGTTGGCCAAGTTTTTTCTGGATACATTTTGCAAGTTTTTCGTAAACTTATAACATTGCTTTTAGCGCAGTAAAATAGTTACAACCAAATTGTAATCTTACAATCGTATAACTCTTTCATCATCTTATGTAACAACTATTGCAGAGTATTAGATTAATTTAAATAAAATATGTTATGAAGACAATGCCATTCGCATAGTATAGTCACTTTATTAACACTTGATAAAACATAATGAACATACCTATGAATTTATATAAAAAAAAATACCAATCTTTAATTAGATTTTTCACTACATTATGTATTGAATATTAATAGAGATGCCCACTTACACATAACACTGAAAGAGGTTACAACAAACCCCTTAGTAGGCCTAACCCGATAAAAAAGTTTACCTTCACACAATTGTCACGTATAAAGATCTCGTTTGTTCAGATCCAAATACGAGCAGACAACACAAAAACATGTCACAAGCATTATTCCTAAGTTCATATCGTAGGTACCAAACTTCAAAACAGTTTACAAAATACACCGAACATAAATCTCTCGAAAATAATAAAATACATGTAAACCTAAACTTAAAAGTCAAATCCCTTAAAAAGATAGCATTACTGATTGCGACACAGTTGTTCAATGTTCATGACTAATCTTCCTCAGAGTCGTCATCTGTACAACTGGAGACGCTGACGTCGCCTTCTGCATCATGTCCGTTGTCACTAAGCGGTTTAAAGTTTTTGCAGTCTTTAAAATTACACATGTCAGTGCAAAACAATTTAGAATTTACACAGGGGCACTTTTGTGAGTCACACTTTGCTCGACACGTACAAGATAGAAGGTCTAAAACATCTTCAGGCGCTGGAAGACAATCCATCCAGTCGATCTCCATGGATGGTGTCTTCTTCCAACCGTGTCTTGCTGGAGATGGAATCACAGGCATTTGCTCAAGTGAATGTTTCCATATAGCAGCTTGACAATTACTTCGTAGTATGTGTTTCTTTAAAGCGTCTTGACATGGTGGCAAACTGTGTGACTCAACGTGACAATTTTTGGAGCAAAACAATTTGTAGCGAAGTTCGTTTACACTATTTTCGCATTTACCGCCGTACATTTGGAATACAAAAGATTCTACTTCTGCAATCACGCTATCTGATAAATCGAAATTTTCTCCCAAATCAGCAAGAGGTGATGAAGTGTTGTTATGATACCTAGATAACAGTCTGTATGCATGTGATTTGCCACGACCAGCAAATGCACTCACAGAATCACAACCAGTGATTGCGTGAAGACCTATGAGGGAATTCCTGATCGTACTACTGAAGTTTCGTGACAGATAATGTTATATTGATGTATCGTGGTCGATTTAAGGTACCACATTTAATGATGATGTGTCCACCTGATTTGTGGGGCAAAATGCAGTGCAACTACTACGACATCAGTATCATCACAGTGTATTACGACATTTTTATAGCCATTTAGAATTGCGTGATTAGAATGTAGTAGAATTCGTGTGTCTGCTTCTTCATGGTTTGAGAATAGTTCTTGAACATCAATAGCCTCATGTTTGGTTATTTTCGTACAACGTTCACCATGTGTAACGAAAAGTTTTTTTCGACTAGTTTTTCATAATTATGAGGGGGCCGGGGGACCGTGGCCCCAGACACCCCAGCCTTGCTTTACGCCAACTCAATCACACAAAACTCCTTTCCGAGGTCCTGGAACCGGCCCAGATAGACTGCGTATACATTATTATTTTTAATTTTGTATTTATTGGATGAGCGTAGCGAGCGAAGCGAAGATTCCATTTCACTACACTGGAGAAAAAAATCCGGAATGTTTTTTTTTTTTTTTTTTCTTTCTGTATTTTTGTCTGTCTGTTAACACGATTCCGGCTAAACCGATACTCCGATTGCGATGAAATTTTATGGAGGCCTTCGAACTCTCTGACCTAGAACTGCCACGTTTTTGAGCGCAATCGAAAAATCATTTCTCATGAAAATCGCAATTTTACGATTTTTTTCGATTTTTAAAAAATTTCTTCGACTTATAACTCCTACATGCTTTATCCGATTGTAATGATTTTTCACAGAACCTTAATTTTAAGAATTAATATATTCGTGTAAAATTTGTGCGTAATCGAATAATTATTTCTTATGAAAATTTCAATATTACGATTTTTTCCTTTTTTAAAATTACGATTAATTAAAAAAAATAAGTAAATTTTTTATTTAATTTGATTTAATTTAAAAAAAAATTCAACAAAGTTCTGATTTTTTCACAGAACAACAGAAAATCAGCTAAACACATGGCAGCTCAATTCACCAATTACGCTCATCCAACCACGCGGCGGGACTTAAGCGTTTTCCTAGTTTAGTACAATGTCCAACATTGAAATGTGAAATCCATCAACTTGTTGTGTCTAAAAAAAATCATAAATTAAGCTTTTAGGGGTATTCAAAATCAACATTTTTGTCAGAAAGGTCTATTTTTACACAAAACAGACTACTTATCTAATCGATATTTAAGTTTATGTTGATAAAAATGGAGTTGATATAACTAACACGACTACAAAAAATTATTTTTTATGAGTAAAAGTTTTATGCTGTACGTGTAGATTTATGTACGCAAAAGCAAAATCTATGTCGCTTGACTTCAAGGCGTCGAGACGCTATTAAATTTCAGTCGGTTTATGAATACCATGCATATTTGTAATAACATTGATGCTTGAAATTTACAAAAAAAATTGTTGTTTAAAAAACATATTTATGGAGGTTTTAGGAGTATCGAAAATACAACAATTGTTAAAAATCCTGTCGGAAAGGTCTATTTTTTCATGAAACAGACTACTTTTTTCGTAGATATTTAACTTCTTGTTGATTTTAACTAGGAAAACGCTAAAGTCCCGCCGCGTTGATGGATGAGCTTTTTAAAAGTTTTAGTTTGCATGGGATATCTTTACTTTTGCAAGTTCTTTATTTTGCTGCCTACGCATTGTAGCTGATTGTTGTCAAGTTTCTTTTGTTACTGTCAATTGGTATTATTTACCGTGAAAAACTTATATTAAAAGCTTTATTTCTATAGATTCTGGCTAACTATTTAAACTTTTTCTTTTAAAAGGTACTACATCACCATAACCTTAATGTCCATGTATAATATGAACGTTGTAGCCCCACCCGTTTGGTCAGAATCGGCCCAAATGTCACGAAAATATTGCACCAAAAATCGAAAAAAATCGTAAAAGTACGATATTTATGAGAAATATTTCTTCGATTGTACCCAAAAACAATACACCTCTAAGTTCAGAGATTTCGAAGGTCCTGTCAAATTTTCATCAAGATCGGATATGCCGTTTGCCTGGTAGAGAGTTAACAAACAGACAAAAAAACAAAAAAAACAAACAAAAAAAAAACAAACAAAAAAAAAAACACCCGAGCTAAATTTTTTGGGGGTCAGTGAAATTGAAGTCTTCGCTTCGCTCATCCAATTAAATATAATAGCTGACACGAGTTAACAGTAATCATTTTTAAAAATTTATTTGCAATCATTAACGATTTTATTCAGTTAGTGTAGACGAATGTGCGCTAGCAAAATATGTACATCGCTTGACTTCGAGGCGTCGAAAAGCTATCAATATTCAGTTGGTTTATGAATAACATACATATTTATATTGACATTGATGCTTGAAATCCACAAAAAAAGAGTTATCGAAAAAAAAACACAAATGTGGGTTTTAGGGGTATCCAAAGTACGACAATTGTAAAAATCTTGTTGTAAAGGTCTATTTTTTCATGAAATAGACTACTTATCTGCTAGATATTTAAATGTGTATTACTTTAAATGAAATATATATCCAACACGAGTAAAATGCAAAAGAAATCATGTCATTATCTTGAACCTATAACATTTCAACCTAGTTAATGTAAAGTAATGTGCGTGAGCGAAATTTGGACGTCGCCAGACTTTAAGGCGTCGCGACGCTATTTTCCCTTCCGATATTGACAAAGTACCATCTCGATTAATTTTCTGTAGGGTGTAAGGAATCCAACGATGTATGCCACGTTTATTCACCTCAAGTGAGCCAAATCAGGTGAACTTGGTGCCCTGGCTCAAGGCCTAGTACGCAGATTCCTAAATTAATTAATTGATTTTGAATAAAAAATTTGTGAAATGACCAAAATTTACTCCATTTTGGTCAAATTCGAGAATTTATTCCAAGTGTACAGATTTTTTTAACTCAAATTCGCATACCGGATAACAACATTTAAATCAATGTGAACGCATACGTTAATTTGGTTTTATCGTAAGATAAACGGTTTGGTGGGGATTTCTAGAATTGAAATGCATGTTTTGGATTTCCCATTTTTTCAAGTTTTGAACTTATGTCTCGCAATGGACCTTTATGGCTTATTAATTTAAAACCAAGTGTGGATATCAATATAAAAGTACTGTACTTTATTAACATCCATGCAAAATTTGGTAGTGATATTACCAACCGTTCAGCAGAAATCATCATCACCTGAGTACGCGCATTTGAGTTGGGCCAAGCTCAGCGTCCCCTCTTCAACAAATAAATAACAGTTTTTGAAAAAGTAAGGTCTCCATGAACATAAAATATTTTCTTTGATGGATGATTAAAGAGTGGTCTTGCAATGCAACCCAACACATACGGGTGTCTTGGGATGGGTTGCGGGTGGTCAAGAGAAGCGTCCTTGTCACGTGAGCTGTTAGGCCATGTGGTAGTCGTAATCAGACGAGGGTGAGTTTTAGCTTGGGGACGCGACTGAGAGGCGTTGGGACTAGAGGTCAGGCGCGTCGGAACGTTTTGAAAGTTGGGGGGGGGCAAATCCATTAGTAGATTTTGCAGGGTATAGTTGGGGTCTGGGGCGAAGCCCCAGCCACCGGAGGCCCCTAATTTCACTACACTACAGTTATTTTGTCATGTTTTAAATGCACTCGGACTCTGTAAACGATGTTTTAGCCTACATCAACTATCTGCGATCTAAGAACTTAAAAAACAAACGTGAAGTGGCCCCTTTTAATAAATTAGGCCAACAACATATTTTTTTATTTAATCACAAAGCATACAGGCAAGCATATTTTTGTTTTACCCTCTTCTTTATAAAAATAGTAACTAAAGGCTGTTTAGTACGTTTCATATTTAAAATTACGAAATCAATTTAATCTTTAACACTATTAAACACGACACATTACATACACACTTACACTTTACTTTACACTTCACACTACACTACTTACACTCTAAGAGGAATAATCTTCCCACTTGCCACTTTGCTATAATCACAGTCACTACACCACTCCAAAGATGACTGAACAATGAACGCATAACGATGCGACACGAGCGAACCAAATCCCAACTTGCGTCTGCCAATAACTCGAGCAAATCATTCAAAGGGATGTTTGGATTAGGCGTGAGTCTGATTCACGTGACCACTCTTACTGAAGTGAATGACCAACACACAATACAAGACGGGTGGCTGGTTATAAAATAGTCGGATATACGGTTGCTTTCCCAAAAAGTAGAGTAGTTTTTTAACTCTAAAATCTGCCCCCCTATGCCCCCTCGCCATGAAAATTAGGGGGGGCAATGCCCCCCTTGCCCCCCCCCCTGTTCCACTGCTAGAGGTAGTCGCGTGACATAACTTTCCTTTCGATTGTGCGCGAACGTGAATGCTTTGAATAAGTACTGTGATTTTGTGTGATAATATCACAGTCACGCGTGACCGTGCGTGACACTAAATGCTATATGGCGGAACGAGCCCACCTAATCAGCGAGGCCAGGCCAACCTCCTCTTAGCTCGCCTTGAGTCACCACTTGCCTAATTCAGCCATGAACATGAAAGTAATAAACCAACATTCTCTTGAATTTATTGTCTGCCAATCACTTGTATTCACCTATAGTTATTTATTTGTTCACCGCTCTCTCGAGAGGAGCAAGTGACGACAGGATGTCTGGATTGTTTGCCATCTGACAACACAAACATGACCAGGTTGGTGGCAATAGGCTTAGAAGGGTGCGTGCTAAATGCTCCACAAAATACTAACAATTGTGTAATCGTGAGTGCGTGATAATGCTAGTTGTTGTGCGTGAGTGTGCGTGAGCGAGTATAGCTACTTGACAGATATAACGTGATCATGCGCGAGTTAAATAAAAATTATGTTATTCGTGCGTTACAGTGTGTGAACAGAAAATGAGTTAACGTGACGTTACGTGGCGCGAGTGAGAAATTGGACACACGACCACCTCTAGTTGGGACCAAGTGTGTGTAGTGAGTCTGTAAGGTGCGTTGGCTTAGGTCGGGACATACCTTGTAAGGCTGCTTACAAGATAATGTTGTATATAATTCTATAATTAAACCGTGTTGTAAACATTGTAAATCTATCACTTTATTGAGTTATTCACTTCTTCCACCTCTGCATTGTTGTAACGGCCGTAGGTTTACGTTGCAGCCAAGGCTAGTCAATGAGTGGGAAAAGGAAAAGGGAGGCCAACAGCTTACCTGAAAGTGATAAGTGGCTGCGTGAGATGGGAAAACATAAAATATATAGGTACACATAAAACAATTGGCCAAACATTTCGGCCCACATGACCTTGATCACTAGTGATTTCAAACGTTCCCATAAAGTTTCATCAAGATCGGAGTAGCCGTTTGCCCGGCCGCGGACCAAATATCAAGAAAATATTGCATTACAAATTGAAAAAAATCGTAAAAGTACGATATTCATGAGAAATATTTCTTGGAATGTACCCAAAAACGTGGCAGGTCTAAGTTCAGAGATTTCGAAGGTCCCCTTCAATTTTCATCAAGATCGCATATGCCGTTTGCCCGAAATCGTGCGAACAAACAGACAGAAAAAAAAAAAAAAAAAAAAAAACATTGGAGCTAAATTTTTTGAGGGGTCAGTGAAATTGAAGTCTTCGCTTCGCTCATCCAATAAATGCTATAACCAAATCGCTTTTATTTTTTTAAAGTGCAAGTAATTCTGTATCATGTGTGTGTTTAAGTGTGTGTATGAATCGCTATCACGTGTATTATGTTGTTGTATCGACAATACTTATTCAACTCCACTGATAGGACTACCTGTCATGATTGGCAACATATAACTTTATAAGAACGTGCCAATATAATATTTATTTCATTAAATTGACGACAATAACGTATGTGTTTCAAAACAGGTGTTGGTTTAACTGTAACGTATTATTAATCAAATGATCTCAGGCCTTCCGCTTTGTTTTCAGTAGAACAGACTATCTCGACAGATAGGCGGGGACCTGCCTCGCGCGTTACTCGCCGCCAGTAGCTGTGCTGTGTTGCAACACCTCGCCAGCTTCGTACCAGTGACGTCACTGACCCGAAGCGCGCCGAGGAATGTAAAGACCCCTATTGACGTAAGTCTGGAAATATACTCAATGAACTTAATTTTTATGTTCGTACTTGATTTTAAGAATAACTTGTTAAAGAGGTGAACGGGCCCTTTAAGTTTTTGGGTTCTTGAGTTCTTCTCTCGATGCACAACGCATTTAGGCTATGGCTATGACTTCCCTAATTATGCGTATGAAAAATATGATTGCTCATAGTACTAGCGGCACCTGATGTGATTTGATTATCAAGTGACTAACGCCCGTTTGCATGATGATTGGTTGTTGTTCAACACGCACGGCAATGTTTGCCACGAGGCTTGCACTTCTCAGTCATGGCTCCGTTACCATCGTGAATCAGTCCAGTCGGTGCAGTCACAGAGAGCGGACGTGGTTTGTAAACCGGTCTGAGAGAACTACAGGCCTATGGCTGTAAGTTTTGTTTTAGGCCTAATCGTGTGTTTGTGAATTACTGTGTACTTTTTCTTTCTCTCTCTCTGAAATGACGAAAGTTAAAACAAGAAGTAAGAAAAACGTAGACGGTGATCAGGATAGTCCGAGTGTAGACAAAGGTGCAGGGAGTTTCGTTTTCGCGGACTTTGACGTTATCTCGCAACAGTTGGAAAGCATTCAAGAAGATGCCTCGGGATTCCAGACTTTGGCCTCGGCAGTGAAAATGTTGATTGCGCCTATGACTGAAATTAGCAAATTTTGCAAAAAACAAGATCTTATGCTTGGTGAGTCGATAAATGCTAATCAACGTCTGTCTGAGAAAATAGATACTCTCTTAGCTGAGCTTAGTTCGTGTAAGAAAGAAAATAAAGAACTGAAAGACGAAAATATACGCCTCGCATCCCAAGTCAACGATCTCGAGCAATATTCGAGAAATTATAATATTGAGGTACAGGGTGTTCCGGCAACTCCAGGAGAAGATACGTATTCAATAGTGAAGATTATTGCTGACGTGATAGGCAGTGATATCATCGCTGACGATATCGAGTATTGTCATAGACTTCGGGTCACAGATGCAACCGAGGATAAGCCTGCGCCCATTGTTGCCAAGTTCTACTCGCGCCGTGTGAAGGAGGATATCTTGGACCAGAAAAAGAGAAAAAAGAAGCTGAGTGCTAAGGAAATTGGGTTCCCTACGTCGAAAATATTGTTTACATCAACGAACATCTCACAAAGGTAAACAAACATTTGTATTGGTTAGCACGTAACAAGAGAAAGCAGGGATACAAGTTTGCCTGGACTAAGGGCGGCAAAGTTTTCCTCCGTGAAGACGAACAATCACCCGTCATATTAATAAGGAGTGAAACTGACATTCCGCCTGTGGTGTCTTAGTGTGTTTGTTTGCAGTGTGTGTCTAACTGAATGGAAATTTGGGAAGAGTTAGATAAAAGTGATACTATTGACTGTACTTATATCGATGACATTAGTGGTTGGTATGCGGGCGGTGACCGTGGTTTGTCAATCATCTCGAAAATTATTCACATAAACATTCGATCTATAAATAAACATTGGGACGAGTTGTGTTGTATTTTGCAAGATGTCATAGGGTTAATCGATGTTATAGTTATAAGTGAAATTTCTAATTGTGACGTAAATTTATATAATTTGCAAGGGTATAGCAAAATATCAAAGCAAAGGTTAAGCAAACTTGGTGGTGGTTTACTTGTATTTGTCAGGGAAACAGTGAAATTTGTTGAGATAAACGTTGATTTTGTGCATGCAGAAGCGCTATGCGGTACGATTTACCTTAATGATGTGTGTGTTTATTTGTTAGCTCTGTATCGTCCTCCTAATTGTAGTCGCTTAAGATTTATTGAAGAATTAGATGTGTTTTTAGAAAAAAACATTGGTGCTAATGGGATCATAATAGGAGATATAAATATTAACTTGCTTGATACTTTGGACAGGAACACTGCAATTTATGAAGACGTGTTGGCAGCATGTGGCTTCATTAAATGTATAAATAAAAGTACACCCGAAGAGTATAAGTCAGGTAGGTTTGTATCATCTTGTATTGATCATATTTACCTGCGCGGAAGATACTCATTATGCAACTCCGCTATCCTTACTACAAAAGTATCTGACCACTATATGGTGCTCACATGCGTTCAATTTATAGGAAGGTCTCTTAACGTAGTTTCGCAGAATAAAAACTTGATAAGTGATCAAGTTCCTCTCTCAATTAAGTTGAACGAAAGAACATTAAAAAATTATTTGTCTCGTATCAATTGGAACTATGTTTGCGACAATGATAATCCTGAGGAAATTTACACAAAAATATGCGGAGAGTTTTCAAAAGCTTACGACAAATCTACTTTTAGGAGTAAGAATGTTTCCAGACCAAGAGAAAGGCCTCGCAAAATATGGGTCACCGACGACCTTGTTATTATGACAAAAAGACGAGATAAACTTTTTAAAGATTGGAAAAATTGTAGAGACTTTGGCGAAAAAAAATCCCGTCTAAGAGAAGAGTACAATACTTACAGAAATAGAGTAATAAAAGAAATCAATAAAGCAAAGATAAAGTTTTACCGTAATTTAATATTCAATGCGAGAGGAGATGTAAAAGGAACGTTGCAAATTATTAATCAAATTACTGGAAAAAAGAAACGTATTTCAGTTGATGACGTGATATCTAAATATTTATGTAAAGACGTGAATACAAACTTAGTCGTCAATCATTTTGTTAACTCTTTTGTTGACGAGATAAGTACATTGAAACATGATTGCAACATTGTAACATTTCAGCGTGCACGCAATGAAAATATTCAAGTGAATCATTCGTTCTTCATGAAACCAGTTACTCTTACTAATATGAGAGCAATGATCGATTCTCTGAATGTAAATAAACAGCCGGGTGTTGATAGTATACGTGTTCAAGACCTTCAATTTGTCAATGCTTCTATTGCTCCTGTTTTGGCTGTATTGATAAACAAATCTATTGAGACCGGTATCATTCCTAAGCGACTCAAAAAAGCAATTATTAAACCTATATATATAAGAAGGGTGACCATAAAGTTTACTCAAATTACAGGCCTATAGCTATATTACCAAGTATTGAGAAACTCTTAGAAAGGCATGTTGCTAATAACTTGGTGGAGTACTTAAATAAACATGGGATTCTGAATAGTAAACAGTTTGGTTTTCAAAAAGGAAAAAGTACCTCTACCCTGTTATTAGAGTTCTCTAATTTTGTAAATTCTAAATTAAACGACAACATGCACATTCTTGCTTTATTTGTGGATTTTAGTAAAGCATTTGACACGATAAACCACCAGAAACTTCTACAAGCTTTAGAGTCCATTGGCATTCGTGGTATTGCGTTGGATTGGTTTAGAAACTATCTTACTGATAGATTCATGGAAGTGCATGTAAATGGCCACGTTAGTGAAGAAAAACATTGTGATTCTGGAGTCCCCCAGGGGTCTATATTGGGACCTACATTATTTTTGATGTATGTTAACTTTATGTTAAAATGTCTTATATATTGCTTTATATTTTCTTATGCTGACGATACTGTTTTACTCGCGGTGCATTTTAATATTCGTGTTGCGCATGCTATGCTACAGTCTGACTTTAACAGTCTTTTACGTTGGAATCACGATAAAGAACTAGTAATTAACTCTTCTAAAACCAAAATTGTACATATATGCACACCCCACAACCACGAAAAAGATTTTCCAATTAATATTATTTATCACGATTTCAACTGCATTCATACTATGGCTGAATTGACCGATTGTGAATGTAGTGGGAAAATTGAATGTGTAAATACTTATGAGTACCTGGGATTAACTGTAGATAGGCACTTTTCGTGGAAATATCATATTGATAAATTATGTAACAGACTACGCTCTTGCTCCTCTCGGCTTTATATTCTAAAATATGTATTACCTTTTTCCTTATTTAGAACCGTGTATCAATCCATAGCCGAATCTTTGATTTTGTATGGCATTTTAGCTTGGGGCAATGCTTCGCGGTGTCACATTCAAAGGGTTGAAGATTTACAAATAAAAATGTTAAAAATGGTAATGTGTGACTTTAAAACCGATTCTGAACTCTCCCGTAAACAAATATTTTCTTTTTGTAATGTGCTGCCAATATCTTCATTGTTTATATATAGATTTATATTACACTTCTATTTTAAATCAGATTTCAAGATTCTGTTAGACTCGTGCAAGGATACAAGGCTAAAAGTGGCGGGGGCATTCAAAATTCCCAATTTTAACAACAAATATGGCCAACGTTCACTTTCTTACTCGGTTCCTTCTACGTTCAACTTGATGCCCTCCTCACTGAAAACCTTGTCTAACATTTCAAAAATTAAAACTGAGCTAAAATCTTATCTTCTTTCTGACACCTTTTGACAATGTTTTCCGATTTATTTATTTATTTTTCTAAGCTCTTTGTTCTTTTTCTGTAATTTTTTGGATTTCACAAATTAACTGAATATGTCATGCAACCATAGTATTTATACATACATGTTTTTCATGTTTATTTTGGTTATATGTTCCGTTCTCTGTATTGTCACCATCTTAAATAATTTATTAATTGTCTTTACCCCACAGTTAAGCTTTTTCAGGCTTTGTGGGTTTTTTTATTATATTCTTGTTAGATTTATTTCTGTAGGCCTATGTAACATTAATTATTTATTTGTACAATTTTGCTATGGTGTATGAGTCATGTATGTTCTATGTTCTATGACAATAAAATAAATTTGTATAAAAAAAAAAAAAAAAAATGCAATGTTTATCTACGCTTATTGTCACACATCCTCACACGTTAGTTATTACTTGTTAATGGCCCGATGATGTCGTACTGTTTGCCGTCGGTAATTACTGTCAAAGCACTCATTGCACTACGCAAAACGCCCAAAATTCGGGACAAACTTCCTTTTTACATCCAGTCGGTTGATTGGTGGCAGTTTGAAAGGAACGTTGCGTCTTTTCCGGATGTTCGATTACCCACAACACACCTCTCTCAAATGTGCTCCGAGGTTCTCACCACCAACTACTCACTTATGCAAATTAGCACTGTGCTGCTACCTCTGTATTGTTTCTAGAACTTGCCTTGCAATGTTCTTACCACCAATCACAAAGCAGTATTGTGATATTCAAACGCCGCTCATAACCTTAAATGTTTATGACAATCA
The DNA here is from genome assembly GCA_024449915.1 of Sweltsa coloradensis. Taxonomy (NCBI): domain Eukaryota; kingdom Metazoa; phylum Arthropoda; class Insecta; order Plecoptera; family Chloroperlidae; genus Sweltsa; species Sweltsa coloradensis. Next base: position 562,406 of record JAMZAV010000210.1, on the reverse strand, counting down.
GTTATGATTATGCATGCCCACTAGTTGATTAACATCTAGGCCTATAATACAATAATTATAGTTAAGTTTGTGATAACAGCAAAATATGGAACACAAATGGTTAGATTCTAGGTTTCCAAACCTTGTCTCTGACAGAAGCAAAGCTGTGAGTATTATGCAAACATAACCTCGACTTGGACAGGCTGTGTAGTTAGGATACTCTTTGTTAATTACAGTCTGATTCCCACTAATAGTTCAATGGGGTCTCCAGTTAGTCACAATCATTATTACTTGTGAATTTACGTCATTTTGAGGCCTGGGCCCTTGAGAAATGATATGAAGTTACCTGCTAATTAGGCTAGGTTAGACCTAGACTTGTGCTCTAGTTTGAAATTTAGTGCGGCAAATTCGGTATCGGTACAGTCTACAACCAGAAAAGTAAAAAAAAAATATGCTTCTTTTGATAAACGATTATAAAAATGTTCATTTTTTTAATAATCAGTTTCAATGACCGATCAATTCATAAAAATGCATAAAATCACATAAAAAAAATAATTGATTTCCAAGCTCTATGTAGACTTAAAATAATATCCAAATCCATTAATGAAATCTTTGGCGCAATTGTCATTATGTGTGCCGACAATGACGTGGAAGGAGGGGTGGGGGTGGGGTCATAGAGATGTGTCTTAAATAGCTCATAATCTTCACTAGTGAAAAGTAGGTTAAACAATACATAACTAATTGAAAATAAATTCACCGTCGATAATCAATTGATTGTCAAGTTATCTTTTAGTAATCGATGAATCAAATCAATAATACCCTAAAAAGCCGGTAACCCTGATAAATTGCTTCAATCTATTTAAAAAATTCTAATTAATGTTTAAGTAGTGTACACAGCATCAGTTTCTGTAAGTTACAACTAATTGACAATCTTACCTGGTTTACAAAACTCGCCCCAATAGCCAGGGGAACATTCACAGTGAGAGGTAGGCCCACTACACAATATAGTTCCCTCACACACGCGTCCCATGTTGGCTTGTGTGCACAGCTTCCATGCTTCATCTATGTAGGGCTCCAGTACATTCGCATCATTAGCTTTTCCCCATTGAACGTGTTTATTGTCCGGTTGAAGAGAGCATTCAAGAGAAGAAATATCTGTATTCCCGGGCAGTGTTATCTTAGAAACCGTCACATCCTCTGAGAACAACATTCAAGTAAGATTAGAATGACGAACTGAGAACCGCACTACAATTCTTATGTTGCTATTGTTGATGAATTCAAAGATGATTTGAAAATGTGAAGGTTGAACACTCTTATGGTTTCCAGACTTTGTAACAACATGGCCAATATAATATTTATCAAATAAAGTCTCTTGCTTGCTCAACTGGCACAAGACAATACTACGTAGTTACCATTTAAGAAAATATCATAAATATGATGAGGTGAACACCAGTCGTTTATCACCCACCGATTTATTAATGTTTTTTTAAATAATTACTCTAACCACGAACAGCCCCCTCATGCACAAAGATTTACCAGCGCAAAGTTGTGTCTAGCTAAAAATGGCAGGCGTGGGCAAATCCATATGTTCAATCATAGGGCTATAAAAACCGTATGCACAAAGATAGTTGCGTTAGCAGACTTGCGTCGGCAAAGTTGCGGCTACTCTGGATGTGACGCAAATGTGGACTCTCGCTTCTTTTGTATCAGAAAATGAATATTTCACTTAAATGTTTGACCCAACATACAGTAAAGCAAGCAAAAAGTGTGAAATATTGAGTAAAAAAAAAAAAAAATGTTATTGCGTGAGAATCGTACCCGCGACCCTTCACATAGAAATGCCTCTCGTTGACCACTACTCCAATGTGAGCGATAAATACTAGAAATTTTTACCACTACATAAGTTGCAGGTAACCCAAAATACATTAATTAATAAAAGTTAGTTGTTTTCTATCTAGAAATACTCTTTTAGTGCTTAAATAATTTATTCGTGTTATTTGGTACTGGTTTAAGCTTGCATTTCGTTTCCATTGATCTCCAAACATTATCGCCGTAGACAATTTGGCCGTCTTTGCAAATATTTGCGTCCACAAACTTACCGGCGCAAGTCTTTGTGCATGAGGGGGCAAATCAAGGTTGGGTCAGTATAATATTATGCGTAGAATATGCGTAATCTACGCGTATATTGTACTGTAGAGTATGTAATGTAGAATATTTAAATATTCTACATATTCTACACGTAGATTTTTTTTTTCATTTACAGTTAATAATAAATGATCTGAGGAAATTTTTTTTATTTTTTATTAACATAGTAACTTGTTGTTTTCTTTGACTAATTTGAAGCCTCAATTACTTGGTCACTCCACTTGCAATGCTGTGACCTACATGCCATTTTGAAAACTGAGGAGGAAATAAGTCAAGCGAACTTCCTGATTGGTTATGGGATTTATGGCTTAATAACCTCTGATTGGCTATTGTCTTTATGGTAAAAAATTTAATTATTTTTAATCATTGTTAGCATTCAATAGGACTATGCACTTATATCATTGGCTCATGCAACTCAAAACTATGCAACTTGAAATTATATTATTAATTAGTCTTAGGATAGGCCTTTTATTTTTATTATTTTTATTATTATTAGGGCCTCATACAAATTAAATGATTTCTTTCCTAGAAATCCCCCAATTAAAGTATTAAAATAATAAATAAACCTAGTAAAGGTGTGAAGGATGTTTGCTCCAAACTTAATTGTTGTTTTAAACTTTTTTTTTGTGAAAATAAAATTTCCTGTTTTGTGATTGTGGATTTGGAAAGTTTTGTAATTTTTTTACATTTTGAAAATTTGATATTTATGTAAATTTGGTGAATTTGTTCTATTTGTTCAATTAGTATTTTTATCATTTTGTTAATTTAAATATTTTGATATTTTGTTAATTGGTAAATTTGATGAATTTGTTAAATTTTTAAATTTATCATTTTGTTAATTTGTAAATTGATTATTTTCAATTTTGTGGAATTTGTGAAATTTATCATTTTGTTAATTTTTTGCAAATTTTGTATTTTGTTAATTTGTTACTTTGGTGAATTTGCTGAAATTTGTTAAATATGTCAATTTATCAAATTGTTAATTTGTAAATTTGGTATTGTAAATTAATATTTTTGTATATTGTATTTAATGTGTTGTATTTAAATAGCTTCATTTGCTAAATAAAGAATGATAATGATAATGATAATATATAAACAACAGTTAACAAATAAATACAAATTCTACATAATCTACATATTCTACACTATTTTCTATGCGTAAGTAGAATAATAATAGTCAACGTGTAATGACCCAACCCTGGGGCAAATCGACAATAATTTCAAATTTAATATTAGTCACATGATAAAAAACAAGTGTTAATGGCTGAGCTCAAAAAATTGACTGTTTTTTTTTTTAAACAATGCAGGTGTCACCATCCATTGGTGGGTATAAACTATATTCAAAACTGGAAATTAAAGGGGTATTCACCCACTAAACTTAAAATATATATTTCATTCAGATAACTAGTTATGCATTTAGGAAGTAAAAGAAAATTAATTGGGCCAACCCCAAAAACAATTGCCAAACTAGGTAATTTTCAAGCTAGGTCGCATCAGCAAAAATCTCCCATAAGAAATAACACGGGGACAATCTTAATGCCCCATGACAATGGAGAATTTTGATCTAAAAACTATTGGCCATTAATGACGTATTCGACAGCTTATTCTATAAATCCTCTATATTTTGTTTTTGGATGAGCGTAGCGAGCGTAGCGAGCGAAGCGAAGATTCCATTCTACTACACCGGAGAAAAAAATCCGGACTGTTTTTTTTTTTTTTTCTTTTTTTTTCTGTTTGTATTTTTGTGTGTCTGTGAACACGATTCCGGCTAAACCGATACTCCAATTGCGATAAAATTTTCTGGAGACCTTTGAAATCTCTGAACTTAGAACTGCACGATTCGAAAAATCAATCAAAAAATTATTTCTCATGAAAATTGCAATTTTACGATTTTTTTCGATTTTCTTGTTTTTTTCTCTTTGTATTTTTGTGTGTTAGTTAACACGACTCCGGCTAAACCGATACTCCAATTGCGATAAAATTTTCTGGAGGCCTTTGAAATCTCTGAACTTAAAACTGCCACGTTTTTGAGCGCAATCGAAAGATTATTTCTCATTAAAATCGCAATTTTACGAATTTTTTTTCGTTTTTCTAATTTTTTCTGTTTGTATTTTTGCCTGTTTGTTAACACGATTCCGGCTAAACCGATACTCCAATTGCGATGAAATTTTATAAAGACCATTAAAATCTTTGAACTTAGAACTGCCACGTTTTTGAGCGCAATCGGAAAATTATTTCTTATGAAAATCGCAATTTTACGATTTTTTTTTATTTAAAAAAAAATTCTTCGACTTTTAACACCTACATGCTTTATTCGATTTTAATGATTTTTTCACAGAACCATAATTTTATGAATTAAGATATTCTTGTGAAATTTGAGCACAATCGAAAAATTATTTCTTATTAAAATCGAAATTTTACGGGGTTTTACTTTTTTAAAACAATTCTTTGACTTGTTACACCTACATGCTTTATTCGATTGCAATGAATTTTTCACAGAACGTTAATTTTATGAATTTATATATTGGTGTGAAATTTGAGCGCAATCGATTAATTATTTCTTTTAAAAACCGAAATTTTTCGATGTTTTTCTTTTTAAAAAAAAATTATGATTAATTAAAAAAAAAGGTTTATTTTTTATTAAATTTAATTTAATTCAAAAAAATCTTGAACTTGGTAATAATTTTTTTACAGAACAACAGAAAATGCGCATAACACATGGCAGCTCAATGCACCAATTACGCTCATCCAACAACGCGGCGGGACTTAAGCGTTTTCCTAGTGTAATATGGGCAAGTGGTTTGGTCAAAATATGCTGATAACTTAGAAGAGGTTTGATTTTGAAATGCATATTTTTGTGTGTTTGAGTGTATATTTGTGCACAGTTTTGAGACACAATATTATATATGGCCATTCTAGATTGGTACGATGCTCTATTAGCTATGTGGAACAAAAAATAAGCAGGCTAAAGCCGATTTAAGAAATTCCCCAAAACAACAAATTTTCACAAATTTCAGGATCAACAAACAAAAAAATTGTGTAAAATTACAGTTACAAGATATTATTGGATGAGCGAAGCAAAGACTTCAATTTCGATGAGCCCCAAAAAAGTTTAGCTTTTTTTTTTTTTTTTTTTTTCTCTGTCTGTTTGTTTGGGCTCTACCGAGCAAACGGCATATGCGATCTTGATGAAAATTGGAGGGGACCTTCGAAATCTCTAACCTTAGATTTGCCATGTTTTTGGGTATAATCGAAGAAATATATCTCATGAATATCGTACTTTTACGATTTTTTAAAGATTTTTAATGCGATATTTTCGTGGTATTTGGTCCGATTCTGACCAAACGGGTGGGGCTACAACGTTCATATTTCACATGTACATTAAGGTAATGGTGATGTATTGCCTTTTGAAAAAAAAAATTGTAAAAGTTAGCCAGAATCCATAGAAATAAAGGTTTTAATATTATTTTTTTGAGGTGTATAATAATTAACAAGTAACAATAGAAACTTGACAACAATCACCTACAATGCGTTCAAAAAGCAAATCTTCAGGCCTCTTAAGTAAAGAGATCCTATGCATACTAAAAACTTACAAAAAAGCTCATCGATCAACGCGACTAGAAAAAGCGTTTGCGAAGTGGCCTAGTATATTAAACGGTCATCTTAGTGTAGTGGGGGTATGCCATAGATTATGAGGTAAATATCATTTTAGGGGATAATAGACCCTTTAAGCTTTAAATAGCTCTTCACATTTTAAGAACATTAGGTGAATTCCTTCACAGACAAATCCTCATTAACTAACTATGCATAATAATAAAATGATGGAAATTTAATGAAGACATTCCATAACACTTTAAAGATGGATGAGAACACTATACAGGCTATATGTCTATCAATCACCACACTAGACAGAGAGATGACTTACACATACCTGCAAAGTGTATCTACTAGTGTATGGGTGCACATATGATGGGCTTAAAAATTTTCAACAGCCTCCCTACCGAAATAAAGGAAATTCATGAACCTGTCCAACTACTGAATGCAATAAAATCATATCTATTAGAGGGTATATTCTATAATATAGATGATTTCTTAAAGTAGCAAGTGGGCCCTACTGAGTAGGACATAATAATTTAAGGCATTAAAAATTATCTAAGTACGGTAGGTCTTCCTACTCCACGTGCACTACTATTTTATTTTTATTTATTTGTTTATTTATTTATTATTTATTTGATGCAAATTGTGTTATATAGTAAATATATTAATAAATTAAATTAATAAATTAAATAATAATATATAATGTTCATAATAATCTACTAATGCCTTTTTTCACGCTAAATTGTACCTATTATCTATGCTGTTTTCATATACTGGATTGATCATGGTTCATATGTCATACTGTTCATACTATAATAAATGTGAATAGGTCTATAGGCCATACTATCTTCAAAATCTACAAAACTTATAAATGTAGTGTGTGTATATTTTGTAAATACCAGACTATCCGCTTCAACACTGAAATATTTAAACGTGTAAATAACTTGCAAAACTTTATATTATATCACTAGCAACTACTTAAGTTTAGAGTAATGACAATTCTTATGTTCATGATCCACTCAAAGCTAATACAAACAAACAATAGTTAGTTTATATACTGAACATTCTTAAACAAAAAAATCTATTTGACAGTGAACACAACACATTGGCCTAGTGCATTCAAGAACAAGACAAACCATTAGCCCAACCTTGAATCAGAGAGGCTGTATTGTATTTCACACTCTTTCCATGCTACCTACATTATTCTAATTAGATAGTACACACTGCCTCACCAACAGGGTTGCAAGGGCCCACCACCACAGAGTCGATATATATGGACTTTTCTTTCACATCCCCAACAAAATGGAAATATTTCTCAGAATTTGGTTGCAAAATGCCCGAGAGTTTGAACTGATGTCCATTCCAATGACCTCGTATCTAGACAAACAAATGACAATGTTTTAATTATCACAGTATATAATGGACGATTAAAGGATGAAAGTTGTTCAGAACAATGCTCAATATTTTCTTGATTTGGTTAGTCGGGAAACACTCCCGTATATGGAATTGTTAATATTTAATACAATTCAGAAGTTAAAAAATCCATCCTGATCGGGGTTCAAACCCGGGTCCCCCACATACCAAGCAGGCACCTTAGCCAACTAGACCACCGAGACGGTAACTATTTAACTTCTGAATTGTAGTTGCATTATAGATCTGAATGTATGGAACAGTACTGCAACAAATATCTGTTGCCTTTGAACTAACCAAACAAACATTATTTATAATGTCCATTACCTTACGCAGGTATGAGCGAGGGTTTATTTCTCACTTTGGTTAGTCGGGAAACACTCCTGTAGGTGAAATTGTTAATATTTAGTACAATTCAGAAGTTAAAAAATCCATCCCGACCAGAGTTTGAACCCGAGTCTCCCACATTCCAGGTAGGCGCCTTAGCCAACTAGACCACCGAGACGGTAACTATTTAACTTCTGAATTGAAGTTGCATTATAGATCTGAATGGGTGGAACAGAACTCCAACGAATATCTGTTGCCTTTGAATTGACCAAACAAACAGTAATATCATTACCTTACGCAGGTATGAGCGAGGGTTTATTTCTCGATTTGGTTAGTCGGGAAACACTCCCGTAAGAAGAATTGTTGATATTTAATACAATTCAGAAGTTAAAAAATCCATCCCGACCAGAGTTTGAACCCGAGTCTCCCACATTCCAGGTAGGCGCCTTAGCCAACTAGACCACCGAGACGGTAACTATTTAACTTCTGAATTGTAGTTGCATTATAGATCTGAATGGATGGAACAGTACTGCAACAAATATCTGTTGCCTTTGAACTGACCAAACAAACAGTAATGTCATTACCTTACGCAGGTATGAGCGAGGGTTTATTTCTCGATTTGGTTAGTCGGGAAACACTCCCGTAAGAAGAATTGTTGATATTTAATACAATTCAGAAGTTAAAAAATCCATCTTGACCAGAGTTTGAACCCGAGTCTCCCACATTCCAGGTAGGCGCCTTAGCCAACTAGACCACCGAGACGGTAACTATTTAACTTCTAATTTGTACACTGCATTGTGTTGTGATTGTTGTGTGTAACTAGTCTATATTTCGTTGTTTGTCTTATATATTACCGTTTACATTTACATGGTGACTATAACCGAAATTACTGACCCACATTATTTTGTAGTTGTGACACTTCTTGCATTGTAATTTGCACACAAACTAAACATGAGAATGCACAATTCTTTTCATATGACCATTCGACATTCAATGAACATTAGGGGATGCACTGAAGCGACGCAAAGTTAAGCGCAGGCGTTTAGTTTTCTGATGTTTGCAGGTGAGCAGTTACTGCTATCATAATTAATTATCTCTTTATATCCAACTTCAGTTGCAAATAATGCATCTTAAATACAAGGGCAGGGTATTTGGCAGGGAGGGCAAAATAAATCGAAAACCTAAACACACAAGTTTTAAATCGTTCAAGTCTCATTATTGATTAACAGTTTTAATGTGGGACCCACGTGTTCGAGTTGATTAAAATTATTTTTGTTTACAAAAATTGGCCTAGTCACAATTTTAGAGGGAATAATGGGACAAATTAAATATAATCAAGTAAATGGCATTAAATTGCTCTTTCTCTACAGACAAACCGCTTGGAAGCTGCCTGCACTCACATTTAAAACCATGCGGAACAGCTGTTGGAATTAATTTTGATATATTCCATAAAGTTCAAGTGTCTAAAAGAACCATCTTACGAGAGAAACTACATATAATACACTTTAAATTAACTCATTATTTATGTTAAGCAAAGGCATTTTGAAATTGTTGTCTCCTTTTGTCAGCTAGTGCCAACTAACACTACGACCTAGGTGCAAGACTTGCCGCATGCTTGAGCCTGTCAGGACGTTCACTGCCCACCTCACCAGCAAGACCTACAAGATACACAACAACAACACCTGTGGTACCAGCAACGTGGTGTACCAACTTAAGTGTATGCAATGTCCTGCCGAATACATTGGGTTGACCACCAACACTCTACGCACTAGGATGAATGGGCACAGGCAGGACGTGAGAGAAGAGAATTTGGAGAAATCAGTGGCATTGCATGCTTATAGGCATGGCCTACCCTTGATGACCTGTTTCACAGCCTGTGTCATAAGGTCTGTCCCACCTACCATACAAGCTGGTGAACTGAGAAGGTGGGAACTGGCCTACCAGTGGATCTGAAAATCCTGCCAAAAGCCGAATTTAAACCTCCGGTGATTCTCTCCCCTCTTCCTCCACCCCCTCCCTGTCACCCAATCCACACTCACTCACTCACCCCCCCCACCCCTAGCCAACAGCTAACCTAGTTTTTAGTTTTCAACTCAGTCTACTTTTACTAATTTATAACAAAATAATAGGTTAATTTACTTTGTCTGAAATGTATAGAATACATCTCTTAGTTGTTTTCTTTATTTAAGATGATAATTTACCACAAACATTTCAGGTATGCTAGGGGCAAGGGCGAGTGCTGTTTGTTTGCGCGTAGGCGAGGTAGTCCTACAAGCGACCTAGTGTAGGGCGAGGTTGGGCACAAGACGACTAGGTAATAGGTTGTAAATAAAAATCATTGGACTTTTCACTGTTATAAATATTTTTATAAAAAGTGATATTTCGAATCCTTTACAGGAGTCTTTATCAAAATAACATCAAATGTTTCAGGCAGGTCCATACTGAGGTAATGTCAGTCAGTCCAGTCAAGTAAAAGTCCAATGATTTTTATTTACAACGTTACTATCTGTTATTCACGGTTAAAACCTAACCAGGTAGCAGTACGGTCGTATGCCAACATGGCCGCCCGAAGGCAGATAAAAACAAGGGCTGCATAGGGAGAAAGTGTGGTTTTCATGCTTTAAAGCATAATATTTCATTGTAAGCGTCAGTTCTAGAAGTATTTCCACTTTCCAGCAGTTGGGTACGATGGGGTGGGACAATCACTTTATTTTGTAACCCGCAGCTGCAAAATTACTAGCAAAACAAGGAATTTTATCTCGTTATTTGGAGACGTGTATTTTCAGTAATTTTAACTTGATGGCAATACCGTGAATTTATTATGATTATTGACCTTTACTTAGACCTACATGATATGTAATATAATATTATACCACAAATTATTTATTCTCCTCCCCCCCCCCCCCCCCCGCCCTCGCCCAACGGAAGTAATTTTTTGCGGGTTCCTCGCGAATAAATTATCAAATTCGATTTGTTATTAAATTTGTGTTTCGTCACGCCATTGAAATCTCTTAAAACATTGTCTCTCATTTAAAAAGCCCCCCCCACCCCCCTCAAATGCGGCTAAAAATTTAAAGTTATAAGTTATATGGATGGCACCGGCCTTCACTAAACTTTATATATAGACCTACTGTTATTAATACGCATAGTTAACTAATTATATTATGCCTAGTTAAGTCCTAGAATCGTTTTGTTGTTGTTTTGTTATTTTGGTTGGATAATGAATAATATGAGCCCATAAATAATTAAGTCTATACATATTATTTGCTGTTCACAGCAGCAGTTGGTACAAATCTCTTGGCATATAAGAATAAAAAATCAAGGTAGGATAGTTTACATTCAATGCGCTGCACAAATTAAAAAACTATAATTATAGACATATATTATTAATAATAAATAATAATCACAAAAATTCCATATTATATCTATACCAATTATCAATACTATTATTGAGACTTGCATAATATATACTATGGTTCACAGTATCTTTGGGTTTAGAATGTTAAACCCAAAGACGGTACATAGCTCTTAGCCCGCTTTGGCCCTATACCGCCTACAGCACATCATTGTAATAAATTAATTACCATTATGGTTTATCGTTTATCGGTTGGTGGTATCCATGAAACTGATGAAAGTTGTGAAAAATGTGTCTCAAGGAATAGGAATAGAACTCCCATCTAACCCACAGTATTGCACGGAATAATATACACATTCAGACTTTTTGTTTCATTACGCATCACAAAAATGTGTATTACTAATTTTACGACCTTTCTTGCTTGCTAAATAACAAACATGATCGAGTTAATTCATTATGGAGTTGACCGTGACGCTACAATATTGCATTGGTTTAACATTGAATGCCGCCATGCAGCCGCCCGGTATCTGCCTTGGAGCAGTTCTCCACTTGACCGCCAGATGTCAGCCACTTTGCTTTTAAACGCGAATATAGTTTCATTTTTAATAATCTACCTCAGTATGGACCTGCCTGAAACATTTGATGTTAGTTTGATAAAGACTCCTGTAAAGGATTTGAAATATCACTTTTTATGAAAATATTAATAACAGTGAAAAGTCCAATGATTTTTATTTACAACGTTACTACCTGTTATATAGTTTCATTTTTAATAGGTAATAGGTATGCGATGAGAGGGGGTTAGTGGACTGTATTTGAGAAGAAATCGAGATTGCCGTGAGAAGCGGAGAGTTTAGGGAAACCGAGCTGCGAAATAAACTGAAATCACTTGCTGTATGGGCTGGGCGACATAGCAGGGCGGCACGCGCGTCGGTGAACTCAGCTGGGCGGCAGGCGTCAAGGTGGTGAAATATATACAGACACTAATATAATGTTTACACTATAGTATAGTTACCCGGTACATTGTAGACGTGTATTCACTGGCGAGGAGAGTGCGTCCAACACACACGTGTTCTCTACGAGTGAGAGACTTGAGAGCTTCTGTCCGACAGAGCGACTGAGAGTGCACCGAGTCGCGAGTTGCCAGCATAATGCTGACAAACGCATTTTGCGGGCAGTGACATAGAATATACATCACACCGGTGAAAAAGGAAGGAAATTGAAAGGAAGGCCGAATAGTAGCGTGAACACTGTTGCATAAAGATTTGCAAACACCCAGGTTTTGGAGATAATTCGATAAAAAGTAAATAGTATGTTGATGTTTACTGTAATAAAGAATTCTCACAAAGTCAAATAATATATCATTTTATTTGTAGATTTCTCGATTGGCGAAGAAAATGTGTTCATTGTAAACTCTTTTCCAAGTGACCAATGTTGATAATTGAGCATTATAGATAATAAATAATAATAGTATATAGATATACTGTAATTGGATTTTTATTTTATTTGATAATGTGTTATACGCAATCAACGACGACAACATGCTCATATCATCATGATCTGAGAAAATTTTATCATAATATTACTCCCACTTGTCAACACCATATCTTATACAATATCACAGGACACATAATATATTATGATCATTGATCTTTGATCCAATATCCATCCCTTGCTGACAGTGACAGAACAATTTCCTACTCTAATACATTTGCTGGTAGTACCAATACTACATGGGTAGCAAGTAGAATGATGGCTAATTAGTCTGGAATCCTGTACCATGACATCACTCAGCACTCTGCACATCTGTAAATGCTTCGCACAAAATGTAGATACTATGACAATAAACCAATTATTAATATTATAATGAAAACAGCCAGTTAGCATGGCAGTAGTTTAAAATAATGAGAAATGTTAGCCCGACTACAATAGTCCTGAGGGTGCAAAAACTGTAATATTGTAAGCCAGCCATGATTCTGTGATCTACAATTTACATGAAACTTGGATATGCGGACCCAATGTTGATAATACTGATTAGGACATTTCTATAAGCATGGTGGATTATGATACCATTGTTGGAATGTGCTGTATTGGCAATTACATAACGATAATGGAAAACAAGTCAGTTCAAGAGAGAAGACCAGAAGAAGGGAAGACACTAGACAAGGCAAGCCAAGGGAGCTACGGTACCAATACCAGAGAGAGGTTATTCGTAAGTCATGTGTGATCACTATTAATCAATAGATAGGTGAGTGTTGAGTTCTAGGAATCACTTGGATTTGAATCCACGTACTTACACACGCAATGCACAGGTTATTACAGGACTAGTGTAGGATTAATCAAGTTTAAATACAGCAATCTCTTATTTTGAATTATGTTCTGTTCTTGTGTAAACCATGAGTGAATCCAATCCTAAGTTATCCCAGAACACAGACGGTCTTGGTCGCTATCACTGAGTCAGGGGGAATGATAATTGTGATGGCTACGCCCTGCTGCTGAGAACCTTGATTTAAAGATTTAACCCTGACTCAGCAGATAGTCTACAATATATTAGAACAAGTGGAAGTACATACCGGAGCTGATTCGCCACTTATAGTACCCAGTAGATCTGCATCTTTAGCTTCATATGTACTACCCATATACACACGTAGAGTGTTGAGGGGGTACAGGAGGTAGAAGAAAGAGAGACAGAGCCCATTCGATTCGGGTTTGAACGGCTGACTAGTAAGCGTTGGCCACCATTTATTTGTTTGTAGAGACAACACTTTGTCTAAAAACAAAGAAAACATAATATTAAAAAGGCAAAGTTAGCAATGCACCATAATCTAGAAGTCTTCTTCAAACTTTTGCGTTCTAAAACCTGAAAAAACAATCAAACTTCCGAGACCCATCATTTAAGTATGTTACACAAAAGTCCATTATAGCCCATTGTTTAGGCAAGGTGCTTAAAGGGGCTAAAAACCCCAAAAATTATTTTTTACCACGTGATCTATAGCACAATACTACACTTAAATGACCGTTTAAAAAATTATATCTTGTAACTGTGATTTAACACGATTTTTTAATTTTTTTTGATCCAGAAATTGGCGAAAATTGGTGTTTTAGAAAATTTCCTAAATCGGCTTTAACCTGCTTCTTTTTTGGTCCACATAGATACTAGAGCATAGTACCAATCTGAAATGCCCCTTTATAACATCGTGTCTTGAAACTGTGCCCAAATATACCCTCAAACACGCAAAAATATGCATTCCAAAATCACACCCCATCTTGGTAATCAGCATATTTTGACCGAACTACTTGCCCAAATTACAAAACAAAATATAGAGAATTTACAGAAAAGGCTGTCGAGTACGTCAATAATGGCCAATATTTTTTTGGATCAAAATCCTCCAAGGTCACGGGGCATAAAGATCGTCCCCATGTTATTTCTTATGAGAGATTTTTGCCGATGGGACCTAGCTCGAAAAATGTCATGTTCGACAATTTTTTGGGAGGTCATGGTGGCCCCAATAATTTTTCTGTTAATTGCTAAATTCATTACTAGTTAGCCTGAATGAAATATATTTTTTGAGTTTAGCGGTTAAATACCCCTTTAAGATAAGTTAGTGGACTGAATGTGATGGGGTAAAGAGAAAATATGAAAATGAAGAAATGACACTGTACACTCACGTGTACTTTTTTTTTTTAAATTTTATTTATTTATTTCTCTTATACACTGTACCGCCTAAGCTTTCGCTCATATGCACAGTTATGTGAACATAGGTCTTACATGTTATCTTTATTTCTTATATCTAGTCTTATTTCTATCTATATTTTGTTAGTGTTCCTCTATAGATTTATTCTATGTTAGTTAGTATCTTTGTACTTTATTTATTTCTCCTTAGTTATTTAGGTGCTTATTTCTATTTGATTCTCGTTGCTCTGAGTCTAAGTCTATTTCTATTTCTAATAATCTATTCTATTTTGTCTTGATTCTAGTAGGTTGTAGTGGTACTTTGTGCTTCTTATATACATTCAGTTCTAGGTTTCCCTAGGTCTTGATCCTTATTTCTTTGTGATCATCTGCTGTTTTCAGTCTTTGAGTTCTTTCAGCGTTGTCTGTTTCTAGACTGCATTCCTTGGTTGTCTCGTTCTTCTTCGTCCGTGCTGTCAAGTCGTAGTCTGGGTCTGTTGTCCATGTAGCCGCCTATTTCTCCTTCCGCATCGATCATATCCTGTTCTAATCGTTCTTGTCTTCTTTCTCTGGCTTTTACTGCGTAGTCTTCAAAGATTGTTAGTTTGTCTTCTGTGTCGATCAGGATGTGTAGTGGTGCTGTCTCTCTTGTGCCAAGGTTTGCCAGTAGATCGTAGTCATTTCTGTAGTCGGAGTACTCTTCGCATTCTAGTAGTATATGTATTGCGTCTTCGTCCGCTTCTCCGCATCTACATTGTGCTTCTTGTTCCAGTCCCAGTCTTGCTAGCGTGACTCTCATTGAGCCATGGCCTGTTATTAGGAATGTGGCGACTTGCCCTGGATGGAACCATGTCCTTTCCATTCTGTATTCTACATTGGGTAGGAAGTTGTGTGTTATTCTTCCATCCTGGCTTCTGTCCCAGGTCTCTTGCCATACACTGTATAGTTCGTGTTGGATCCTGGTGACCTCGCTTCTTTGAAATATCTTCCTTTCTTTTCCTACCCTCTGTGTTGTGTTCGTGGTTATTTCTCCCCAGCTTGTCTCGACGTTTTTCCTAAGTTTGTAAGCAAGACCTCTTTTAACTATCTCCAGATCTAGTGGCAGTTTGCCGGTTAGTACCTGCAGGGCGTCTGTTGATGTGGTCCTGCAGGCTCGAGATATTATTAGTAGTAGGTGCCTCTGTATGGTTCTGATGTTTCTCTTCATTGTACTATTTACAGCCCTGTGGTACCATACCGAGGCGCAATAACTTATAATGGGGACGGCTACTTGATCGTACAAACGTGAGAGTGCCGGGCCTTTTAGTCCCCATTCAGCTCTTGAGATTCTAAGAATCATTCCAAATGTTGACTTTATATTGTCTTTTAGGTAGTTTATATGTGGGAGGAAGTTCATCTTAGTGTCTAAGATTATTCCTAAATATCTGTATTCTTCGACTGGTCGAATTGTTACTCCATTTACTTTTATTATGGGCATTCTGTTCATTTTACCTTTTACTAGCATCATCTTAGTTTTGCTTGCAGATATGGTCATCTTGTGGGTCTTGTTCCAATTTGATGAGGCTTCCATTACTTCGTTGCCTTTCCTCTCAAGTTCTCGTCTGCTGTGTCCGAAGATCAGGACTGCCTTGTCGTCTGCGTAGGCTATTGTTATTGAGTCTTCATTTGTCCTGTTGGTATCTTCATCAAACACGAGGTTCCATGAGAGTGGCACTAATACGGAGCCCTGGGGGCATCCTCTAGTTATTTGTTTGGTGGTTTTCTCGAATTTTGTCTGTATAGAAGCCTCTCTGTTCATGTAGTAGTTCCTCATTAATTTGTAGAGTTTAGGTGGGCAGTTTATGTGTCTGGGTCTTCTAAAAATACTCTCATGCCAGATATTGTCGAAAGCCCCAGCAATATCAATGAATATCACTAATACATATTTGCTGAGGCTTTCTTCAATAGTGGATACCAGTGTGTTTATTGCGTCCTCTGTCGATTTACCTTTTTGGAATCCATATTGATGTTCTGCCTTCAGTCCACTGTCTTGGTATACTTTGTCTAGTCTTGGGGCTACAATTCTCTCCATTATTTTTCCAAGAATTGGGAGAAGAGTTATGGGCCTAAAAGATTCCACTTTGTCGTCCCTTTTATCTTCTCCTTTCTTTAGTATGGTTAGAATCCCTTTTTCCATATGTCAGGGAAAATTCCATTACTAAGGCATGTGTTGTAGAGGGTGAATAGTGAGAGTAGTTTTAGTTCCCACAATCGTCTAACCATTTCACATTCAATAAGATCATAGCCAGGAGCCTTTCCAGGTTTTGCTTTTCTTATTGCCTCAGCTATCTCTTGTATGGTTATTGTTGCTTCTTCTTGTTGTTGCTGGTTGTTAGTTTCATATTGGTCGTTTCTTCGTTTTATGTTCTTTTGTGTTTCCGTCTCATCGTCAGTTAGGTCTGTTATGATCATTTTGTTTAGTAGAGTATTCGCTGTGTCTGTCCATTCGGTCGTTTCTTGTCCGTCGGGTGTTGTTAGGGTGTTAAATACTGTGTCAGCTCTTATTTTTTCTCTTGTTATTTTATAAACCAGCCCCCAGGGATCCTGGTTACTGGCTCTGATTAACTCTTCCCAGGATATCTTTTTCTTTTCGTGTATGCTGTCGTGAAAGGCGTTTCTTTTATTTCTCTCTAAGGCCTTTGATTCTTCATAGGCCCTATTGTCATTTATGTTGGCTGTGTTGATTCTTTTCCGTTCAGTTTGTCTCTTTTTCCTAGCCCTGTGGTATTCTTTCTTCTTCGTCGTTAATTCGTCGTCCCAGCACGGAATACTTTTGGAGAATTTCTTTTTCTTGCTCATTGCTTCGTCACAGGCCTCTTTTATGATACTCGTTAGTTTTATAGCTTGTTCGTTTGGTGACATATTTTGATATGTGTTTATTAGATATTCTTCTGTAAGGTTGTTATTAATATGTCGGTTGAATTTTTCCCAGTCTGCAGTTTTTAAGGCGTAGCGTTCTGTTTCTTGAGTTTCTTGTGGTGGTGTTGTGATGTCTGGTTGGTAGGTGTAAGTGATCATTCTGTGGTCACTTGGCGAGGCTCCCTCTACCACTTTCCATCCGGTGATGCTATTGCCACACGCACGTGTTAGGGTGATATCAATGTTTGATTTACCATTTACCGTGCTAAAGGTGTAGGGGTTGTGTGGCTTATTTTCTATTCGGAGTCCACATTGTATTATTGTGTCTTCTAGTAGGCTCCCGTTGTTGTCAGTTCGTTTTGAGTACCATAAAGTTGAGGCAGCATTGCTGTCCATAGCTATAATTACTTTCTTGTCTCTAAGTTTATCTGTTAGTCTTATCACATAGTTCAGGTACGGTTCAATTTCCTCAGCCGCTTGACAATAAATACTGGCTATATAAATCTCACCAAATCTCTCTTTAATCCTTACACAGGACATATGGGTATTGCACAGATCATTTATTTTAGTTACTGTGATATCTCTGTTCCTAACCACAATTGCCGCTTGGCAGTTATTCTGTGTGATTTGGATTGTTCTGTTGCTAGTACCGAACCCACATACTCTCCCGGCGTATGTGTACGGTTCCTGTAGCAGCAGTACATCTATGTCGTTTTCGTTCATGTGGTTTCTCAGTTGTGTCATTACCATGCGTGATCTCTGGCCGTTAATTTGTGCTATTTTCGCAGAGTTTCTTTTCTGGGTGTTACTCCCCATAATTTATTTTGTATCTGAGGTTCTCCATTGCTCTAAGATACTCTGGGCATTGTTTGTCTTCTGAGTTGTGGTCTGCCGTCCTTCGTTTGGCCAAACAGTTTGCACATTTTTGTGTCTGTTCCTTGTTTGGACAGTCCTTTTTGTGGTGGCCCTCGTTTCCACAGTGTCCGCAACTGTCTTGTTCTTCTCGACAATGTTTGCTAATGTGGCCGTATCCAAGGCATTTATAGCATTTGGTCACTTGTTTAAATTCAGTCACCTTGTGTGCTGTATGACCGATGTAGATTCTGCCTTTCTTTGTTATTATATTGAATATCTCCGGGGACATTTCGTATATCATATTTTTCCTGTTGCTGTATCCTTTGGTTTTATTCGCGAAGACGAGTTTTGTACCCTGTTTAAAATCCTCCCAGGGCATATGGTTGCTCATGTTTCTATTGTAGACTTCCTCTAACATTGCTTCCTCTGTTTCATCTGTTGGTACATCGTATATTATTATTTTTGGTCTGTTCTTCCTTTCTTTTTCTATTGTGATCAGGTTTGCTTTGGTTGGTTTGCAGTTTGTTAATAGGGCCTCGTCTACATGGGATTCTACTTCGATTACAATTCCATTTTCCCTTAGTAGTCTCAGGCTTTTTACTTTCAGGTTTTTTAGTTCTGTTTTGCCTAGTTTTAGTAGGAGGTCCTTGATGTCTAGGCTTGAAGTTTCCTCTTTTGCCTTACTTCCTGGCATGATGTATAGAGTAAGTCCTTATCGTCTTGTTGTTTCTGTCGGTGTTACTATTCTTGGGTCAGTTTGTCTTTTCCTTTCTCCTTCTTGTAATAATTCTTCTTGTAATTCTTGTTTCTTGTTCTTGTCCTTCAGTAATATTCTTGGTTGCTTCTGCATAGTTCATTCTTTCTACAGCTAGAGAGATTTTGTCACGTTTCGGATTTCCGCTAGTGCCTGCACTGATCCCTTAAGGTCTTGTGCTAGGGTGATATTTATCTACCTTTCTTCTTGCATGGTTGATGCTAGGGTTCTCATCTCTTGAACTATTTCTTTTGATTTAGTTATTTTGATGTCCAGTTGTTTGTTTGTCATTGTTACTTCTTTGACTGCTTCTGTGATTTCTAGTGCAATGTTTCTCATTTCTTCTAAGTTGCTTGTGGTTTCTTCGATTCTTTTTGCTGTTTTCTTTATGAATGTTCCTTCTGTTTTTAATTCTTCTATTGCTTGTTGTAGGTTTTTTGTCGTTTCTGTCTTTTTCTTTTATCTTGGCTCTAAGTCTTATGTTTTCTTGAGTTATTTCTTGCAGTTGTCCTCCATTTCTTCTATTATTGTTATCATTTCTGCTTTCTTTAGTGATGTAAGTCTGTCAGTCGCGTTCAGCCATTCTTTGATTCTTTTCTTGAAGGTCTTCATTTTTCGATTGATGTCGGTTGTCATGGTCTTGTTCGTTTCTTCGAGTGTTCTTGTGTCTTGTTTATTCCCAGTTCCATTAGCTTTTGTCTTCTTATTTTGCTTTGGTGATCCTGGGGTAGTTGGTGTTTCATTTAGGTAGTTTTTATTTTCCGTTCCATGTTCCTCTTCCTTCTCCTCCTCCTTCTCAACGTTTAAAAAATTTTTCTTCATGTTTGGACCCACGAGTACTGACGATACTTCCTGAAGCTAGTGCAATGTGGGCTTCCTGGCGGTATGAGACAGGCAATGTGAGGGTGGCGGCATTAGACGTCACGGCCAGGTTTATCAGATTTGTGGATAGATAAGTAGAAGGAAATGGCCGTTTCAGAAGATAAAAAAGAAATAGAGTCGAGAGGCTAGAACATGATATGAAAGCCTTTCTGAGAGACATTCTTGCAAAAGGCTTGACTGCGTAGAAAGTTAAAACCACTATCAGGGGACAACGTGGTCGTAGAGTAATGATGCATACTACGTCTGTAGAATGAAGTAACCAGCAAGCTGGTCAGAAGTCGTGAGGTCCGCTACCCAGCGAATGCAAGATGCAACTGATACAATGGCACGAGATACTCGAGTCAGAAAGAGAACAAAGTGAAGTGATTGGTTGATGGAAACATATGACAAACTATACTGGTCAAAACACCTAACAAAATTCACACCAACCACAAAAACACAAAGTTTGGCACGAGCACCCATTTTGTATTTTTGAAATAATTCAAGTACACATACACATCACGAGTAATAATTGGATGAGCGAAGCGAAGATTCCATTTCAATACACTGGAGAGAAAATATCCGGAAATTTTTATTTTTCTGTTTGTATTTTTGTGTTTGTTAACACGATTCCGGCTAAACCGATACTCCAATTGCGATGAAATTTTCTGGAGGCCTTCGAAATCTCTGAACTTAGAACTGCCAAGTTTTTGAGCGCAATCAAAATATTATTTCTCATGAAAATCGCAATTTTACAAAAAAAAATTATTTTTAAAAACTTTCTTCGACTTATAACACCTACATGCTTTATCCGATTGTAATGATTTTTTCACAGAACCTTAATTTTACGAATTAATATATTCGTGTGAAATTTGAGAGCAATCGAAAATTTATTTCTCATGAAAATCGTAATTTTTCGCTTTTTTTCGTTTTTTACAAAATTTCTTCGACTTATAACACCTACATGCTTTATTCGATTATAATGTAGTGTGTAATGTAATGTGCGCCCCTGATCCTCATGTCGTCGTCGTAAAAATTAAAACAATATTTCCAAGCGTGTCTCGCAGGCCATAGCAATGGGAAAACGAAATCAATTTAAATAACATCTGCATAACACATGGCAGCTCAATGCACCAATTATGCTCATTCAACAACGCGCCTGAAAAAGAGTTTGCGAAGCTTCCTAGTAGAATAAAATGAATACATATTAAAAAAAGCAATTTTACATTTGGGGCTTATATCTTCTCAAGCCCCCCCCCCCCCCCACCCCCAACATTGTGTCTTGGTGTTTGTGAGTTTCCTGTGGCTGTCCAGACCCAAGAAAAGCCTGTCCACACATTTGGGGATCATTGCCCTTTTTCCTAAGTAAGAACACCATTATTTACATTTTATTATATTATTGCGACCTTGCCATGTTGAATACACTGGTTCTTGATAGATCACCGAAGTTAAGCGACATTGGGTTTGGTCGGTACTTGAGTGGGTGACCACTTCGGAACACCACGTGCTGTTGGCACAGGGGGTGAAGCATATCGCCAAAGTGTGCCCCCGATTGGAAACGATCTTGCAATGTCACCCTTAGCCGCTCTGCGGAGAATAATGTTCATAACATGTTCTGAAAACCTGAAAACTCAGGGAATTTGTAAATCTAAAATAAGTCACCTGTGCGTGTGTGGGGGGAGGGGGTCGAATTTGTAAAGCATTTAATAGCCCATATAAAGTCGCATCATAGTGTACCACTACCTTCTTCAATACAAATTAAACACTGGGCTACATGATGTACAATGTGAATAACTAGTTCTAAATGTCCATGCTAAATACTTGAATAGGGTGTTAAATCCAGTAACGGTTTGTTAATTGTCTTCTGAAACAGTGTGTTCTCACAAGTAAGGGCGATATATCTTTTCACCGTTTTCCGAATAGGGACAAATCTCCTGTGAGATACAAATCCTGGCTAGCAAAAGTTAATTTGGGTAAATTAGTTGCTAGCAAACATACCCGGGTATGTTTTGAACATTTTGTTCAATACAATTATGAAATAGCTAATACTAACAGTCTGAAAATAAAGTGAGAAATTTAAGATTAAAGCGTGAATTGAAGAAATGTGCAGTTTCTTCTGTCAAATTAAGAGGAAAATAAGATGTACCCGTAAAAAAGAAATTAATGTCTACTATAGTATAGCATTTCAAATATCCAGTAACTAGATACAATTTACATTTCAATGTATTATTTGTAAAAAGAAACATGTAATATGCATATAAGATTATCAGCTATTATCTACTAGAAGTACCTAGAATATAGCACTAATTTGGCCATACAGGCCAGTTTCTTGAATTTAATAATATTCTTTTAACCTGTTTTTGAAAACTGCTATGCTATCTGGTAGGGGGGTCAGAACCTTATTATCCAGACCATTCCAAATCTTAACTGCAGACCCCACAAATGAATTTTTTCCTACTTCTGTCCTAAATCTAGGAACAAAGAGTTTATTTCTATGGTCATTTTTACCAATGAAGGTGGCTGCTTGCAGTCTTTTATTAATATCCGACCAAGCTGGTTGACCTGATTGTGCCTTATACACTCCACACAGTTTAGAGAATTTTCTCCTATCTTCTAGGGATTTCCATTCTAGGTCTTTTATCATTTCTGATACACTGTACATTCGTCCATATTTCCCTAGCACTTTGCGGGCAGCCCTTCTTTGTACCTTTTCAATGGCTTCCTTATGGCATTTAGTATTTAGTAGATCTTATTGAAATGAATTGAGCTTCATCCACCTTAAAACCCGGCGGATGTTCAAACAATAGTGTGATAACGGAAACACTGGCATGGTAAGATAACAAAATATAATATCTCTTTATTCTTTAATGGTTTCAAATGGTTTGAATGAACATTTGCGCTGTTCTTAGGTAGAAAATCGCTTTTAATTTTTAAATATCACAATATTTTGAATGGTTTCATCTTTCTTTAATTTGCAGACACTATTTACAATAAAACAAATATTTAACAAAAAACTATCACAGCTATGTGGATGGATAATACCAAAAATTGCAAAGAAGTTGTTGTAAAATATTATTTAGTGAAGGCTAAAAACATTTACCAAATGAGAAAGTATATAGCTAGTTCACAGGTATAAGAAGTACATTCACAATTTGATGTTCTTAAAATAAGTACATTTTATACCCAATCATATTTTAATAATAATAATTATCAAACACCCGGTTCCAACATAAGTCAGGTCGGGAGGTGACGTATCAACAGTTTATCGGGCTGTGGACTTTCAGTACTTGCTAGCCAGGCTCTACTTCAATGTCTTCTATGACAGGCATTTCTACCAATTCTCTCCATTTCTTTTTATCCTCCCAGAGTCTTTCTTCATTAATTCTATCCCATGATTTCCCTCTTTCTTCAACGTTCCATTTTATTTGGTACCTCCATCTATCTCTTGGGAGTCCAACTTTTCTTACACCCCCCCCCCCCCCCCCCATGTGCGTTCAAATTCTCATCTTGGGATTCTATCTTGTTTCATTCTTCGTACGTGCCCATACTATCGAAGTCTCTCTTCCAATTTTATTTCGTAGACTTTCCACTCCTAGTTTGTTTCTCATTGTTTTGCTCCGTACCTTGTCTATTTTTGTTAAGGCTACAGAACTTCTTAAAAATTTATCTCTGCTGCTGTAATCTGCTATCTTCCTTTCCTCTTATTGTCCATGTCTCTGATGCATATGATATTATTGGGAGGAAATACATTTTGTATAATAGCATGCATCTTGCACCTGGGTGATATTTCTTCCTTCCATAATAGTTTCCATACACTTTGGTAAAATTTGTTTGGTAATATAATTCTCCTTGATATTTCAGCATCTATTTTTGCGTCTTTTGTTAGCATACTTCCGAGGTATTTGAATGCTTCTGCGATGGCCAGCTCTTCTCCCCGTAGTATTATCTTCTTCTGATTTAGTTTACTTTTCTTCGTTACTATTAGTGTTTCGCTCTTTTCAATGCTTATTTTCATGTTAAACTTCAGTGTTTCCTCATTTCATCTATCTATGCTCTTCTGGACTTCTTCAATGGAATCTCCCCATCTCACTATATCTGCAAATATTATCGTTTAAGACGTTTCACTTTCCGTGGGTTCAACTTTACGCAGTATGTTATCCATTAGAAAACAAGGCAAGATTCATTCAATTAAAGAGAAATGTTTGTTAAGTTCTGTATGTTAACATACATAAATATATGGCAAAGTCAAAGCATGATGCCAGCAAAATTGTTGACCTATACCTGGGTTGTCAAGATTGTTGATTAATAGATTAGGTAGTAATCAATTAGTACATAATCGAACAACTATCAATATTAAAAAAGTAATTTATAACCGGACTGTTTAACCAATGTACCTCCCTTTTGTAAATGTTATTCCAAAATATTTAGAGTTTTGTAGTAGTGACAGAGGTACCAAGGGGTGTGTAGGGGAAGTACCTTTCACCAGGAATGCCTGGACACTGGTCCCCGCACATCCCAGGGGTATGATATGCGCAATACAGGACAAAAGCGTCCACATAGCCTCTACATACCTAAGACCGTCTTGTGCGTGGCAAAGAGTCACAACCTTCTCGAGGTGGTACTGAGCTATGCAAAACACAGCAGATCTAGAGGAGCAACACCTCGAACAAAAAACCCACATGGGAAACCTAGAATAGGGCAATGCCTTAGTGCTACACAAAGGACTGGCCTACCTAGAGTGTCGTCCTCGCAGCAGGGGGAGGATAAAGAGTGGAGGCAAAAGAACCAATAAAACGGTCAACGGCTGCACCCATAGCCCCAGAGAGGGTAGGTTACTATTTAGGGATACGTTAGGGGTGTTGGCTGACCAGTGTCTCAACATAAACAACCTGCCAAAAAACAATCATGGGTATATAACCAATAATGAATGGAATGCGGCTAGGGCGTCCCCCGCAGCAAGCGACGCGCTGCCTCCAGGCGACCAGGGGGGTAGTGAGAAGTGAATTACTGAAAGATAAGAGCAAAGAAAAAATGTAATTAGAATAGGCACCATCAACCTCATCACCCTCTCGGGGAAGGTAAATGAGGTGGTCGATGTTATGGTGGAAAGACGGATCTTGGGGTTGAGCGAAGTGAAGTGGAAGGATGAAGGAAAGTTAGAGATGAACGGTGGGTACAGATTATGGTGGAGCGGAAATAAAGAAGCATGAAGAAATGGAGTGGGGATAGTAGTAAGCCCAAAATGGAAGGAAGAAGAAATATAGTGGTCCCAACAAAAGAATGCAGGTGGTTCGAAATTGTTTTCCCAACATAACAACTTTGTCAATTCTATTCACGCTAGCTCAGCGTGGATCTTGCACACGGAGGAACTCTGTGATCTAGCACAGATAATATTTGCGTGCGTTGGTAAAATATATTTCTCTTTCATACACAAAGGCGACATTCCATTTACTGCGCATTCATTCTACCCACACCACGACCAAGCATCTGCATTCTTTCGTTGGAGCAAGTATAGAAGTACGGGAAGAATTAATTGATTATTGCTTAACGTCTCATATTAATGCACTTTGGCTGTTCGAGTCGATTACGGGAAGGGGACAGGACAAAGATAGGCCCTAAGGATAAAAGTAAAAAATGAGGAATGGGAGATATGCCAAATATATACCCCACAAGTAGGGTGCGATCAGGAAGCAAAGGATGAGTTCGAAGATCATCTGGAAGGGCTGATTGGTAGAAGAGATATAATCATCCTGAGAGATTTCAATGCCCAGGCTGGTGACGAAAGGCAGGGTTACGAGGCAGTAATTGGAAAGTATGGGTACAGTAGGAGAAACACAGAGGGAGAAAGGTTGTTAGACCTGTGTGCCAGAAATGGCCTGGTAATTGGAAACGCGTGGTTCCAAAACAGGGACAGCTTGAAAGTAACCAGGTATAGTTGGAACGGGCAACAAAAGACAGATAGACTATGTGGTTGTTAATAAAGACAAGGTCATCCCAAGTGTAGTACTAGATGGGGATTATAGGCTGCTAGTAGCAGATATCCAAATAGAGGGAAGTGAACAAAAGAGAAAAGAGTAAGTGGAACGGAAGTTCAAAGTATGGAAATTAAGTGAGACGCCAGTCAGAGAAGAATATCAACAGAGGATTAGAAAAGAGATTCCAAAGGGAGAGATCCAAGGAGTTGAGAAAGAATGGGGGGAGTTAAAGAGAGCACTGGTGCAGGCAACAGAGGAAACGTGTGAAAGAACAAGTGGGGTAAGAAAAGAGATGGTAACAAGTTGGTGGAACGACAAAGTAAAGGAGAAAGCACAACTGAAAAATAGAACATGGAGGGAGTACATAAAAGACAGAACAGATGAAAAGAGAGAAGTTTACAAAAACGCAAAGAGGGAAGCACAAAGAACGGTTAAAGAAGAGAAAGCAGAAGATTGGAAGAAGTTTGCTAAGAAACTGGAGAAAGATGCAGAAGGAAACAAGAAGATGCTGTATGGCATAGTGAAGAGTAAGAGGAATGAAAGAGGGGGACAAAGGAACCTAACGGATGACTCGGAGAGACTCATTACAGATGCAGAGGAGATCAAGGAAACTTGGAAAGAGTATTTCAATCAATTGCTAAATGCGGGAGCAGAAGCAGAAGACAGAGATGTAGAGTTGGAAGGGGTGAGGGAAGAGGCAGATAAGAATGGACCGACATGGCAAGAAGTGGAGATGGCATTAAAAAGGATGAAGAATGGGAAGACTGCAGGAGTTTGACAAACTGTTGGTGGAAATGATCAAAGCTGGGGGCCCAGTTGTTATGCATTGGTTATACAGAGTGATCAGAGTGGTATGGAAAGAAAAGAAGGTGCCGAGAGATTGGGAGAAAAAAGTGATTGTACCAATATACAAGAAAGGAGATAGAAAGAAGTATGGCAACTACAGAAGCATTACTCTAATATGCCATACATCAAAGATAAACAAAATGATTATAGACAGAAGGATGAGAGTATAGGTGGACCATATACTAAAAAATGAAAAACAAAATGGGTTTAGATGGGGAAGATCGACTATAGACCCAATATTTGTACTTCGACAAGCTATGGAAAAAAGTTGAGAGCTAGGTAGAAAAATTAGTATGGTCTACCTAGACATCGAAAAGGCGTATGATAGTGTGCCATGGAATGTAGTGTGAGAAAGCTTGGAAAGAAAAGGAGTGAACAAAGGACTGATAGACAGGGTTAGAAGCATGTACATAATATGTGAAAGCTATGTAAAAACACAGTTTGGGCTATCAGGGTGGTTCCAAATAACACAAGGGCTGAGGCAGGGAAGTGTGCTGTCACCACTGCTATTTATAATATAGTGATGGATTAGTGTCGGAGTATGAGGAGGTACTCCAGAGGTCCGTGTACCTCTGGAGTACCTCTGGAGTAGTGGAAGAGGCACATTGAAGAGGCTGGCATGAAGATAAGCGTGATCAAGAGCAAAGTTGTTGCTATGCCAGGAGAACGAGACATAAGGAACTACCATGCAGAGATCAAGATTGGAGAACAAACCCTGGATGTGGTGGAGAGTTTTGGCTACCTAGGAAGTGAAATAATGGCAAGCGGGAAGATAAAAAAGAAAATTACGAACAGAATACAAAAGGCCATGTAGCTTTCTACCAGTGCGTAAAAGGCCTGGTGTGGGATAGGGAAATCCCCAAACAGTGCAAGATGACACTATACAAGATCTACTTCATACCGATCCTCACATATGCGACAGAAATGGGTGACAGAGAAGAAAGCCAAATACAGGTGGCGGAGATGAGATTCCTGAGGAGCACAGTGGGCAAGACAAGAAGAGATAGAATTAGAAATACGAACATCAGAGAGATGCTTGGGGTGGAGAAGTTAGGTGACAGGATGGGAAGGACGAGGCTGAGATGGTTTGGGCATATGAAATGAATGACGGAAGAGAGGATGCCCAGGAGAATGTATGAGAAAAGGATTGAAGGAAGAAGAAGACGGTGGAGACCAAGGAAGAGATGGAAGGAGACCATAGCAAGAGACCTACATACCATTACCGGTACTAGAGGAGAGAGCTGGGAGCATGTAGCAGAGACACGATTGTGGGAGGATAGAGAGAAGTGGAAGAATTTGGTTGCAAAACCCAAGCTGACACTGCCAGTTGTAGGAAGCGGCGATGGATAATGATGAGTAGTGATATTGTATTGAATATTAACGTATAAGTTAGGAAATTAGAAATAAGTGAGTTTGAGTGTAAATAAATTTA
Organism: Sweltsa coloradensis; assembly: GCA_024449915.1. Taxonomy (NCBI): domain Eukaryota; kingdom Metazoa; phylum Arthropoda; class Insecta; order Plecoptera; family Chloroperlidae; genus Sweltsa; species Sweltsa coloradensis. The sequence continues at coordinate 534,302 of JAMZAV010000210.1, read as the reverse complement.
AATAAATTTGAATAAATTAAAATTACTGATAAGTGATGTATGTATGTATGTATGTATGTATGTATGTATGTATGTATGTATGTATGTATGTATGTATGTATGTATGTATGTATGTATGTATGTATGTATGTATGTATGTATGTATGTATGTATGTATGTATGTATGTATGTATGTATTTATTAGCATCCAAACTGATCAATTTTAGAATCGATATGTGAGCTGTTGTGGGAGCACACACAAGTCAATAAGTATTAATCAAATTAAAATTTCAATATTTTTTTGAATTAGAGTTGAATGGCAACCCTAGCCTATATGAGTGCTAAAGAAAAGTTTTGTTATGTTATGTTAAATTAAGTTTTTGTTCCAGTTACTCAGAAGTTGATCAAACATTTTAGAGGCCCTGGAATATACTGTCCACAGTCAAATATGAGATTTTCTTGAAACAAATAAAATTCAAGTCGAGTACCAATCAGGTTTCCGATGTAATCACAGCTCATGCACAACACTAATTAAAGTAACTGATGACGTAAGAACTCACATGGACAGTAGACAACTTACTATTCTGACACTCCTTGACTTTAGCAAAGCTTTTGATTCCGTTGGCATATACATTCTTATAAGCAAACTTCTATCAAAAAATTTTCTTCTTCCACACTACAATGGATGAATTTGTATCTCCACAGCAGGCAACAGTGCATTATCTCAGGTGGCAATCAATCGAATTGGCTACCAGTGACGGCAGGTGTGCCGCAATGAAGTGTTTTAGCACCTTTGTTATTCTCACTCTAGATTAACGACATTTCAAATTCACTCATTTATTGCCATCACCACCTGTACGCAGACGGTCTGCAAATTTATATACATGTTTCTCCCTTACTAATTAGTAATTAATCAAGCAATTGAAATGATAAATAAAGACCTGCAATCTCTCGCCTTTTGGGCAACTAAAAACGTTTTGCACTTTCACATAAACCCCAATAACTAATAAGTCTCAAATAATTATTTTAGGCTACCACAAACTTTTAGCAAAATTAGACCATTCAAAAATCGATAATGTTTCTTTAAACGGTACAACAATACCCTTTCAACAACAAGTTAGAAACCTAGGACTTATTGTGACTACTGATTAATGACCTGACGTGGACGGAATATGTGAAACACGTTTTTAAAATTATGTACGCTGCCCACATTTTTTAAATAGACTAAAATACTTATTTCCGACTAAACTAAAAGCAATGCTAGTATTATCTCTTATTATTCCCCATTTAGACTATTGCAACGTTGTTTACAATGGCTCGACTGAGGACCTAGGTATTCGGCTACAAAGGGCACAAAATTCCTGTGTCCGATTTATATTAGGAATAAGAAAATCTGACCATACAACCCCGGGTTTAAAGAAGCTTGGTTGGGCTAAATTTAAAGGATTGTCAAATTCTTCACTCCATATGCCAATTGTTCACGCTACTTTCAACATCATCACCATATCATCTCGGCTTTTTACTTTCAAGTCCTTCACTCAAACCATAAGTTTAATACCGGGTCTAGGTCTGGCACGCAACTCTCATTTCCTATCCACAGATCTAATCTCCTTGACAACTCATTCAAAATCCACGCTTTTCGAACTTGGAATGCTCTTCCATCAGATGAATTTATAAATAACATCTATGCTTTTAAAAGTGCAACTTCTTCGTATTACTCAAAGTTTTCAAATAAAAAAGATAACTGTACAAACAATAAATAATATCAAATTAATCCAAGCAATGTTAATTAGATGAGCGAAAAATAGCTCGGGTGTTTTTTTCCCTTTTTAGTCTGTTTGTTCGCGCTCTACCGGGCAAACGGCATATGCGATCTTGATGAAAATTGGAGGGGACCTTCGAAATCTCTGAACTTATATCTGCCAAGTTTTTGGGGTACAATAGAAGAAATATTTCTCCTGATTATCGTACTTTTACGATTTCTTTTGTTTTTAATGCGATATTTTCAAGATATTTGGGTTGATTCTGACCAAGTGGGTGGCGCTACAACATTTGTATTTTACATGGACATTAAGGTAATGGTGATGTAGTGCCTTTTGAAAGAAAAAGTTGAAAAAAGTGGCAAGAATTCAAAGAAATAAAGGTTTTAATATGAGCCTTTTACAGGTGTATAATTAACAAGTAACTATATACTTGACAATAGTCACCTACAATGCATACAAAAAGCAAGTCTTTGGGCCTCGAGATATTTTACATTCTATTGTTAGGGGCCTAATTGATATTACCATAGCAATTAATACTACTTTATTTATTTACTTTACACAAGGCAGTGCATGGCTTGGTTCGCTGACGTATGTGATCTATACTTAAAATTACATTTTAGTGTTTTCTAGGGCAGTTTGGGGACAAAATTTTACATCATAGTATTTATTGAAGTGTTGTGTACGTGTGGTTTTATTAGTACGTGAGTACTAATAAAACCAAAAAAAAATCATTATAATAGTTTTTTTCTTTTGGAAAGTTATAAAATGTAGTAGTAGAAATCTTTCTTGGCATTTTTGCTATTTTACATACACAATCATATAATTTAACAAATTTACATTTTTATGTAAAAATAATATAATAACATATTACGGATTTGAGACAGTTTTACCACAAACAATTTTTATGTGATCAATTTCCCTCCACGTAGCATAATCACTAGAAGTTTCACTTTTGAATATAACAATAACAATATTTTATATCACACACACAAACACACATATTTTGTTATTATTATTCTACACTAGTTGGGTTGGGTCCAGAAATCTTCAATCCCAGTTACTTCTTTGTTCCAACCATAACCCTTAACTATTTTACAACACTTAATTCTAAACCAATTTACCTCCTGTATATTTCTAATTTCTACAGGTAACATATTAAAAATTTTCATGCCTTTAGCAAAAATAGAATTATTTCCAAATTTAGTGCCTTTGAATTATCAGGTTATTTCCATTTCTAGTATTATTAAGCGAGCGAAGCGAGCGTTTCCATTTGACTCTGCCGGAAAAATTAGTCACTGTTTTGTTTTTTTTTTTTTTTTTTTTGTATGTCTCGCCATAACGTTCGAACGGAGGCTCGGATCGAGTTGAAATTTTGACCATCCGCAAGCTTCGTTCTCGATTGAATGCCATTAGTTTTGTGGCAAAATCGTTCAAAAAGTTAAAAAGTTATATTAAAGTTAATCGAAAGTTTTTTTTCAAACTAAACGGCGACAAAATCTGAGGTGGCCAAATCATTTAGAATGTCCGTCCGGTCACGAATATGTTAATTTTATTTTGATCCGATAAGTAGTGTTAATGGAAATTACATTATAACAAAAGTAACGTTGCCATGGCAACGAAAAGACGCGCAAAGTTTCTAATGCACTGCCACCTAGAAGTAATCAAAATACTTTCGAGGAAGCAGTCTATTATTTGTCAACAAAGAGTTTAAATAGTTTTCCCAAGGAGTCAAGGTCCTCTAGATGGCGGTGGATTTTATCCACAAAGTAAAGGTTTACACACGGGTTTACCCAAATACCTTGGCAATAATAAATAATATTGGAAACATGGCCCTGTGGACAGCGAACGTCGCAAATTTTAAAATATGTGCAATGTGGGTCTAGCTATAGCACGTGCTCGCTTATCAACGCGTCCAACTGAGCGTTTCCTAGTAATAGTTTTCATTTATGTTCTTTAACTTTTTACCCAAGTAGTTTGGTTCTATTCCCCTAGATATTTTGAACAAAAAGGTAAGTGTATTTAACAATTCTTTGTCTTTCCATCCAGCCATCCTAATGCATTACACATATCTCTAATTGAAGTGCGTCTAGAGACCTACAGTATGCAGCGCATTACCAGTGGCGTAACTAGCCCTTGTCTTTTGGGGGGGCGAACATTTTTATAACCACAAACATTATTTATGTATCCTGAATCCTGATACAATGGGGGTCTTAGGGACTCCCCCCCCCCCCAACTAGTGCGGGTCTGGCAGTGGCGCCTTTTCAACCACTATCAGGTGTGCAGTGGTGTCATCAAAAATGTATTTAGGGGCGTACGCTCTTTCGTGAGTAAAGAACACGATGTAGTACAATTGGGGGCCTGGGGGAAGGCCCTTTAGCTAGTGCGGGTCCAGGGCGCACAGCCCCGAAAAATTTTCCGATTCTAAGAATGTGATTGAAGGATTTTAACGCTTTTTAGGCATGTTTTTTAAGAATAATTTTGTTAGTTTCTGTCACGGTTGTTAGTATTTTGTTACTGATGATTGGTGAAATTGCAAAATTAGATTATGTGCTTTGACTTGACATTGGATTTCCTCATTTTTCAGTGAGAGTATAATAATACGCACCCTGTACAGCGTATATCCTATACCCTGATTTGTATTTAGTTTTAGGTTTACTGAAAGGTATATATTGCGTTTTGTGTTTACGCCGTATACTCGCATGACACCACTGCAGGAGTGCAATTGATAGGTCGAAGCTTTAACAAGCAGACTTTATCATGGGATTTTGGGGGCACAACCTCCGGGAACATTTTTTTTAAGGTAGTTTAATTTTGCTCAATTTAAGATCCTTATGAAAATAATTTCATATTATTCTCTTATTTAGGAATTCCTATTTTATTTTTATTTTCGTGGTGCCGAATACACCAAAGATGTCGGCTATGGAGGCTGCACTGTCACTTGCGAGTTACTTAGAGCAATCGTGCTAGTAACTCCCATATTGGATAAAGTATTTGTGTGAGTTTAAAAAATACATCATAGAAGAAGATACTTATGTTTATACGTAATATAATTGATTCGCATAATGTGGGCTCTTCATACATTTTCTAAAAATAAGTTTCACTCATATACCCTACTAATTAAATTTGGGTTGGTTAGGCTATTTTTCCTGACTGATCAGGTTTACAATTGTCACACCTTACACACTGTAAAAACCATCACTGGGGTCTGGGGCACTTAGCCCCAGAAAATTTTTGATTTTTAACATTGCAAATGGCGTTTTTATACTATGTTTTAGCGTGGTTTCGTCGATAATTTATATAATTGTGAAGATTGACAGTTTTATTGTCAGTTTACAAAAACCTTGCAACAAAATTGTGCCCCCCCTCGCCCCACTCAGACTAAATTTAGGGGGGCGGTCGCCCCCCTCGCCCCCCCGTAGTTACGCCGCAGCGCATTACTTTATTTTGTAATTTTTGCATCCTCGTGATGTAATTTTTATTAAGAAAAAATCAAACAGAGCTGCTATAGTCAAAGTGTGGAGTTATTAATGCCTGACACATGTTTATTTTGTTACCAATTGGCAAACAGCTACACATTCTTCGAAATAGCCCTACCTTCCTGGCTAATTTCTTGATGGTTTCTTGTCCATGTTTTTCAAGAGTTAGGTTTTCATCAATTAGTACCTATACCTAAATATTTGAAGTCGAGTTAGTAGTTAAGTAGTTGAAAAAAAACAGATGAATGTTTACCAAATTTGACTCCGTCTCAGATAAACGTTCAACCTATGACCGAGATTATAAATATTTACAATCCTCTTGACCAAAAATGGAAAAAATGTTAAATTGAGTTATTAGTATTTAACATTTGCATGAAATGGTGGTGCATGTTTTGTGAGTTTGACAAAAGCTAACATACAACAATAACAGTGGATTTCATTGATAACAATTACTGAAATTGTTGTCATGATGATAATTATTATGCTTTCTATAAACGGGACACGAGTGCATGTTTACCAAATACTTCTTTAATAACGGTTGTTTCACCACAGAGTTTGTGGGTTTGCCACAGATCGCTCCACAGTTGTAATTGACGGTGCAATTGTTAAGGTGGATTTATGTAGATCGGTATCGGCAGTCGGAAGTCGGTTTCGGTAGTCGGCCAGCATTAAAACATACGACTTCCTGCCTATCGTTTATGAGATTATGTAAGCGTTGGTAGGTCGTTGCCGACTCTCGGTAAGAGATGGCCAATATTAATTCCTTAATCCTTACATGACTTGGTAGGGATCCAACCAATCAGGAGCGGTCACGTGACAAGAGTGGTTTGGTGTGCTTTAGTGCATGCTTGGTGCTTAAAATTTGGGTGCGTTAATGAAGTGATGGATTAGGGGAGAAACAAATAACGTAAGAAGAAAGCAATATGACAATACTTCGATTTATGACTATGATACCAGTGGAGGATCTAGGACATAATCATGGGGGGGGGGGCGACTCGCGCATGTATGTAAATCCGTGGGAAAGGTATGGGGGGCAGAGATACCCATAAATTGCGCTGCAGATGAAAATTGTGAAAATCAGGTTTTTAAGAGTACATTTGGTGCGTTTTAGAAAAAAGTGGTGGGCTGAATGCAATACCGAAACAATGTAGTTTGTGTGCGTCAATTTGTTTTGTCGTCATGTCGAGCTTACAATTCACAGCATACGTGCTGAAACCAAGCAGCCCTTGTAGCTCAACAGGCCGTGCCCTGCTGTAGCGTACTCAATCCTAGGAGGATTCAGTGGCACAATCACATCCTGATCCAACAATTCACTCCACACACAAAATCACTCCCTCCCCTACCGTCCTACGTGATAATCGTACTTTCGAATGTGGCCTTTTATATATATTATTTTAATAAATGCTGTTTGCTACGCTATTTGCAATATAAAAATAAAATATTATGGAATAATATAATATATTTTATTTCTAAAGAATCATGGGGGGCGATCGCTCCACCCACCCCTGTATCCGCCACTGTATGAGACTGTTTGAAGTTTTGAAGTAAGGAGAATGTTGAAGCTGGAAAAATAACCTAGAAATATCACAATTGACAGCAACAAGGGAAGTTTTTAAGAAAGTGTGTAGGCCTGAACGACTCTGCGTGATTCGCTGACCGCAGCGAAAAGCGACCAAAAATATCACATAACATACGCGGGAATCGGTTATCTGGTTGGAGTCTCACACATATACTCAAGGTCACTTGCGAGCGCGTATATTGAATGTCATCATTGGTTCGATTCCGGCTACCAAAACCATTATTGACATAGTTTTGACGTTTTATTCGGACATAGGCCTAACTCGAATAATTAGATTGACAACGTCAATATCCTCATTTAACTTCCGTCAAAAAGTCAATATCCTCATTTAACTTCCGTCAAAAAGTGTACACAGTAGGTGACCTTGAGGAAGGAAAACTGAACATGTCCAAGACTTCAATTTTTTTGTATGAGAGGGTTTTTCATATATGCATGTATTAAGTTTCTTCGGTCTTATATCAATATGAGGAAGATTATAATAATTAATAATAAGCACTAAGCATGAACAATTAAAGATGATATTATGTTATTGCTACTAAAAAATTACTACCAATTTTGTTTGCACAATCACCACACTCTCACCAACCAAAAAAATTACATAGAGCTAAGCTTTAAAAGGACGAAATAAGTGGGACACAGATACAAGACAACTGTCTTGACCAAGACCATGTCCTTGAATACTATCACGTCCCACTCACGTACCTCAAGTGAGTGGCTCGTTATATACTGGAGAATTGAAAGGTTGTCATTGTTTGGGAGAGAGATGTGCGGTGTGTCATGGGGAACTGGTTGTTTAACGATAAACAGAGTCTTACACAGGTCTTGGTTTATATATTCTTAATTCTCATGTTAGTGAATCAAAGGCACCAAGGATTTCCTCACATATTTTTCATAGTGCAAAATTACCGTTGACGAGCAAAGTGAAACATTGACTGTGCAGCTTGTTATTTTGTGTGCCTTTGTATAATGTATTTTTCACCATTGTAAATCAGTTTTTATAATTGAATAGGATAGACGTTAAATAAATAAGAAACATAATTATATATAACGTGAGTACGGAACAAAAGAAGCCTCCCCCCTCCCCCTCCTGAAGTCACCCGCCATCGTCGAAAGTCACCAACCGAACGGGATATTCCTATAACATAATATATAAAGCCAAAACAAACTTTAGGTGAAGAAAAAATCAATATTTTCTCTAATCAGTAATTCTCAGTTTAAATACCAAACATATGCAGTATGTACACTTTATTATTTGGTAGATGTTTGTGGTTTTAAGTAGATGATCTAATACAATTCAAGACGATAAGCGGATCTGGTGGAATGGAGATTACGTTAGATAATTACTTATAAGGGCATCGAACCTGCGTCCCTTGGTTCCATATGTTTATCATATACCCACGCACTGCTGCTGCATACTGCTCAGTGAACCACCACGAATGACGTCTTATATTATAGATGAATTAATAAAATAGTTAAATGAAAACTTGCATGCTGGATGTGGATACATAAAATTACTTCCTAAAATCCTAAATAATCAAGACTGTCCGCGCAGGGCCGGCTCGTGACATTTTGGCGCCCTGGGCAAGCGATTTTATAGCGCCCCCCCGCCGCTTCCCAAATTAATACAAGAAGGTTTTTACCTCTATGTCCTCCTACAATGGGAGTCTGAGACCTCGGAAGTCCTCATTCACAAAAGTTGATGCAAATGGTTTTTGAACTAGGAAGTCAGATAATGTACATATTTGTTTTATAAATTGAATACAAAATATTCATGTTGATCAACATAAGTCAGCAGCTCTTTATTGTCAGTTTAAAAAATGAAATATAATTATAACATTATTAATTTGATTTTTTTCTACACTATTCCTTTTTCAATTGTTTCAAGTTAACGCGCCTTGGTTTGGTTTCGGCAAACACTTTTACCGGGACGCGAGATCAAGCTGATGAGCTTCGTCATTTTCGATTGAAAGCATGGCAAGAGATGAAAGTATTTCTTGATTTGGGTTTGGGGGCCATCAACAGCGCCGCAGGCAAAATTTTGGAAAATCAGGTTTTTAAAATGAGTTTGGTGGGTTTTAGAAAAAAGTAGTGGGCTGAATACAATACCAAAATTATGTAATTTTGTGCAGTCGATACTCGAAACTAGAAACTAGAGCAACTACACGTTGCTCTCTAGTGAGTCAGAAAAAAATATATCCTCAATCCACTGGGATGTGAATTAAAAATATTGTATATTCCAAAATTTGGCGCCCCCTAAATCTCAGCGCCCCGGGCGGTCGCCCGGGTCGCCCTACCCACGAGCCGGCCCTGTGTCCGCGGCTGCTCACACGGTTGCGACACAGATCCGAAGCGCGCGACTCCTATAAATAAATGCCGGTAGTTACATCGAATCCCAAGTAAGATATGGACATTTTTAATTGTTATTGATCTTGAATTTTAAAAAATCATGATCATGCATAACTTAAACCTTTGAACAGAGTAAGCTTCAAGCTCAACTCCAAAGTACCAAGAAATCCGGATAATAAAACTGTATTTATTCCAATAACTCTTAAATCCTTTACAATATGACACAGACTGTACAAAAATGGCCTCTCTGCACAGGAATCATTCAAGCCATGCCCTAGATCCTACTTGAAACATATAGCTGCAGAGAGCGCTACCGGCCAGAGGCAGAATCACAATTTTCAACCGCGTGCAGACCGGCCATGCTTTCACGATTACAACGAAATGGCTCCAACCAAAATTAAACAATTTTGGGAGAAGTTAGATAATTGAATAATGCTTGATACGTATTTAACAGAACATTAATTTTCCTTTTCGTTTTCCTAAACAAAAGTCATGAAAAATGAAAAATTTGACAAAATTAACGTATTTTCCTGATTTTTGTCTAGGAAAACGATAAGGAAAATTAATGTTCTGTACAATCCGTATCAAGCATTATTCAATTATCTAACTTCTCCCAATATTGTATAATTTTCGGTCAAGCCATTTCGTTGTAATCGTGGAAGCACAAAACTCTTATGTTTTGGTCAAATTTTAGCTAGAAAGAGAGACCTTAACGATCTGTTTTATTCTTTGTATCTAGTCTATGTAGGTGTTGTGTTTGATGTGTTTATGTACGTATTTAATTGACTGGTGCGCTCTCAATGTTTGTTCTATGCGCCCCACTGATAAAGCTGTTCTGCAGCATAGTGGGATTGTATTTATGAAAAAAAAATAAAAAAAAAATAAATAATAATAATAATAATAATTTCTTGCTTGATGCTTTCACAGCCCGAAATATTAGAGAAATCAAATATTTTGCGAGTCATTTCGCTGTGTTCGTTTTTATGCCGAGTGTTGCCTCAGATGATGATACGCACAGTCGTATCGAAACGTCAGGTAATTTAATAAAAACGAACACAGCGAAATGACTCGCAAAATATTTGATTTCTCTAATAATAATAATAATAATAATAATAATAATAATAATAATAAAACAAAAATCCTCGTCGTCGTCGTCGTCGTACATCATCATCATCATCATCATCATCATCATCATCATCATCATCATCATCATCATCATCATTATTAGGGATACACAGGATAATCGATATTATCGATCGATTATAAATAATGGATATAATTTCAATAATCGATAAACAAAATTCATTATCGATAATCAAAATATCAAATAATTGGTCAATAGAGGCACAAACCATAAATTTATAGACCGAGATTATCTCATGTTGTGCCATGCACTGGCTGGGCTGATGGTGTCACACTAGAGATATATGTTTGGAAATGAGCTATCAGTCGATAACGGAAGCAAAACACATGACATCGAAGACAGTGAGGCAGCAAAGGAACGCGATTGTATTGTTTAGACTTACACTTGCCACACTCGAGGTTCCACTTGTATAATAATATCGATTTGATTATGACATTACCATTTTGATAATTGATAATGAAAAAAGATCGATGTGCATCCCTAATTAGTATAGTTTTTATTAATAGTGTCAACACCATACAAAATGTAATGCAATGTACCTTCATAAAGGTTGGATGGAAGATAAGATTTCACTAGCCTTATTCCCGCCTTCAAATAAAGACCGAAATCAATAATTCAATCAATCAATAGTAAAGGAACCTAGTCTAGTTTAAAGTCATTGAGTGCGAGAAAATGATAGCCGAAAACGCTACTGATATCGGTCCAGGCGCCTCGGAGTTATCGCGTGTTACTGAATTTTAAATGGCTGACGTGACTGCATATCAGTCAGCCTGCTTCACAGGAGCACGATGGTTCTACTATCGGCCTCGCCGCTGCAACTAACACTCTACACCTTCATCAGTCGTAATCGGATCACCGTAGGTCTCAAGGAAAGTGGCATGTTGGCAACATTTTTCTAATATTTTTTGTTTATTAGTGTGAAGTTGCATGCAAAGTTAACACTAATTGTACATTGTACACGAGTACTTGATTCAGATTTTCAGTCGGGAAGAATTATAAATCTTTCTTCATTCACAACATACGATTGCCATTTTGTGATTTCCTGATAATGTACTGATTAGTTTTTACATAACAACACCAACACCAACTCTTTTGACAAGTGAGACCAAGTTGTGTGAACGATATGGTGCTACGCTGACTGAGACGCGCGCTTTAAGAGCGTCTGCTGTACATTGTGAAGCCACAGCCGCAAGAGGCAACTGCGGCCGTGTATTGGAAGGCTCATTTTGAGCGACACTTGTAAAATCCCACCTCCAGTGCCTCTCTCAAGCTCCCTCATCCACCAACGTAGGCACATATGCCAGTCTTTTGCCACCTTAAATCTAAGACTTCAAGGAGTTTGATAATCAAATCATAGGTCTACTAATACAATATTATTCAAAGTCTTATATTTTCGTGTTATTATGTTCAAGCTATGAGTCTCTGAAGTATTGCTATAGTTGGGTGCAAAGCGAGTATGTTTGGTAGTCAATTTCTTTGTTGCTACGTCACCACTAATAGTGTCTATAATATTATGGAATTGGACATTTGTTGAGATTGACCTCACTTTATTATGACATAGAACCAAAACAAAGTTTGGTAATGCTGGGAGTTTTACCCCTACACCTTGGGGACTCATTTAACTACCATAGCATAACTTTGTTGAATATTCTCTGATACTTTTTCAGCAATAATTGGAGTAATAGCCATCACAAAATATGTTTTATGAAGATCAAAAGTTGATTTGAAAAAAATTGATTTAATTTTATATTGAAATTACTAATATGTAAAGGAGGTGTACAAAAATCCATAAGTGATACTTACATTCATACATACGCCATGTAGCCTCTTTAGTCTTTTTACTAGACAAGACAAATTCACTTAAAGTGAAAGGATTTTCATCACGCCAATAGAGCACTGTTTTGTAGACACCGCCATCTTTGTAAGAAACTTTCAAGTCTCCGTGGCTCTGCTTATCCCAATCAATCCTCAGATAAAGCGAACTCCCATTCTGTCCGAGTCGACCCTGGGGCACACAAAGAGAACATTAGAAAACAAAAGTGATGTCAACAATATAAAGTAATTAATAATGAACATTCCAAGAATGAAAACAATAAAAAATAAAAGTTTACAAAAATATGCACACATTTTCTGCATGATATGCAGGTTCAACTTCAAATCTGAGGACAAAGTTGTACTTTTGGTCCGACTTGATCATAATTTACCACAATCTACAAATTTTCAGTAGGAGTTTAAACTTTAAACTATCCTTCATTAAAAAACAGCATAGAATATCATCTTCATCATCATCATTATCCATTGCCCTTTCTTGCTTCTGGTAGGGTCAGCTTGAGTTTTGCAACCAAATTCTTCTTCCACTTCTTTCTATCCTCCCACAATCGTGTCTCTGCTACATGCTCCCAGCTCTCTCCTCTAGTATGTAGGTCTTTTGCATGGTCTCATTCCATCTCTTCCTTGGTCTCCCCTGTCTTCTTCTTCCTTCGAACCGTTTCTCTATATTCTCCTGGGCATCCTCTCTTCCGTCATTCGTTTTATATGCCCAAACCATCTCAGCCGTGTCCTTCCCATCCTGTCACCTAACTTCTCCACCCCAAGCATCTCTCTGATGTTCATATTTCTAATACTATCTCTTCTTGTCTTGCCCACTGTGCTCCTCAGGAATCTCATCTCTGCCACCTGTATTAGGCTTTCTTCTCTGTCACCCATTGTCATATAGCCATATACATTCTATAAAGTGCTCATTATAACAGTTTCTGTAAGCCCACTCTGTAAAGAATCTCCTAATATGCATTTGCACTCCTTATAAGTGTTTCCTAATATGCATTTGCACACTAATAAGTTGGATGGGGCAGGATTTAGTACACCTACTATTGCAGGCTAATTAATTTCAAACCTAAATCTAGTTTTAAATTACTTCTCATACTGCTATTAAATAGTATAATAAATATATGATGGTATTATAGACAGAAATAAAAAAAGTGCCACCAGTTCTGTCTATAATACCCATCATAACAGCGTCATCTAAAAAACCAAGGTTAAACAATAAAAATATATATATATGTGTGTTAGTACTTTAGACATAAATTACAAAAGTGGATTACACCGGGGATCGAACCCGGGGGACCTTAGCTGTCCGGGCTATGCTCTTACCATCTGAGCTATGCAGCCACCAATTTAAAACTGTCTAATTCTTGGTCTGTTTTACATTGTTAATAAAGTGTTTAAAGCAGATTGCACTGCCTATATTAGACTTCATACCAAATTAACTGGAGAATACAAACCATCTCTGTCACCCTAAAGTTGGGATATATGATGTTTAACCTTGGCTTTATAGTAGGCGATTATATATGACGCTGTTATGTTCGTACTTTAGACAGAAATTAAAATAGTGACTACACCTGGACACACCTGGATTAACATACTGAGAGGCATATTATATTCTTTTTGGGACTTCCTGCATTCGTTTGATTGTCATTTTCTTAAATCTGGGAAACGACCCCTCTTTTATACTTATTTTCGTAGCTTATCATTCTAATTTTTAATTTGCTCAAGTCAAAACACTTTGAATCGAAAATAGACATTCATTATTAGGGCCTCTATATGGGGCCTCCTCAAGCTCGGGGCCCCCGGGCATCGCCAGGACAGCCCGGGCGATAGTTACACCACTGCTTTCCTTTAAAACCACTTTGATAATTTTGTCATCACCATGCCTGACTGTTGTGTTGTGGTGGGTAGCACCACCATCAACTAGGCTGATTCAGAACAACCTTGGAAATTACTATGAGCTTTGTGGCTAGGATGGCTCCAAAGTCACCGGGAAGAAATACCAAACCCAAGAATTGATTGAATTAAGGTCATATCAGAAGCTAGAAATCTTCTGCCTGAAGAAAACCAAATCAAATCTAGAATAAAAACAAGCACTTCTACGAGAGTACTTGAAACAGGGAGCGAAACTACTTTAACAACAGATTGTCAAAGACTACAAAAATAAAATAATTTACTGTGTGATGATCATTTTGGTGGCGGTGCAGGGTAAGCTTAATACTTAAAATAAGTTTGTCTTTTGTTGCCGCATTAAAAAAGTGGAGGTGCCGCGTCATTAATTTTAAAACTTTATGGTGGTCTAGCCACCACCCCCATACCAAAAACATTATGTATCATCGTTGAGTATTATTCACTCAATGATATCACCGTTGTTGAAGTGCAATGCCAACAAAAAAAATGCAAGTCAATCGGAAGTAGTCGTGTTTGGTTTTCATGATCAGATGTGACACACGTACAGACGGATGGATAGAAAAATGATGCATAGATGGTAGCTTAGCTTTTTAAGAGTTTTCCTGTAAAATACACTATCAGGCAATAATTTAAAATTGACTACAGAAAATTTTGTTTTTTGGAGAACACTGCAGCATATAATGATTGCTAAGTAACATACAAGTTTATCCCCGTTTTGACCACACACATTCTACTCTTTCTATATCATTGTAACTAATCACTACACATTGCAGTTCCTTATCCATTTGAGAAGTTAAGGAGTGAAAGAAGTAGGAACCTGTTGGTGTTTTAAGCTTACCTCATATGTTTGAGGTTGTGTGCGACCTCTTATATTTGTTTGGTATCCGGGACAGCGCCTTATTGCCGATCTGTATTTATCTTCAGGCCAGCCATTGATGATTACCCAATAGCAGTCATAATATTGTCCTTGATACAGCCCATGACACAAGTATATGTATGCGTCATTCTCTACATTTACAGAGAGTCCAATACCCCAGGAATTCATTTCTGGTAACTTATAGATTCCATTAAAATCACCATCTGTTTTCCAAGAGTCAGAACCTGTATAACAATAGAGACAAGGTCATTAGTTTGATCAATTTCATTAGTTTACCATCCATTTCATCCGTTTCATTGGCTTACTTACATCATTGCATGAGCTTGCAAATCCCAGTAATATTTTGAGTCCTACAAGTAGGGTAGTACTTGTTTTTATTTGCTACAATTTAGAAATTAAAAAAGTCCGCCCGACCGGGATGCCCGTATATATCCCGGTATATTTATGCCCCGGTATATCCCGGTCAGGGCGGACATTTTTAGTATCTTAATTGTAATAAATAAAAACAATTAAACCTACAGGAGTGTTTCCCGACAAACCAAATCAAGAAACAGGGTAGTACTATAAGGAGTATAAGAGAAGAGAGTATAAGAGGAGTACTAAAAAGAGTATAATATAAGAGAGTATAGGAGGAGTATAAGAGCTGACATAATAGACCTTGAGCCGACTGTAGGCTAATCGCCCCCCCCCGGACGGAAGGTCTAAGGGTGGTTTTAGGTACTTTTATGTATTGACTTTCGATTTCCGCTTGTTAGCATCACGGTTTTGGTGGGTGTACCCACCAGGGGCAACCAAAGTACCCACTGTGAAAATAAAAATATTAAATATCTATCATAAGCGGTCTTCGTAAAACTCCCGTTACGCAGGGCGAAAGGTCTAAAGGTAATTTAAGGTACTTTAATACATTGAGTATATATTTAAGCTTGTAAGCTGCTATTACTTTGGTGGGTATACCCACCAGAAGTAAGCTAATTTCATCCCGTAAAAGTAATAAATTACTAATTTTGCTCGTAAATGAATCAAACATTGATATTTTGCGTTGTACCCTATCGACTTGTGGTCTTGTATAAAATTAATTATTTTACTTTTCAGGGTTGCACAAAGGATGACAAATCTAAACTAGCAGCATTAATTGAATGCCATTTATAGCCGAATTATTCCACTTTGGTTGGGGTGGTAAGAGCAAAATAATGGTTTATAATTGAGCGAGCGAAGCGAGCGTCTCCACTTGACTCTTATGGCTCGAATGTCTGTTTTTTGTTGTTGTTTTTTTTTTGCTTTTTTTCAGTAACCGTTTCTCTGATCGACCTCAAATTTTGCACACATGTACATACTACCTATGCGGGTTGCTGTATAGTTTTTGAACAAAAACCGATCGTTGGTTATAAAAAAAAAAAAAAAAAAAAATGTTCTGATCGTTATGAAATTTTGCAGGGTCAATAAGTACAACATTCTCTCCTATTTTACAAATTTTCAGCTAAATCGGGTAAGACCTTAAGTAGTGTAGATAGTAATTACATTTTAACAAAAGTAACGTTACCATGGCAACGAAAAGTCTCACTATGCACTGCCACCAAGAAGTAATCAAAATACTATCGAGGAAGCAGTGTATTATTTGTTATCAAAGAGTTAAAATAGTTTTCCCAAAGAAATGATGTCAAGGTCCTTTAGATGGCGGTGGATTTTATCCATTCTCTTCTATTTTACAAATTTTTAGCTAAATCGGTCAAGACCTTAAAGACTTATTGGTATGTAACATTATGGGAATGTCGTACTCGGGTCGTGTTGCACGTACCGGTGCTCGCTCAACAACGCGGCGGGACTTAAGCGTTTTCCTAGTACACTTATCACAATAGTTGCTTTGCTTTAGATGTGTCTTGTTAACACTCAATATGTTGGTGGGTATACCCATTATGGGTTTCCAAGTTGATTGTATTACAATATGGGATTGTCTGTTGTTTTAAAAATAGTTTAAAATGCTGCACATTATCATTGAGTATAGATTATAGAACACAATAAATTATCTTAATCTAGTACGTAGACATTTAAATTTTAAATATTGTATAAAGTTTAAATTATATTAGGGGATCAACTAAGATGCAACCCTATCTTAATTATACCTGTCGTTAACACTTGTAATGCTAAATACCTGTGGTAGGTAGCATTTAAGCTACACTTTTAATTATAATGTAATGGTACAAATATTTATGCATAATGTTTTATTGCATGGTATTTTGTGATGTCAACTTGTAACCGAATTACCCTAAATGGGTTTTGTTGAGAAACCCCACTAGGTGTGTCCATAATATAAGCCAAAGCTGGAAAATATATTTAACAAAATAAAAAACATGTAAGACCTACTTGACAAAAATAAAATCGGTCAATAATACAAATATGTATAGATAAATTATTTAAATGTGCATATAATTTGATAATTTCAATTAAGAACAAAGCTAAATTTCAATTTTGAAATAATTATATAACAAAGTGTAGAAGCAATCTGTGGCTACTGTCGCTCGCCTAAGTATTTCTACTTGGATATCTGCATAATATGCGTAAAGCACACATGCACATCGTATTCCATTTTAGAGGTGTTTTTTATGCTTATGCTAATTCATTTCTGATGCAGAGTCGCAGTAGGCATTAATCTAGTACCTGGGTTAAATGATAATTTGACACAACAGACCACTAATGGTTTTTTGACCAATTAACACTAAGCAAGAAAATATAGTAAATAATAATATTATAACATAATTTATTAGGACTGCGGTTCATGGTCTACTAAAATGTTGTCAGTAAAGGATTTAGTGTAACTTAATGTAACACGAAGGATTAAGTCACAGACAGTCAACCTGAAGATGTCTGACGCAGATGACCTGAAACATAAGCTCCTTTCATGGGGTTTGCTCATCGTCTCAACATGGTTAGTCCTAAAAATCAAGCATTTTACCTATCTCTGGCTGCATAAACCTACAACAATTATACAAGCATACTAGGCCTCTCGCGAATGCTTTTTCCAGTCCCGTTGATGGATGAGCTTTTTTGGGAATATTTCTGTCCAATGATTACGTTTTTAAGTGGAATTGCATTACTTTTTTATAGTTACTTGATATTACTTGTTAATTATACACCTGTAAAAGGCTTATATTAAAAAAATTATTTCTATGAATTTTGAACAACTATTTCTACTTTTTCTTTCAAGAAGCACTACATCATCATAATTTTTATGTCAATGTAAAATATGAACATTGTAGCCCCACCCGATTGGTCAGAATCGACCCAAATATCACGAGAATATTGTATTAAAAACGGTGGGAAAAATCGTAAAAGTACGATTTCTATAAGAAATATTTTTTCAAATGTCTCTAAAATCATAACATATATCATTTTATAGTGATTTTAAACGTTCCCATAATGTTTCATCAATATCGGAGAAGCCGTTTGCCAAATATCACAAAAATATCTCATTTAAAAAAAAATCGTTAAAGTACAATAAGAAATTTTTGATCGAATATACCCAAAAACGTGGCAGGTCTAAGTTCAGAGATTTCGAAGGTACGCTCCAAATTTCATCAAGATCGCATATGCCGTTTGAAGAGCTTGAAAAGCGAACAAACAGGCCAAAAAACTAACAAAAACAAAACACCCGAGCTATTTTTCTTGGGGTAACGTAAGTGAAAACAAAAACACAAAGTTAAATTGAAGTCTTTGCTTCACTTATCCAACAATACAAACAAAACTACAAAAGTGTTCAATTAAAAAAAAAAAATTGTAAATGAGGATAATAAATCATTCTTCCCTTGCACATGACACTAAATGTAAGCATTAAATGACTAGGGACTAGGATGTTAGTAAAAGTATTGACCTGAATATTAACATACCCTTTTTTCATTATTTCAGTATTAAAGTCCCTTACCAGCTTATATATGCATAAATTATGTTTGTTCATATTTCAACAAGAAAAGTTAGGGGAGGTCAGCTTATATTCAGGTTCGGCCTATATTCGGCAAAACAGAGTACATAAAAACTGTTATAAAACAAACAATATGGCCTTGCAAACCTATAAATATGAGTTTAAAATAGGAAAATATTACCAAATTGTGCTATAAAAAATATATGAAATATAGGTTTACTTTTTTTACTAGCCGACCTTGACTAGCCTACACGTTACTCATGCTACCAATATATGACTACAAACTCTGAATTTCTTAGTCACACCAAGATCAAGGCACAGAAAAGAAAACGGAAAATACATTTATATACGCAACAAAAACCAAAATTTTAACACCAAAACACATGGTGACTCATGCTCATGTTTTACTTTGTACGATCATGCCAAAAAGGATTTGATACGTCATAAATTCGAGAGTAGTCGCGCACCTGTTTGTTGGATAAGAAGTCATGTGAGGTCTCTTAACAGCATACATTTTTATTTGCAAAACTACTATGTTGAATTTTGAATTTGATTGTTACATGATTTACAATGTTAACCAGATAATCAGGTATTTGAAAAGGTCAATGTTTTCTAGTGAATTTTTACAGTGTTTTGAATTATGTACCACAGGTTGACCCCACAAAGATATTTCAGGAAGGTAGATGAAGATAGAGCACTTGCACATGAGCAATGTAAAGATGTCAGCTGTTAAAATAAGTTTGTCAAAACTCGGGTTACCACCTTAGCCCTAATAATAACCGAATGTGATTGATTTATGATTTAACTAACCTCTTCGTCCAAAGTTGTTTGGTGGTGGAGTAACACGAAATTCGGAAGTCCATTCCTCTTTCCAGTCTCCCGTTTTAAAATCCCACATGAGTGGTGTGCCAGGAGCATACACAAAATCTAAAACAAACAAAAAAATATTATTTACTAAACAGGAAGATGAAGTAAGATAGAAGGTCCAGCAGTGATGAGAGTTACTGTTACTGCAAGGGTTGATCTAGGAAAGAAGGAAATGTGGTGTCTTATAACACTGATAAGGCAACCGAAATGGTTAAGGGTCATTAGTTAGAAGTTAACGGTACTCAAAAAGTAGAGAAACATTTTTATTATTTTAGGTTTTTCTTTTTGATGCTAAATCAGTGAACACATATTTTGTAAAATGCTACAAAATGATATCACTAAAAATAATGTTTTCCCATACCTATTGAGAATGTATTGACTTGATTGCAAGCCGATACTGAATGCAAGCCGACCACTGATTTAAAACTAATTTAACAAAAGAGTGTAGCATGTAAACACCTATAAATTAGCCATCGATTCCAAGCAGGGATGCCATTTGAAATGCAAAAATGTGTCAAAAAAGGTAGGCATGCAATTGGATAAATCTAAAGATAGGTGTTTAGCAATGTATTCTAACGTTTTATGTGGCTATATTGAATAAAAAGGTTCATTTAATTCATCACATGCCATTAGAAGTGCAAGAAACACCCCAAATTTAGGGTTTTGGCGGAAAGGAAAAAGTAGGTGCTAAAAAATGTAAAATTTGATAAAATGAATTCCAAATGTTAATGCTAAAAAAATGTATCTCTATTTATAAGTCTATAAAAAAGGTTCCCAAACATCATGTAAAAAATTTAGCAGACTTCAAAATGATTTATTGTTTTTATATTTAGTTTCAAATGAAGCAATAAATACACGAATTACACACGTATTTGTAAATTCATGAATTAGGCTGTTCAGATGGCCCAGTTTGAGCGAACCTAATTTTTAAAAGCAGTAAACAGTACCTTGGACCCTAAAAAATCAACTGACAAAGAACATTGGTATCGGTATCGGTAGTTCTGAATGTCCTGCGTTCAATCCCCAGAATTGTTTTGGTAAATTATTTGACGATTGCCATCTCAAAAACACTTTCAATTGGGCTTTTGCTTGGTTATTTAGTATTTCTATTTACCATTCAATTTTCTTGTTTAAATTATGCTGTTATACTTACTAAATATATCCCAGAAATGGAAATATCCCCAGCAATTTTTTGAAGAAAAAATTACTTAATGTTTTGTAAATTTCCATCACAAAATGAAATTAGAATGTCAAGGTATAATAACACTTTATTGATATAATCACGCAATATAATATGTTTTAAAAAAAATTAAATTAACTCTTCGCATTTCAAAAGACTTGGCTTTCATTCTCAAGAAGACTTGACATAAAAACAAAACATCAGCATTACAATTCGTGATTCCATGTTGCAGGTATACGCTTTAGTGGCGAAGCGCGCTACTAGAGAATTGAGGTATCTACGACCGCGCGCATGCTGTTACATAGAGATTTGCGTTAGAATTGTGAGCGTTTGTACCAGCGATTTAGCCGCGGTCGTTTAACCAGTTCCCACTTGAACATTGAAGTTAAGCGACATCGGGCGTGGTCAGGGGTCGAGTGGGTCGCCGCTCAGCCCTGAAACACACGTATATCGCTGGCTAGAGCAGACTAGGGTTCGTAAGCTTGTGTGACAGCTTCGTTCTCCTTGGCGCCGTCTGCTCGGCAGTCCGGGTTAGTGGAGGAACCTATATGACTGTCAAAAAAGTTACACCGTCCTTTCGGATGGGACGTAAAGCCGTTGGTCCCCTTGGTACTTTTCGGTAGGAGTAGGCTATGTGCCGGTACCGGGTTTCCCCTCCTCCCTTCTCTATTAAATTTGCACTAGTGGGCTACATTGCCTGTTGCAAATAAATAATAAATAATAATAATTTCAAAATATAATCACGATTGATTGTTTACTGCAAGAAATAAGTCTTGCGAAGTCAAATGATGCCTCATTGTATTAGTTTACATTTTCCAATGACGGAGAAAACAATTTAAGTGAACGGCAGTTTTTGCGACAAATGTTGAGAATTGTGCGTTCTTATGGTGGGTTTTTGGATTTTGACTGATTTTATCATTTTGTTTTAACGACACACTCGCCAACTATGAAATGATTTTGATCAGGCGATATTATTCTATGCTGATGTGGTATTTACTCTTTCAGTCAACTTTTACAACAGACAGAGGATCGGACGGAATACTAGGCCTATAGATCTCATTTTAAAGCCTAGAATTTGCGAGAATTTATGTTGTACTTTCACAGCTTTTATGATCTTTGTTTATTACAACGCAGGTTTTAATATTTTTTAAACATAAACATAATACTACGTATTACATTCCCTATAGTATGCGATCTAATTCACATATTATTTTAGTGAGTTTTATTGTATGTTGCCTGTCCCATGAGCGCTGCTACCCTCTATAATCTAAGATGTAAATGCATATTGTGTAAATGCTTATATACGTTGACGTAATCACATAGACAAAATCACTATCAAGTTGAATATAATTTCTGTTATATATTAATTTTGTTCACACAATTCAAAATCATAAAGATTTATAAGTGACATGGAAGTCAACAGTCACAACAAAAAGCAGTTTAGTAAAGGTTTGTTCTGTGGTCCCGGTAGCTCAATTGATAGAGCTATGGCACGTTAAGCCGGAGGTTCTGGGTTCAAACCCCAGTCGACAAACTTTTACAACAATTATAATGAATCAATAATAATAATTATAATTATAATTTTTACTATTATTATTATTATTATTATTATTATTATTATTATTATTATTATTATTATTATTATTAGACATTGCATGTAAGTGGGATGCGTAGTATTTTTAAGTTTCATTTGCAGTGTATTATTATTTGTTCAAGTTTTCTGTATGTTTTTTGGTTCTAGGTATTTTGGTTGTTTTTCCCTTGTACTTATATCAATATTATAAAGTCTGGAGTCTGGGTTATTTTTATTAATTGTCAATGTTTTTTATCCCCACAGCTAAGCCGCTTGTGTGGCTTGTGGGACTCGTTTCCATACTGAACTAATCATGTATTTAAATATGTACTTCCAATAAAAAAAAAAAAAAAAAAAAAAAAAAAAAAAATTATTATTATTATTATTATTATTATTATTATTATTATTATTATTATTATTATTATTATTATTATTATTATTTCTTTTATTCACCAATATGAACATTACATAATGGGTATTTAAGAACTTTCACCAGAGATGAACCACATCTCTAAGGTGAAACCCCTATTACATAAAAATTAAATATACATGGCATTAACAAAATACAATACTACATACAAGAAATAACAGAAACAATTTTTTTACACTGAAACTTTGCGTAGTATGTGGGCGGTTCCTAATAATGCTGCCTTTTGAAGCTCTGGAGTCCAGTGATTGCCAGAGATATGTTGGAGGTTCTCTTCAAAACTTCTTCCAATTGTCCCACAAGCTCCAATAATAATGGGAACAATCTTACAACGGACATTCCACATTCGTTGAATTTCTATTTGAAGGTCTCGATATCTTGTGCGTTTTTCTGCTTCCTTTAGGACTATGTTGCGGTCTGATGGAATAGCTACATCGATGATCAAACATTTTTGAGTCGCTTTGTTTTTAACAACAATGTCTGGTTTGTTGTGAAGAACCTTTCTATCAGTGATTATTAGCTCATTCCAAAATATGGTCACATTACCATTGTCAACTACTTGTTCTGGTATATGCATGTACCATTTGTCAGAAGTTTCGATGTTATAACTTCTACAAAATGTTCCAATGCAAATATGCCCCAACTTTATCATGTCGATCAATATATTCCGTTTTTGCTAAGACCGGACATCCAGAAATAATGTGTTCTACGCTTTCTTCATAAAGCTTACACAAACGACACTTGTCATCTACGTCGAGTTTGAGAATTCTTTTTCCATAACTTTTTGTTCTTAAGGCTTGATCTTGTGCAGCTACAATAAGACTTTCAGTTTCACCTTTGAGATTACTTCTGCCCAGCCACTTATTGGTTTGATCTTGGTCAATATGTGGTTGCTCCATGCGTGTAATATATTGTCCATGCAAAGGTTTAGAGTTGCAGCAACTTATTAAGTCTTTCTGGATAATGTATCTTTATTTGGTTCTTGATTATCTTGACCTTGTTAGTGACGGACCCATTTATCTGATTAATATCGGTTAATTCCAAACCTGATTGAAACTTGTTGCCTAACTTAATGACAGATTTTCTCATAGCTTTGCTGGACTCATGTTCTTGAACCATTCTAATAAATTTGTCATCTCCCTTTCCTTCTATGTATAAACTCAAACCAATCATTGCTGTTTTGTATGACCCCTCTAGTTGAGTTATACCTCGACCTCCATTCTTCCTTGCGATATACAGTCTTTCGACGTCCGCTCGTGGATGGTGCATTCCGTTCATTGTCAACAGTTTTCTCGTTTTTTCGATCCAATCTCTTAAGTTCTTCTATGCTCCAATCTAATATCCCAAAGCTATAAGATATTACTGGCACAGCAAATTGACCAATTGCAATAGTTTTATTTCGTCCGTTCAATTCACTTTCAAGTATTAATCTTAGACGTCGTTTGTATTCTTTGCTCAATTTATCTTTCATCATTGTATGCTGAACACCATTGCCTTCTTCTATTCCAAGATATTTATAAGTTGATTCTTCACCAATGTCCTCAATAGTGGTATGCTCATCAAGTTGGATGTTTTCACTTGCGACAATCTTCCCTCTCTTGAATGTGGCTTTCTTGCACTTCTCGATTCCAAATTCCATACAAATGTCGTCACTGAAAGTTTTGACGATATTTAGTAATATACTAAGTTCATCGTCATTTTTCGCGAATAACTTCAAATCGTCCATGTACAGAAGGTGCGAGACTTTGTCTTCATTCGGCAATAATGCATATCCCAAACCTGCGTCATTGAGGCACTTTGTCAAAGGAAACAAGCTCATGCAAAATAGAAGTGGCGATAACGAATCACCCTGAAATATTCCTCGTTGTATGTGAACATTACTTGATGCGATTTTCTTCAGTTTCCGTTCTTATTTTCATACTTGTATTCCAATTTAGCATCATATTTTTGCAGAAGTTGACAATAATTGGATTGACCTTATACATTTCCAATACTTTTAAAATCCAACTGTGTGGCACACTATCAAATGCTTTAAAAATCGAAATGTTACGTGTTTTTTCTTTTTTAAAACAATTCTTTGACTTTTTACACCAATATGCTTTATCCGATTGTAATGATTTTTTCACAGAACCTTAATCTTATGAATTAATATATTCTTGTGAAATTTGAGCACAATCGAATAACTATTTCTTATGAAAATCGAAATCTCACGTTTTTTTCTTTTTTAAAATTACGATTAATTAAAAAAATTAAAGATAAAAGTTTATTTTTTATTTAATTTATATTAATTTTAAAAAAATCTTCAACTGAGTAATGATTTTTTCACAGAACAACAGAAAATCCATATAACACATGGTAGCTCAATGCACCAGTTACGCTCATCCAACAACGCGGCGGGACTTAAGCGTTTTCCTAGTATAATTTAATTCATAAACTGTTTTTGTTGTACAGTTGCGCTTTCTGTGGTGTTGGAATGTTCACGCCTATTCTGTTATATCAAATTTCAATATTGTAAAGTAGTATTCTCGTTGTTTTATAATTATTTTTTTAAGTTTTAATTTAGCCTATGAACTTTTTTGTATAATATAATGTAATATTCAACTAAGTCTGTCTGATCCATGTATAATAATATAACTTATCATAATCCACAGACAAGCCACGTATGTGGCTTTGTGGACAACGATGACAAAGTATTATAATACAAAATTGCATGTAATATTATTATTTTAATAATAAAAAAAAATAAAATAAAAAAATAAAAAATTATTTTATTATTATTATTATTATTATTATTATTATTATTATTATTATTATTATTATTATTATTAATTAAAACTAAAATTGTACACATTTTATCGCCTTTTAATGAATCATGGTCGATAGCATTCGTATAATAAGTCACTCCAATGAGTGTTTGCATACTATAGTAATAGTGTGGTGGTATGTGAATGTGTTGAGGAGATCGAGTGTGTTGATACTCACGTGTATCTAGGGTTGATAATAGATAAATATTTTAGTTGCAAGCCTCACATTGACTCAGTTTGCAAAAAGCTTAGAAGTTGCGCATTTCAATTATATAAATTAAAATACATATTACCTTATACTACCTTGCGAACTGTGTATATTTCCTTAGCTGAATCAATAATTTCTTATGGCTTATTATCATGGGGAAATGCGAGTAACATTCACTTAAAATCCATTAAAGTTCTGCAAAATAAAATGTTAAAACTCATTATCCCAGATAACAATAACTCAAACGTTTTCCATACACATGACCTGTACACATATTGCTTTTTATTGCCTGTATCATCATTGTATCGTTTTCGCCTTTTAATTAAGTATTACTTTAGCGACACCTACAAAATTTCACGAAATGACCATCAATATACTACAAGATTTGTGCTAAAAACTAACTTCAATGTTCCAAAATATGTCAATAAGTACGGACAGAGAACTCTTGAGTATTCCTTTCCGCATATATTTAATCAATTACCAGAGGCCATGAAAGATTTCCAATAGTTTAGTGAGGCCAAAAAAGAACTTAAAACTTACTTACTTTGTTCCATGGATACTGATTAACTTTTAATTCAATTTATTTTAATTGTATGAGCGGAGCGAAGATTCCATTTCACTACACTGGAGAAAAAAATCCGGAATGTTTTTTTTTTTTTTTTTTCTCTGTATTTTTGTCTGTTTGTTAACACGATTCCGGCTAAACCGATACTCCGATTGCGATGAAATTTTATGGAGGTCTTCGAAATCTCTGAACTTAGAACTGCCACGTTTTTGAGCACAATCGGAAAATTATTTCTCATCAAAATCGCAATTTTACGATTTTTTTCGATTTTTTAAACATTTCTTCGACTTATAACACCTACATGCTTTATCCGATTTTGATGATTTTTTCACAGAACCATAATTTTATGAATTAAGATATTCTTGTAAAATTTGAGCGCAATCGAAAAATTATTTCTTATAAAAATCGAAATTTTACGTGTTTTTTCTTTTTTAAAACAATTCTTTGACTTTTTACACCAATATGCTTTATCCGATTGTAATGATTTTTTCACAGAACCTTAATCTTATGAATTAATATATTCTTGTGAAATTTGAGCACAATCGAATAACTATTTCTTATGAAAATCGAAATCTCACGATTTTTTTCTTTTTTAAAATTACGATTAATTAAAAAAATTAAAGATAAAAGTTTATTTTTTATTTAATTTATATTAATTTAAAAAAAATCTTAAACTGAGTAATGATTTTTTCACAGAACAACAGAAAATCCATATAACACATGGTAGCTCAATGCACCAGTTACGCTCATCCAAAACGCGGCGGGACTTAAGCGTTTTCCTAGTATAATTTAATTCATAAACTGTTTTTTGTTGTACAGGTGCGCTTTCTGTGGTGTTGGAATGTTCACGCCTATTCTGTTATATCAAATTTCAATATTGTAAAGTAGTATTCTCGTTGTTTTATAATTATTTTTTTAAGTTTTAATTTAGCCTAAGAACTTTTTTGTATAATATAATGTAATATTCAACTAAGTCTGTCTGATCCATGTATAATAATATAACTTATCATAATCCACAGACAAGCCACGTATGTGGCTTTGTGGACAACGATGACAAAGTATTATAATACAAAATTGCATGTAATATTATTATTTTAATAAAAAAAAAAAAAAAAAAAAAAAAAAAATATTGGATGTATTTCATACAAACTCGGTTAAAACCGGAGCTAACATGTTGTACGGACTTACGTCAAGTACTTCCATGTGTACCTATTACATACATTATTACTTTGTCTTAACCACCGCCGTCTGGATGTATGTAAGATACAAAAATAGTTGCTTGTTATGGCTCAACAAAATTCGGTCATGACTTTCAGTGAACTTTCAGTCGGTAAAGAAGTTCATGCCCCCCCTTAACTAACACCATCTATGGTTCAAAGCTGGAACTAGATCTGTGAAACTTCCTTTACATACCTGAGTTTGTTGTCATAATTCTTGGAAAATAAACAATACCTTAATATAAAACGTTCCAAGTAAATAAAAATATAATTATCACCTTTATTATTCATTAATTAAAAGCCCGGCCATAAGTCCCAATCCTAAACCTGAAATAAATCTACTTCCGCCCCCCTTAACTAGCCCTATCTAGCGGCAGACCGACAAAGCTCTATGCCTTTTGCATGTCAATCATTTAACATGGGGAAATCCGAGCCATGACAAGCAGCTCTTTTGTATCTTACATACATCCAGACGGCGGTGGTCTTAAGGTAGCTCAAGCGAATGTAATCTCTAGTTTTTGAGAGATTTATGAGATTCCATATATCGCTCAAAATAAACAAATAACGGACAATTAAATAAAACACACTTTGTTTACGTATTTAAAATGAATGAAGCCGAATGAAGCTCACTTTTAAAACAAAATAGACACATAACAGGATTTTTTTATTGTTATTATTCACAGGCTGTGATTTGACTAGTGTATTTTTGTTTTTTCTAATAAATAATAAAACACGGTTTGTGCATCAAATAAAGACAAAATTGTGTTTCTGAAACGCTTTTTAAATAAAATAAATATTATTGGTGTTTTAGTTTTTATTTAATTAGATGCATATTAAAGGTATTAACTACCAACAAAAGATCTGGCATCACTGTAATCACAGTGTCTCGCGGGCCCCTACAACAAGCTGCAGGCCTAGGCCAACGATATTCGTGAGAACTGCCAATTCGTATTTGTATCATACCAAAATAATTAGTAATGAAATATGTATGATATATGTAGCATTTTATTAAATTAAAGAAACATTGGCAGAATACTTTAAAAGAGTAAAACGTGCATTTATTGCCAATTACAAAGCGTTTATAATTATTTGAACCCAGCGCGCACACAATAGTCTGCGGCAGACTGCATCAGTATCTCTCTAAGCGGCCGGCAGCCACAGTACACTTTGGCTCAGGCATAGCGCGTCCGCGTAGCACGCGAGAGGTAGCCGGTTCAAACCCCGGCTCTGACTACTTTTTTACTTTTTTATTTTTATCCAAAAATTATTGTTTACGTATTATCTGAAATACATTTTATTACTGTAATCTTTTAGTGCAATTTACTCTAAAATAGAAAACTTTTATCCAGTCTGTATTTGCCTGTAGGAGCTTTCACTTATGATATGACGAAGCCCGACTTTATACGGCCCTGTTACCCGACCCGTCCACATTACCCGCAGGTTACCAGGGTAGTAACACAAAAAATCGAGTGGGTGGGGTGTCTAATGATCTGCTAAAAATCGCGCTCATCAATAATTATCGTAATAGCCGAGATGTACTGCTGTCCAGTAAATAATGACATACTGATGAAGTGGTAATTTACAATCACGTAAGAGGAAGACTGTTTTACTATAATGTGGAAAAGGCCAACTGGCTAGTTGCTATATAAAATGAAGAAAACTCATTGTTCCCTGTTCTTTGATCTGCTGTATATTTAGTCACAACAGTCTAGTCAAGGTCACGATGCGTTGTCGTGTTTGGTTCGGGGTGTGGGGGTGGAGATCGGTAGTGCACTGGCTGTCGAGTGTCGAGCAGATAAATCTGGCTTTCAAGCAAGATAAGGAAAAATTATATTGTACAATTTTGGTATCGTGCATCTCATTCTCCACACTACTCCGCCATCTCCACAACACTGCAATTACATAATAGTACATCAATACATTCATTGTGTATTGGGTCAGGAATCTGTCATTTTCTAACATCCTTCTCCTACCAAATGCAATTTATTGTTGAAATATAAAGCGCATAATATATACTAATTAATAATTAATTGCAACTTCATTGGCTGCCTGTATAAAACAAGTACCTATTATCTTTCTATTAATTCTTATACCGGTTCAGTAGCAAAATTACATTTTGAAATCTCCCTGCAAATGTGCTAAAGGCTCTAAGCCAATAAGATCAGAGTTAAGTTTACAGGGTTGCCAAGTCAAATCGTCAGGTTGCACTTCAGGATGCTATAACTTCTAAATTGGTTCAGGAACGTACTATTTTCTTGTTCTTATATCATTCGGAATTTAATATTCTTTAAGAAAAACAGTTTTTAAACAAATTTATTCACAAGAAGTTATTTGAAATCATAAGTAAAGGTCGAAAAGTGTATGTATTTCCATGTTCCCCATGCTATGGGATAGGGCGACCTTCAAACTTTAGACCTGAATATATCGTAAAGTAGTTCAGGAAGCCTACTTTTTCTTTTTGCATTATTGTGTATTAGGTAATTATCTGTTAATATGCCAAATTTGAAATTTTTTTATTCACGTCGAGATACGCTTGAGCTACCTTAACTCTAACTAAAATAAGTCATTTATAAATCGTAATATTGTTTGTAGATGATGTTTTCTTTCTGCTGTGTACGGTCGTGGCCGATTTCTCGTCGCCATCCTAGCATTTGCTCTTCGGACTATGGGAAACCACGAAAACCATGTCAGGATGGAAGCTGTCTCGGAATCTCGAAGTATCATTCTTAGTTTAGAAATTTACGAACTATTCTACACGTGTTGAGTATTACTGCCTTTTGAGTCTCGATGTAAACATTGGGTGGAAGATCTAGTTGTTTAATGCTTTCATGTAGCTTCTTCGGTATGATGCCGTTGGCTGATGTAATGAATGGGAGTGTATTTACCTTTTTCTGTTTCCACATCTTCTTGATCTCAATTGCAAGCTCACTATACTTGTCAATTTTTTTCTTCCACGTGGTCTCGACGTTATGGCACATTGGGATAGCAACGTCGATAAGGGTAGTTTCTTGTTTATTCTAGTCAATTATTATTATATCCGGTCTGTTGTGATGTATCGTTTGGTCTGTTATACCTGTGCGGTCGTAATATAATTTGTAATCTTTACTATCTAGTACTTTCTCTGGTTTGTATTTGTAGTAAGGTGTGTGTGTGTCAATGAGGTTGTACTTGATTGCTACTTTTTTTATGAATAATGTTAGCTACTTGGTTATGTATGTAGCGGTAATCTGTTTGACATAGTGACTTGCACCCTGATATGATGTGTTCGATTGTTTCCACCCCTTGCACTACATTTTCTACATTGATCGTTTATTTATTATTATTATTTATTATTATTATTATTATTATATTATTATTATTATTATTATTATTATTATTATTTATTATTATTATTATTATTATTATTATTATTATGTATTATTATTATCATAAGTGTCATTTATTTTCATACTTGAAAGTGATGTGAGTCGGTCAATTTACCAAGCATGTCGGTGAAATGGTAAAATTTTCCATCATTATATTCTAAAGACTTATAAGAACCTACACAACAAGAATGCAGTGGAAATAAGTCAATTAAAACAATTACCGTACTGCTATTATTGAAGCAATATGTCATCGTAATAACAATGATGGATTTCATGTGTTACTTACATGTTAACTTATTAATAGGCAATAAGACAAAGAAAATAAATACTTGTCATAATTACAAGGGGGAAAAAACACAAAAACTACAGTTATGTTGTTTTTTATTCTTTGTTGAGTGTGTTTGTAAATGTCATCGTTTGATAAAGAGAGCTGAGTAGTTCTTACAATATTACGGTGATAATAAATACACTTTTATCAGTTGTAAATGTCCAATTATTTGTTTTTTCTAATATATTACCTGACATATAGTTTCATTTTTACTTCTAATAATTACATTTTGACCGTCAATATGGACGAGAGCAACAGTAAAATAATTATTAAACCAGTCTTGAACCTCGCTTAATTGTTATTTTGCGGGCATTTAGATCTCGTAAAATAAGGATCAGCTCAGCGTGGACTTGTGAGGTTATGATGTCACTTTCAATTGTCGGAAGAGTTTCTGACGGGTGAATTACGTCCCCCCCCCCCCCCCCTCTCACCAAAACTGAATATCAAAACAAAACATAGAGGTAGCTTATAATTATTGTACTCAAAATACACCCTTTTGAACCTTATTTAGAAATTTTTCAACTCCTCTCATTTAGTGTTAAACCAAAAATAATTGGAGGGGAGCTAACTTAATGGTGGGCTAACTTAATGGTCCCCCCCCCCCCATTCTTTGAAACTAAGTTTTGTTGACTTGTATTTATTGCACACAAAATGCCCCATTTTGCACCCCATTTTTAATTTATTTTTGTACACCCTCCTTTTTCGAGTTTACACAAAAACAATGGGGGTTGGCTAACTTAATAGTAGCACCCCTCCCCACCTATTCTGCAAAATTCAGTTTATTAAGTATGCAATTAGGTGGGAGCTAAATAAATAAATAAAATTAATAAATAAATTCGTATTGAGAGTCTACCCACTATCATATAACTGATTTTCAAAGGGGGGCAGTAAACCAAAGCGACCAAGCCAACCCCGTAGGCCCCGATGGCAATCGACGAGTGAGCGATAACCGACCAAAGATCAATATTTTTTAATAGGAAAATATAGCAACTTAATAGAAGCCCCCTCATTCTTTGGAACTTAGTTTTGTTGGCACCATTTTGCACCTCAATTTTTAATTTTGTACCCCCTCCCCTCCCTTTAAGAGTTTTAACACAAAAATAATAATGAAAGCTAACTAAATGTTACCATCCCCCGCCAACCCCCTCCCCCCCACACACAATTCTGCATAACACAGATTAGTAAGCATGTAATTATTTTACTCAAAATAAACAGAGGGGTGGCGTGGAGGAGTATTGAAAATAGGGGTTGCAAAATTGTGCATTTTTGGAGCAATTAATACATGTTACCTAAACCTAGTTTCGAAGAATGGAGGAGGGAGCTCACATTAAATAAGCTCCCCCCCCCACCCCCCCCCATCCCCTAATGAATTTTGGTTATAACATGTAATTGGAGGGGGAACAAAATAAAAAATAGGGGTGCAAAATAGTGTTTTTCAAGTGCTTGCTTTTCATGCTCACTATTCAGAGGTATGCAGGAAATGGGGAAAGAAACCATACGCAAGCCCACCCCATTAATTCTTGTGTAAACTCGAAAAAAGAGGGAGAAAAAAATATTAAAGAAAGGGTGTAAAATGGTGCATTTTGGGTTTAGTAAGTACATGTTTTTACATACCTACATGCAGGGGTCGAAATTAACTTTAAATTTAATTTAAATTAAACCTCTAGCCGAGAGCATTTTTCCTAGCCAGCAATCAAATAGGTTATATTGATGTAAAACGATCACACGTAAATGCTTCATGTCACAATATTCGCCGGGTTTGACGTTAACAAAATTTCATCATAATATTAATAATATTTGCCTGAATTAAACGATTTTTATTTTGTTTACATATTTAGAACGATTTCCCGTACTAGGTAGCGCACAACTACTGGAAACTCGTTAGGTTATTGTTGCGAGATATTAAGATTTTTTGAATGGCAATTGGGAACTCTGGAATTGAGCAAAGTTTCACTAGCCTCGGGCGACCGTTAATTTCGACCCCTGCCTACATGCAAGCAAGTTTTGATATTTGGTTGGGGGGAAGGGGGGCTGCAACGTTTCTTATAAACACAAATATTAGACGGAATAATCAAAAGCGTTTTTGAGTCTATACCGATGGTCGGAATACAGTGTGGAAATCAACCAGAACATGCAGATTTAGACACCCACCAGGTTTGGCAAGTGTTCCTGATAAAGCAGATAATATATGTGTTAACATTTGACACAGTACTTATACTAAGTTAAGGCTACAGTTCTCACCAGGTTCTTTTTGAGGGTTTGCCCATGTAATCGTCGACGACGGTTTCCCTCGCACCGCGCATTGTACCTCAATCTCATTGTTATGCTTGGTAAACATGAAGAGTCTTGCATCATCTAGGAGAAAAACAACAACTTCAATCATAAATAAATCCCGATTTCCCTCATTGATGTTAGATATCAGTGTTAGTATTTTTTATGGTTTATCATTTGGTTTGGTTTGTGTATGGTCTTTTAATTTATAAATCCTTAATAAAACAAAAGTTTGTTCATGTTCAAAGATGATTTGAAAGGAATTTACAGTTGCAATAACACATTGAGATTATACAGGATACCAAAACAATGAAGTAGAGTAGTGTACAAGATATAAAATGTACATTTTACCGAATTTAAGATAGGTCCTTACTAATATAGGAAGTTTATGCCAGGACATTCTAGATTTGAAAGTAAAGCACTTTTTTCATATTTATAATTTATATATTATCATGATTTGATGCTAGGTTTTATCAGCTCATAGATACTGGTGTGCTATGAACAGTGAATGAAACAGTGAAAAACTACATTTAGTGTACAAAATATACAGTCTCTCAAGTGATTTCTTGTACACCCGACATCAGAATTAAATCGAGGGTAATCTTTTACCGACAAAACTGACCCTCACTCGGGTAATCTCGGATGTGTTCTAAAAGGCACCTTTAAAGTGAAATTAAGTTAGCACCCAGTGGGTGGGCAAGGAGTGGACGGCTTGCCCTATTTATGTCACTACAAAAACTGGCCCCAATTAATTTCTACACTAGAAATAAGCCTGCGCTAAGGTTATGCACTATGCAGCGTTTGGTGAATTCATTAATATATACAAACCTTGTGTTAATATTAACTACGCCCAGAGCCCAGTGTTTAAAAGTCCGATAGGCCAAATGCAATAAATAAATAAAATAAAATAAATTGTATTCAGAGTCTACCCACTCAGTTACATAACTGATTTTCAGTGGGGGACAGTAAATCAAAACGACCAAGCCAACCCTGTAGGCCTCCACGCAATCGACGAGTGAGCGATAACCGTTTACAAACTCCTAAGACAAGAAATGATGGACTTAAGTCCAAATCAGAAGTTAAAAAACTTCTGACTTTGGCGGGAATCGAACCCTGGACCTTCTGCATTGGAAGCAGATACGCTAACCACAAGACCAACGAGACACACATAAATAATACTAATAAAATAGGCCTGACATTTTCCCCCACGGCCTGTTAGATGATGCATCGAGTGATGGAGATTTTGAAGATGTTGGATTTGATGTATCCCATTAATTCCAAATTAAGGTTTAATACTTTCTTTATGGTTTGTTTTTTCCACCCTTTTAGATTTTGGATCATAAATAGGATTCATACAAGCCATGCAATTCACACGGAAAAAATTAACAACACATTTTTTTAAATTGGTGATTCTTTTTATTGTTGTATTTTTTGCACTCTTTAACACTGCATTACTCGTGTGGGGTATATATAACCCCATAATTGAATTAGCTGTATTTTGGAGTTGTGATGGGGTTTGGATGTAGGTTTCACATATTATTTCACTTTATTGGAATGTACATGAATACTGTTTTAAAATAGAATCACCAATCAAGAAATTTTTGTGGATGAAATTTGTATTTTATTGAAACTTTACACAATACACTTTGAAATTACATTGTAGGTCCTCATTGAAAAAAAAATCATAGCAGGATACATTTTTGAAATATTTCTTCATTTTAATTTGCTGACATATCTTGTGATATTATACTGGTAAAACTACATCATATATATGTGTGTTTTGTCTTAAGCTTTTGTGATCCATGGTTTAATCATAATGTTTTAACTATCTTTACAGTAAACATCACGCACAGTACGGTATTATAGAAAATTACTTTTATTCCCTAACGTTTCGGAAAACTAGGTTTCTATTTTTAAGGGAAGGGTAAAACAAAATTCAATAAAACAACAACAGCATTATAAAAAATAAACAAATAGAAATAAAAAATGAAATAAAGGGAATAAAAGTTATTTTCTGTAATACTGTGCGTGATATTTACCGTAAAGATAGTTTAAACATATATATATATGGAATTTCTGAGGTTTTCGTGGTTATTTGTATGTGTTACCATCTTTAAATAATTAAATTAACTTTTTTCGGTTTACCACGTAAGATATTCTTTATTTTGTCTGACGTTTCGATTGGATTTCGCCAATCATTGTCAAAGACTGTAAAGTAACTCAAATATAAATACAAAATACAAAAACACTTCAAGAGAGAACTAAAACAAAAACACAAGAATAACCTCAAACAAACATAATAAACAAGCAATTTTCAAAGAAATTAACTAACAAGAATATTATAACATGTGGAAAGAGATAAGAAAAACATGTCATTTTATTGATTATGCAAAGTAGTCTGCTGGACCAGAACTACCACGTGTTGTGCAAGAGCTGATCTTGGTTCATTCTTTTCTACTTAGAGTAAGTGTTCCTAATCCTGTTGACGTTGAGAGATTTTTCTCCCAGTCTGCACCACATACGTTTTTTCACATGATCCACAGGGAATTTCGTACACACCATGGCTTTCCAATGGTATGGCATCATTTGGTGATCTTAGAAATGAACTAACCTTCCTGTGTGGTAGGAATACAGTTTTCACCTCATGCCCAGACAAGATCAGTGAACACGTGGCAGATCAGGGACGTCATTAATTTTGAGGGTACAAGAGTAATTGCATCTACGGACCGTATTCATTCCAGGATTATAAGGGAAGCAATAGAAATTGAGAAGAGGCCTCATAGTTTAAACAAAAGGGATGATGGAAAACGCCTACCTCAGACATGGAAGTCCATCATAATCCTTTGCCATAAACCACGAACATTCATGCAGACTCCTCCAACTTTGCTACATGCTCTCGAAACCATGATACCTGTTGTAAGTCTACGACCAGTAACAAGAAGTCAGACTAACCCTACTGGTCAAAATACTTACAAGACCGTGTGTTACCTTCCACAAGTCAAGGCCCAATGACAAGAAGTCAAGCAAGGAATCATCCTACAGGTTCTGGTCCAGCAGACTACTTTGCATAATCCATAACATGACATGTTTTTCTAAACTCTTTCCACATGTTATAATATTCCTATTAGTTAACTTCTTTGAAAATTGCTTGTTTATTATGTTTGTTTGAGGTTATTCTTGTGTTTTTGTTTTAGTTCTCTCTTGAAGTGTTTTTGTATTTTGTATTTATATTTGAGTTACTTTACAGTCTTTGACAATGATTGGTGAAATCCAATCGAAACGTCAGAGAAAATAAAGGATATCTTACGTGGTAAGCCGAAAAAGGTAAATTTAATTATTTAAAGATGGTAACATATATATGTATATATATATATATATATATAGAATAACTTGAGAATACATAAAAGGAGAGAACGGTAAGGTTGAACACTACTGAGAAATATAAGATTTTGTAGCACTGGGGTAATATATACGATACCCTACGCAAGTAATGCAGGTTTAACAAGTCCTCCCAAAAAATGGATGAACTGACTCATCAAAGTACTCCAATGGGTTAACAAGAAGTGGCTGGCGCACTGAAGTTACTGAAATAAATGTGGGTAATGCCTTGAAGGACAATTACACAATTATTATTATTATTTAATTCAATTAGCCAAATACAGACATATAGGGCAAATTGATGATGGAAGGGAAAGGGCCCCATGACACAATGTGCCTTTCCACCATCACAACCAATAAGTGAAGGACACTACGTGTAACTAGGTATGTGCATGTGGTACATAACACAGCAGGTTACAAAATAACTTGAGCAATCATCAATAAGTTACAAGTCATTTTGTGACAATTCTCATAAACCAAATTTCATTTGGCTGATTGGTGGAAGTAGTTACCTGAAGCTGCACGTGCAGATAGCAGCAAACCAAACCAGAAGACGGCCTTCAGGTTCCTGTAACAACCAAACAAACAACATGATTGTGATACTTTCTTTAAATAGCATGAAACAATGATATTCCAGAAAGTGGGTAGATTATATGATTATGATAAGATGAAAAAATACAATGGCATTCATCTCAAGTCTGGATTCAAGCCTGGGAAGCAGGAACCATAGTTTAGCAGACATAAAGCCCTTGTCAGAAAGCCTTGCATACATGGGGGGAAAGAAATTTTAAATTTAAAAAAAAACTCTAGCTTGCAAGGATATTTTATTAAATGTATCTGAATAATGGTTGGACATTTCATAAACAACAAAACAATTTTTTGAGTATAAGTCCTTTTAGCTGTTTTAAAATTTGAACTAAGGTTTGCATATATATATATATATATATATATCAAACACCCTTTTCCAACATTCGTCGGGTCGGGGGTGACGAGTCACCAGTTTCTCGGGCTATCTTCAAGTGCTTGCTAGCCAGGCTCAGCACCCCTCATCTTCTTCCTCGTTTTCTTCCATAACCGGCATTTCTAATAATTCTCTCCACTTCTTCCTGTCCTCCCAGAGTCTTTCTTCATTAACCCTATCCCATGTTTTCCCTCTTTCTTCGACGCTTCGCGTTATTTGGTCCCGCCATCTATCTCTTGGTCGGCCAACTCTTCGTACTCCCCCACATGTACGTTCAAATTCTCGTCTTGGGATTCTGTCTTGCTTCATTCTTCTTACATGTCCATACCACCTGAGTCTTTCTCTTCCTATTTTATCTCGTAGACTTTCCACTCCTAATTTGTTTCTTGTTGTTATGCTTCGTACCTTGTCTAGTTTTGTTATGCCCACCGCACTTCTTAGGAATTTCATCTCTGCTGCTTGCAGTCTGCTCTCTTCCTTTCCTCCTATTGTCCATGTCACTGATGCATATGACAAAATTGGGAGAAAGTACATTTTGTATAATATCATTTTACATCTGTTTGATATTTCCTCTTTCCATTGTAGTTTTCGTACGCTTTGGTAAAATTTGTGTGCTAGTATGATTCTTCTTGATATTTCTGCTGTTATTTTGGCATCCTTTGTCAGAATACTTCCCAGGTATTTGAATTCTTCTGCAATTTACAGCTCTTCTCCACGTAGTGTTACTTTTTTCTGGTTCGGTTTAATTTTCTTGGTTACTATTAACATCTCACTCTTTTCAATACTTATTTTCATGTTAAATTCCTGTGTTTCCTCATTCCACTAATCTATACTTTCCTGGACTTCTTCAATGGAATCTCCCCATCTCACTATATCGTCGGCAAATATCATCGTCTTGACATTTTGCTTTCGGTTGGTTCTACTTTTCTTAGTATGGCATCCATTACAATGGCGAACAGTGTAGGAGACATCACACTGCCTTGTCGTAGACCACTGTTTATTTCGAACCAGGTCGTTCTACCCAGTGGAAATTTGTAATGTATTGTAAGAAATTGTAAATAAGCATTAAATAGAAGATGGTTTGGCTTTATTGCTTAACTTCTCATATGATTGCACTTAAGCTATTCGAGACGATGAGTGGTGATAGATGAGGGCGAAGGACGATTACAAAAAACATGTCTTATGCGGGATTCGAACCCACGTCCTTGTAGAGCCATACGCATCAGACCATGCGCCCTAATCGTATGAGCCACCGCAGAAATATGGTCATTTAGAGTCGGCAGAAGTATCTATTATCATAATAATAATAATAAAAGTAATAATAATAATAATAATAATAATAATAATAATAATAATAATAATAATAATAATAATAATAATAATAATAATAATAATAAAAACAATAATTATTTAATAAAAAACAAGGATATTTACAAATTTGTTTCAGTTCAGTTCAACATAATTTTTATTCGCATGTACAAGGTATCTAGGTGCCCGTTAGGGCGCCGCAGCCAAGCCGCGGTGCGCTACACACTCAAGCACCTTAACACCAAGCAGAGTTGGGGTGATTTCGAGGTGTTACCCAGCCGACATGTAACGTGATGTGAACTTGAAAACTATCACAATCGAGGGGATTTAGGTACCTGACAACACATGCCAAATTTTATTGGGGTACGATTATTCCTTCTTGGTGAAAAAATGGCTTGAAACCATGCTCAAAATCACTTTAAGGATGTTAGCTACTGCTACTACTGCTACTACTGCTACTGCTAACATCTAATACGTCGGCCCGCGATTCTGACCAGAAGGGTGGGACTACAATGTTCATATTTTACATGGACATTAAGGTTATAGAAATATAGTCTCTTTTGAAAAAAAAAGTTGAAAAAGTTTGTTGGAAGGCTTCCAAATAAAGGTTTTAAAATAAGCCTTGTACACTTGGCATACAATCAACAAGTAACCATAGTTACTTGACACTTGTTGACGGTATAAGCAGAGTTAGGCGGGAAAGTGCGATACGTAAACAAATAGCGGACATTTAAAATTTTTCTTCTTTGTGTGGAACGAGAAAAGGTGTCATTATACTCTCATAAAACAAATCAGAAACCGTCCCTGGCCTAGGCCCAGATGTGGAAAATTATTTATAATGCAAAAGTGTAGGTCTAAAGTTTCCATTTGGCTATAGGACTAGTAAAATTCATACTTACATTACATGTTTGACAAGCCTAGCCAACCCTATGCCAGCACAACATTGTTCTGATATGAACTTGCTCAACTGTTTGTTTACATAATTGCAACAATCAAATCATTTCATACAACTTGTCTTTCGATTGGCCCGCGTTTATGAAGGCACTGCCATCTAGAATAAATATAGAACTTTTTCGAGCTCTTTGCTATACGCAAATCTTTTTAAAGTGTTTGGATTTCGTGATACTCTTTCAACCATATACATCCTATATAATTGGCTAGACCAGCAGTCGGTGGTCCACTTCCGGTACAATTAGAAGCCATCTTAAAATGACAGTTTACATGTTAATCAAATGGGAGCGATTTGTGGCCAAATAGTTCTCAAGATTGCCGCCAGGTTGACAGGTAAGCATACTAGCCTTTAACACCAAATGATTACTAAATTTCCTTATGCAATCACTTCGTATTGTTTCTTTTGTTTAATACCATGCTGCACAAGCTAAAACCATATCAAACAATCCAGTAAAATACTTTATTGCATTAAAAAAGCATAAATTAAAACACCAAATCGCCATCTTGAAATGGGCCGGTTGAGTCTTCAATTTGCTACGCTCGCGCCTGTGCGGAGGTATAGGAGACTGCTAATCTAGCCTACTATAGGGGTTTAATATCAATGCTTTCAACTCACAACCCATGACGTTTTCCACGATACCGTTCAAGAATACCAATTCCTTCGAAAACGAAAACGACTTCGTTTTCAAATTGCGTTTTCAACTCATCTCCCACGAACTCAAGAATTGGGGTCCAGTCCTTATACCGTCGTTATACCATGGTTATACCACCTATACCCAGGATGTACATGAATCCGGGTCTAGATATTTTACATCCTATATTGTTACTGCTAATACCATAGAATTTAAATCAACTTTGATAAAAATATTATATTTTAGCAAATAATTTTGTAATGGAACTTGAAAAAGTAATGAGATCACACACATAACAAAAACTTGTAGAAATACAGCCAAACCTTACACACTCAAAAGGAATG
Organism: Sweltsa coloradensis; assembly: GCA_024449915.1. Taxonomy (NCBI): domain Eukaryota; kingdom Metazoa; phylum Arthropoda; class Insecta; order Plecoptera; family Chloroperlidae; genus Sweltsa; species Sweltsa coloradensis. The sequence continues at coordinate 493,111 of JAMZAV010000210.1, read as the reverse complement.
AGATCTAAAAAAAGGGCCAAGCTCATCTACCCTTCCACATAAACGTACAGTGTCCCATAACAGCATCCTCGAAAAGCTTGGCAAAATAGAATTTGCATGTTATTACGTTTAAATTAATTAGAAAAAAGAACTTGGATAAACTATTACGTTAAATTAAAAATCGCAAATTCTATTTTGCCAAGCTTTTCGAGGATGCTGTTATGGGACACTGTACGTTTATGTGGAAGGGTAGATGAGCTTGGCCCTTTTTTTAGATCTCATTCCTTTTGAGTGTGTAAGGTTTGGCTGTATTTCTACAAGTTTTTGTTATGTGTGTTACTATGTACCCATCCTTACATATGCTTCAGTGACCTGGACACTAGGAGCCGTAGATGCAAGTAGGATTCAAGCAGCTGAAATGAAGTTCGTAAGAAGCATAGCCGGAATATCGAAGTTAGACAAAATTAGAAGCCAAGAAATCAGGACAAAAGTTGGAGTTGATGAGCTATTATTCAAAATTGGACGAGAAAGGTTGAGATGGTATGGACATGTCAGAAGAATGGGAGAAGAAAGAATGCCAAGGACAGAATTTGAAAGTGGGGACAAAGTTAAAAGACGAGTCGGTAGACCAAGAGAGAAGTGGAAAGATCAGATAAGAAATGATATACAGGAAAGAGGTGAGAAGTGGGAAGAAGTCGAAGCAAGGAAACTGTGGGAAGACAGAAGTGGATGGCGTGAGCTGGTGGGAAGAAGTGCGAGTGAACCTGAAGAGGACATGACAGGCCTGGCAAGCCGGTGTTAACAACTCATAAAAGGCCCTAGAAAATTGGTGGCTATAGCCACCCCCTGACCTAACTTAAGTTGGAAACAGGAGTCAGAAATATATATATATATATATATGTTTATATGTACGATCGGCATCAGAAGTAAATAAAGGGTAATCTTTTACCGACATTACCGACACTCACTCGGCAAATCTTGGATTAGGGACCTAATCAGCCCCAGCGAATGGGCAAGGTGTAGAGGGCTTGCCCTATTTATGTCACCAGAAAAACTGGCCCTATTTGATTTCCACACTAGAAATAAGCTTGCACTAAGGTTATGCAGGGTTTGGTGAATCTATTAATTATATATACAAACCTTGTTCTAGTATTAACTACGCCCTGGGCCCAGTATATAAAAGTCTAATAGGCCAAATACGACGTTAAATAGGTCCGCCATGTTTTCTCGCGGCCAGTTAGATGACGTCAGCGAGTGATAGCGCTGTGAATATAGCGACGCCAGAACGAACCGAATATTCACGAGCGAGGTTGATAACGGTAGGTATCTTCCAGACCCCTTGATTTAAATATGAACGAGGGCGTACAAGTTTCACATTTACAACATGTTATTATATAGAAATAGAAAAACAGCAAAGTTTACAATTAAACTTGAGTGTGGGCAATTACCAACAGTGATGCACAATGTAAAAAGATGACTGAAGACAATTACAGTGTCGATTAACGTTTAGAGTTCTACATAAATGTGTGCACGCCATAGATACTATTGATCCAACATAAGCAAAAAATCAGATCTACTATTTAATCTAACTTAAAACTATATTAGGCCATACAGTATGATGTATGGGGGGGCCTAGCAGGTGATGAACCTGTTAGACCCTACTCGTCTTTTCCTTCAACCTCTTCATCTGCAGCCAAGAGCTAATATAGCACGTGTACCTGTGCTATAGCCAAGAGCTTGCAATTTGTAGTCTTGTTTCCTTTCGTTTTCGAATCCCAGTCACAATTAGTAGGGCAGCCTCTCTCGTTGCAACGGGTCTTGGTTCAAATCCAGGGTAAGACATGGTTCTTTTGTCGCCCAAGCACCAGAGTCTAGGAGGAAGCCCTCTCACTGGTTGTGCTGTGTTGTGACTTTCCACCCTTCATATCTCTAACCTTTTCTCTTTGTATGAATGAAGAGGCACCCTTGCCCAGCAACAGCAGGAGGGGCAGCTTTTCTCTTGTTGCCAAGGGTCCTGGTTCGAATCCAGGGTAAGTCATGGATTTCTTGTCTCCCGAGCACCAGAGTTGGGAGGGAAGCCCCCTTACTGTCTGTGCTGACTGTGTGCCCCAGTATGAATGGTGTGTGAAGTAACCTTGCTGATGATGACAACATGCTTGCAGAATTTACTTCTTGCGTGGCCCTACCACAGGTTTTGGTTGTGTGTTGTTAGTTTTGGTTGCATGTAGTTAGCTGATTTTTAGTGGCCACCATCCGCCTGAAGAGTCCCAGAAGGACGAAACGCGTCGTGGATTAAGGTAACAACTTTAAAATTAGCTGCAGTTGTCATCAGCAGGTGAAAAGTTTGTTGCCCCCAGCCCTTCAGGCTGGACTTTATGTTCTCTATGCTTTCCCAACCGGTCAACCCTTCTCCAATCTAAACTACAGTATGATCTAATGCTATTTAAAGAATTTGACCAGTACCGATTGGCAAAAAATAGAACAATTGAAGTTAGTGTAGGCATAAGTGTAATGTATTTCCACTTCTGGGTTAGGGAGTATGAACGTATATGCCTAGGAAGGTAGTTACACTTCTAGGTACTACGTATTCCCAAGATCATCATTAGTCTGTATCATTACCTATAAGCCAGGTTATGAAGTGCTTATTCTAGTTATAGTTTTAATCTGTGTAGGTAGACAATTGAAAATCTTCGGACCCAAAAAGGTAGCTTGTCTTTGACAAAGCTGGGTACATTTCCGGGGGTTTTGAAGGTTTAAATTTGTTTGCTGTCTAGTTAGTGGTGGAGTTTGTTCTCAATTGGTGTCATATGAGTGTGTAAGAGTTGGATATAGCTGGGGATTTTTAAATATATGTAGGTAGTAAGAGAGTTTTTGAATGTAGTTGGCTTATATTTAGAACATTTACCCTATTGAATAGCTCTTCAGTGGGGTACCTCCTTGGTTTCTTTAGAATTATCTTAAGTAACTAGCTTTTGGGAAATGACAAATTTATTTAAGTAAGCATTTAATATTCTACCCCATGCTATTATACCATACTGAGAGCCATGTATACCATTCTCAGTGTGCATAGTGAGGATATGCCTGAGATAATATAAGATGTAAATTAAATACAGCATTTTCTTATGCACCTTTGTTGCATGAACATCCCATTTTAGATAGCGGTGTATTATAATTCCCTAATATTTTGTATGACCCACTGACCCACCCTAGAGAGAGTATAACAATCACAGTTAAAAGTGCATGGGCTGGTAAGATTATGTAGTTTTATTATTTTTGTAAGTTGGGGTCTTCAGGTTGGGTTGATTCATTTCCTAACAAACTGAGTGGCAAATCTAAGTGCGACCAGCGATAAATTTTTAACTAACTCGCTAAACATCCCCCCAAAATTTTAGGACCAGTCACCAAACCAATTTCAACACAAAACACATTTTTGAAAATCGTATAAAAAACAAAGTGTGTACCGGTTTTGAAACAAAGCCTAAGCCAACAGGTAAGAAAGTAAAGTAGCTCTTTGGCAAATTAATTATTTTATTTTGGAAGGGAGGGGGGGGGGGGGGGGGGAGGTAATTAAAAATTTTTAGGGGCCCGGACTTAGCATTACCCAAAAGTTTATTTGGAAAAAACTCATAAATATCATTGGTCTACAAGAGGAGATATAACGAACGATACCAGTGAACATTATATATAAAATCCACTTCCACAGACTCTTAAGCAGTCAATCAGTAATGTCAAGCAACCGAGCAAATTTCCATGAGAATAGACCATTTAATAGAGTCCGGGAGATGGTTATGAAGAAATGTATGTTAGTATAGTCTGAATTTCTGAATGTTAAATGAATGCTGAATGCTAACTTCTGAATGTTAGTATAGTTTTGTATGTTATGATTTAAGTTGTGTTTTTTTAAGTGTGTCATGATCATGAACATTTGCATTTACATGAGTAGGTATGTAGGGCCTATGCATTTTTTGTTACTAATATTGATTTGAGAATGTGTAAACATGGAATTGTGAGGAATTTGTGGTGTATAAAGAAAGGTTTACAGTGTTCTGTGGTGAGAGCTCTGATTATTTTTTTTGTATAATAAATACTTTGTTAAAGTGGGTCGATATACCATATAATTTAAATTTAATGTAACATATAATGTAGGATACAAAGTGAATTTAATGAAGAAGTGACAAGATAATTATTAACCTGTCAAGGAACAGTGGTGGCGCTACGGGGGGACTTGGGGGCAGTTGCGACCCCCCCACCAAATGTCTTACCCCCATGCCTGCCCTCCCCTGTTGAGTGTCTACTATCAAATGCCCGCCGCACGAGTATAGTGGTCCCAACGAAAGAATGCAGGTGGCTCGAAATTGTTTTCCCCACATAACAACTTTGTCAATTCTATTCAAGCTAGCTGACCGTAGATCTTGCACACGGAGGAACTCTGTGATCTAGCACAGATAATTTTTGCTTGCGTTGTTAAAATATATTTCTCTTTCATACACAAAGGCGACATTCCATTTACCGCGCATTCATTCTAATCCCACCACTACCAAGCATCTGCATTCTTTCGTTGGAGCAAGTAAATAATATTGTTAAACTGTCATGTCACGAATATATTTTTGGCACGGTTTCAAGGAGTACGTAGGCCTACATACATATACAGGTTCGTGGGAAAGCCTTCTCTACGAGCATAGTACAGCATTATCATGTGTTCAATTTTATATTTTCTTCCCGTTTCAAATTTGAAGAAGTAATTCAAGTTGCAATGAATGTAAGCAGAAAAAAGTTTAATCACTACATTTTCTTTTGGGTCTACCTATAATTACAATAAAGCTCGAGCTTTGATAAAGTATTCTGTTTTAGCTAGGAAAACGCCAAAGTCACTGTTAGACGCGTGAGCGAGCCATGTGTCGAGTATACCCGGTAACATTCCTTTCCTCCCCCAATACCTTAGGCTGGATCGGGCCAGCAACCAGGGGTCTTTCCTCCCTAGCACATTAGGCTAGGGATGCAAATGTTCCCGAGTACCTACTCAACACAGGGCTAGCTCACTCGTCTTACAATGACTTCGGCGCTTTCCCAGTCTAGTTGACTAACGCGTCTTTATACCCGGAATGAGGGAGACAAGGGTTCAAATCCCGGTCGAGCTCGAGATTTCTGGATTGTATTAAAAACATTATTGAACATGTTTTAAAATACTATAAAAGTAAAGATTGCACGGTTTACTCAATCTCCCATCGGAGTTTTGGGGAACCTTGAGCGATTTGTTATACCTTGGTCACTGCATGTATTTACCACAAGACATTCAATACATGATTTGATAAAAATAAAATTGTTCATGAACAAAAGACATTGTTGTCAAATTAAATGTGGCATTGTCAGCTTATTTTCAATTTATAATTTCTTGTGTGTTAACTGCACCCTGAGGAATGTTCCCAGGTGGTACGGGACGAAATAAAACTATCCCTATGTAGTCCGTGGAACAAGCTGCTAAAACTATAGAAACATTTCAAATCTGGAAACCAGCACCAAAATTTAGGAGCAGGTAAAAGACATATTTTAGAATGTTATTTTCACGGGGTACACGCATGGTAGCAAATAAGTCACCTGTCATGGCGTCCACAAGATGGCCGCCAAAATAATTCTTAAAATTGCTGTAACTCAAGAAGTAATCATCAGATTTGGATACACCAGGTATTGTTTTATTCGGTTTTTAATGCTCTACAAAAAATGTAATTAGAAATTTTACCGTAAATACAATAGTTTTTATTATATTTATATATCATTATAATGTATTGCAATTATAGCACTTTTTGGTACCTATATGCCTATATAATTATTTATACGTAGAATTCGCTAGATTGTCATAAAATTTTCAGACTATACTTAAATAACGCCAATAAATCCAAAATTTTACGTCCCACAACGAAATTCTTGTAACTTTTTGATTAATTAATTAATGAAATTAAACATTAATTAAATCCCAATCAAAAGTTTCTTATTCACGTACCAAAGTCACGTAGTGTATCACACAAGAACAATATGACCACAATGAACCAAAAAATATTGGTTCCAAAAATTAATCCCAATCACTTTCCTATTAATTAAATTACTTAATTTAATTAAAAATTATGACAAGAATCTCAATTAATTTTTTTAAATTAACACAATGTGGTCGACCTTGATATCATTTTAAAGCGTGTCTTGAAACGAATAAATGTAATGAAAAAATTAATAAATTAAATTAATAAATCACCGAATTAATTACATTTTAGTTGAATTATCTCACTTTTGACATATGTCTTGTTATGTTTACCTAAAACTCGATCAATCGTCATAAAATTATACCACTTTACTAACATAATGCCAATGATTCCAAAATGACATGTCACGAAACAAAATTCCTATATTATACACCAGAACTTGTTAACCGGAAAATATTAAAACAAAACCACTCAACTGAACAATACACGGTTAAAAATTATTCAACACAAACGCGAGGTTACATCTGAGGAAGGCCACGGATGTGGCAGAAATATAACGCAACGGGTGAGTTTGTGTTGAATAATTTTTAACCCTGTATTGTTCAGTTGAGTGGTTTTGTTTTAAAATTCCTATAACTTACCGATTAATTAAGTAATTCATTGAAGAAATTCTTTAATCTCAATAATTGTTGTTTACAACCACGTAGCACATACAAAATGCCAACAGGAGGATCAAATATAAACAATGCAAGTATAATTTTGAAAATAAATAGTCCCAAAATTAAGTTCATGCTACTTTCTCGTTAATTGAAACTACCACAAATTTATTTTCCCGTAAAAGAAGCTTGCAAATGGCTCTTAGTTTGGCTGTGTTAATTTTACACAACAAATGGTGATTAAATCAATTAATTTAATTAATATATTAATTCAATTAACGGGAAAGTAGCTTGAACTTAATTTTGGGACTATTTATTTTTAAAATTATACTTGCATTGTTTATATTTGATCCTCCTGTTGGCATTTTGTATGTGCTACGTGGTTGTCAACAACAATTATTGAGATTAAAGAATTTCTTCAATTAATTATTTAATTAATCAGTAAGTTATAGGAATTTTGTTTCGTGACATGACATTTTGGATTCATTGGCATTATGTTAGTAAAGTGGTATAATTTTATGACGATCAATCGAGTTTTAGGTAAACATAACAAGACATATGTCAAAAGTGAGATAATTCAACTAAAATGTAATTAATTCGGTAATTAATTAATTTAATTTATAAATTTTTTCATAACATTTATTATACCAAGGTCGACCACATTGTGTTAATTTAAAAAAATTAATTGAGATTATTGTCATTATTTTTAAAAAGTGATTGGAATTAATTTTTGGAAATATTTTTTTGGTTCATTGTGGTCATATTGTTCTTGTGTGAAACACTACGTGACTTTGGTACGTGAATAAGAAACTTTTAATTGGGATTTAATTAATGCTTAATTTCATTAATTAACTAGGAAAACGCTAAAGTCCCGCCGCGTTGATGGATGAGCGTTTTATAGTTTTTAGTTTGCGTGGGATATCTCTACTTTTGCAAGTGCTTTTGTTTTGTTGCCTACGCATTGTAGGTGATTGTTGTAAGGTTTCTATTGTTTCTTGTCAATTGGTATTATTTACCGTAAAAAACATATATTAAAAGCTTTATTTCTATGGATTCTGGCTAACTTTTTCAACTTTTTCTTTCAAAAGGTACTACATCACCATAACCTTAATGTCCATGTATAATATGAACGTTGTAGCCCCACCCGTTTGGTCAGAATTGGCCCAAATGGCACGAAAATATCGCACAAAAAATCAAAAAACTTATATTAAAAGCTTTATTTCTATAGATTCTGGCAAACTTTTTCAACTTTTTCTTTCAAAAGGTACTACATCACCAAAACCTTAATGTCCATGTATAATGTGAACGTTGTAGCCCCACCCGTTTGGTCAGAATCGGCCCAAATGTCACGAAAATATCGCACTAAAAATCGAAAAAAATCGTAAAAGTACGATATTCATGAGAAATATTTCTTCGATTGTACCCAAAAACGTAGCAAGTCTAAGTTCAGAGATTTCGAAGGTCCTGTCAAATTTTCATCAAGATCGCATATGCCGTTTGCCCGGTAGAGAGCGAACAAACAGACAAAAATACAAACAAAAAAACAAAAAAAAACACCCGAGCTAAATTTTTTGGGGGGTCAGTGAAATTGAAGTCTTCGCTTCACTCGCTTCGCTCGCTACGCTCATCCAATTAATCAAAAAGTTACAAGAATTTCGTTTCGGGACTTTTGGATTTATTGGGGATTTTTTAGTAAAGTCTGAAAATTTTATGACAATCTAGTGAATTCTACGTATAAATAATTATATATATATACCAAAAAGTGCTATAATTGCAATACATTGTAATAAAATATAAATATAATTAAAACTATTGTATTTACGGTAAAATTTCTAATTACATTTTTTGTAGAGCATTAAAAACCGAATAAAACAATACCTGGTGTATCCAAATCCGATGATTACTTCTTGAGTTACAGCAATTTTAAGAATTATTTTGGTGGCCATCTTGTGGACGCCATGACAGGTGACTTATTTGCTACCATGCGTGTCCCCCGTAAAAATAACATTCTAAAATATGTCTTTTACCTGCTCCTAAATTTTGGTGCTGGTTTCCGGATTTGAAATGTTTTTACGCTTGTTCCACGGACTAATGTAGGGACATGTAAATTATGTAGACATGTAGGGACATAGGGATAGTGTTATTTCGTCTTGCCCCCCTTCTGAAAATACCCTGCCGGCGCCCATGTCAAGGAATGTAAATATATAAAACTAAATGGTTTTAAATGGGTTTATATATGTGTTTTTCGTAAATATTAATTTAATTTAGTCCTACTGCAATTCTGCTGCCAACCAGGAAATATGCAAACATTTGGGAACTCCTGCCTTTACCTAGTTGGTTGTCAGTGTTGTAAAGTAACTGAGTAAAAGTAATTGAGTTATAGTAATTAGTTACTTTTTGAGTAATTGAATTACTATTTCAATTACTTTTATTTTAAGGTAACTGTAACTGTAACTGAATTACTTTTAAAAGTAATTATACTCAGTTTTCAGTTACTTTTTAACAGTTACTTTTGCCAACCGTTCTTGTTTACAGTTCAGTAATATAAAAATAAAAATAATATCACAACGTCTGAAACTAAAAAATATTTTTAATTTTTTTTTTGTCCCTCTAGTATGGAACGAGATTTTTCTGCTAACTCAACTTGCATTCCTATTGCTGAATTTGTCTTGGTCAACATGACAACAATAAATCAAAGCAACTGCTAGTTGCAACGAAAAATTGCAATAGATAGACAATTCCTTTAAATTCTACTAGGCCACTTCGCGAACGCTTTTTCCAGTCGCGTTATGGATGAGCTTTTTTAATATTTCTGTCCAATGATTACGTTTTTGAGTGGGATCTCATTACTTTGTGTATAGTTACTTGATATTACTTGTTAAAATATACACGTGTAAAAGGCTTATATTAAAACCTTTATTTCTATGAATTTTGACCAACATTTTCAACTTTTTCTTTCAAAAGGCACTACATCACCATAATCTTAATGTCAATGTAAAATATGAACGTTGTAGCCCTACCCGTTCGGTCAGAAATCGTCCCAAATGTCACGAAAATATTGTATTATGAACCGGGAAAAAAAATCGTTAAAGTACGATTTCTATGAAAAATATTTCTTTAAATGTCTCTTAAAATCATAAAATATATCATTTCAGTGATTTTAAACGTTCCCATAAAGTTTCATTACGATCGAAGTAGCCGTTTGCCAAATATAAAAATAAAACTTAAAAGTACTATAATCATAAGAAATATTTGATCAATTGTACTCAAAATCGTGGAAAGTCTAAGTTCAGAGATTTTGAAGGTCCTCTCAAATTTGTATCAATATCGCATATGCCGTTTTTTGGGGGGATCAGTGAAATTGAAGTCTTCACTTTGCTCATCCAATTAAATAAGTGTCTGCAGAATCAAAGATAGTGAAATAAAAACCCTTTAGAAGATTAAACAGTAGATTGTTTTGAATTTAGTTTCATTCCTTCAGGAGTAAATATTTGTTGCACTTTTTTATGTTGGCATTTTGGCAAAAAACCAAGCTGACAGCTGACACTACACAGTGCTTCTTAGTTTTTCCTATTATTCTTACAGCTTTTTTTTTGCATGACAAAGATCCGATGAAAATGGTTTTAAATGTATTACCCCACACTGTTAATCCATAGCTCAAATGTGACTCAATCAGGGCATAGTATAGGCCTACTATCAACAGCAAATTCCTATCTGAATGTTTTCATTTTACGTAGTATACATATATAATATTAGAGCGTATTTAATTTGCTACATAATCAGAATGGATGTCCCACGATAAGCAGTTGTCAATGTAGAGTCCTCAGTACTAGGCCTAATAATAATAATAATAATAATAATAATATAATAATAATAATAATAATAATAATAATAATAATAATAATATAATAATTAATGTAATGTCTTCACCACATAACCTGATACAAATATTTTCCTCTTCCATATTTTTCTAATTATCATTATCAGATTAGTTGGTTTCACCCATTATGCTACATCGTTAAAACTAATAAAAAGTAAAAACGATATTTTCTAATGTTGCAATTTATTTTCATGAGCAAGGGTTGGTGGTTGCATCATCTGTACTATTATTATTATAATTACAATTATTAATAATATAACTAAAAAATATTAATTGTTTGGTTCCATAATGAGTAGTTGTAATGAAGGATAAAAACAGTTTGAGTAATAATTTTTTGTAAAAAAAATCTGTTCGTCACGCTGTCAGTAATGCATTTTTAGAAAGTAACTTAAAAAATAACTCAGTTACTTCATAAACTAACTGTAACTGTAACTGAATTACTTTACAAAAAAGTAACTGTAACTGTAACTGAATTACTTTACAAAAGTAACTTTTACAACACTGTTGGTTGTACGGTGAACTTTTACAACACTGTTGGTTGTACGGTGCCCCGTCCAATGTAGGAAATCTTGTGTTCACAAGTAGGGTACCCTAGTATTATTATTATTTCAACCGGTATGTTGATTTGATCGATTCCGAATCGGTGGAACGCTGTCCCATACCGAGTTGGCAAAGAAATACACAACAAACAAACAAATAAATAAATAAATAAATAAATACATAAATGAATAAATAAATAAATAAATAATTAAATAAATAAATAAATAAATAAATAAAGATAGAGAGTGCACTCTCTCAGTCACAGTGAGGACTGATTGTCTAAGCCACAATTAGTTATAGTTAGGGGTTTAAGGGGGAAGGGCACAGAACACTTAATGTTATAAGTGCCCGATGGTTATAAGTTTTGTGCCAAAAGAGAGGAGCGTAAGGGGAGACGCGGGGGAACAAGGGGAGGGCAGGACGGTGCTGGTTAGAACCAGACACAGGCAATGGGAGGGCAAGGGGCAGGCAGGTGGCCAGGGGCAAGGGCTTAGGGCTTGGCTGGGGTCGGGGCATGGAGAGGGGCCTGTGGCCTGTGAAGAAATCAGACCGGGGCAGGCAAGGAGTGGGGGGAAAGGGCAATGGGTGCGCTGGGTCTGGGGGTTCCCCCACGTCGTCGTCGTCTTTGTCATCGTCCGTATGTCATTGTTGTGTCGTCGTCGTCGTCGTCGTCGTCGTTGGGGTGGTAGTAAATTGGAATGGTAAAGTTCCCCGACGACGCCCTCATGTTTTCGCCTTGTACGACGAGCATAAGAGGGGTAAGCTCTGGGCCTATTCTATTCCCCGGGTCCAGACGTCGTAAAGGACCCACCCGGACCCAGACGGGGTCTCCTAAACGGGTCAAACCGATAAAGGCAACTAACGCGATACATGCAAGACTAATTCGGGAGGTCGCCGGTCCGATGCCAGCCACCGGCAATTCTTACTAAGTGTAATATATTAACACGATAAATAACTCTTGTACATTCCCTCCCACCTGTTCTCACTCTCCCACCCTTCATCAAAGTTCTTATGGAAAGACTTCCTTCGATTGAATGTAGTGTCAAATAACTTAATTATTAACTCCTATGAAGAAAAAAGTTACGTCGCTTAGATTCGACTTAGGTACTTACATTTTAAACTCCAAGTATCCTATAACATTTCAGTTGTAATCGATGATGTAAAGAAGCACGAAACGCGTGGTATTATCGCACGGCACAGCAGCTATCTGGCTGGACCCGTTGAAATCTTAAGTCTGGCAAATAGCTAACACTCCCAGAGAGATTAACAATGTTTGATGCACAGTGAAACTCTAAGACGAGCTAACTATATTGCAAGGTCGGGAATCAATGTTATCTATGCGCGTTTCAAAACGGAAATTCCCGATGATATACGACCACAGTCAGGATGCAAAGTTTCCTGTTTTAAATATAAAATTAGTCATTGCTAATGGTGTAGGACGTGCTTGTCTATACCGGTACACGCGGTCATTACGTAGGGTAGGTGTTCACGAAGCAACAAGGATGTTTAATAAACAACAATCAGAGAACAATACATTGTTGCGGCTCGAGGGACGATGCACAGGTCTGAGGCAAAGTTTCCTGTTTAAAATATATATTTTACAATGGTCGGGTTTATGCACAGTGGTGTGGTTGGTGCTATGTGGAATACGTGATAACCAAGGGCTGACTACACAAAGGTATTTGGCATTTCTGTGCGTGTTAGAGCAGACTTGAAAACTGTCTTAAAGGGGTATAAAATATATTTCATTCAGGCTAAATAGTAATGAATTTAGCAATTAACAGAAAAATTATGAGGTCCACCAAGACCCGATTTTTTTGACAAACTTCGTATTTTTCAAGCTAGTTTGGCTAAGCTAATTTGGATTTTGGGTTTTGGTGAACACACAGCCTTAACTTGATTATAACCTTATGCTTCACATCAACAACGCACTTCATTTTAATTAAATAAGTAAAATCGAATCACGAAATGCAAATACTCGCTCGCTGTGTTTTCCTTTTGCTACTCAATCTTACTTCTGCGTGCAAGTTTAGCAAAATGTGTTTAAGAAGATAGCATACATATACCGAAAAGTGGACAGACATTAATTAGTTATGGTTTGAATGTGAGTAAGTGTAATTAATGTTATTTATAAACTATGTTGGGTGGTAAAACACTACATGTTATTACTTAATACAAAAACTTGTAGTGTTGTTAGGTAGTAGTTTAGATTGGGGACATGATGAAGAACATATAGGGCCTATGTAAAGAATAAATTCGCTAAATTGTGTAATGAGCATATAAATACATCTCTTATAATAACAATGCGGGAATGAGAACTTGTGCGATGACCCTGGACACAAGTGCATGGAACAGCAGCAAACAGTCAGGGGATGCGCCGGAAGTGCAATTCGGTAGAGGGGGCAATTGAAATTTCTATAACTGCCTATGAAACAATTGGGGGGTCTGGGGCGCATAGCTCTAGAATTGTTTTCATTTTTAACATTGTAATTAGTGGCAATTTACTGGATTTTTGAGTGCTTCCGTCGATACAATAGTGCAAGTTTACAAAATCGTGATACTTCAAATTTCAACTAAGCTCTTGTTTGTTATTGAGGGGCGAGGGAAAAACTAAAGTCTTTCCCCCGTTAATTTCGCAAGGGGTAAGTGCTCTGCCCCCTCCTCCCCCCGCCCCGGTACCGGCGCCACTGAGGAGAGTAACAGGAGGTGGATAAGGTGGAGAGTAACTGATTCCAAGGGAAGGAGGACAAGAACTCATGACAGTGTTAATAAAATGATAGAAGGTTTAGAATGGGATTCTCTGAAAATACGAACAAAAAGAAACATATACTTGTAGGTAGCTTCTGTTTCGTGCTACGAAAGGAATACAGGGATGGAATGAGATTAGTGGAAGTAAATTAGGGAAGAAAAATGGAGGAAAGACTATATTAGTGGAAGTAAAAATGTAATAAGAAAAATAATGATGTTGGGAAGTGGTATTTTCTAAATAGAGCACTTGTGGAACGGAATGAATTGCCAGCTGCAGCTGTTGAGGAATCCATAGTAAAAAGATTCAGAAGGTGTTTGGACGATATTGATTTGGTAAAGAATTAAAATGACGGATGCGCTGAGCGTGGCCCAACTCAAATGCGCGCACTCAGGTGTTGATGATTTCTGCTGAACAGTTAGTAATATCATTGAGTATCATCACCAAATTTTGCATCAATGTTGATAAAGCACTTTTCTATTGATATCCACCACAATTGGTTGGAAATTTATAAGCCATAAAGATCCATTGCGAGACATAGCCTAAGTCCAAAACATCGAAACATAAGAAATCCAAAACATGGATTTCGCATTTCAGGAAATTCCCATCAAACCGTTTATCTTACGATTTACCAAATTAACCTGCGCATTCAAATTGATTTCAACGTTGATATGCAGTATGTAAATTTGCGTTAAAAAATTGTAAACTTGGAAAAATTACCGAAGTTTACCAAAATTGAATAAATTACAGAGATTTCATGATTTTTTTATTCAAAATTAATTAATTAATTTAGGAATTCGCGTACTGGATCTCATAGATTGATTCTTTATTAAAGTTCGTGTGAAAAACCTGAAAGCTGAGCTCTTAAACTCGTCTCCGCGCCAGTTTTGATACTACACACTGTTTTATTGGTTACTTGCCAGTTGCCACCATACTCATAACATATTTGCGAGATAAAATAAAAATAAAATTAATCAATCTGACTAGGTAGGCCTAGCCTACACCTTATCTCATTCTCACCCTAGGGCTAAGTAAGACTTTTAATATTAGAGAAAGACAAATTTGAAACGAAATCTTGCCAAACTCAAGTTCGTAATTTTCAGTAAGCCCAAATATGTCAAGTGAACTTCAACGTATCAAGGACTCGTGACAGCTGCTGTTGTTACACAATGCTCTCTTGCAAATTACGAATTTCAGGGAGTGTTGGCACTGCTGCATATTCTCTACATTAGTACTCCAATGAGATGTTATTAAATACGATGTTAAACAGTCAATTAAACATCTTTTGATGTGGAGGAATGTGTTGTTTACTATAAGCCGCCATTTCGGATATTCTAACGGCTGCTAGACTACAGTGTTGTCAAGTATTGTTGACTAGTTCATTACTTAAATAGCGGAATATTATTAATACATTAAAAGCCAAATAGAATTTTAAATAAATAACAACAACCCATTTACATAAATAATTCCCACGAAAATACCACATAATTCACCGTCTGTGTACACGATATACCATAAAGAAACAACAAAACAATTATCAGTGTATGTGTCCGTCTCGCTATTTTAAAACACAAACTAAAGATTACTATAATATAAGCTTGCTCAGCGCAAGTTTGCTGACTGTACAGGCTTGTCGAGTCATGTGTCGTCGAGTGGGTCAAGACACCGACTATCAGTCTAATTTCATGACAGAATCCATGGCCTAAGCGATAAGACTTACGCGTAGAAAAGCATTGGGAATCAACAAGCAGGTACCAATAGTAACTCACACTGTAGTACAACAATTCGTGAAAGATCGAATTTGACTTTTTGAAATAAAGAAAATTACAGACGAATTGTTATATTATATTATACGAGATAAACGTATAATATTGACACCTACCAACGAAAGTTAAACTCGCAGATCCCGAGTTTATAGCTTGCCTCGAGGAATAGATATTCTTTGACTAATGTGTATTGGTCGAATCAATGGCCAGTATCTTCCAACAAGCACGGGGACGGGGACGGGGGTACCTAAAGCAGGGAGCGAAGCTACTGAATCAACTGATCATTGATGTGTTGGTGGCGGTGGCGGGTCAGCTTACACGCGTGGACTTCTACTGAAGATCGGTCCACAGGAATAAGGAAGTTCCTCCCCTCTTTACAACCACCACATTCCTCGCACGGGTAGAGATGCACAAGATGAAGATTCTATCTAATAGTCCCTTATTTTCGCTTGAATAGAAGTAAATCATCTTTCCTTTCGTTGATTCAAATGTTGTGTTTAACCTTCAAATGTTCTAAAGTGTTACTGGTTTAAAGTTATTTGATTCACCCAAATAAAATCAATACACAAATGTTTATTCTGTTTCAAAATGTAGTTATAACAACATTTTACGTATTGGAAGGAAAATGGATTTATCTGGAAATATAATTTAACAATGAGGGTTTAGTGATCATCAACAGAAGGGTCAAGGAAGTATTATTAGATGCAGAGGCACACTGTATTTCTTACTCCGTTTGTGCGAGGAAGGTGGTGGTTGTATAAAGAGGGGAGGAAATTTCTTATTCCTGCATACCTATCTCTAGTAGAAGTCCCACCACCTTGTACCCGCAATCAAAATGGTGGATGCGCCGGGTTATTTATGTTAACAACTTGCTCCCCCCCCCACAATCTTTGTTGAAGGGAAATGCTAAAAACAAACGCCATTCAATCGGACATCGTGTTTGGTTTTTATCGTGAGACGAGACATACAAGCCAGACAGACAGACGGACGGACGAACAGAATAGTTATACACATTTTAGAAAGCGTATTATACGTACCCGAATCTTAATTTTCTTCCCATTCAATGCAAATACTTCATTGACTAATAGAACACATTCCAAATTCATCTGGTCTATGTTGTTTGAGAATGATGTGTGCTTTCCGTGTCTCAAGAAAATTCCCCTGCTCAGCTTTCTGTTTTTTTTTTTTCGGGTAAACAATTTATAACACCGTTATCAAATTTCACACTGCCGTAAATAAAAAATAAATCTATGCTATCCAGTACGTGTATTCCTAAATTAATTCATTTATTGGAATTTATAAATTAGTGAAATCACCGAAATTTACTCCATTTTGGTCTACTTCGGGAATTAATTCCAAGTGTAGGCCAACAGATTTTTTCAACGCAAATTTGCATACTGGATATCAACGTTTTAATCGATGTGAACGCGTACAGTAATTTGGTTTCATGTAAGATAAACGGTTTGGTGGGAATTTCCAGAATTGAAATCCATGTTTTGGATTTCCCATTTTTTGCGTTTAGGACTCATGTCTCGCAACAGGCGCGTAGGAAGGGGGGGGGGGAATGGGGGGAGTTTCCCCCCCCCCCACTTTTTACCGTGACCTGAATCTTAGAAATTCAGTCTCGCCGTAAATACGCACGGAAACAAATTCTTAACAATGAATTTTCAATTTAGAATTTTCCTCTGTGATTCTTTTGTTTTTGTAAATGAGTAAAAATTACATTATAATTGGCATAGGTAGCGTCGGGATGTTGTGTCACGGGAAGACGGATTAGGCCTTGATGGGTGACCTGACTGCCTTACCGACTGCTGCAGCGGCCATCGTCCATACCACCCAACACGTTTGTAGGCTACTAGGTTCACGGCACTATGTGGCAGGATGGTTGCGGGTTAGACTCTTGGTCCAAGGTCCCCGGTTCAATTCTCCGCGTAGGTAATTTTTTTTACAATCTATTCTTTATGTAAAACTCCCATTTCGGGTGAAAGTCCTTTATATTTTAAATAGAAACGTTAAAGGTATTGAAGGTTATTTTTGTTTATTTTTTAATTATAATTAATAAAACTCCTTTCCATGTAAAAGTCTTTATATTTTTAATAGAAACGTTAAAGGTTTTGAAGTTTTTTTTGTTGTTGGATGAATAATCAAACTTCTTTTCAAATGAAAGTCCTTTATATTTTAAATAGAAACGTTAAATGTTTTGTAGGTTTTTGTGTATTTTTTCACGTCCGCTATATTGCATATTTTTATTACTATTATTATTATTATTATTATTATTATATTATTATATTTATTTATTATATTTTATTTTTAAATAATAGTTAGTAATTATTAATTCCATATTGAGTGCACAGCAAACATGGGTTACTTGGTTAGACCAAAGATGACTAATCTTTGGTTAGACTACGTCCCCAACTACGTGACGCGCCAACTACTTTTATCGACCTTATAGGTCACCCATCAAGGCCTAACGAACGACTATGTGACACGGTATTGCAGTCCGTATACTGGGGTACTGGGGTGTGTTTAACGAAGGAAGACTTGTTTGTGGCTGGTTAGTATAAGTTATGACTTGACACTGACAGTGGAAGGAAGGAGAACCTCAGAACAATGAAGAAAAGACCTTCAGCTCTTTTGAACTGGCTCAAAAGCCATGCATGGGTCTATCTCTTTACTATTCCAACTTTATTATTATTTTTATAGTTTTTACTGTACAAAAAATACATTAATTTGGTAATGCATTCAGCCCACGATTTTTTTCTAGAACGCACCAAACACACTCTAAAAACCTAATTTTCAAAATTTTCGCCTGCGGCGCTGTTGTTGGGGGGCGAAGCCGCCCAAACCCCCCGCTGCTTGGCAGCAGATTTGTTGTTCCCCCCACTCGAAAAGGAGTTCCTACGCGCCTGTCTCGCAATGGATCTTTAAGGCTTAATTTTTGCAACCAAATACGGATATCATTATAAAAGAACATTATTAACATCCATGCAAAATTTGGTAATAATATTATCAACCGTTCAGCAGAAATCATCAACACCTGAGTGCGCGCATTTGAGTTGGACCAAGCTCAGCGTTATGCAATGCGTTTCGCGAAGACACACGATTATAGGGCGCTGTTCCGAAGGGTATGGCTCTACAAGGACGTGGGTTCGAATCCCGCATATAAGGAATGTGTTTTTTTTGTAATAGTCCTTCATCGTCAACAGTCTCTCACCACTCATCGTCTCGAATAGCCTAACGTGCATTGCTATAAGACGTTAAGCAATACAAATCATCATCACCATCCATACTGATATATTACTGCCGAGCCGCCC
This sequence comes from Sweltsa coloradensis, assembly GCA_024449915.1. Classification (NCBI taxonomy): domain Eukaryota; kingdom Metazoa; phylum Arthropoda; class Insecta; order Plecoptera; family Chloroperlidae; genus Sweltsa; species Sweltsa coloradensis. The sequence continues at coordinate 474,258 of JAMZAV010000210.1, read as the reverse complement.
TATAAAGACAGTGTTTCGTAGGCTACAACTTTTGACGAAAACAACTGGTCCATAGCACAGATAACACATTAATATATTATCTGTGTCCATAGTGTTCTATACACGTACGTTTTTCGCGCTAGGGTTGGTAATCACTTCATCTCAGATTTCTCATCTGTCTTTGAACCTCGACCGGCAGCATGGAGGCTCATGCGTATAACGCGTGGGACTCTGATTCGACACGTCACTGGTCGAATCCCTCCAACGGCAATCCTGACCGAAAATTTACGAGTTCTTTTGATCGTGAGTGCGAATGCAAGGGATTGAGTCCTATTAAACAGAATTCAGGCATTCCTCCATCCCTCACAACACGACTTCAAAATACCTAGTTAGACATCTGAAGACCGTGCAGCATGCACCATGGGCACGTTTCTCCCATTCTCACAATGATAAGTAAAACCATGGTAGAGTTCCAATACAAGTCAGTCGGACACGGATCGATCGTGTAGGCCTATTATACCAATCTAATTATTTCAAAACTCATTCCTGAACAAAAGGGGTCTGGGGTATCTATATCTAGGCCAACTGCGACCCATAAACGTGCAATTGGCTATTGTAATCAGGGTAGGTCAAAACCTTGGAAGTCCATGAAATTTGGATGAATGAAAGAGTACCTTTAATAAAACAGCGATTTTTTTTCGGGACATAACCTCACTATCGGCTATTATATGTCGTTTTTGACAATAGTGTAGCCAGTTACGCTAGTGCAAAATTAAATTTTGTGAATCGGTTTTCTGGATATAGTTTCTAAACACCTTTAACTCCAGCTTCAACTATAAGGACAAATAGATTTCTGAAATTACAGTTGGTGTATGATTTTTTTTGTCAAACGTTACAAATACAAGTTTTTTCGAGTTTTGTATCATCTGGCAAAAAAAATCGTAAACCAACTATTATTTCAGAAATCTATTTGTCCTTATAGTTGAAGTTGTAGCTAAAGGCGTTAAGAAACTATATCCAGAAAACCGATTAACAAAATTTAATTTTGCACTAGCGTAACTGGCTACACTATTGTCAAAAAAACGACATATAATGGCCGATTGTGAGGTTATGTCCCGCCCCAATTTTTTTCTGTTTTAAGTAAGGCCCTCTTTCATTCAGAAAACTTTTCAGCCATGTTTCTTCAACTTTCAAATTATCGGCCAGAGGTGGTACAATAGCCTTAACAGTGACTGACTCGAACTGACTGCTGTCCTAGTATAATAATAATGCGAAATAAAGAAACTTTAACCCTGTATAGTACAACACCGTAAGTAAATTTAGTGGTCTTTTTGTATCTACTATGCCCAGCCCTTGATTTACTTCTGGGCGAAGTGCAGCACAATAATTCTCGGAACAATCAACCAGCTCCTAAAGTGATTCCCATGCCCATCAAGCCACACGGATATGCTCATGACATCAGCAGCTAATCTCCAACTCACCACATCGATAACAAGTAACAAAACACACCCATTCTGAGCGGTGAGCTTTACTTCAAATTCATGTATTAATTAATTTGTATTTAGAGTCTACCCACTCAGTTACAGAACTGATTTTCAGTAGGGGAGATTCAAATTTAAAGCCGACCAAGACAACCATGTAGGCGCCGACACCATCGACGAGCGAACAATGACCAACTAAGAGACAGGCATATTTAAGTATAAAACACCGATCAATGAAGCTGGACACGATTCCACCCCTGGACAGAGCCAGAATCAACAAGGCTGATTGAGAAGAGCCTTAGAATTTATTAAGTACCGGTATAAGTTACCTCGTTGCTCTCCAAAGTTACCGTTTACAAATTACTAAGCAAAAAACTGATGGATAAAGTCCAAATCTGAAGATAAATAAACTCTTGTCTATAGCGGGAATCAAACCCTATACAGAGCCTATAACTACAAGACCAACGAACCATCACAGGGCCACTTCATAATAGGTCGACATCAAAAGTGTAGGGTTGTGGTTTTATTTTATTTTTTAAATCTTTACTTTAATGTCTGAAATTGTTTGCACTGTATTTTTGTAAACCTTATAGTTTTAGTATGTATTCGTGTTGTATGCATTGATCCGGATAATGATCAGTGAAAATTTAATTACATTAATACCCACAGGCTGCAAACTTCTTCAAGCATATGGCTCTACGAGGGCGTGAATTCGAATCCCACATAAAGCAATTTTTTTTTGTAAATGTCCTTCACCGTCATCTATCAACACTCATCGTCTCGAATAGCCTATGAGACGTTAAAGCAACAAAAAGCATCATCGTAACATTATTGGAGAGAGGCTATTAGACTTGTGTGATCTCCTCTGTACCTATATACCATCTTCACATGTTCTAACTAAACAATACATCCCCACACCAACAAGACGTATTGTATGACAGGGGCGGAACCAGCAACTCTATAAGGGGGGGTACGGAGCTCAGCCACAGATTTTTTTAAATTACGTTTTGTCAAAAACGTGTTAAAATGGTTTTAGAGGGGTTATATCATCACGTTGCAGGATTGATATGATCATTATAGAATAAAATTTAACCCTTATATAAGAATCAAGGGGGGTAGCCCCTACCGCCCCCTGGATCCGCCACTGTAACAAGCGGGGGTTACAAGGGCTTCATTTCCGGCGCCCGCGCGTGTTTTGGTTGAGAGACCGATGAAGGAGAAAACGATTATCTCGTGACCAAGTTTAGTGATATTCAGTATTTTATTTGTGGTTTTATTGCTTCTCATAGTCGCGTTGATAAATGAGAGTAGTCTTGCATTCTTACTTTATATTTCTCTCTTCAATTTTACCCCAACAAGTAGTATATTATATTATAGTTTAAAGATTTCGAAGGTTCCCTGTAAATATTATCCATAGCTGTTCGTCCAGTAGAGAGCAAGAAGTCACACAGGTTTTAAACAGCAGAAGATAACACGGAGAGCCTGAAGAAGAAGCTGGAGTAACTTTGAAATATTGTTCAATTAAAATTTAGAAATAACCTTCGTTTTGAGTTAAACCGTGTTTTATGTTACTTATGGTATATCCAGTGTTGTAAAAGTCACTTTTGTAAAGTAATTTAACTACAGTTACTTGAATGCTTGTGAAAGTAATTTAATTACTGTTATTTTACTACCAAAGTAATTGAGTTTAGTTACTTTATGAAGTAATTGAATTGCTTTTTTTTAAAGTTACTTCATGAGATTTCTTATTATTTTTAATGTTGTCATGTTGATCAAGACATACATACACTCGGAATAAGTGGAAAAATCTCAATCCATCATACCACAAATACAAAAAGTAAGTATAGATATTATTTCAACTTTTTAATTGTTTGGGTTTGACAAGTTGTTATATTATTTTAAAATACTTTAAAAAAGTAACTTGAAAAAGATATTTAAAACTGAGTATAATTACTTATAAAAGTAATTCAGTTACAGTTACAGTTAGGCCACATTAAAATAAAAGTAAGTTAAGTAGTAATTCAATTACTTAAAAATTAACTAATTACTTTTACTAAGTTAGCCTACTTTACAACACTGTTCCAGGTAAACAAGAACTGCAACTATGAGATAACCAATCTAGTGGCTGCTGAGTTGTTGGGTGCAAGACCACAAGGTGAATCCCTCGACCCAAATATGATTTCTAAAGAATGCAGCAAAGATGTCTGAAAAGTTGGCAGAATGAAAGAGGGACTAAATAAAATAGCAGATTTTTTTTAAATGTATGGGTATTTCGACGGTACAAAATTTGAAATTGTATAACGTACGGCAGACAAAAAATTGTGAAACGCAAGGAACTAAAGAAAACTATTTTCCCTTATAATTAGGTTTAGATAATGGTATGAAGAAACAATACACAAAAAACCGCTGCTAAAAATTTAATTTTGAACTATATGGATTGATTCGGGCATTTTGAATATTGTTGATTCTGGAGTTATATGTCCCGTCCAAACATTCCAAAAAAATAATCTGACAATTTACATAGTACTGGTACCTCTTTCAATCTGCCAACTTTTCAGTCATCTTTAGTGAATTCTCTTAAAATTATATTCAGGTCTAGGGATTTTCCAGGAATGTAAACAACCAAATTTTGTTTAATGAATTATGGAGAACACTAGTCACTTCCTTGTAGCAGTAAGTAATAAAACACATGGTTTAATAACAATACCTTTGGTGGATGCGCGCGCACTCGCTAATAGTGACATAACGTATAGTTAGACAAAAACGAAAAGTCAGGCTTTCTTCTACAAGCATGATGTCAAAGTAAACATTACTGTTGAAAAATACACAAAGTAGGCCCTATTGACTGTTGATTAATATTTTAATGTCCCACAAAACACACATTTGAAAATACTACAAGGAAATCGGTGATACCTAATGCAAGTTTTCATTAAATATCTAACGTGCCATTCATGTGAGTCCGCACCGACCCCCGGTGAAGAGCAGAGTGCGTACTACGTACTGCCCGTCGTGAAAACCTCTTTTGTTCATCGCCGTGTACAACGTTTCAGATCGTGGTGGTTTATTTAATAGGGTAGTGGCGTAGATCTCACTTGTATCGAATACAGGGCCTACCTGAGTTTATACCTCATACCATGGTATAAGGATTGTTTACATGGATTTGTACTTCATACCTACATACAAAATATATACAATAAAACAGATGGGTTATTATGTCAAGTCTTACATAGGCCTACATCAGAAAATGACGAATAAAGCTGGTTATTCACCACTACAATTACCTGTGTGTTGGGTGTATAAAATAGGAATCAGCTGGTACTTGAATAAGCAATACATATACAACGATTTTGTGCCGTCCCGTTGCAACTACTAAAAATATGATCGACACCATTTTTGTTGTAAACTTGTTGGTGAATATTTTCACTGCTGTAACTTTTTCGCGAAGTCCGACAATTCTGGAGATATACGAAAACAAACACGTTTTTCCCGCCATTTTCCAATATGGCAGCAGAAGCTTCAGTCCGATCATAGATAGGCCTAAGTTTTAGTATGTTGACAAGGAAGATTTTAGTAAGCTAAGGTCTCTGAAAATGCAGCTTCTTCAAAACATTTTTCCTCTAAATGCCAATGTAAGGTTATATTAATTGACAGGATTACTTGTCGTACCGTTGAGTGACTAATCGGTTGTACTACACAAAGCATCAACACTTTGAATAATATATCCATCAATAATAGAAAGTAAGGTATTGGTAGAGGAACAAACCTCGAAATAAATTAGGAAAGTTCATAAGAGCTAATAAATTAATAAGATGTAACATGTGTTTTTGTGATTATGGCTTAGAAATGGTTAGATGTTGTTAATGGAATGAAGCTGATGAGGGAAGTGTTATATTTTATATGCACGTCAAGGCTAACAGTGGGTTTAGTGCCACACAAAACTTGTTATAATCAAAACCTCAGGTAACCACCAACAATGTGCAAATTGAAGGAAACAAGTTTACAAGGACCCACACCTTTTTAACGGTAAATAAACAAACTTGAACATTCATCAGCGGAGGTTTGTGGTACAGACTAAGAAGGTGAATTGAAAAATAAAATGTTGAAAAAATTGCTGCTGCACTATAGCGTAAATCATAGAAACTCTCTTGGTTATTGAATCTTTCTGTGAACCCATGGCATTAAGAACTGTGGCAAATGCATTGACAGATTGAACTAGGGATGTCAACGGGTACACCAATAACTCGCTTACCCGTATGGTGCATAGGATTGCCAACTTTTCAAAAAATGGAATTAATGACATTGGGTACTTAGCGGGGATGGGGCTAGGGAGGGGCAGATTTTTGTGGGTATAACAAATACAATTTTGGGTATTAGAAATGGCTGAAAATTGAAAAATGCTAATCTTTTGGATTTTATCTGTAGTGAAGGCCTAAGGTTGAGGTAATAAAAATTGAAATGGAAAAAACTAAAAAAAGTCATTTGAATAGTGAATTACAAAGCATTACGCGCATGTTTATATGTCGACGAGTGAATGGAGAGTTGAGGGAAAGACAATCACTTCACTACTTACGGCGCAAAACACATCTCTCAAGTAATAATGTTGAAAAATGTTTTTAATCAGTGAACATTAAACTATATGTAGTGGAAGAGGGATATTTTTGCCAAATCAGGACATTTGCTGTTCTCACCGAGATAATTCCAACATCAGAACAAGGTCTCAAAATCAGGACTGTCCTGATGAAACCATTACGTTTGGCAACTGTACTCGTGCATGTTGGTACGGACGGACACGGTTACAACTTCTTGATAGGTACCAATTACCAGCCATAACCCAAGGTTTGTGAGTCGTTTCCACAAATTAAAAATAGGTAGCCTCAATTAGCGGTGTACGCCTACATGTGCTGGCACTGTTTGCAAGTAGGCAAGTAGAAGAACTGTTAAGCTTGCCATACACAATCCAACTTCATGTAGGGATGATCCGGATGATGGGTACCCGTTGCCCGCCCTTTTCCTGTGGGTATTACTTTAATTTTTCTTTCGGCTCATCAGCTTCTACAGCAGTGCAGTGGAGACAAATCATGTCAGAGCCAGTCCAGTGATTAGCTATGGTTATTGCAGTTATCGCTTATCACGCACCATTTTATTTTTATTTATTTATTTAACGTCTATCCTATTCAGTTAAAAAACTGATTTGTGTTACCTACTGTCGTTAAACCTGCGCATTCTTCTCATCTTTTATAATCTAGATTTAATTTCTAAATTGTAATTAGTATAGTATGTTTTTTATAAACCAATTAATACTTTGCCTTTTTACCAGAGCATCGAACCAAAATTATTTTTATTTCACTGTGGTTTTCGGTTCAACCAGTCTAAAAATAACAGTTCGCTTAGAACCGGTTTGGTACCGTTTATATTTAACAGTTTATAAGGCAAAAAATATCAATACAATTAATCAAAATTAAGTAATTAACCTTTTTGAAAAGCTGAAACCATTTAAAATAATAGTAGGTCTATTTACTGATACATGTCCACAGCTACAATCAGCTATGCATACCTGACTCAATTGTCCACAATGTCTATCAGTCCCCCAGGAACTAAGCTATTACTAAAAAAACAAAAAACAAGTGCAACAAAGTTGACACTCGCAAAATTTGTATTTACCTATACCTAACAGAGTGGTAGGTAGGCCTAAACAAGAAGACATACAATGAAATGCACATCATTGAACCCCTTTTCATTGTCAAAAACACGTTGAGGTCGGCGCATGTCCTAACAAAGGTGACAAAGGAGGTTAGAGTCGAGTGCATTACGAAAGGAAATATGGGCAGGACTTGTAAAAGGAAATATAGCTTCCCCCCCCCCAACCCATTTTTTTTAAATGCAATTTTCGCGATTTGGCAATTTTTACACATTGTGATCTGAAACTGCCCTGAACCAAAATAAACCAAAATTCCAAATTTCAGTTACAGTTCGGTTTTCGGTTTAGGCACTTCCTTATAGGCCTAACGGGTTTAGGTTCGGTTTTTGGTTCAGTAAAAATATCGGTTTTGGTTTGAACCGGTTCGATGCCCTGCTTTTTACCAAAACTTTGTAACTGCGAATGATTTTCTGAGTTATTTGACACCCATGACGATAAATCGACCTTCAATTGCCTGCGGACAGCCCAAGTATAGATTGCGGGTACCCGGATATGAAAATTACTGGGTATTGGTAGCCCTACTTTCATGATGTCACTGTAGGTACTGACACTATGATACCGTATGCGAGCTAAACCCAATCTGATTAGTTAGATAAATCCACTCAATACACAAGGAGGAAACAAATTAGATGGATGGCCACACCCACTCACACTTGCATTCTATGGAATTATAACATTTGTCCTGTGCGGTGAGTATAGGATTATCACGGTGGTCCATTGTGCGATGGTCTTCCATAAATAATGATAGTAGCCTATAGGCCTACATTACAAATACATTCAAGTTCAATACTACATTCAAGTTCAATACATTCAGGCAGGGGTCGAAATTAACGCTCGCCCGCTCACCTGAGGCTAGTGAAACTTTGATCGGGATAGTAAAAATCTCATTTCACTAGCCCGACAGGCGAGTACTTTTTCCAGAGTTCCCAATTGCCGTTCAAAAAATCTTAATATTTTGCACCGATAACCTTTACGAGTTTCCAGTAGTTGTGTGCAACCTATTAGTATGGAAAATCGTTCTTAATATGCAAACAAAATAAAAATCTCTTAATTTAGGCTTATCTTGTTAATATTATGGTGAACATTCGTTTCCGGTCCCTCCCTAGCCCCCACACCCACTTGTCAAACTCAGCAAATATTGTGACTTGAAACATTCACTTATGATCGTTTTACATCAATATAACCTAACCTATTTGATTGCGGGCTAGTAAAATACTCTCGGGCTAGAGGATTATTGTTGCCATTAGCCCGAAGGGCTAGTGGCAAAAAAAGTTAATTTCGACCCCTGCATTCAGGGGAAAAATTTTTAACCATTTTTCAGTTTCAGATGCCTAGTCATACAATGACAATTCTATTTAAAAAAGCTGATTGGCCTGGAACAAAATTAAATTGTAAATTAAGAAATTTATTTACATAAACAAATTTTGGGGTGAAACTTTGTTTATTTAATAAAATTAGTGTAGTGGCCTTGGTTAAAAGTTTTTAAATTTATGTTTTAATGTTATTCCAGGCCTATAAGCCTTTTTAATGAAATTGCCATTGTATGACTACCTGCATCCGAAATTTTAAAGAAATCAACATGTGATTGTAATAAGATGGCACATGATTCCTATAACGTAGTGTGATTTGATAAACGATTAACCAACTTGTTTGCATGAAGGCAAATATCTGACTACAACAGAAAACTATCGAGCAATCCAATATGACTCATGAGTCATGGCTCATGAACAATCTAATTGTCAGGATTCTCATCCAATTCTGAAACACCACCGAGGATGCATTCGTCATGATTCTATGAGTGACTTTAACAAGAGCTTTTGCTACTCGGGTAGCATGGGTACTTTGCAAGCAGTGGTGTAATGGAGGGAAGATAAGCGGGATATACCCCTCCGTATACCTACAAAATAAATTCAAGGTACCGGTATACGATGAAACGCAGTATATGGTGTACCGTATCGGTATATGATATCTCTTGGTACAAATGAGGAAATCCAATGTCGTGTCACAGAACCAATATAATTTTGCAATCACAACAATCGGCACCAGTCAACACTTACAAATGTAATAAAAATCACGCCTAAAACTTATTAAAACCCACTAAGAAACGAAAGAAATTCAATGCCTCAAAACGTAGGTATGAAATGTGTTCCAGATTTCCAAACTTAAGAAAATACCCTTCGAGCTATCCTGGGGGTCTGTCAACCCTTAGACCCCTTTTCCATGTTTGGATAATATACATCAATGGAACCTAATGCCGGGTCAAATGTTGGACGCTGCATACTCCTACGGTTGACATAATCAATCAAAGTTCAGCTATAATTTTCAAGTAGGCTAATGTAGGCAGATAAAATTAATTTTCTACTTTTCTAAAACAGTCAACATGCATAAAATGCTTGATAGATTAAAGAGTCTCTAAGCAACGAAAACATGAACTTGAGACTAGAAATGAAGAATATAAATTGAGTGAACAACTGTGAATGAAATGAAAAATGTTGATTAACCCTCCAAAGGGGTTTGCCGTACACGTCACGTCATGGCGTACGTAAGTTGTAGTGTGGTTTGACGTATCCCGTACGTCATGGCACACGCAGTTACAATATCGGCTGGTGGTGCTATCTAGCGGTGTTCTATGGTACTCGATGTATGTAGCACTGTGTAGATGCACCTAAGACCCATTTTTAAGCTCGTTCGTGATTGGTTTAATGGCATTTTAGCTGGCCAATCATATTAAATATATCATGGAAATAGTCTTGGGAGGCGGTAATCTGTCATGGTGGATAGCTCTCAGTGAAAATGACAGCTCCGAGCCGGAATAAAGTGTTTTTGCCGTTAAATACGTCCGATACAGGTGACCTCTTGGATGATGAAGATGTTACTAGTGATATTGAAAGTGATAGTGAAGTGGATTACACCCAACAATCGGGATACAGCGACAGTGGCTGTGATTCAGAGGACAGTGTTGATGTTCCCGTTCTCCCGCCAGGCAGGGCGCGTAGGCCTAGAAACGCGAATCCACAGGTGGCTTTTGCGTGGGAAGATGTGGGCGACTTGTTTACGGCAAATAAATTGCAATTTACAGGACAAAGTGAACCGATGAAGGTAGTGGCCGATCCATCTGATATAGTGAGTACTTTCCTGCTTTTTTTCTGATAAGGAGGTCATTTTGGTCAGATTTTAATTAATTGTCAATTTAATTGGATAACATGTAGGCTAATCAAAATGAATTTTTCACTTGAATCATTTAGGCCTTTTTGTATTTAAAATTGTGTAGGCTTTTGTAAGTAAAAATGTGAATTTTCATGATTCTTTTAATATTTTAATAGATTTTTTTATTAATTGCATACTTTGATTAGCTTATATTAATTCAAAATAAAAAACTAAAATATTATTTGGATTGAGCATTTTGTTTTCAATAAGACCTGAAAGTTTTAAGATAATATCTTATCAGCAATAGAATTACGCATAATTAGTAATGAGCTGCACATTTTGGTAGAAAACTAAAAAATCACTACCACTGCAGGGTGAGTTTTGCAATAACTCTGAACCGGCTAGAGGGGTTAACAAAGAGCTGATCCTTTAAAGTCATTGCTAGATGAGGGATTCTTATAACTAGATTGTTGTTTAAAGTTAAAACGATATGGAATTTCACATAACTCTCAATTAAACATGATCTTTATATAGATAGGCTATATTATATTATAGGCCTACATGAAACACCATTAGGGAGGAGCCTATAAAAAGCTTAAGAAATGCTTAAAATACTGTGTAAAACACAGCCAGTAGGTCTAGAAAGTACAAGGTAAGATTGAAAGGCCTACTCAATATACTTTCTCTCTTGAGTGAACAAGACCTCATGTCGAAACGTCCCGTGTTTTTTCTGTGTTTTGTACATATTTATGTCTCGGTTCATCAAGAAATTCAGCAGCCACCATCACTTTTCGAAGGTAAGCTGTTGGATCACACCAATATACCCGAAGAATTGTTCTAGGAACCTTGAGCGTGGAGATCCGGTACAACTTGGTCTGCCATGCATTCACCGCCTGACATTCAAAACATGATAATAAATGTTTTGTTCAAGAAAAAAATAAAAAAATAAAAAAATAAAATCCTAGACATTTTCAGCCTATTTTCTGATCCCAGACGAGTTTGTTTAAAATTTCAGTGCAATAAGCTCAGAGGTTCGTCCGTTTTTTTTTTTTTTTTTTATCAAACAGACAGACATACTACCCTAATCACAAGGAAGTCTCGTTTGAGTTCGGTTGTAAGACTCATGTCGCTGCGCTCCCTCCTCTAACAAATCATTTTATTAATGGTACATTTCTATTGAGTGGAAAAGGCCTATCGGCTAGTTAGATTGGAGAAGGGTTGACAGGTTGGGAAAGCAAAGAGAACATAAAGCCCAGCCTGAAGGGCTGGGTCCGACAAAACTTTTCACCTGCTGATGACAACTGCAGCTAATTTAAAGTTGTTACCTTAATCCACGACGCGTTTCGTCATTCTGGGACTCATCAGGCAGATGGCGGTCACTAAAAATCAGCTAACTACATGCAAACAAAACTCACAAAAACAGAACAACATAAAGGGAAACTTTTGTCTTGTTGCCAAGGGTCCTGGTTCAATCCAGAGTCGTGGATGTTTTGTCTCCCGAGCACCAGAGTTGGGAGGGAAGCCAACTCTTACTGGTTGTGCTGATGGTGTGTCTAATTATGAATGGTGTGTGAAGTAACCTTGCTGATGATGACAACATGCATGCAGAATTTACTTCTTGCGTGGCCCGACCACAGGTTTGGTTATGTGTTGTGAGTTTTGTTTGTTTGCATGTAGTTAGCTGTTTTAAGTGGCCACCATCCGCCTGATGAGTCCAACCAGGACAAAACGCATCATGGATTAAGGTAACAACTTTAAATTAGCTGAAGTTGTCATCTGCAGGTAAAAAGTTTTGTCACCCCCAGCCCTTCAGGCTGGGCTTTATGTTCTCTTTGCTTTCCCAACCTGTCAACCCTTCTCCAATCTTATTAAAGGTACAGTAGAAAAGACCATACACTTTTAGAAAATTCAATCACTTTAAATGTTTGTGATAAATGATGATGAATAAAATGTTATATCCTGATTTTCTGTAACCAAGGGCACTATAAGAAGTGCTCCCCGTCAATGTCAGTCAAAATGCAACCGATGCGCTTTTCTTTTATGAATGTCTGGGTGGACTACAGTCTAGTCCAAGGTCACCCACTTTGCCGATCATAAATAAACCGACAACGCAGAGGTCACCTTGGCTCTTCTTCACTTGCGCTCACTTCACAACATTACGCAGACATGTATATATACAGGGCTCAAATTTTAAAATGCTTAGCACTCGCCCTCCGGGTGAGTGTTCTTGTAAATTTTCTAGTCCGAAATTAAAAACACTAGTCTGTATTCCTACTCCAAACCACTACTAGTACTACTATAACTTAAATACGTAATTTCGTAATAATAATTAATTACGTAATATTTGGCTACCCTTTACAAATGTACTGTGTTTATCTCCTACATTAGATATCTCACAAACAGAACAAAACATCGAATTTAGTTGTTGGTCATAACGTAGCCACGTGTGTTCTGTAAGCAAGCGTTCTTGAAAAATGGCGCACACGATTCTCCTCATATTTTGCATTGTCTGCAGTAGGATTAGGTATCTGTTTCTTGTTTGGGTTATCAACTTCTTGTAAATACCGCCACATATTAATTTTGTTGACCGCGTATTTTGAAACGTAATGTACCCAATTTATGTTACGGCTCACCAAAACAATCACTCGCCCGATTTCCAAAAGTTACTCGCCCGCGCAACAATACACTCGCCTTGGGCGACCGGGCGAGCGTTAAATTCGAGCCCTGTATATATATATATATATATTACGTAAATATTGTCTTTAAAATTTTCTGACAATAACACCTTTACGCAGTTTTTGGATTCAGTTAACGATTTTACTAACTAATGTCATCCCTATTTAGTACGGTGTAGAGTTTGTGTAAACTGTCAAAGTTGGCATCGGCTTACACTCCGCGGACTTATAAACTGATATAGCATGACGTATTACTTACTTTTTCAGCAATGACGTTGCAGGCGTCGTTCAGAGTCGAGCATTTCACCAACGTCCGCGTCATTGTCAGCTACACCAGCTGTTTCGCCCTAGAAGAAGAATAGATACACTAAGTAAGAATTAAGAGACATTTCATTTACATTCTACTGGCAAAGCAAACACACAGGTATTTATCTACTACTTAATCAAGTACTGTACAAAGGAACAACTGTAAAATACTAAAGGCAGGAACGGTTTAAAAAAAATTATATTGGGTAGGCGTAGGCCAAACAAGCAAGTCTCAAATTATTCCCCACTTCTTATACAAAAGCCTGTACCAATATAGGCTAAAAGCAGACATATGTTTTTTCCATATTTTTATTTTATTTCAGTCCACTAACACGCGCACACACTCGAATTGAAGCTTTGTCCAACAATCTCTAATGATTGAATGTAAACGCGCTTGTCCTAGGATCCAGGTTTGGAATCAAAACGTTAATTTTTTTACGTTTTGAGTAGTCACGTGGTCTGATAACGTCGATTTTATCAAATTTGATAGTTTTGAAATTAGCATTATGTTGCACTTGCATTCGCTGTTTTAGTCACTAGGCGGTCCTATCCTAGTATTAGAATAATTTAGACGAGGCCTAGCCTATGTGTAGCCTACATTGTAGGCCTACAGATCTAGCGGCAGGAACTGTGCCCTCGCACAGGGTGCCACACGCTCTAGGGCCGGCCCTGTCTAACGGCAAATAAATAGGCTACCCTAACCTACTTTTTTATATTATTTGTAAGGTAGGCCTATATTAATCTTTGTATGCCATGGCATACATTAAACATATCCTTTGGCTTTGTAGTAAATAAATGCTCTACTATACAAATTGTGTATGGTGGCAAGGTACAATATTAACATTTAAATACTAAAATATAAGATTCTAATATTTACAAATTTACAAAATTTTCAAAGAACTTTTAAAATGAATAGCCCATTCTTTTCTTACAGTGCTCTCAAGGAGAACAAATTTCATTCAGATACTGTTCTATCGTGGGGACTAGTGTCTCAGAGAATAGGCTTTGACGGCTTCAGCTGCTCACTTGTCGGCTACCTACAGTAGAGCGCGGCTAGTTGTTAGCACTGATATTGCCCAAACCTAGCCGACAATAGGGAAGGTAATGGTTTGCGGTCACTGTCGCCAGTCAACAATTCGATTCTGTAGCGCTTGTAGCGCATGCTTGTGTAGCCTACTTCAACTAATGACGCGCAAATTGTGAATTTGTATATTTGAAATCAAATGTTTGAAAGTAAGATTGCTCTTTGTTAAAATCCAAGCTAGTGAAAATATTGTTGCGATGATTTGATGACCGCATTTATCACATATTATATAATGTATTTTACTTTTTTTTACAGGATGATAGTTAGGTCTAAATGAAACAAAAATTTCATTGTTACCTACTGAGCCTTCCTTGGCAATTATTATTGATATGATGTTGGGTGAGAGCATTCAAACATACACAAAGCAACGCAATAGTATTTAAAAACATTCCGCATGTTATGATTGTTTTGGGGTTGTAAGTATTATCTGTATTAAAATAAATTGTGGGGACATTTGTCGCCTCGACCGGCGAATATATTTGGTTGTGTTCACGTTAGCCAAAGTATGGGACTATCCTCAGGATAGACCTACATTAAATAATAAATGTCCCAATTAATTAATAATTACAAATATGATAATATCCGGGGCTCAAAATGCCTAAATAGGAATTTATATCAAGTTATTATTTAGTTACAGACACAGGATGGAATAACTGTAAAAAAAGTTTAAATGAGTTCCCGAGAATATTTGGCATTAAATATTCGTCATGCCAAAAGACCTGCTGTGTGTTGGTTGTAACTGTAAGATACAATTTGAATTTCTTTTTACGATGATGGACGGGGCTGCTTTGCGTGGAATATAAATTAGAGTGAAAGTAAAATTCTATTTTTTATTTGCGAAATAAACACTATATAGCCATATCTGTTTTTTTAAAAAAAAAGTACAAAAAGCATTTTCCCTAGCTAGATGAAAGTGTCGATCTCCATGTAAAAATATAGGGGTCTACACAATCAATCGGTTATGTTAAGTTCCCCACCCGTGCCCTCCTGTCCTCCACCCGTCAGTGCGAATCTCCACAAGTATACCGCGTAAATAAGTATTACCAGAAATTTCTCTAAGCTTTTCAATTGCTAGAAGTCAAAAAGAGCACTTTAATATATTATCGCGCCAGCATTCCTGGAGCCCCAGCGCCTCCCGCCTCACCCCCAAACTGTGCCAACGCTCGTCGACCTTGTGACAAGAGATCAAGCAGATGCCAAGGATAAGAACAGTAAAGTGTTCCTTATAATGGAAATACTCACGTCATCTGCACGTCATTGTTTATAGCGACAGCCATTAGGGCCTACGTCTGGAATGAGAGGAGTCAGCCAAGGCCATCTCTATATCGCTCCGCTCTCACCCCCCCCCCCCCCCCCCTCACCATCACGATGGACTCGGTTCAGCGGGCGTTACACTAGAACGTTCCAAAAAGTGAAAAGAGAAACAATTTCAACTGTGTTTGATGATAAAAGCATGAAAATATAAATGTTGGTATTATTTTAATTTTTCCTTTTGATGTTTTTCTGCTATGTAATTTGAACAGCCATTGTATTTCCATACTATTTCCTATTTCCAAAACTCAAAACAGAGCGCATTTAGTCCAGTTATAGAGCAAATACAGTTAGCTCTTGACGGGGTTTTTAATTTTTTACATTCAACTTTCCTCTGTTCAATAGTCAAAACTTCGAGGTCTATATAAAAAAAAAAAAAAAAAAATAAAAAAAAAAAAAACAAAAAAAACAAAAAAAATAAAAAAAAAAAAAAAAAAGCAAAGTAAAAAGCAAAATGACCTTGAAGAGTGATGTGAGTGGCCAATCAGTTGAAATAGGTGGCAGATATCATAACATGGGCAGAATGCAAAACCTGATGTGAAATATAATTAAAAATGCTTGACAAATGTCAAAGTTTCACACGGGCCAATTTGAGCATATTATTTGATAAAAACGGTAATAATAAGAATGAATGAATGAGGAAAAGTCGGTAAAATCCACCATGAAAGTTCAATCAATTTGGTATGTTTTAAGAATATGATAAAAAGAGAAAATTGAGTGGATATTATAGTCAGGTGGCGTTGTTGACAAGTTTGTTATGTAATGGTTTAGAATGGGCCCTTATTTCTAGTGTCTTTTATTTTTCACTTTTTGAACGTATCATCACACGATTTCTGTGTGTAATTGTGATTGTAATTTTTTGTAACCGCGTACGCCGGTAATGTGGACGGGTACAGGGTAGTAAAAGTTCGAGTTCGTCATCCCTAAATAGTCCTCAAATTGACCCACAAGACATAAGTTAAAAAATCAGAATATGAGTTTAAACAAAATCTCGCGTCATTTGCGGCGCATTGTGTTAAGATGCCGTTGTACTCGCGAGCTTAGAACACATTGTGCTCTTCGTGAGAGCGGAGTTCTTTTGTCTGTCAGATAATGAAAATATACCAATTCAGATACCGGAGGAGCCACAGCCCCGAAGATTGAGAATAAGATTAGACTAGCATGTCATAAAAATATTAATTCATAAAGTAAATACATAAAGGCTCTTTTATCCCAATACAATCTTAACTCTTGTGAAAGTCATATTTAAAATCATAAATCAATGCTAGTGGACCAAAAATGTATGATTTTGTAAGTTTTATCCCACTATGAATGAAAAAAAATCGGGACAATCATTTACGGGTTTTAAGCATTTAATATACATTAGTTGGGATAATAACAAAATAGCCCGAAGATGAGATATAAGATTAGGACTAAGGATGTCATTTAAAAAATATTTAATTCAATAAATTAATAAATAAGTTTATCCAATACATCTTAACATCTTGAAGTCATTATTAAAATCAAAAATCAAATGCTTTAAAAACCCGTAAATAAAGGCCGATTTCTTTCTGTTAAAAGTGGATTAAACTTACAAAAAAAATCTACATTTTATGTAATAGCATTATTATTTTAATAATGATTTCAAGAGTTATATGATTGTATTGGATAAACTTATATATCATTTTATAATTAAATATTTTTATGACATCCTAGTCTAATTCCTCATTGTCAATCAATCGCGCCGTGTAGGCCTTTGTCGGAATCGAATTGTATAGAATTCAATTAGCTGATCATACAAAGAACTCCGCTCTCGAAGAGAACAATGTCGTTCTACTCGCAAGTAAACGAACTTAGAGATAGTGTCTCATGCCTTGAATGTTCGCCACAATGGAAAGGTATTTTAAACCAACGCAACAATACCGTAAACATTTTATCTATTTTTGTGTATCATCCTTGAATAGTAATTTATAAATGTGTTGCCAAGTTTATTTCACGTAATTTAAATAGCAGATTAATAATATACTTTGTATATTTCTGGTTATGAGTTGGATATTCTTCGGACTTACGCCAGTGAAGATCGGTAATCTATCACCAGCTATCACGAATCAACATATATCTATTTGTAAATAGCCTAATCGTAGGTGTATATACGCTTGGGTTTTTGTGTTTGGAAGTAAATTTATTTGGTAGGTTCCAAACGCATATGGAGATGTTTTCCCGCTAGTTGATTTTGACAATGGCACGAGTGTTTCCTGAATTAAAGGAGCTCGCGTCCTATTATCGCATTCCCTGGAGGGGACATCAATAAACCTCTGATTGTTTGTTAAATAGACGTGCACTACAAGCATCCTTAGACCGACGCATCCCGGCAGCATCCAATGTAGACCTTATGCCATCTGGGACGCTTGTGACTTATGAGCTCTATGCCCATATGGCTGGAAAATATGATATCATAATAGGGCTTGTAAAATAAAATAAAATAGTTATGTAGAGTCTATCCACTCAAGGCACAAGAACTGATTAGTATTTGTATTTGACAACATTGTATAATTGATCAACAGATAATTTAAATGGTAATTCCTATCATCGTTAATAAAACGCTTTTTGGTGTGGCTGAAGTGCCGACAATGTTTATGTGAGAATCGCACACTTCCTTCTGTAATTCTGTAAATTAATCATACACTAAGTCGGTTATGTGTGGGATGAGACCTTTTCTAACTGCCTTTAAAATAATTACACAATGATTAACGGCTATGCCCCCCAAAAAAAATTACAAAAACTGGCAAAAATCAACTTTTAAAGCGCAGGCCAGTAAACAACGTCCATTAGAAATGTTCCGCCGCATTGCGGTATGTCATGAAATATAAAAGTTTAATTCGATTGCGGTGACGATGCGGATTACTTTGCGATTATAGAGACACGCGTTGTATGTGTTCGATGAATGGTTTATGTCAGGAAATAGAGATGGGCTTTTGCTTGAGTTCATAATTCCCAGTCTGAGTTTTATTATCTACTTCGAATTAATATATGCATACCCACGTTATTGTTTTCTTGTTCTCCACGCGTTTCGCTCATTCATAAATAAAACATTAGAATAAAATTTGGAATATGTATGCGAACCGTGTGTATAATTGGGGGACTGGCAACAAGGCGTAGCGAGACTTCAATTTCACTTACCGTGAGAAGATAGCTACTGGGTTTTTTTTGTGTTCGTTAGCACTCTACGGGGCAAACAGCCACATCCGATCTTGATGAAGTTTGTGAGGGGACCTTCCACGATTGGGGACAATCGAAGAAAAGCTTTCTCAGGAAGACCGTACTTTACGATTTGTTCGATTTTTAATGCGACATTTTCGTGACATCTGGCCCTCGACCGGGCAAAACGGCTTCTCCGAACTCGAATGAAACTTTATGGGAACGTTAGAAATCACGAATTGTATATTATTATTTGGGACAATCAAAGGACTATTTCTCATAAAAATCTTGAGCTTTTAGGGTCAACGATGGGTCGATGTATCTCGCCGCCCCACACCGTTTCGCTGGCTAACGAGACTCGTGACGTTCGGTTCGGTTTTTTTTTTTTATATGAAGCAACAACCTGTCTAGGTCATAATGCACCACTCTAGCCGAGGAGGATATGGCGAGGAGGGGTCCATGCGTCAGAAAACAGACACTGGTTAAGGGGAGGAAGGGGGAGTTTATCACGTCGCCGTTCGTCAGTGTCTTGTCTATCAGTTCGTAGGCATTGTCATTGTCATCGTCGTCGGGGAGGTCTTCAAGGGTAAGGAGGGAGTGTACCCGACGACGATTAAATAAAAATAAAATAAATAAAGTTTATTTAGAGGCTACCACTCAGTTATATAAACTGATTTTCAGTGCGGGGACTTTAAACAAAGCGACCAAGCAACCCTTGCAGGCCCGACGCAATCGACACTATGGTGAGCGAAAACCAAACAAAGATCGATATTAATAGGAAATATAGCAATCCAGTGGGTATGGACAGTTGCGAACCACCCGCGAATCAACGACAGACTCAACAAGGCCGATTCAGAACAACTCTGAAATTATTATGTGCCTTCGTTGCTAGGACGGCTGCCAGAGCTCGCCTCTAGTTCGGGGTCTTTCAGACTCGAGTCGGTGTCGCCTTGCATTGTTGAAGGCAGACATGGTTCACTTTGCTCTTGTCTGATTAATGACTGACAATGACGACAAACCAATGACGACTGGAAACACTAACATTGGATAAAATAACAACCATAAAAGCTATCCATCAACGCGACTGGAAAAAACGTTCGCGAAGTGGCCTAGTTTGCCAATTGTGAAATGTGATAGGCATAGGCAAGTTATAGAAACGACCCCCCCCACTTTACTACAACATGCAAACATGCGAACGAAATGTAAGGGGCAAGCCACAATATGTCTTAGGATAGGATACCAAACACTAAAAAAAGTACAAAACACAACACATTTTAGGAATAAACTAGTCGCTGAAAGTCGCCGCTTACATCAGAATGTGAGTGTAAAATTAAAATGTTAGATAGATCAATAACCACCGACTGTATATTTAAAACATTGGGCAATGCGCTATTTTTGGTGGTATCCTCAGACAACCTGAGACTTGCCCTTGCATTCGGTAGCATTGTTGCATTGTTGTGCCTAGTGTTGGTTGGCTAATATAGAAGGAACTTACCCAACACTAGAAATCAGGGCCGGTTCTTCCATTTTGGAGCCCTGGGCAAGCGATTTTATAGCGCGCCCACCCCCCCCCTCCCCCCCCCCACCCCCCCCCCCACCCGCTTCCCAAATTAATACAAGAAGGTTATTTACCTCTATGTCTCCTTTAAGGGAGTCTGAGACCCCGGAAAGTCTTCATTCACAAAAGTTGATGCAAATGATTTTTGAACTAGGAAGGCAAATAAGTATATTGTATTTGATAAATTGAATACAAAATATTCTATGTGATAAACAAAGCAGGCAGTCTCTTTATTGTCAGTTTTAAAAAATGAACATAAAAATTTAACATTATTAATTTGAATTTTTTTTCTACCCACTATTCCTTTTCAGTGTTTCAAGTAACGCGTCTGGTTGGTCGGCAAACACTGTTACTCGAGCGACGCGGAGATCAAGCTGATGAGCTTCGTCATTTTTTTCCCCCCGACGAAAGAATGCAAGAGATGAAAGTCTTTCTCGATTTGGGTTTGGCGGGCCAACAACAGCGCCGCAGGCAAAAATTTGGAAATCAGGGTTTAAAATGAGTTTGGAGGGCGTTTTAGAAAAGGAGTAGTGGCTGAATACAACACCAAAATATGTAAATTTTGTGCAGTCGAAACTCGAACTAGAACATAGAGCAACTACACGTTGCTCTCTAGTGAGTCAGAAAATAAATATTATCTCAATCCACTGGATGTGAATTAAAAATATTGTCAATTCCAAAATTGGCGCCCCCTAATCCCAGCGCCCGGGCGGTCGCCCCAGGGGGTCGCCATTACCCAAGAGCCGCCCGCTAGAAATAACTATTAAAACAGTAGTTTTGTATTAAAAACATCATACTATATAGTCTTTGAGCAAGAAAAAAACTATTTTCAATTTATTGTACGTACTCAATACTTGCGCGCTTTTTAAGGCTTTTTTGTAATAGTTCTATAAAATATATAATACTAAATATACGTGTAATGCTATAATGTAAGGTGGCTGTGACCTTGAGCAATTTTGCACTCATAGTTTAGGTAACATTAAAGTAGACTTAGTGACACTAAGTATATTCGATCGATTGTTGTCTGTGGGGAAATTGGTATCAGTGGTAAATCATCATCATCGTTGCGGTTAACAAGTGCTATTGCTCTCTTTGAGGATCTCCCCTTACAAAAAAAGTTTCCCAATCTACAGGTCGGGAGTTTGACGTACTGATGGGGCTGTTTAACCCAGGCATGGGTTAATTTAGCGACGACCGGCAAAGCAAATTAATTTAACAACAATGTACGGAAATAATAATAAAGTACTAGAGAAATTATAAAACTTAACATGAAACCTTCGAGTTCCAACCCCGTCGTTCAAACCCCACCCCGAATAGTGTCACGATGACGGTAATGATGCAATCACTCATAATGTAAAAACTCAAAACAGGCATCCGGGCAAGAATCTGCAGACTGATATGGGATCCTCCGACCGACGAGATGCTTTCCGTCCTCTCCACAGCGATCACGTTGCGCTGTTGCCTGTTGCATTATTTGAATGGCAACATGGGGATAGGCGATGTGACATGTCGGATAGCGACGCGCATTTCCAAGGAATTCTTCAAGCAATTGTTTGAAAGGCTTTTTCTTAACTAGGTTCCGTCACACACAAGAGATAAAAAATGAGAGCTGACAATTCAACAATTACTTACTGGCGTGTTTATCAACGTATTTCTTTGGCCTTGTTCTTGTCAAAGAAATCTTCTTGGAAGTTGGAGTTGTTGAAATGAAAAGTGGTGTTGCGGTTCCATAAGTATCGTAAATACTGTTCCCCAACCGCGGAATAAGTTTAGAAACTATACCAACTTTTTTCTTGACGGTGGCTCCATGGGTCTACAACTAAGCAGGATCTTCTTACAACCAATTGCTTATCACAATTCACAACACAATATATCTAAAGCAACATTATTATATCTTCAATTTCCCGGGAAGGCTAAAGATAGCTAGATGCCAAGTTTTTAATGGCATACAAAACAAGAGGGCAAAAAACAGTCAAAATAACATGCGTTTATTGTGTATAATGGAAGAGCGACAATTTCATCTAGACTAAGGAAATGGACTCTTTTATGTCTTAACGCTTCATGGCTATATAGTGTTCATTTCGCAAAAAATGATAATTTTTACATTCACTCAATTTATAAGTGATATTTCCACTCGACGCCGCTAAGTCCATAATCTAAAACAAATACAAATTGTAACTTAAAGTTGTTAAAAACAACACTGAAGTATTTTGGCTAGGGAACGAATATTTAATGCCAAAATAATCTCGGGAACTCATTAACATTGATATTACAGTATTTAACATCCTAGGGTCTGAACCTAAATAATAATGGATATTAAATTCTAATTTTAGGCTTTCGAGACCCAGATATCATATTTTAATTAATAATTAATTAAGCGACATTTATATTAATACGGCAACCAATATATATTCGCGCGGCGACAGTCCCCAGCAATGTTTTTAATAAACATAATATAACTTACACCCCAGAAACACATAAAGACGGCGAATGATGTTTAAATACTATGGCTGTTGTTTTTGTATGCTGATGCTCCACCCAAAATCATATCAAATCCAAAAAAATTTGCCCAAGGATAGGCTCAGTAGTAACAATTTTAATATAGTTTCAGATAGGCCTAAATATCAACCTGTAAAAAAATACAGTGTATAATAATAACGTGATAAATGCGCAGAAATACATCGGCAAACAATAATTTTTACCAACTAGGATTTGAGCAAAAGAAGCATCTTAAACTTTTCTAAAACAGAAAGTTACTGATTTTCAAATACAGAATTCAAAATTTGCGCGTCAGTAGTGTTGAAGTAGTCACACTAGCATGCGCTACAAGCGTAGGATGCGATTGTTGACTGAGCAGGAAGGACGGGCAACCAATTAACTCCTTCCTTGACTGCTAGGGTGGGCGACTAATCAGTGTCACAACTAGCGCGCTTCTAACGTGTAGGTAGCCTAAAGTGAAGCAGGCTGAAGCGGTAACAAGCTATTACTTTGAGAACACTAGCACCAACGGTTCTATTAATAAACGAACTTATTTAATATATCTGTCTTAAATAATATCTCTTTAAATTTCTCATATCATGATCCAATATAATATACCAATAATATACACTGTGCGGCCTACTATTCTTATCGATTACCTTCATGTCACTTATCATACTTAAATTGTTATCTCTGACCGAATCATGTATACGGCCACGATGACGCTGTAAGTAATGAAATCCGTTGCTGAAACACATCAAGAATAGAATGGCAAGAAAAATGTCTCTTCGGAGATTTGAACCAACGGCCTCTCGCTCTAAACCCGAACCCGCTATCACTCTGCTACCCTGCCCAAGTGCATATTATAGTGATTAATTGATTGGATATTGCTTAACGTCTCTTATTAATGCACTTTGGCTATTCGAGACGATGAGTGGTGATAGATGAGGATGAAGTGCTTATAAATGTGTTAAAGGACTATCAACGATAACCATATGATTATTACATAGATTATTAGTACGGCTGACCGTACGATTAGATACACAAGTTGTGAAAAAAATATTAGGCCAACTTGTACAGTTTGATGCATAATGTCCACCAAATAAATGGTAAACACACTGTTGGGATTAATTGTAAAACTGGTTAGGTATATTGTCGACAGAGGCCTCTGCTATTACGACTGAGATCCCATGGCAATAGTTGTTGTGTTAGGGGTTTTACAAAAAATAGGCCTAGGTAACCAAATCAATAAGTCCATGTCATTGATGATCGAACAAGAAGATAAATTATCTCCCGTATTTCGAAACAGCTTTGTAACCTCCGAGGCTACAATAGACAGGGAACGAGGCCGTGCAACGTGTGAACAGAAGTATTGGCCATGATTCAACATTGTCTGGTAACTATGACGGGAACGGGAAGCTGTTGCCAAGCTATTGTAGAGTGGAAATTTGGCCTAGGCCTATGTAAACCAAACAATGGGCTAACACATGTTGTACAGTGTAGGTGTATGCATACAGTGTTTGAAAATAATCAGGGCCTATATTATGTTTCCCATTTAGGCCTATTTGGCCAGAAGTAATTTTTGGCCCTAGCATAAAACTTATAATTAATTAATTTATATATGTAGGCCTATAAGAGAATACATTTGGGTGCTTAGTTTATACTTAATTCTAAAGGTCAGATTTGAGTTAGTTTTTATAACACATTTTTTTATGTAGCCTACCTATGGAGAAAGGATAAAAGGTAAATAAAATCATAGTAGGGCCTGCAAATAAGAAGTAAATGCAGAGGAAATAATACAGGTTTAAATATTTAATTATAGCCTACTTAGGCCTAACTTAATTCTAGAGTTTTTAGTTTTACACTAGGGAAAGAAGGGAAATCGCGGGATACAAGCTGCGGGTCTGGGCAAGCTCGAGCAGCAGAGCAAAAATGCCGACGGCGGATTCCAATTTTCGAGTAATTCCATAGAGTTGATCCAAAATGATACTTAAGTGAATTTGTATCAATAATAACTTGTGGAAGTAGCTAGCCAATGTTGCATTGATAAATGAAAAACACTCACCAACATATGCTGCAAGGTGCTTGTTTAAAAAAAAAAAAATTACTTCTTGATGATTTAGGGGCCAGCATGAAATTTTCCACCCCTGTTTTACAGTACTCATTTGTGTAGCTGTATTCATTTATGCTGTAGTATTGCTCTTTAATTAGAAAATCTGACTCTTCTTTTGAATATATATTTGTAGAGTTTGATGTATTTATGTTTTCTGGAAGCTTATTGTTGGATGAGCGTAGCAAGCGAAGCGAAGATTCCATTTCACTACACTGGAGAAAAAATCCGGAATGTTTTTTTTTTCTTCTTCTTTTTTCCGTATTTTTGGCTGTTTGTTAACACAATTCCGGCTAAATCGATACTCCAATTGCGATGAAATTTTGTGGAGGCCTTCGAAATCTCTGAACTTCGAACTGCCACGTTTTTGAGCGCAATCAAAAAATTATTTCTCATGAAAATCGCAATTTTACGATTTTTTTTATTTAAAAAAAATTTCTACATGCTTAAAGTGACTCCAGTGAGTGTACCAACGGACTCAAGAGTATAATATTACACACAGATAACAAAAACTTGTAGAAATACAGCCAAACCTTACACACTCAAAAGAAATGAGATCTAAAAAAGGGCCAAGCTCATCTACCCTTCCACATTTGCGCATTCTTAATTCATAAACGTACAGTGTCCCATAACAGCATCCTCGAAAAGCTTGGCAAAATAGAATTTGTGATTATTAATTTAAACGTAATAGTTCAACCAAGTTCTTTTTTCTAATTAATTTAAACGTAATAACATGCAAATTTTATTTGCCAAGCTTTTCGAGGATGCTGTTATGGGACACTGTACGTTTATGAATTAAGAATGCGCAAATGTGGAAGGGTAGATGAGCTTGGCCCTTTTTTTAGATCTCATTTCTTTTGAGTGTGTAAGGTTTGGCTGTATTTCTACAAGTTTTTGTTATCTGTGTGATCTCATTACTTTTTCAAGTTCCATTGTAAAATTATTTGTTAAAATATTATAATTTTATCAAAGTTGATTTAATTTCTATGGTATTAGCAATAACAAAAGGATGTAAAATATCTAGACCCGGATTCATGTACATCCTGGGTATAGGTGGTATAACCATGGTATAACGACGGTATAAGGACTGGACCCCAATTCTTGAGTTCGTGGGAGATGAGTTGAAAACGCAATTAGAAAACGAAGTCGTTTTCGTTTTCGAAGGAATTGGTATTCTTGAACGGTATCGTGGAAAACGTCATGGGCTGTTATTTACGTGGGGTGAGGTTCACGAAATCCAGACAAGAGCTCGAAAACGTTCTATATTTATTCTAGATGGTAGTGCCTTCATAAACGCGGGCAATCGAAAGACGAGTTGCATGAAATGATTTGATTGTTGCAATTATGTAAACAAACAGATGATCACGCTCATATTCGACACCTTGCTTCGACATTGTGTGTAGTAGCAAGCTGACTTTGATCATGGCTCAACATGGCTAAAAAGAAAAGAATATGTGTATTATTTCGGAACATTTTTGTATAGCCTTGGTGGACAATCATACTATTGTTTATCTGCATTAGGCTTTTAGTAATCAAAACTAGTTATTTGTGCGGGAAGTGTGTCAGAACTATGTTGTGCTGGCCTAGGGTTGGCTAGGCTTGTCAAACATGTAATGTAAGTAATAATTTTATCTAGTCCTATAGCCTAATGGAACTTTAGACCTACACTGTTGTATTATAAATAATTTTCTACATCTGGGCCTAGGTCAGGGACGGTTTCTGATTTGTTTTATGAGAGTATAATGACAACTTTTCTCATTTCACACATAGAAGCAAAATTTAAAATGTCCTCCATTTGTTTACGTATCGCACTTTCCCGCCTAACTCTGCTTATACCGTCAACAGTGTCAAGTAACTATGGTTACTTGTTGATTGTATGCCTAGTGTTTAAGGCTTATTTAAAACCTTTATTTGGAAGCCTTCAGCAAACTTTTTCAACTTTTTTTTTTAAAGAGACTATATTACTATAACCTTAATGTCCATGTAAAATATGAACATTGTAGCCCCACCCGTCTGGTCAGAATCGCGGGCCGATTGAAACTGACGAATTAGATGTTAGCAGTAGCTAACATCCTTAAAGTGATTTTGAGCATGTTTCAAGCCATTTTTTCACCAAGAAGGAATGGTCGTACCCCAATAAAATTTGGCATGTGTTTTCAGGTACCTAAATCCCCTCGATTGTGATAGTTTTCAAGTACACATCACGTTACATGACGGCTGGGTAACACCTCGAAATCACCCCAACTCTGCTTGGTGTATAAGGTGCTTGAGTGTGTAGCGCACCGCGGCTTGGCTGCGGCGCCCTAACGGGCACCTAGATTATTCACCTACAACTTATAAAATAGGTCCAACTTGGTATTTTTATGTCAGATAATTTACAACTGTAGTTTATTTTACTACACTCAAAGTATTTATTTATTTTTTATTGTTACATTTTAGGAAAACATATTTATTTGCATCTCTTATTGGTACAGTTGCTAACTGACCAGTTCATTATTTGTCAATCTCAGAAATCGAAACGTCTCATCAAAAAACACGTAAATCACTGAAGTAGGTAGGCTAATGGGCCTATGGACAAAGTAATATTGTTAATTTATGATTGTCTCTCATGTAATTTGTAACAATAAATATACGATATGTAATAGTTGGAAACTTCTTCTTGAGAGTTTGGCCAACCTGGTATTTGGCTTGGCAACACGGCACCAGCAGCCTTCTGCCTCTGCTTTTGATCGAGTGGATAGAAACGCGCCGAGAGAATCTGCCACCTCGAAAGTGTTTCATCTTAAAATAAACTGTAGTTGCGTATATATGCTATTTCCAGACGTAAATTACATTCAATAAATATTGGCAGAAGGCTTTAAAAGTATTAAAAGTGTCCTAATTGACATCACAAAACTTTTACGCTCGTTTTGAGTCGGCGTGCACATCTGCTGGGTTGAAGGAAGCGCACGCATTGCTCTGGACCGCCCGAGCTCTGTGGTCGCTAATGGCCCAACGGCTAGCGCGCTCGTTTTCTATGCGAAAGGTCGCCGGTTCGAGTCCCGACTGGGAAAACTTTTTTAATTTTTGTGGCTCATTCCATCTTTATTGTTCATGATTTTTATAACTTTTCAATTGGAGATTCCTCAAATACAAGGACATTTTTCCCTCAACATTTGCTATTTACGTCAGTAAGCCTACACCTCTCAAAATGGAGTTTATGTTATGTTTATGTATGTATTTATGTGAATTGTTTATGCATACTTTTTATTTGATTTTTTACATCTATCACATTCTTAAAACAATCTTTTCGCATAGACAGACTGTAGAATGTAAATTCTTGTCCATAAATTATCAGGACTACTCTAACAATGTTACACAACACGTGTTTCACTTATTTCGTAGTTAGGCCTACTGACGCGGTATCTAATATGGCTAAAACTGATTTTATATGTATTTCTTACTGGGCCTTATTTTTTTACCAGGCCCTAAAACCAAACGGGCTCGGTGAGTGTGGTGAAATTTGCCGTGGACGGCCGCCCGCACAAAATCGTCTTTGGGCCTACGACAGAGATTCTATGAATCTCAGGTTCCTTTTCCTAATCAACTGTTATCTATTCAGCTGTTACATTGCATTCTGCATGACTGTGCTTCAATTACTATTTTAAGTTGGTAGTTAATGTAGGGCCTACATTCACAACAAAAGGCCAAGAATGTTAATGGGTGGCTAGTCAATGAATCATAACACCCCAGGGATTTTTACTTTTTAAAATCAATTTTAACTGAAAAGGATGGATAATATTCCGCCCGTCGAGTATTATTTAGTATTTCTAGGCCTAGGCCAACTTTCGATTTATATATCCGAATCTAAAAGATATATCCAGCACTAGCAGCATAACGTAAACACATCCGAACCCCGTGCTGTCATACTCATAGGGAAAAGGGAGCCAAACCTACTTTTTAAATTTGGCTCCCCCCCCCCCCCCCCCACGAGTTCACTGCCATTGGTCAACCGCGCGCGGCTTCAAAGTGACGTCACGCAGCGTTGCTAAACCTTCACTGACGCTCCTGGTTATCACAATTATAGCTTGACTTTGGACGTAAAAAATATCAAAATCCAGTATGGTAACATGTATTTTACAAATACTTTTCTTTTTGAGTGTTTAATTACCGGCAAATTGATACATAAATTTAGTCATATTTCACTTGCGGTTTGTGTACTGTAGTGCCTTTTTGGTTGGAAAGAGTAAGGTTTTGCACACTTGCAATGTTAAAGGATAGGGATTTACTTGATTTTTATTTTGAAAAATCTCCGAAGTAAGCTGTAACCCCCGTTTTGCTTGTTGTATTATTAACAAGAGGTCGCTGGCGCGACCTCTTGCAGTGCCTTCCCGCGCCGGTACGTTCCGCCGCATGTTCCTATCTGGTAAAATACTTACTAATCCAAAGAAAGCGGAGTAATTAAACTAAAATTTTCTCAAATGAATTTGAACAAAATAAGAATGAAAGAAAAATCGTTACCCCTTCAAATATCAGTGCGGTAAAATATGAGAACTGTTAATATAATTAATATTATTAGTTAATATAATAAGAACTTTAATTGTCAGAAACACTTTTTGAAAGCAAAAATGTGATGCAAGCTGATACGATTACCCAAAAAAACATACTGTACATTTATTTTATAACACGATTAATACATCCTTGGGTTAAGATTTTTCTCTGTAAATGGCCCCTTGCCGTTTACTGTAGGGCGCGATCAATTACAAAGGCATACATATTATAATGAACTTGGAACTTTAACCGACAATAAACGTTAACTTTTCAGTACGATAAAAAAAAACTTTGTGAAAATCAAAATATTGAGAAACAAATAAAAGTAATTACATACAAAAAAACTGTAGAACTAACTCGAGTGTCTCTGCAGGCGTAGTCTCTTAGAAACAATATGGATTGTTGTGGCATAACACACGTCTCTGGTTATCGCGTGATTATTTAGTACTGTCATTATTTAGAAACGTGTTGAAAAGGCCACATCTAGTAAGTGCATCAAAAATAAATTATAAGTTGTAGCTCTCTTTCTGGTGGTGAACGGTGCGAGCGTAGGCTATTCTTATGGGGTAAACACTCCGCCATCAGCAAGTATACTCCTTAGCCCTTCCATTCCCGAATTAATTTTGTCTTAATTAGGTTGTTGTTATAATTCAATTTAAATCCCATTTTTTTCCTAAGATTTTTGATATTTTATTTTATTTGTTATCATGATTTTTAAGCATTTTTTTTTTAATTTTTGAAAATTTTTGGATTTTGAATAAAATCTTAATTTCTGGGTCAAATTCAAATTTGAAGTGCATTTCTAAAACTAGATTTTTTCTGAAATTTTTGCATATTTTAGATTTTGTGTATCTAAAATAACACCAAGACAGGAGATTTATTATTATTTTTCCGGGAAAAACCAAAAAATTTCTGTTTTTAACCTATTTGGCACCTGTGTATTTTCAATCTTCTCTCAAAAAGTCACTATTAGTCCCACCGACTTGGGAAAAAAATTGGGGTTAAACTGAAAAACCAAAAATTTACCCGCAATTTTTTTTAGAACTTTCTGTTGCCATATGGCAAAGCCAGAGAGCTCATACAAAGAACTTGGAGCACACTATTATAATGAACTTGGAACTTACTTAGAACTTATACTACTTATATATTCAGTACTTACCAAAAAAATGACTGGTGAAAATAATTGATTTTTTTATACTCATATATGACATAATGAAAGCAACAACAAAAATTGCTAATTTGTATTGTGACTGCTAAATCACCAGGCTTAATATTATGTAAGTAGAAGTTATAAAACGTAATTTTTAGTAAATCTCCCCTGTAATTATTATTTAATTCGAGAGAGATATATACATCTTATATACATTCGGTTTTAAAATCTATTTAAAACGCTTTGAGGTTTGGAAACATTATGTATACGCTTCGAAACTAGGTTTGGATCGGTTCAAGTCAAAAACATTCTTCTCGGGTTTGACTTCAAAACTGTTTTCAAAACCGTCATGTATACACCCACTACACTGCCACCCAGATAAAAGTAGGCCTAACAATTAAATCCAGTTTTGAAAAAGTGTTGAGATCAATTTTAAACAAGTTCATCTTTAGTGAAAATTAGTTGTCTTCGGTTTGCCCTGGGTTTCTATTGGCGCACGAAACAGTAAAATAATAAAGTGTGCTTTCACAATTTTGCCAAATATCAACTTTATATGACATTTAGGGCCTATAGCTAATAATTTATTCAATTCCAATGGTAAATCTCGCACAACGCACTATAGGGACATTATTATACTTCAAACTGAAAGGAGCCCGCAGCCCTGCAATCACTATATGAAACCGACTCCAAATTATATTTCTTCATAACTTGTGGCCGGTAACCCGTATCGAACTCGCAACCTCCAGCATGAAGGAGTCTAAAAAATAAAAAAATAAAATAAATTGTATTTAGTCTACCACTCAGTTATATAACTGATTTTCAGTGCTCTTATATTATTATTATTTTCAGAACTCTATTGCGTTGCGTCACTGTTGCCGTGATAACAGACAGGGAACTCACTGTTAGTGTTGTGTAAGGAATTTTGCAAAGAACAGAGCCCACTAATGTGTCGCGAGGCGACATAATTAATAATCTCCGTCAATTGGCTGTTTACATAGAGGCTGGGAAAATCCCGCACATGGGAGTGTTGCGTAAGACGCTAGCGGATGATTGTCGAATGTTTAGATATAAGTTAGTAATCATCACTGAGAAATATTAGGTCAAGATCCCTGGCTATATTATTTTATGCACCCGTAGTTACACAGGGAGCACCCAAATAAAAAGTCGTATCAGAATGTTTACTCAAGACAACCCCTCGAACACCAGACATGTGGAGTAGCCACTCAGGAAACAAAAAGTAAACAAACTTCCACCACTAGACCATGCGGCCAATCCTTGATCTGTTCAAAATATTTAAATGTCTCAATACCATTGATTGGATTAATAATTAGATGATGAAATGAATAATATAAATAATGATTTATATGAAGAATAAAATTCGTAATTAGTTGAATGCCATTTTTTAGTCAAATGATCAAGGTATGAATTTTTGTAAGTAACATTGTGATCACGCAAAATTGGTAACATACCATGAAGGTAATCACTGCCATACGGTCAAATCTGTGGCACGTAGCCCACTCACAGCGTCTTTTAACGTCGAAATCTATTTAAAAAATCACGTATTTTTATAAATTTTAGGTGAATATTTTTATCTCATACATGAATAAACATCAATACATAAATCAAAGGTGTTGATCTTTATTTAGTTATATTTAACGTGGTCAACCTCTTGCGGCCATAACTTGAGATTCACCTTCGAGAATTAAGGGTCCGCATGGCAAGCAAAAGGATCGGGTGCAATACCCGGTTGGGGTTGCCTGAGACTTTCAGGTAGTTTAAGGCAAAGCAATGTTATTCTATTGCGAATTACTTATGCATCGACGAAATATAGTAGTCATTTCTCTTAATCCAGACATAATTATAATAGCTCAGATAATATTTGATTGTAACACGTTCAAACTTACGACGCACATGAAGGTA
The DNA here is from genome assembly GCA_024449915.1 of Sweltsa coloradensis. Taxonomy (NCBI): domain Eukaryota; kingdom Metazoa; phylum Arthropoda; class Insecta; order Plecoptera; family Chloroperlidae; genus Sweltsa; species Sweltsa coloradensis. Next base: position 441,654 of record JAMZAV010000210.1, on the reverse strand, counting down.
ATCACTGCCATACGGTAGTATTTGTGGCACGTAGCCCACTCACAGCGTCTTCTAACGTCGAAAAGTAAACAATTGCAAGAAGGAACTGATACAATACCAGATTAACACGCATTTTGATTACACGTGCTTAATCACCAACTAGCAGAAACATACCTCGAGACAAAACCCAGATTGCAGTCTAAGAGGCCTGGAGTCACACTCACAGGCATGCCACTCACCCCCACCCCCCCTCCACCCCAAAATGCTTCAATCACCAAGAGAGCGAGCCAGACACTTTACTCAAGTTTTCATCACTTAGCTACGACCAACATTACACGGATCGAAAGCAAAACATGAGTAAATTAAACTTGCATTTAAGAACACTTACGTCCCTCACAAAAGTATGAAATTTTAAGGAGTGATGCACGGTTTTTTTAAGATCATGCCTGTAAAGTTTCGTTTGCATCAATTAATATTTTCTACCTCAAATAAATTCGTAGGTTTTGACGCGCGCTAAATGTACAGGGATCCGAAAAAAAAAAGTAAATTAAAATTGCATTTAAGAACACTTACGCCCCCCACAAAAGTATAAAATTTTAAGGAGTGATGCATGGTTCTTTTGGGATCATGCATGTGAAGTTTCATTTACATCGGTTAATATCTTCTACCTCAAATAAATACGTAGGTCTTGCCGCGCGCTAAATGTACACGGATCTGACTAATTTCTGTCACACACGTGCTCTCAGCTAATGACCTCACAAAAGTATGAAATTTTAAGGAGTGATGCAGGGTTCTTTTGGGATCATGCCTGTAAAGTTTCGTTTGCATCAATTAATATTTTCTACCTCAAATAAATTCGTAGGTCTTGACGCGCGCTAAATGTACACGGATCCGAAAAAAAATAAGTAAATTAAACTTGCATTTAAGAACACTTACGCCCCCCACAAAAGTATAAAATTTTAAGGAGTGATGCATGGTTCTTTTGGGATTATGCATGTGAAGTTTCGTTTACATCGGTTAATATCTTCTACCTCAAATAAATACGTAGGTCTTGACGCGCGCTAAATGTACACGGATCTAAATAATTTCTGTCACACACGTGCTCGCAACTAATGACGTCATGAAAATTTATTTGGTAGTATTCTATTCACAAACAATCGAGGCAGGTCGAGTTTGAGTTTCGTTGCGATAACTCAAAATTGATAGCAGACTTTTGATGAAACACTGTCAAGATGTGTAAAATGTCAAGATTTGACGGCTGACTAAACTTGCATTTAGGAACACTTACGCCCCTCAAAACAGTATGAAATTTTAAGGAGTGATGCAGTGTTCTTTTGGAATCATGATTGTAAGGTTTCGTTGACATTGGTGAATATCTTCTACCTCAAATAAATGCATAGGTCTTGACGCGCTTCAAATGTACACAGATACATAATCTATAAACTTGTTGCAAACCTATAAGGCCGCTCCCGAGAGTCGCGCCCTAAAAAGCACACTATTAAGAGTATATATTATGAATTTCAGCCAAATTTCACTACAAGCATGTTTCAATGGATCGACTTTAATCCGATTTTAATGATTTTTTTCACAGAACCTTAATTTTATGAATTAAGATATTCGTGTGAAATTTGAGCGCAATCGAAAAATTATTTCTTATGAAAATCGACATTTTACGGGTTTTTTCTTTTTTTAAACAATTCTTTGACGAATAACACCTACATGCTTTATCCTATTGTAATGATTTTTTCGTGTAAAATTTTAGCGCAATCGAATAATTATCTCTTATAAAAATCGCAATTTTTCGATTTTTTTCTTTTTTTAAAATTACGATTAATAATAATAACTTAAAAAAAGTTAATTTATTTAATTTAATTAAATTTTTAAAAAATCTTCGACAAAGTAATAATTTTTCACAGAACAACAGAAAATCCACATGACACATGGCAGCTCAATGCACCAATTACGCTCATCCAACAACGCGGCGGGACATAAGCGTTTTCCTAGCATATTTGAATTTTTACGTATTCTGAGTTAAATTGTCCCTTTTTTGTTTTAGAGATTTTGTTCTAGTTTGGTGTTGTTTCAAGTCATGAGTTGGTGTGTATGGTTTCGCAATGGCAGCCCAATCTACTTTGCTTGGGCCTTGGGGCTTTCGTAAGGCAATTTTCAGCTGGGCCAATTTTAAAACTACAATCCAATTACAATTTTATTTTTAGACTGACAATTTATATTTTAGCATGGAGGACTAAGCCTAGCTAGGCCTAGCTAGGTAGGGCATAGCCTAGGGAATAGGCCTAGGCCCTATATTCTGGACTTAGGACCACTTAGGAACGAGCACATAGTATAGTTTATTATTATAGCAGCGTTTCCCAAACCACGGGTCGTAACTCGGTCGCCAGCTCCCGACGTATTCGATGCCAGGTTGATGCATGGAGAGTTAAAACTGGTTGGATGAGCGTAGCGAGCGAAGCCAAGATTCCATTCTACTACACTGGAGAAAAAAATCCGGATTTTTTTTTTCTACTTTCTGTTTGTATTTGTGTGTGTTTGTTAACACAATTCTGGCTAAACCGATACTCCAATTGTGATTGAATTTTCTGGAGGCCTTCGAAATCTCTGAACTTACATCTGCCACGTTTTTGAGCGCAATCGAAAAATTATTTCTCATGAAAATCGCAATTTTACGATTTTTTTAATTTAAAAAAAAATTCTGTGACTTGTAACACCTACATGCTTTATCCGACTGTAATGATTTTTTCACAGAACCTTAATTTTATGAATTAATACGTATATTCGTGTCAAATTTAAGCGCAATCGAAACTAATTATTTCTCATGAAAATCGCAATTTTACGAATTTTTTATTTTTATTCTTCGACTTATATGCTTTATTCGATTGTTATGTAGTGTGTAATGTAATGTGCGCCCCTGGTCCTCATATTGTCGTCGTAAAAATTAAAACAATATTACAAAGCGTGTCTTGCAGGCCATAGCAATGGGAAAACAATATCAATTTAAATACAATCTACATAACACATGGCAGCTCAATACACCAATTACGCTCATCCAACAACGCGCCTGAAAAAGCGTTTGCGAAGCTTCCTAGTTAAAAGTTAATAATACCAGCTGCGGGGCATATCCTACTTCGTCGACGTTGACTACTATACATACCATGATCCCTACTTTTCGGTATCGCAAACAGTTCCAAGCCTAAATCTAGATGAGAAATCAAAATACTATTGTGTCAGTCACGTACAACTCAATAAGGTCCCGATTTCGTTGACAGGCCATATAGCCGGTGTCCTTTGATGAATCTGGAAAAACTGGAGAAACTTAATCCACAAACATGATTTAGGGGAGCCAGGGGGTTGCATTAGAACACTTTTTACATTTTTGTAGATCATCAGAACTATGTTTGTACAATAGGGTTACAGTTTTTTTTACCTGACTAGGAAAACGCTTAAGTCCCGCTGCGTTGTTGGATGAGCGTAATTGGTGCATTGAGCTGCCATGTGTTATGCAGATTTTCTGTTGTTCTATGAAAAAATCATTACTGAGTTGAAGATTTTTTTTAAATTAAATTAAATTAAATAAAAAATTAACTTAACTTTTTATTTTATTTTTTTTAATTAATCGTGTAAGCGCCAGTGTTCTTATCAGTTTGTTCTAGTTTTGTATTTTCCGCTTCAATGTCTTGCATCATTTCTGTCTTGTTGTTTCACCCTGTGTTTCCCCTCTTTCCCCTACTTAACTAGTTTCCGTTATCTGTTCTTGCCCTGACATTGCGTCAGTCTGTCTGTTGTTGTCTGCCTACCTCCGTAGGACGCAGTTCATCTCTCGCCTGCTCAGAGAGCAGCTCAAACCTATTCAGTCTCTACCGTTTTCTCAGTGCAACAGTGCAAACAGTGAACAGTTATTCAATCAGTCAGTTCTCCATTACTTCAAGTCCGTTTGCTGCGCTGTCTGCTACGCCTGCCTTCGAGTTTCTCTTCCGTTGCTGTCCTGGCTCAACATCTTGCGCAGGCATTTACTCTTCCTATCTTCTTCTTCTTCTTAACTCGAGTTCTTTAATCTTTTCTCTATCTCTTGCGGTGGGCACTCCCAACTTTAGCCCACTGCGCCGCCCACTTACTGGCCACGGTTTCTCCAGCCCACACTACAATCTGGGTAAGTTTTACTTTGATTCGTTTTTTTTCTACAATTTACAGTCCACTATTTTTCTACCTCAGGCCTCGGCCTTCACAAATCGTAATTTTAAAAAAGGAAAAAATGGTAATGTTGAAATTTTCATAAGAAATAATTATACGATTGCGCACAAATTTTACACAAATATATTAATTCATAAAACTAAGGTTCTGTGAAAAAATCATTACAATCTATCCGATTGTGTATGTGAAGCATGTAGGTGTTATAAGCCGAAGAAATTTAAAAAATAAAAAAAGTTGTAAAATTGACGTTTTCGTAAAAAAAATAGTTTTTTGATAACGCTCAAGTTTCACATGAACATATCAATTCATGAAATTAAGGTTCTGTGAAAAAATCATTACAATCGGACAAAGCATGTAGGTGTTGTAAGTCGATTAAAAAAAATAAAAAAAAAAAATCGTAAAATTGTGATTTTCATGAGAAATAATTTCCCGATTGTGCTAAAAAACGTGGCAGTTCTAAGTTCAGAGATTTCGAAGACCTCCATAAAATTTCATCGCAATCGGAGTATCGGTTTAGCCGGAATCGTGTTAACAAACAGACAAAAATACAACAAAAAAAAATACAGATTTTTTTCTCCGGTGTAGTGAAATGGAATCTTCGCTTCGCTCGCTACGCTCATCCAATTACAGCAACCATTTGCCAACATTAGTATGGTATCAAAAGTTTTGTGTAGTTACAGCAACATACAGATATTAATTAATCTGCAACACTCCTAAATTGTTCAAAACCCGCCCGCGGGTGGGCACATTTGAACTGCCATGGGCACATTTAAACAAAGCTTTATAATCTCAATTTATGTTCCACATTATTTGTAATCAACATTGGTTTAACTTTCGCCACGAGTTATTTGTAATTTTACAGTTATTTTACAATAAACTGTGAAATGTCAACAGGAAATTCAAAAAAAAAAAAAGGGAAAAACAGGAAACAAATTTGACAGGCTTAAATTAGAAGGCCTAATACCCTGTAGATTTTTAAAATGTGTAGGCCTAGTACAGTTTAGTCATAAGCGTAAAAGTGGCCTAGGCCACTGCCTACTAGCCAAATAAAACAATAATTCTGCACTAGAATGGCATTAACAAAATCTCAGAATTAACTTTCTATTAGGCATAGTAAATTTTGTCGGTCCTCATAATACTGCCCAGCCAAAAACTTGCATTAAGCCACGAGCATTGACAATTTGGTAGTGTTCAAAATTCAAATGTGCCCCACTATTTCTGTTCAAAACTACCCCCTGCTACCATTTTAGGCCTTCATGCTGAAATCCCCCACCAACCTGTTGATATTGGTTTCCCACTAGTTCCACATTTTAAGCTACCCAGTAGGGTTGTAATATCAACCAATATCACCTTTGTAGGCCTATCATGATTGTATCATATAAAAATATTACTAGAAAGCTACGCAAACGATTTTTCAGGCGCGTTGTTGGATGAGCGTAATTTTTTAAAACAAAAAGCGTAAAATTGCGATTTGTATGAGAAATAATTTTTCGATTACGCTCAAATTTCACACGAATATATTAATTTATAAAATTAAGGTTCTATGAAAAATCATTACGTTCGAATAAAGCATGTATGTATGGTGCATGTATACTAGGTGTTATAAGTCGAAGAAATTTAAAAAATAAAAAAAATCGTAAAATTGCGATTTTCATGAGAAATAATTTTTCGATTGCGCTTAAATTTCACACGAATATATTAATTCATAAAATTAAGGTTCTGTGAAAAAAACTTTAGGCCTACAACCGTATGAAGCATGTAGGTGTTATAAGTCGAAGAAATGTTTTAAAAATATAAAAAAATCGTAAAATTGCGATTTTAATGAGAAATGATTTTTCAATTAAGCTAAAAAACGTGGCAGTTCTAAGTTCAGAGATTTCGAAGGTCTCCAGAAAATGTCATCGCAATTGGAGTATCGGTTTAGCCGGAATCGTGTTAACAAACAGACAAAAATACGAAAAAGTAAAAAAAATAAAAAAAAAAAAAAGATTCCGGATTTTTTTCTCCTGTGTAGTAGAATGTAATCTTTGCTTCACTTACTAAGCTCATCCAAAAATATATTATATTCAAATAAATATTTGGTTTCTTCCCTTGATTTTCATGTTTGACAGATTGCTTGAAAAATATCCAAAGCTTCCATGTCAAATGATGCATGCTAGTGTGTCTGGTGGTGCTCTCTGGTGGTGCACTGTCAAACTACAACTTTTGGCTGGGATAAGTGGGAAATTAGAAATGTTCAAATGAGCCCCCCCTCTCCCCTATGTCTCAATAAAGCAACGGAGATGTCAGATGAATGACAGGACCTTGCAAGATCGCCATTTGGACGTGACGATGTGAATTGGAGAGAGATTAGCTACATCTACTTGTGGGTTGTCTCTTGATTTAGAACAAAAATAAGGAATGTATGTGTTGGGGGTGGGGGTTTGTCGTCACATTCCCCCACAATGCTCACTTGTAGTTGTGATTTAGCTAGCAGACAGTGAGGTTGATCAATATGGAGAGATTTTTAATACAAAGTGTGAATATTTCAACAACTAAGAGTGATGACAGTTTTTGTGCTAGTGCCAGTGAACCAGGTCCATCTTGTGCAAAACTAAGGAGTGAATCTACAGTCGTCGAAGCAACGACCAAGAACAAGGCTGCTTGGATTCGTCAATATTCCAAAGATTATTTAATAAATTTGGTTTTACAGACTGATTTGAAGCCACATGAAAATTCAAAACCGCAATGCGTTGCAAGCTTGCGTCTGGCTGATTGACATCCATGGTAGGTAATTAAGCTTTGGGTACTTGTTCATTATAGGAACCCCCCAAAAAGTAGAAAGTAGGTAAGTGGGGTTGGGGGGGGCACGAAGCGCCGTGGGGGGGCCTAGCTGACCACGGCAACGCCCGACTTTGCGCCCACCCCCAACCCCACTAACCTACTTTTCTCTTTTCGGGGGGTCCCTATAGTGAACAAGTACCACGCTTTGATTATTATTTGTTTTATTTTATGTTTTGTTTATAGGCTACCTAGTTTCTAACTGAAGAAAAACAAATTTTTATAACACAATACATGCTTATAGTAGGCCTAATAGGCTACCGGTACCTAATTATAGCTCACTTAAAAATTATACTTTTCTTTCTAATACCGGCAAGCCCCTGCAACTTTAAAATAGCAATATGAGCAGAGTTGGAGAAGTTAGTAAAAAAATAGTACTACCTTTTTTAAAGTTAAGTTATTATTTATTTGACTTTAATAGTAGGTAATTAGTTAAAGTTAAAGTTAGTCCAAAAATAAAGTACGGTAACTGGAAAGTTAAGTTACCATAAAAAGTAGGCCTACCTAACTTGTAAAAGTTGTTTTTTGCGGCGTTCGTGGCAGAAATGCTAATTGAACGAAAATAAAAAACTTTAGGAAACTCATAGGCCTACTTATAAATTAAAATCAATATGAAATACAATTCAATAACGTATATCGGTAATGTGGCCTATTGATGACTGACTTTAATGTGAATTTACATAAATTGACTGTAAACAGACCACTTCAACTAGCCTATCTTGTTTCTACTACTTAGATTCAACTTTTACGAACACTGAATGGAACACACAACTATTGTGACGATGAATTTTATTGAGGATAACGAGCATATAACGCATAACATGCGCACTAGCCTGAGGAAACTCGGGTTGCGAATTTGCGATTGAAACAAAAATGTCACCAAAATAAGCAATCTCGCTGCCGCCCGTGATGGTAGGATGACCGTCAATGCCTAGCCTTACCACAATATGTAGGGTAAGGGGGTTGCTGTCCCTAGCTGACGCAGTGTTGGGTCAGTTCTTTTTTAAAATGAACTTTTTAAAAGTTCAGTTCACAGCTCAAATAATGAACTTTTCAAAAGTTCAAGTTCTTTTAAAAACTAAAATTTTGAAAAGTTCAAGTTCATCTAAAATATGAACTAAGTTCTTTTAAAAGTTCTTTTGTAAAAAAAATCACTATTTAACTAAAGGCTAGCGTAAATTGAAGAAAAACGAGAAAAAACATTAGGGTTGTTCGAGTACCAATTTACTTGCGAGTTTGAGTCGGACGAAAGTGTTGAGCTGTCTTTGATCGTGTTGATGATTTGTAATACATTCTCATCGACCAGCTTGTAAAATTAATGCAGATACTTAGCATTTTAGGCTTCCAAGATTTTTTTTCCGAATTAGTTGGCGTACATCGATTTAACTTCGTGAATCGTGCGTGATGTTGTCAAAATTAGCTGAACGTGCGTCAACGTAGGCCTTCGATAAACGATAAATAGAGGCGAGCTCTGGCAATCGTCGTCAAGGACCTTGCCCCCTTCCCTTGACGACCTCCCCGACGACGATGACTATGACACAACGAACTATGACAAAGACGATGACGACCGCGACGTGAGAAACCCCCATTCCTCTCCTTTCCCGTGGCTGGTTCTGACCAGCATGGGCCCCTCCTTCCCACCCCCCTAAGGTTAGAGTGGTTCATTATGACCTAACGGTTGACGCGTCCTTTATCCAAATAAACAAAAAAAACTACGATGAACAACGATTTGTTATTGTTTTTAAGCGTCGACCTAAGGCGTCGACGGCGGCGAGTCGACGGCTGCTCGGCGCACGGAAAGAACTTACAAATGAACTTTCTAAAACTGAAAAGTTCGTTCTCAGAATGAACTTTTAAAAGTTCAAGTTCATTCATTTAAAAAAAGATAAAGTTCACTGAAAAGTTCGCAAAAAAAGAACGCGTTCACGAGAACGCGTTCTTTTTAAAAGTTCCTTCCCCAACACTGAGCTGACGGCTGATGCGAGATTTTCTCGGAAACGAGGCCTTGGACAAGAATTTTTATTAAAAACATTTCATTATTGGGAAAACCTGATGTCAAGATGATTATATCCTGATGAATGCAATGTTTATTTCGACGAAGTACGGGGCCTACAGGCTGCAAAACAAAAGTAACTTTCAAATTAACGTTTATTGAAAGTTACCAAAAATAACTACCTACGGTAACTTATCAGTTACTTTAAAAAGTTCCCGATTTTGTAAAAGTAGTGCGTTACCCAAAAAGTTACTAAAAAAGTAACGTGTTACTTTCATTAGTAAGTTGATGAATGAATGAATGAAACTCTGATTATGAGTTACGCCGGGTTGTTAACAGAAGGAGACCAATAAAATCGGGTCGCCATATTTTGAATTTGGAAAACGCTGATTTATAGTAGGCCTATAGTTAATTGGGCATAAACAATAGGCCTATGAGTTACATACATACACATTACACCACCTTATTCATTTCACTCCACTTACCCTATCTCTCTATTTAGAGAATATGCGGAAGTGTTAGGTCCACTTTTAATCTGTATCAGTCAAATGAATAAAAATTACTTACCTAGGCCTACTTCCTATAATATGTGTGCAACTGCAACAGATACAATAATGGCTATGTTTAAATGAAGGATTCAATTCTGTATTGGTACCGGTATTGGATTGGATTCTGAGGTGAGCATGTCATAAATTGAACAAGGGATTCGATCCGTTTTCAATACCGAACTAAATTCAATCCAGGGGAACTTTGAAAACTGATGTGCTGTGTGTGTGCTGTGCACTCGATCCAATACTCAAAACTGTTACCATGTTTGTTTTCGATCTGATATTTCAATCCGATCCCAACTTTTGGGGGATTGGATCCAACAGATCCGATCCTAGTTCCAAGTGGTTACATGGATGTGTGAGAGGTAGGATCGTATAGGCCTAGGCCTACAATACTGTTGCGAATCATCCATGTTAACATAGCTATTTATTGACCTATAGCCTAGGGCTAGCCCTTAGCTAACACACTAGCCCTATAGGCCTACTATGCCTAGGCCTATTGTTTTCCCGTGAATGGTCATTTAGCCTACTTCTTAAATATAACAGAACAGGCCAAAATACAAAGTCTTAACATTACAAATACAAAGGCCTAGGCCGAGCTAGGCATCCTTTCTAGCCTTACCTAACTAGGCCTAGCCTTTGTGTAGGGCCTATCCAATCCCTTTGGATGGCCTTTACCTAACCTACCTAGACCCTAGGGCCTAGGCCTACCTACACAAAAGGATTTTCCAAACAATGCTTTGATATAATATTCCTGGAACGGTGAGTAGGCCTACTAGGCCTACCGGTATCAAACTAAACTGAAATAGACTGATGAGATCCAAATGTTTGTCTTGAAGAATCATTTCAAGAGACTTTCTTTCATTAACACTTCTAAAATCAATGTTTTCATCAGACGAACGAAAATTGCGCGCAACTTTAGCTGCCATTCTTGTTTATCTGGTTCTTCTTCTTTTTTAATAGGCAGCGCTATTAATACGATATGTGGTACAGCCAGCTGCATAGGCAGTGTGGCATCAGTGTGTGGGAAATGGTGTGGATTTTCTGCTTTCTAGCGTGAATTTTCAAATTTGAATGGAATTTTGCATAGTGGTTGAAAATAATTGGAAAGTTAAGAATCCTCAGCGAGGTATTGACCCAATTGTCGGTCAGGTTATGGTACGCAATATATATATTATGACTAGGAAGCTTCGCAAACGCTTTTTCAGGCGCGTTGTTGGATGAGCGTAATTGGTGCATTGAGCTGCCATGACTAATAATTTTGCTCAAATTTCACAAGAATATGTTAATTTATAAAATTAATGTTCTGTGAAAAAATCATTACAATCAGATAAAGCGTGTAGGTGTTATAAGTCGAAGAATTTTATTTTAAATAGAAAAAATCGTAAAATTGCTATTTTTATGAGAAATAATTTTTCGATTGCGTTCAAATTTCACATGAATATATTAATTAATAAAATTAAGGTTCTCTGAAAAAATCATTACAATCGGATAAAGCATGTAGGTGTTATATTTCAAAGAAATGTTTTTTTAATCGAAAAAATCGAAAAATTGTGATTTTCAAGAAAAATACTTTTTCGATTGCGCTCAAATTTCACACAAATATATGTATTCATAAAATAAGGGTTCTGTGCAAAAATCATTACAATCGGATAAAGCATGTAGGTGTTATAAGTCGAAGAATTTTTTTAAAAACGAAAAAAATCGTAAAATTGTGATTTTCATGAAAAATAATTTTTCGATTGCGTTCAAATTTTACATGAATATATTAACAAATAAAATTAAGGTTCTTTGAAAAAAACATTACAATCGGATAAAGCATGTAGGTGTAATAAGTCAATGAAATGTTTTTTAAATCGAAAATATCGTAAAATTGTGAAAAATACTTTTTCGATTGCGCTCAAATTTCACACAAATATATTAAATTCATAAAATTAAGGTTCTGTGCAAAAATCATTACAATCGGATGAAGCACGTAGGTGTTATAAGTCGAAGAAATTTTTAAAAATCGAAAAAAATCGTAAAATTGCGATTTTCATGAGAAAAAAATTTTTTTGATTGCGCTCAAAAACGTGGCAGTTCTAAGTTCAGAGATTTCAAAGGTCTCCAGAAAAATTTATTGCAATTGGAGTATCGGTTTAGCCGGAATCGTGTTAACAAACACACAAAAATACAAACAGAAAAAATAAGAAAATCATTCCCAATTTTTTTCTCCAGTGTAGTGAAATAGAATCTTCGCTTCGCTCGCTACGCTCATCCAATTATACAAATTTCTCATTAAAATTTCGTTCAATCAATCTAGATCTATCAACCATTCTACAACCACGTTTTGGTTTGTTTACCATGTATACATTGATAAAGAAGGAGCCTTCTTTAATCAATATACCATATAGCCTATATAATATACCATGTCGTTTACCATGAGCGTTTACCGCTCACCCCTACAACATGTTCTCAAATGGGGTACACAGTAATTCCAGCACTAGGCGTAGCTAGTGACTAGGCCCTAGTTGGGCACCTACTGAGTTACCAGCAATATCACTAGTAAAAAATAAATAATCCGTGGGGAGGCAAGCGATATTCCAACCTTCCTGCGGCACTCTTTCGGTTGGTGTTGGCCAACTTTTTAACACTGTTTTTTTCACTTAAAAACGACGGAAAACCACTGTAAATGATTTATATTTTACTATGAAAACGCTCAGTTGGACGCGTTGATAAGCAAGCACGTGCTATATAATTTGTTGATGGTCCAAATTTCAACCTGATCTGTATCTTCGTGCAACCGCTATCATGAGCCAAAAAAGCTCTAGCTTCGTGCGACTTTTCGTTGCCATGGTAACGTTACTTCTGTTAAAATGTAATTTCCATCTACACTACTTATCGGATCAAAATAAAATTAACATATTCGTGACCGGACGGACATTCTAAATGATTTGGCCACCTCAGATTTTGTCGCCGTTTAGTTTGAAAAAAAGCTTTTGATTAACTTTAATGTAACTTTGTAACTTTTTGAACGATTTTGCCACAAAACTAATGGCATTCAATGGAGATCAAAGCTTGCGGATGGTCCAAATTTCAACTCGATCCGAACCTCCGTTCGACCGCTATCATGAGCCAAAAAAGCTGCGCGACTTTCCGTTGCCATGGTAACGGGACTTTGTTATAATGTAATTTCAGACTACACTACTTATCGGATCAAAATAAAACTAACATATTCGTGACCGAACGAACATTCTAAATGATAAGGCCACTTCAGATTTTGACGCCGTTTAGTTTGAAAAAAAAAACTTTTGATTAACTTTAATGTAACTTTTTAACTTTTGAACGATTTTGCCACAAAAATAATGGCATTCAATCGAGAACAAAGCTTGCGGATGGTCCAAATTTCAACTCGATCCGAGCCCCCGTTCGAACGTTATGGCGAGACATACAAACAAACAAACAAACAAACAAAAACAAAAACAAAACCAGTGACTATTTTTTCCGGCAGAGTCAAATGGAAACGCTCGCTTCGCTCGCTTAATAATTGCAGTTGTTAACATGTCCTTTAACATTGGAATTAGCAATAAATGTCAAATTTTATACATTTTGAATATTTCAATCACTGATTAACATTGTGTGGCAACGTGGTTTAGCCCAATCAATAAAATATAAATTCCAAAACCGCTAATTCTCTCGCTCCCCCCACCCCCTCCCCAATAATAATTAAAATTATCTATTTATTTATTTAACGTACCGGTAGCTCTTATTCAGTTAAAAAACTGATTTACAAAGGAGGACAACTAAATAAATCTAATTACATAGATGCAGATACAGCAATGAACCTCCAGTTAAAACCCTCCCAGACCCTGCATCCCCAAACGAGGTCATCAAGTTTTCAAAATTTAAATGTGAGTAAACAATAGGGTTTTTCAATTTAACCCTATTTTAAAAAAAAAATTGTGGAGAAAAAATAAATTTTTCCCCTATGCCAATGGTACAAATGGTACCTTTGTTTAGAGCAGATTGAAAATAGAAATCTGCAAAAAACAGCTAACACAATTTTTTCGGGTTTTTTCGCAGATATTCAATATATTATCTCTAGTATTGCATGTACCGGTATTTGTGTATCTGCGTACATTTTTTCTTTTCAATATCCAATTTTGGATTCTTTTGGTGCGTTTTAGAGTATTTTAACGAGTTTAACAAGCTGCACTATTGCTATTGCTTCATTCCTGTCCTTACAGCAGGTGTACGCTGAAAGATTTTATGTAACACCAACCGAACATTACACTTGGACGAAAACCCCAAAACAACATCAGAATCAGTTATTGAAAGTCTGAGATTCAACATAAAGGTATATACTACATACTTGGAAGCTTCGCAAACGATTTTTCATCGCGTTGTTGGATGAGTGCAATTGTTCAAAAACAAAATAAAAGCGTAAAATTGTGATTTTCATAAGAAATAATTCTTCGATTATACTCAAATTTCACACAAATATATTAATTCATAAAATTAAGGTTCTGTTAAAAAATTATTACAGTCGGATAAAGCATGTAGGTGTTATAAGTCGAAGAAATTTTAAAATAAAAAAATCGTAAAATTGCAGTTATGAGAAATAAAATTTTGATTGTGCTCAAATTTCACATGAATATATTTATACATAAAATTTAGGTTCTTTGACAAAATCATTACAATCGGATGAAGCATGTAGGTGTTACAAGTCAAAGAAATTTTAAAAATCGAAAAAAATCGTAAAATTGCGATTTTCATAAGAAATAATTTTTCGATTGCGCTCAAATTTCACACGAACATATTACTTTATAAAATTAAGGTTCTGTGCAAAAATTATTATAATCGGATAAAGCATGTACGGTAGGTGTTGTAAGTAAAAGAAATTTTTAAAAAATCAAAAAAAAAATCGTAAAATTGCCATTTTCATGAGAAATATTTTCTTGATTACGCTCAAAAACGTGGAAGTTCTAAGTTCAGAGATTTCGAAGGTCTCCAGAAAATTTCATCGCAATTGGATTATCGGTTTAGCCGGAATCGTGTTAACAAACAGACAAAAATACAAAAAAAAGAAAAAAGAATAAAAAACATTCCGGATTTTTTCTCCAGTGTAGTAGAATGGAATCTTCGCTTCGCTTGCTACGCTCATCCAACAACCAGTCTATTGACACCCTATCACTTTCTATCTTTCTTCACCTATGGGGACGAGATGGGCGAGCCTACTCTACACCCTCTGGTGGGTCTGTTACCTTGTTCCTTACAAGGTTGACTTCTTGTCCTGTTGGGGGGGGGGGGGGGGGGCTAGCAGGTGATGAACCTGCTAGACCCTACTCGTCTTTTCCTCCAACCTCTTCACCTGCAGCCAAGAGCTAGCACGTGTGTCTGTGCCATAGCCAAGAGCTTGCAACTTGTAGTATTGTTCCTTTTCGATTTTGGATCCCAGTCACAATTAGTAGAGCAGCCTCGCTCGTTGCCACGGGTCTTGGTTCAAATCCAGGGTAAGACATGGTTCTTTTGTTGTCCAAGCACCAGAGTCTAGGAGGGAAGCCCCCTCACTGGTTGTGCTGTTTTGTCACTTTCCACCCTTCCTATCTCTAACCCATTCTCTTAGAATGAATGAAGAGGCACCCTTGCCCAGGGTTGGGTCAGTAGAATATTACGCATAAAAAATGCGTAATCTATGCGTATATTCTACTGTAGAGTATGTAATGTAGAATATTCAATATTCTACACGTCAAAAATTATTTTTTTCGTTTACAGCTAATAGATGATGTGAGGAAGTTTTTTAATTATTTATTAACGTAGTAGGCCTGACTTGTTGTTTTCTTTGACTAATTTGAAGCCTCTATCACTCGGTCACTCCACCTCTGCTATGCTGTGGCCTACCTGCCATTTTAAAAACTGAGTAGGAAATTAGTCGAGCAAACTTCCTGATTGGTTATGGGATTTATGGCTTAATAACCACTGATTGGCTTTTGTCTTTATGGTGGAAAATTTGAATTATTTGTAATCATTGCTAACATTCAATAGGCCTAGTAGGCTTATGCACTCATATCATTGGCTCATGCAACTCAAATTATATCATTATTATTATTATACAAATTAAATGAATCACCCAATTCAAGTATTAAAATAAATTAAATAATAGGTAAACCTAGTAAAGGTGTGAAGGATGTCTGCTCCAAACTTAATTTTTGTTTTTAACTTTTTTCTTGCATATATAAACAACAGTTAACAAATAAATTAATATTCTACATAATATACATATTCTACACTATTTTCTATGTGTAAGTCGAATAATAATATTCTACGTGTAATGACCCAACCCTGCTAGCTCACAACAGCAGGTAGGGGCAGATTTTCTCTTGTTGCCAAGGGTCCTGGTTCGAATCCATGGTAAGTCATGGATTTTTTGTCTCCCGAGCTCCAGAGCTGGGAGGGAAGCCTCCTTACTGGTTGTGCTGACGGTATGTCTAATTATGAATGGTGTGTGAAGTAACCTTGCTGATGATGACAACATACATGCAGAATTTACTTCTAGCGTGGCCCTACCATAGGTTTGGTTATGTGTTGTGAGTTTTGTTTGTATGAAGTTAGCTGATTTTTAGTGGCCACCATCCGCCTGACGAGTACCAGAAGGACAAAACGCGTCGTGGATTAAGGTAACAAACAACTTTAAATTAGCTACAGTTGTCATCAGCAGGTGAAAAGTTTTGTTGCCCCAGCCCTTCAGGCTGGGCTTTATGTTCTCTATGCTTTCCCAACCTTATATAGGTACTGATAGGAATCAGATTCACTCAAAATGACCCAAATGCCTTCCCCAAATAACAATGCAACCAACAAATGAATGATATACAACATATTAAATAATGGGTTTTATAATATAATGGGTTAGGTATAATAAATTTTGACATGTTTTGATGGTTTGATTCAACATGCAAGTTACGGTTACGAAAATAAATTAATGAATAATATGTTGTACGATGGGCGTCAGAAGTAAATCAAGGGTAATCTTTTATCGACACCACCGACACTCAGTCGACAAATCAAGGATTAGGAACATTTAAAAGTCACACTAAGCTAGCACTAAATAAATACACAAAGCTAGCCCCAGCAAATGGGCAAGGTGTAGACGGGTTGCCCTATTTATGTCACTAGATAAACTGGCCCTTATTGATTTCGAAACTAGAAATAAGCCTACACTAAGGTTATGCAGTGTTAGTGAATTTAATAATAT
This sequence comes from Sweltsa coloradensis, assembly GCA_024449915.1. Lineage (NCBI taxonomy): Eukaryota > Metazoa > Arthropoda > Insecta > Plecoptera > Chloroperlidae > Sweltsa > Sweltsa coloradensis. The sequence continues at coordinate 424,877 of JAMZAV010000210.1, read as the reverse complement.
CAACAAACCTTGTTCTAATATTAACTATTCCCTGGGCCCAGTGTTTAAAAGGCCAAATGCTTAAGTAAAATAGGGCCGCCATGTTTCCTCACGACCTGTTAGATGACGTAATCGAGTGATTGCGCTGTAAATATAACGACACCAGTACGAACCGCATGAGCGAGGTCGATAATGGTAGGTATCTTCCAGACTCCTAGATGTACTTATCGATGGCGTATGACTCATCACTCTCCTGAACAATTTCTAGCATGTAGGTTGCAGTGTTATTTGGGGGAGGCATCCAGTTCTTAGAGAATCAGTGGAATCACCAGGGGGTGAGACTTAACTGGACTCGACTTCCACGTGGTTTTGAATTATCTGATTCCGTCCATAAAGATACATTTCCGACATTTGGTAGACTCGAGTTTCGTTTCCGATTTTCGGAATCATTCCGTGACTTGCGGCTGTGGCAAGGATTTAAACATTGTTAACCCAATCGAAAGCTTCGTTTTAAAATCTTTAGTGTCCACCGCCATGCTTATATGTTGAAGAAACCAGCAAGCTGCATATTTATAAGGCAGTCAGTTTCTGTGCAGCCGTGTTTTGTCTTTTTATCTTGAGAACGCAAACAAGGTCAACTTTGAGGTATGATTGTTAATTATTACTTTATAACTAAATAATAATGGAAACAAAGTACCGTATTGTTCCGAATATAGCACGACCTCGAATATAACACGACCCCCAATTTTTCAGAATCATTTCAAGAAAAAAGAAAAAAAATCAAAGAAAATTAAAATCTACATGAAACACTTACAACAAAACATTTTGAACAATGTTAGGGCCTAGGCCTATGGTTTTTAACAGGGTAGGGCCAAGCACAAGCTCACATGTCAACCACAGTTCACCAGTCTGATTCCTGGTCTTCAATGTTTACGTCGTAGGCCTAGGCCTAGCTCCTTTGCAATCCCTTGCTGATTTGTAAGGCAGAGGAACCTTTCTTTTCCACGCGATCAGCATTCTTCATTTGTTCATCTTGAGCCATTTCATCTTCTCCTTCATCACTCATTATTACGTTACGTAGACTCTTAGCAACGTAGATAGACAACCCCGACGAACAAAATCTATGTAGGTCAAGCTAGGTCACGATGTGATCACGGCCAAGGATTCTGACGACTAGCAGACAGTTTCGCCCAAGGTTCGGCCGAGTTCAGTGGCATCGAGTGGGTGGGCGGGGCGAAGCGCAGCAGACGGTGCGCGGGAGTTGTATAGAGGCGTGGCCTATGTTCAGGCGCTATTTCAAATGCAAGCGCGCGGAAATAACGCAAGTGCTGTTTTTGAGATTGTATTTTCGGAAAAAAACATCGCGCTATATTCGGAACAATACGGTATTGTGCAACAATAAACAATTTATAAAGAGTCAAGCAAGTGTACTGTGGACCAACAAATCAAGGAATATCCCGGTATTTAAGCAAAATATGATGCTTTGTTATCGAAATAAAAATGGAGGATTTTGTTGTTTACAAATTTTCCGACAGCTAAATAGCAGACGGAATCGAAATATTCGTAGAGTCTACCGATTGTCGGAATAGGGCTCGGAAATCAACCAAACCACGTGGATTCGGCGTCGATTTGTGTCGAGTCTCACCCCCCCGGTTCGGTATTGTAATCTTTCTGTATCAATACTTCACATATGAGAATGCTTGCTGCTAATGGTTCACAGATAGGTTAGTGCAGAAAAAACTTACTCTATTTCTTACCACACTTCAACTTACCTCACAGCCACATCCACCTTGATAGTCTTATTATGTAGCCCAGTCAAGACGTAATGGACTAGCACTATCACTATCAAGCTTGTAATCTATTATTGGATTTATTCAAATACCTAGTATTTCACCCAAGTTGGAGCTGCAAAACATACTTAGGTCCATATAGGTCACGCAATTAGAATTACATCAAGGGTACCAGGCTACCTCTTTTATCGTCACTTACTCGCTAATTCAAGTTGTAACATTAAAACTAGGGGTGTGCGAATATTCGAAATTTTCGAAGTATTCGAGAATAATTTACTATTCGTATTCGATTCGAAACTCGAATAGTAACTATTCGAATTTCCGAAGTATTCGAAATCCCGAAGTATTCGATTTGAAATTCCCGCTAGTATGCAGGAAACTACATTACCGATCGACGCACCCTATCGTCAACTCCGCGCAACGTGTTTCAGCGGTCGTACCAACCAAACCAAGCTGTACCAACTTCGACAAACAACAGCATCTGATGTCACCGTTGTCACGACGTCGTTGAACATAAGAAATTACTCCGAAAACGTGATGCAAACCTCATCTTTCTTGCGAAAAAGTTCTAAACATGGTCTTTTCTCGGGTAAATGCTCATGTAAAAACCCGCATAGGGCTCTCGTGCTTACAGATTACGAAGAAGAAGCGGGCCTTGAGCCCGAAACGGACATAGCCCTACCCGCTTCAAAGTCTAGGCCCTAGCCTACGGCAAAAAAAGTGCGATTTGGTACTTTTTCAACCCAAAAGGGAACAAAGCCAAATGTATGCATTGCAAAAAAAATTAAAAACCCCCACAGGTCAGAACAACAAACATTGTTTTTAATTCCCTGTGCTTTGCACAATGCTAAGCCTAGGGCCTAGGCCCCTAGCCTACCTATGCCCTAGGCTAGCCTAGGCCCTACCTAGGCCTACCTAGACCTAGGCCCTAGCCTGCCTAGGCCTAGTGCTAGGGGCTAGCCATTGAATTTTGCCAAGGCTAGCCTAGGGTAGACTTAGGACCAAAGATCCTATTATTAATTAATAATATTAATATTAATAGCCATAATAAATAACACTAAAAAACAACTAAATGTTTATTTTTATGTGTGCGCACTGTTTTGACAACTATTCGATATTCGACTTCGATATTCGACTTTTTTATTGTGTACTATTCGATATTCGTATTCGAACTCAAAAATCACTATTCGCACACCCCTAATTAAAACAAATTTTGACATATTGCTACATAAAAAAAAACATTATTTAATGTACTTAGTTGATGTGTAACTATCCATTGGCTAATAAGGTTTAAACAATTAAATCAATGTTCAAGTTCTTTATTTTTCTATAGATTAATGCAGCATACAAATTTGGATTTTGTTTAATAGTGCCATCTTGAAAGTAATCATACAGTGAAGATTGATGTCCTTCAAACCAGAATAATGTAACACATTGTAAGAATATGTACTATCATAGTATGAAAAGTAAGGCTGGACATCGATTAATCAATGTTTTATCGATGTCCAGAGTATATTTCAACATCATTTTTTTAAAATGTTTTTTGTTAATTAATTATGTGAAAAAAAATAAAATTATTGATTTTGTAAATTTTGCAATACCCGCTTAAAACGTTGGGAAATTCATTTCAACGCGATAATTTCAAACTACAATTATTGACACGTCGCAATTTGAGGTAGGCCTACTCTTCAACAGTTGCATAAACATTTTGCTCGCGTAAGTTTGAATGGCCTGCCACTGAGCGCTAGAGCGGCCTTGTATCTGTTGCCTAGCAACCCACCCACCAACACGCCGCGCCGATCGAGGCAAGGCACTCGACTCTCGCTGTCTCTCTTGCTTCACTGTTCCTTCTCTCTCTCACTCCCTCGTGGGAGGGAAATCGAGGGGCCCGTCGCAGGTGACGGCCAATCTGCCAACCAGCGCCAAGACAGCGCGCAATTCAAATTGACGCAAATGAGAGAAATGCGAGTTTTATGTCGATAGAATATCATAATATGATTCCAAAGTGACAGTATCGGCGGGATTTTTTTTCGACGCAATATTATCGCGATTTTATTCTCATTTTGGCGCGATTATCGATATGAAAGTTTGACATTTTTTTATCAATTACTATTTAAATTCAATGTCGACGGCGAAAATTTTTCGACATGGCGCATGTGCATGTGACATTGATTATTTGACTTCGATGTCGATGTTGCTATTTAACATCGATTCCCAACCTTAGTGAAAAGTAAGTAACAAATACAATTCTTGTACGCCTGCTATTTAGGATGCCATAGTGAAAAATAGAGCTGCCATTTGAGCTGAACATTTGCAAATCTATGTCGAACTTTTCGCAACATTTCTTTCTTCATCTACCAATAAATATTAATACGTTTAGTAGGAACTATAACCTTATTGAACCCACAACAATGGACGATGGGATGCTATTTAATATTCACGCCAGTCTCAGAATGTTAATTATTTCTATAGCAATACTCGTAAAAAATGCAGATGACACACGCTATGGGAAGCAACAGCAGCAGTAGAATGGCGTAGACTTGAGGGCTGACGGTAGTAGGTGGGAACGGGATTCCCGAAGCCGTGGAATTGAAGTCTGCCTCGAGGAAGGAATCCTCCATGTTGCCTCCTTGTCTGTTCACCACCACCACACGGATGCTCAGTTCGGTCCTGGGAGGTAGTGGGTAATTGCAGACCATCGAATGACGCCTATCATCCTCCTTGCCAACCAAGAAGCTCAGCGGGTCGACCGTTGGCTGCGAATCAAATAACATCATTACCTCTCTACCTACTGTACCTAATATCTGGAGGGCCAATTGGCAAGGGTTAGGAAAGAACAGATAATGCAGAGTACACCTGCTTATGATGACGGCAGCCAATTTTAAGTCACCGTATCACATTTGCACTTTGTCCTTCTGTGTCTCATCAGATGGATCTTGGTGATTTAATCTTGAACAAACAAACTCACCACACCTAACTAAACCTGGGGTAGTTCAATGATAGAAATAATGTCATCATTAGCAAAGTTACATCCTACACCATTAATTCATTCTAAATCAAGTAGTTTCTCCATTTTGACAATTATGTTCTCATAGCAAGTGATTAGTTCTGCAATATGAACTGTGCATAATTAAAACTTGAAACAGTTTTGGTTTTGCATAATGTTAAATTTAAGACAAATAAGTGGAAAAACAAACAAAATCTAAATAACTTTATGTTTCACAAATCCACGTTTCAGTCATATTATGATGTTTGAACACTCAAGCATTCCAAATCACAAGAGAGGGGAGAAATTAATAAAAAAAACAATCCAATTAAACTATTAAATTGAAACGTACTATAAAAAAATCATCTAAAATCCTTATGTCCCATAAGCTGTATCCATTCTATTACTTATAATATATTGTTCAATGCAAAATACATGATTTTTTTATTTATTTTTTTTCCTATGCCAAAAGCTTGATTTTTCAATCATTTTTCTTCCTGGCTATCCAGTAAATATGTGCTTCCTACTCTGGCCCGCTCAGGTTATTTGGCAGGGCGTCAATGTCAGATTTAAGTGCGGCGCAGTTGAAGAGGTGCGCTCTGTCCTGAAAACCCGATGTACATAGTTTGCAAGTTGCTGGTTCCTTTGTGATTTGAATTCGACTCAGGTGGTGCTGCAGGACGTCATGTCCTGTGGCCAGCCGGAACTGCGCTGTTGCCACCTTTCTTGTCCAGGATTTGTCTGGCCCTTTGAGGAACTCGTCCCGCCACGGTTTGTGATACATCTTGGCCTCTTGAAGTCTTCCATAGGATGTCTTAAGGCCCTCCTTGGCAAGGTTTTTGGCAGAGTTGTAGGAGATACTCGTCGTGTCAGGGGCAGACTTCTTCGAGCCCAACTTGGCTAGCGCGTCGGCCTTCTCGTTGCCCAGGATGTTGCAGTGGCTGGGCACCCATTGAATTTTAAGCATTTTTCATGCATCACAATTTTTATTAAACTCTTTTTAAGTGACAGGGAGGCTTCTTCACATTTTTCCATCTGACAGATCTTCTTGATGGCGGCCTTGCTGTCAGAGATAATGACAAATTTTGTCTTTTTGAGTGGAAAGGTTGGTGTTTCTGCGATTTTCTCTGCTGCTGTGGGGATGGCATTTATTTCTGCATCAAAAATGCTCGAGCCTGGTGCCATCGGGTGCGCCTCTTCAAAGAAGATGCAGTGGAAGCCAAAGCCAGTATTCCTCCCCGAACTGTTTCAGGAGCCGTCCGTAAAGACATGCACCCATTCGGATTTTGGGTAGTGCTTCTTCAGATGCGTTTCGATAAGCACTTTCAGCTCGGACTGGCTTTTTTCCTCTTTCTTGCCCATACCTTCCACTTGAAGATTGAAGTCAATTTTGATGGTTGAGTTTGGAAGGCTATTGACATCTAGGCTGGCAAGCTTTTGTCGAGGATGGTGTAGCAGGTCCGGACAGTGCTCCGTTTTTAGGAGTCTTTTGGGCAAAATTTGTGTGTCCTGCTGTGCTCGCCGTTGGAAAGGCTAGCCAAGATGTGTCAATTCTTGCCAGTTTTTCATGCAGTATGATGGCTTTCTGCTCTAGTCTCTGTATTAGGGGCTCTACTTTACAGTAGGCTTCCATTGCCGCCACCGGTGTTGTCTTTACTGCACCGCTGGCTAGTCGAAGGGCCTGATTCTGGATTTTGCCGAGTATATAAAGGTTATGCTGCACCGAGGTGACAAAAACTTCTGCTCTGTACTCAAGGACCGGACACACATAGGTCTTGTAGGTGAGAACCAGTGTGTCAATCCTGGCTCCCCAGGACACTCCGGCCGCACGTTGCATCAGACGCAGCCTCTTTTTGGCCTTCTCAGCAGTTTTCTCGAAATGGGCCTTGCCGGTGAGTTTCTTGTTGAGGATGGCTCCGAGGTAGGTAACGTGCTCCTCTTTTTTGAGCTGCTGTCCCCCGATGTATAGCTCGAGGGTGGGGTCTTCGTGTTTAAAAGTGAAGACCGTGTAACACGACTTGTTAGGGTTCACCATGAAGCGGCGGGATGCAAGCCAGCCAACCAACATACTTAATGCGGTGGAGAGCATTATCTGCAGGCCGCCGAGGTTCTTGCCTGTGACATAGACGAAGAAGTCGTCAGCGTAGACCTTGATATAGATTCCTCGCAGGATATTGACCAGCTTAATACCTCCGTTGACTGCAATTTTGAATTTAGTTGGGGCAGTGATGGTGCCTTGTGCCACACCGGCAGAGATGTATCTTGTACCGCTTTTCACACCCTTGTAGGCGACTTTTATTCTTCTGTGATTGATGAAGTCATGCAGCCACTTGATGAGGTTGTTTGGTATTTTGCTCTTCTTTATCTCTTTCATGGCATGGGTTCGATCAGTGACGTCGAAAGCTGCAGACAAATCAATGGACACAGCCACTGTGGTCTCTTGTCTGGTGAAGCCTTCCTTGGCATGTTGAGCGATGTATGCCACCTGGTCCACTGTCGATCTGTTTTTCCTGTAGCCAGCCTGATCTATGCTGATGATGTTGTTTTCTTCCAGGTAAGTTTCCAGTCGGTGGTTTACCATGCGCTCTGCTGTTTTTTCAAGTGCGCTCGTGAGGGCGATTGGGCGATAACTGCTCGTTTGATTGGCGTCCTTGTCCTTTTTCAGGATGGGTGTGAACCGTGTGATGACTCCCATCTTCCAGCTCTGAGGCACTTGGTCTACCCAAGATTTGTTTACAAGGTAAAGAAACTGTTCCCTGAAGAATGGACCAGAGTGCTGAAGAAGCTCGGCGTGTATTCCGTCCTCTCCAGGAGCCTTCTTCTTGTCCAGCATATGGATTGCTAGATGCAACTCTTCGTCGCTGAAAAGTCTATTGTAGGGGTCGTCCAACTCTTTGTATCTGGGCTTCTCTACCAGAAATTTCTTTTTTCCAGCAGGGGTGCTGATAAGAGTGAAAATGTCAGCAGAAAAACTCAGCCTTTTGCTTGATCGAGGTCGCTTCTTTGTTGTTCAGCAGGAGTGGAGCATTCCGGTCGTCCGTCTGTGACCACTTTCCACAGAGTTGTGAGAAGAAGTGGTGAGCTTTAATCGCATCCTCTCTGTAGTCAAGGCTCTGTAGGTATTCTGTGTATTCTTTATGCTTGGCCTCCTCAATCGCTGCTGTGAGCTGCTTTTGTGCCTCGTTGAGCTTTTCTCTTGTTTCATCTGATTGTTGTGTTTCGGCGTCTTTTCGGCATGCATTTCTTGTTTGTCGCAGTGCCTCCAGGTCATCATTCCAAAAGACCTTGAAGTCTTTTACCGCGCCTCTTGGGATGTTTTTCTAAGCTGCCACTAGAAGGTTTTTTACCAGTAGTTTTGAGTCCTTGTTTGTGTTGCCAGTTATTTGGGTTTGCTCCGATAGCAGTTCCAGGTCGTTCTCGAAGTTGTCCCAATTAGCCTTCTTGAAGTTCCATTTGAAGAGGTGCGGAGGTCTCTGGTGCGTCTGGTTGATTGGGGATATCTTAAGAATCTTGTGACCGAGTCCGGAGGGGCAGTCAAGATTTTCCTGTGCGTACTGGTCTACAAGATTCTGATGCAGGAAGGCCAGGTCCGGACGCGACTTTGTTCCATTAGTGGTCAGGTTGGTCCACGGGTCATCCTCAGGGTCAAGCAACAAGAGCGAGTTGGCGGCCCTGAACTCCTCGACCAGCTGTCCGACTTTAGTTGTACTGGCGTAGTTCCAATCTTTGTTTGGCGCACTGAAGTCCCCAAGGATGATTGTGTTATGGGTAATGAGCAGGGTCTCGAGCGCCTCAGGTATATTATTGGGCAGATTGTAGATCATATAGGTTGTGGTCTTCCTGCCTTCCATCCAAACCTCGATGCATGCAATCTCGATCAGGTCTGTCTATCTGCTCCCCCATCGTGTGGATCACCTTGAAATTGGACACAAGGCTGCTTTTTACGCCAATGATCAGGCCGCAGGCAATTTTCTTTTTGGGGTGTTTCGCTTCCAGAACGTGGAGCGTGTAGCCGGATACCTGCAGGTCTTTAAGGCCTTTGTGTCCTGTCTGGACATGTTGTCTTGTCTCTGAAATACAGTAGATGTCAGTCTTTTCTTTGTCGATTGATAAAAGGAACTCAGCAAATTTTGTCTTAGATATGCCTCCAGCATTCCAGTAAAGAATTTTGGGGCGGCTACTGGGCGCAGGGGTGCATCTCGCGAAGAGGGGGGTTTACCTGCCTGGCCTGCAGCGGCCGCATCTCGTTTGCCTCTATGGGCGTCAGTCTGAGTTTTTCGAAGCACCATTTTGATAGCCAGTGGCGTTCGTGAGTCGTCTTTGCTCTGGGGCCTCCTGCCACCAGTCCAGGGGGTACGTGGTCCTGACTTGTAGGTCGTTGTAGTGGACCGGACGTGCGACTTCTTCACCCAACGTGCCAAACTCTTGCATGAAAACAATGAGCACTGCTTGATCGTTTGGCGCGGTGTCCCGGGGTAAGCTCTCCGGGCCCATACATGATGGATATATTAATTATTCAAAAGCAAGGTTATGATTTATTGCAAGTAAGTATGCTTAATTGACATTCTTGCTGACTGCATGCAGGGCTAGCACAGTTATGTTAGGGTGCGTGCATACAAACAGTGAAAAGTCTGGGTTTTAAGCATTATTGTTGTGCATTATTGCAAAATTCTTATTTAGAGCAAAGTATTACTTAAAAAACAAACAAAAATAAAATAAAATTGGGAAAAGTGAGTTTCACGGGAAACCTTTTTGGTTGAGCTTATAAACATTGCAGGCATAACAATTGGATTGGATTGGATATTGCTTAACGACTCATATTAATGCACTTTGGCTATTCAAGTGGCGATAGATGAGGATGAAAGGACAAAAGGATGTTGTAACCTGACAGTTATATAGGTTCCTCCACTAACCCGGACTGCCGAGTAAACGTCGAGGAGAACGAAGCTGTTACACTAGCTCTCGAACCCTCCATCTGCTCTAACCAGCGGTATTTGTGAGTTTCAGGGCAGAGCAGTTACCCACTCTTCACCTGGCCACGCCCGAAGGCTTCTTAACTTCGGTGTTTGACCTCGGCTAAACCGCTGGCTTGCAGACCTAACAAGATTCACCTAGTTCTCATGTCACTCAGCAGTCAAAGGCTACTTACTGTCAGCTCAGCTGCTATCCAGGCACGTGCTCTAGCCTCATCATCCAAGTCCTTCAAGAGTTCATTAATCAGTTCAGAGTCGTCACTGCGTTTTTCAGGACCATCCTCCAAGTCCGTCTTGGGAACAACCAATACATAGTAGGTGCTGAGAACAATGTTCAAAACATCTGTTATTGCGTGTTCGAGAATATTTGCATCATAGGGCTTCTCTACCACTGTATGCAGTTTGGAACTTAAAAATTACAATGAGTTAAATATTTGAGGGTATGACAACTGTCAAAAAATTATGAAATGTTCACAATATGCATGAGACAGAAAATATCAAGCATACATCGCAACACAACAATCTATGTTACTTGACAATCTCCTTCGTTAGTGAATCCAACAAGTATACACGTATCTATTTATGTAAATATAGGCTGCAGGACGGCCGTTATTAAAGAATTTGATATTCACAACGTTAGGTATGGCCAATGTACGCAGGCATTTATCAATAGTATAAATTTACAACAACATACTTCGAAAAATGTGTGTTGTCAAAATAGGGGAGCAGCCATTACTTGATGGCAATCAATAGTCAAGCAAATGTAGCAGTGTAGAGAAAACCAAATGAGACTACTATGTATAATAACTAGGAAAACGCTTAAGTCCCGCCGCGTTGTTGGATGAGCGTAATTGGTGCATTGAGCTGCCATGTGTTATGCGGATTTTCTGTTGTTCTGTGAAAAAATCATTACTAAGTTGAAGATTTAAAAAAATTAATTAAAATTAAATAAAAAATAAACTTTAATTTTTATTTTTTTTAATTAATCGTAATTTTAAAAAGAAAAAAATCGTAAAATTGCGATTTTCATAAGAAATAATTATTCGATTGAGCTCAAATTTCACACAAATATATTAATTCATAAAATTAAGGTTCTGTGAAAAATTATTACAATCGGTTAAAGCATGTAGGTGTTATAAGTCAAAGAATTGTTTTAAAAAAGAAAAAAAACGTAAAATTTTTATTTTCATGAGAAATAATTTTTCGATTGCGCTCAAATTTCACACGAATATCTAAATTCATAAAATTATGGTTCTGTGAAAAACTCATTAAAATCGGATAAAGCATGTAGGTGTTATAAGTCGAAGAAATTTAAAAAAAATCAAAAAAATCGTAAAATTGCGATTTTCATGAGAAATAATTTTTCGATTGCGCTCAAAAACGTGGCAGTTCTAAGTTCAGAGATTTCGAAGGTCTCCAGAAAATTTCATTGCAATTGGAGTATCGGTTTAGCCGGAATCGTGCTGACAAACACAATAATACAGAAAAAATGAGAAAAAAAAACATTCCGGATTTTTCTCTCCAGTGTAGTGAAATGGAATCTTCGCTTTGCTCGCTACGCTCATCCAATCAGCGTAGGACAAATTAAAACATAATATTAAGAGAAGATTGTAAATCATTATCCTATTATTTCTACAGACCTAACACCATTATTCATAATTGTTTGTCTAGTAATTTGTTTGCCTAATACTTGTGTTAATTTATGTTGGAAATATATAATTTATGGATGTGTTTTCTTAATGCGCTCTATGGGTTAGATACACCTTCTTGTACAGTATATAATAAATGAAGGCAAGAAGAAATTAATTGTTTAAACAAATATATAAACAATAATTGATATTAGTTCGTTAGCTATTTGACCCGGAAATATAATGTTTATTGAGTGTTTTTGTTAAACTCACTTACCAAAGTCACTGTTTTTTCCCGTTAAATTAATTAAATTGTTCTTGATAAATTTACGGGGATCTCAGATGATGATTTTAATGTGGTAAAGCAGGTCAACCAACTGAAGTGTTATATGCAAGATTTACCTTTAATTAGTTAATTGATTGGCCACTACTGGAATGGTAAGCATAGGGGTGGTGTCACTCGTTGAGTTTATTTCTAGACGACGCACTGCGAAGTCGACCTTAGCAAGCTCGGTGGTAAGTTGAATGGTAGCGGCGTTGCCTTCGGCGACTGTCACTCCTTTAACTTGCACTGTGTAGCCTATGTTGTTGAAGGCGAGAGACCATGAACCTGAACAACGGAAGATTCAACAAATGTGGAACAGAGCCTTTGACTTCACAAGAGAGCACAAAGGTACACGTCACAACATAATACACAGTTGCGTTGATAATGGCATGTTAGACAAGGTCAACTTCCGTGTACCTTCCAGAGTGACTAAAGGTGCATATATATGTTGTGGCAAAGTGCCATATTAATTGGATGAGCGAAGCGAAGACTTCAATTTCACTGACCCCCCAAAAAATTTAGCTCGGGTGTTTTTTTTTTTTTTTGTATTTTTGTCTGTTTGTTCGCTCTCTACCGGGCAAACGGCATATGCGATCTTGATGAAAATTTGACAGGACCTTCAAAATCTCTGAACTTAGACTTGCCACGTTTTTGGGTACAATCAAAGAAATATTTCTCATAAATATCGTACTTTTACGATTTATTTTTTATTTTTTGTGCGATATTTTCGTGCCATTTGGGCCAATTCTGACCAAACGGGTGGGGCTACAACGTTCATATTAGCCCTATACATGGACATTAAAGTTATGGTGATGTAGTACCTTTCGAAAGAAAAAGTTTTAAAAGTTAGCCAGAATCTATAGAAATAAAGCTTTTAATATAAGTTATTTACGGTAAATAAAACCAATTGACAAGAAACAAGAGAAACTTGACAACAATCACCTACAATGCGTAGGCAGCAAAACGAAGCACTTGCAAAAGTAATGATATCCCACCCAAACTAAAAACTTTAAAAAGCTCATCCATCAACGCGGCGGGACTTTAGCGTTTTCCTAGTGTCTTTCAGCCCCATGTGGGTCCCAGCAGTGCGCCAAGACATTGACAGAGTGCCCTATCGTGAGAACCCTACCTCACCCACAGGAGTGTAGACGGAGACGTCGTCAGTAAACCTCTGCTTGAGGAAGAGCTAGAAAGTACGACTCTAAAATTCACAATTTTTTAAGCGTGTTTGTGACTCCGGTCTTATATCTTACACGTGGTTTATATTTATCACTTACCGGGCCAGTAAGTTTCTCTTACAATAAAGTAACTGCATGGCCAATCTGTATCTCCCTAAAGTTGTTGGGGGGGGGGGGGAATTGCCCGCCCCCTGTATCAGCCCCTGCCCCCAGGGCTGAGGGCCCCCTCGGTGCCACCGCAATATCTTGAACTACAACTCTTGAAAAAAATACCAGCTGTTAAATAATTAAATCCATACTAACATCTCAAACTAAAAGGAGCAAATTCACACACTATACTAAAAACCAATCTGACACAGAATAACTCAATGCACATGAATTTTTAAAATGTTTGTAAAATAAACTACTATCAGGTTTAACCGGAATAAAGAAGATGGACACTTTCTGCATTAAATTAAAACAAATGTTCTACTGAAATGTTGGTGAAGAAAGCATATTTCTTACTACAAGAATTCTATGAAAACAAATTCTTTTAATCAAAGGGAATGAGTGAAAACTTGAAATGTAAATGTGCAATGTATTTGACACTGTATTATAACATTATCAATTGTATTGTGTAGAAGCTACTCACCGTATGAGAAAAAGTTTCTTCGTCATAATCATTGGACACGTCCAAAGAAGAGTTAACCGCGTTGAGCACACTACTGTTGAGCAGCCAAGACGCTGTAGGCGTAAAGACCAACTGAAAGCTGCGTATCTTCCCGTTCGGTTTATCCGGCTGCTCCCATGTCAGCGTCACATTGTCGGTACTCACTTGGCTGCCTGTCACTCCCAGGGGTTCGGTGGGAGCTGAAACCAACGCCAAGCATGGTTGTCAAGCGTAGCCACAAACCACTGTCTTTGATAAATATTCTTGGTTATGTACCCAACTGCTACTTGCAAAATTTACAAAAGGCTTAGATATGGTTTTAATAGGGAATGTACACCAGTTGATAGATACTTGCAATTTATTTATTTATTTATTTATTATTTATTTGCAACAGGCAATGTAGCCCACTAGTGCAAATTTAATAGAGAAGGGAGGAGGGGAAACCCGGTACCGGCACATAGCCTACTCCTACCGAAAAGTACCAAGGGGACCAACGGCTTTACGTCCCATCCGAAAGGACGGTGTAACTTTTGACAGTCATATAGGTTCCTCCACTAACCCGGACTGCCGAGCAGACGGCGCCAAGGAGAACGAAGCTGTCACACAAGCTTACGAACCCTAGTCTGCTCTAGCCAGCGATATACGTGTGTTTCAGGGCAGAGCGGCGACCCACTCGACCCCTGACCACGCCCGATGTCGCTTAACTTCAGTGTTCGAGTGGGAACTGGTTAAACGACCGCGGCTAAATCGCTGGCTTTTTTTTGATTTGCGTAAGCAAGGAATGAAAAATTGAATTTTATCCATATTTTTATTTTCTAGTATGTCCCGGAAATAACTTTTTGGCTTTTCCAGAAAATAAAGACAAAATGGGCCGAAATTGTTCGTTTTGGTTAAAACTGATGTATTCTGAAAATGTTATTATTATTTTGTTATTTTGTTATTTTCAGTTTTAACCACAATGGCAGTTTGGGATATTTTGAGTTCTTTATCTGGAAAAAGTCAAGTTTTATTTCCGGGATATGCAAGAAAATAAAAATGTTCATGACACTCCATTTTACATTCTTGACACGAATCAAAAGTCTAAAATAATTTTACTTTAACGGTTCGGTCACAAAAAAATAAAAACTGTTGAAAACACCCCTTAAAATGTTCTCATTGGACACCCCTGTATGCTGCACTCACCACTGGACAACTGGCAAACAAGTGTATTTCTACTCCAAAATACTTACTGTATTATTATATCAGTTTTAACCAAAACGTGCAATTTGGAGCAATTTTGGCTTCTTTTTTGGAAAAGTCAAAAATTATATTCCCGGGACATAGTGGTACAAGAAAATAAAAAAGTGGACAACATTCTATTTTTCATAACTTACACGAATGAAAAGTCTAAAATAGATTTAGTTAACGCTTTCGCCCTGATAAAATAAAAACGGTTGAAAACACCCCCTTAAAATTGACCCTTTGGGCACCCCTGTACCCCGCATCCACTACTGGCCAACTGGCCAACAAGTGGATTTCTACTCCAAAATGATCAACCTATCATAATTTATAGGTCTCCAATTCTCCGCAGGAGGGGGGAGGGTTTTCCTATCTGGGAGCTGGTCTACCAACAAATAGGCACAGCACTTCGCGGACCAGTACCTATGAGTTCTCAGACCACCGGTTGGGAACCACTGTCCTAACAGATGCATGACTCGTACTCTCAATTAGTATCATTAGTTCATAATACATAACGAGAGATTTTGTCTAGATACAGTAGTTGGTACACCTACTTGCCAAGTGCAGGCTCCAACAATATTCCAGCTAAGCAGCAGCGTACCGAGTTTCGGAACGAAAGATAGCAAGTGACCCATTCTCTTTCACGTGGCTGAAAACATAAATACGAGAATTATAAACAAACAACGAGAATGGGATCTAGTGTGATACCTGATAAGGAATACAATACAACACAATTACAACATTACAATGTAACTTGACGTAACAAAAATTAGATATTGCAGCACAATCCAGTCTCAGAATGTGTCAAATCGATCGATTGCAGTAGGTACTAGATAATTGATTAATCTGAAATCAATTGATTATTATACTTCTTCCTGTCAAAATATATAAAAACATGAATTTCAAGGGTGTTAATTTTATAGTACCGGTAGTGATACTTAAGTGAGCAACGGAAGTTCATCTAGAGTAAAAACATTAATAGAAGTAGGAAACTATTATCATATTATATAGCATAGTAGCTGTTCTTAAGTAGCACACTGCCGCCACTGCTAACATGTTACTTTTTTAAGTAGCGTAACCAGTAGCGCAATCGTTTTGAAATACACCAATGTAGTGAGTTGCAAGCTACTATAAACAGATCGATGTAGCAAAAAATTGAAGCTACTCTAGTTTTGCAATAAAGCAATTCAAGTCATTAAACCAATACTGAAATAAAAATCAGTCTAGGCCTATCTAACCATGCCACTATTCATTTAAAAAAAAATATTGAGAGACTTAAGTTTCATTTTTTAAGCTCTTTTTACTGTGTGACTCTTTGAATCTAGTTTAGCTCATTACTGTTATCCAAGATTGTAATAGTATCTAAAACAAATATGCATTAATACCCCAAAAAATTATTTTTTTACCACATAATCTATAGCAAAATACTAGGCTACACTAAAATGACCGTTTAAAAAATTATATCTTGTAACTGTGATTTTACACAAATTTTTCAATTTTTTTGGTCCACAAAATAGCAAAAATTTGCGATTTGGGAAATTTCTCAAATCGGCTTTAACCTGATTCCTTTTTGTTCCACATAGTTACTAGAGCATCATACCAATCTAAAATGGCCCTTATAACATCGTGTCTTGAAAATGTGCACAAATATTCACTCAAACACGCAAAAATATGAATTCCAAAATCACACCTCTTCTTTGTAATCAGCATAATTTTGACCAGACCACTTGCCCAAATTACAAAACAAAATATAGAGGATTTACAAAAAAGGCTGTAGAGTATGTCAATAATGGTCAATATTTTTTTGGATCAAAATCCTTCAAGGTCACGGGGCATAAAGATCGTCCCCATGCTATTTTTTGCCGATGGGACCTAGCTAGCTAAAAAAATACAGTTGACAATTTTTGGGGGTCAATGGTTGACCTAATAATTTTTCTGTCAATTTCTATAGGCCTAACTAGATAGCCTGAATGAAACATTTCCAAAGAAAAGTTGATATAAAGCAATAGAATGCTTGCTTTATTTCCATTTAAAATTGAAGGCATACAAAGAGTTACATACCACAACAGTTTCTTGACCCTTTAGATAGCATCATCTGCAATCAGGGTATTGTAGTACGGGGTTGGCAACCTTGTACAGGGCCTACACCCTCTACAATGGTTTGTTTTGACGCGCGCCTGGGGGCATGTGATGGTGGATACCTGCTGACCGAGTCAGGCGAGGCGACACTCGGCTAGACCAGCACTTGTTGTATTGTAGTAGATGGTAAGTAAGAGGTTGGCAATACTTGGCATTCAGTGTGAATGGAGCCTTCTCAGATTTGTTACTAGCACAGTGACAGCCCAATAAGTATTTTCTCTAATAATCGTATTAATGCGAGTGATAATTAGTTAACAACATATCCATGGTTTGTCAACATAGGTGAAGAGCACAGCTGTGTGTCTGCAGACCACAAACATGGTTAATTTAGGTGTGATTAATGACTGGCATCTTTTACATTCTATTTGGTGGCAATATATATACACATGTCACTGCCATACAAAGAGACGTCAAACATTACCAAAATAATATTTTTTGCATAAACAATAATTAATGTTTTGTGGCATGGCGTGGCTTGTCGATTGTGTTTAAAATGTGCGTTTGGATAAAACAACAAATTAGTCAGACCGATTACCTTATTGTTTTACCGTTTCCTAAACAGGGAAAAGTCGTTGCCAGTGCGATATAAAACCGGCTATCGAAAATTAGCCCTAAGAAGTTTAACTTTGTAACTAGCAAATTTACTAGTGAATGTTATGTTTTGAACACTTGATTGAAAGCGATTATGAAATCACGATCAGGTATCGAATGAAACTCGTGGAAAATATCAAACTCAAACTAAAATTTATAAAATTACAATACCATCTATAAAATTGAGCTAGGTAGCATAAGATGAGAACTGAACTGCCCGTCCCACTTAAATGGGCGGACCGCCGGGAAGAGAAGCGGCCGCATTCATCGTAGAGTCAGTCGGTGGCGAAGCTCAGTAGGCATCCAACTGCATCACGAGTGGTGACATCACGCACTTTACAATTTCCATAATATTGCTAGTAACTTGTTCAAATATTGACCGGTTTCTTTGATTTTTTTTCAAAATTCCTAAAATAATGAATGGTTTAACATATATGTTATGCATAACGCTATGTGATAATATGCCTTTAATTTAATGCACCTACATTTAAAAAATCACTATCTGGTATGTTTTTGGAATACCCAGTAAAAATGTTTTTAAGGAGAACACTGGTGTGGAAAATGTAGGTCAGGCATTCTCCATTGCATAGGCAACGTTTGACAGTCTCAGGCTAGTTCAAATTTTCTCTTGAAGGCCGTGGATCAAACACTTTTTAAATTTAACTACACCGCTTCACAAACGGACTTTGTAGTCGCAATGATGGATCAGCATATTTTGGTCTATCTGCTTGCATAACCATCACCATCTTTCTCTCATGGAAAGCAAGTACATGTCAAGGCACAACACCATGTATTCGAATCCATTTGGACTTGTTTGTTCCAACCTTAGAAGGGTTACCGATGAGTTAGTTCATTTTGAAGATTCTCTGAAAGTTTCATCTTTACTGGAGTAACTCTTTCGTCCGGTAGAGAGCAACAAAAGAAAAAAAGGGATGAAAAATAAAACACATGCCTAGGTCGTATAAGTGTGATTTTCATTAGAAATATTTCTTCGATTGTACCCAAAAAACGTAATACGTATTAGTTAAGAGATTTTGGAGGCTTCCTCAAGTTATCATCAAAATCGGAGATGCCATTTGTACAGTAGAGAGTAAACAAAATGAGACGAAAAATGGTGATCTCTTTGAAGTACAATTTCCATGACAAATATTTCTCCGAGTGTACTAAACAATGTGGCAGGTCTAAGTTAGAATTTCGAAGGATCTCTGACAATTTAATCATGGGCGGAGTAATTTTTTGTAGGCCTAAAGGCAAAAGCTTACAATTGTCAAATTGAAGTATTTGTTACCCCTTTGAATTTGTTTTCATGACCTTGAATAAAAATTTAAAAAATAAAATTGCAACAGTATGATTATTGTTGGTAGCACAGTTAGTCAATCATATAAACTATAGTTCTTCAAAGTCAAGCAGTGGACTATTGTTTTTAATGGTATCTTATGCTCAGAGCCACGGGCCAAATGAAAATGACTGCAGACGGAATCGGGCTGCGGACCGTACGTTGCCAACTAGTAGCCTACTAGTAGATTGAGAGATTAATAAAGAATTGGCCTAGATTGGCTAAATCTATGTGCACAGTGCACTTTAAATATATTTCAGTCTTAAATTCCAAAACATTTAGTGAAATATTAATCAATTTATTTTATTTTATTATAATTATTAATAATAATATTATTAGCCTATATTAATAAGCTTGAAAAAATCAGAAGTGAAGAAATTAAGGAAGAGTGTTGGTGTTGACAAGCTTCTGTTCAAAAAAGGAAGAGAAAGATTGAGATGGTATGGACATATGAGAAGAATGGATTTAAAGAGAATACCAAGAGCAGAATTTGAAAGTGGAAATATGAACAGAAGAAGACCTGGTAGACCAAGAGAGAAGTGGGAGGACCAAATATTAAATGATGTTGAAGAGAGAGATGAGCGTTGGGAAGAAGTAGAAGCAAAAAGACTATGGGAGCTGACAGAAGGAAATGGCATGAGCTGGTGGTAAGAAGAAAGAAAGAAGAGGGAGATACTGACGGAAAAGATAAAATGTAAGACAAAGAAATTGAAGAAGAGAACATGACAGGTCCGGCAAGCCAGTGTTAATAAACTCTGTGTGCCTTAGAAAATCTGGTGGTAAGCCACCCCCTGACCCGAATTATGATGGAAGCAGGTGTAAGAAATATATAGGATATATAGGCCTACATATATATATATATATATATATATATATATATATATATTATATTCTTATTAGCCTATATTTTTTATCTAATAATTTATTTAATTTTGTATTAGAATATTTTCCAAATACCCTATTATAATTATCCTCTACAGAAGATTAGATGGGTCAATTGCAATGATAATGGTGTGTAACATGTATTGGAAATAAAACCTTATACTACCACTACTACTAGCCTACTTACATGCCGTTTAACAAGTACGTGCATTGTAGTAGCTTTGGTGATGATTAAAATAACTAAACATTTCTGCAGTCATCACCAGCAATTAGAAACTGTCATTATGTTATCTGTCTCATTTTCCCAATCTATGTGTTCCCTTCCAAAATAATGCTCCATTTCTCGATTTGGTTGGTCGGGAAACACTCCCGTAGATGTAATTGTTTTTATTTACTACAATTTAGAAATTAAAAAAGTCAGATGTATAATGCAACTACAATTCAGAGATTAAAATGTACCCGTCCTGATGGTCTAGTGGTTAAGACGCTCATCTGGAATGCGGGAGATCCGGGTTCAAATCCCGGTCGGGGCGGACTTTTTTAATTTCTAAATTGTAGTAAATAAAAATAATGCTCCAGGTGATTCATTATAGCGGTATATAAAATGCTATGCACAGTGAACAAGATAGGTACCGGTATCAAAGTAGGTAGGGCCTACATAGGCCTACTATAGTTTTACTCAGAAGTAATTAAAGGTGTACCGGTCGATTGCTCAACGCCTCATATTCTATTCGAGACGATGAGTGGCGATAGATGAGGATTAATTATGATTAGAAGGGTGGAGGGGAAACCCGGTACCGGCACGAAGCCTACTTCTTTCAAAAAGTAACAAGGGGACCAACGGCTTTACGTCCCATCCGAAAGGACGGTGTAACCTTGACAATCATAGGTTCCTCCACTAACCCGGACTGCCGACCAGACATAAAGGAGAATTAAGCCGTTACACTAGCTCTCGAACCCTCCATCTGCTCTAACCAGCGGTGTACGTGAGTTTCAGGGTAGAGCGGTCACCCACTCTACCCCTGACCACGCCCGAAGGTTGCTTAACTTCGGTGTTCGAGTGAAAACCGGCTAAGCAACTGCGGCTAAACCGCTGGCTATTCACCCACTAAACTCAAGATATATTTCATTCATACTAGAGATCGAAGTGTTGAAAGTTTCAAATTGAAACTTTTGAAGTGAAACTTTCAAGGGTACATTGAAATATTTCAAGAAATTATGTAACATTCATATTTAGGGCATTTCTGCATTACTAGATTGATTTTGTAAACTTTTATAGAGTTCTATGGTTTATGAGTGTGTTATGTTGGTAGTACCAACCTTCTGCACACTTTGCAGCTGTGTCAAACTGCTTCCTACCACTTGTTACCTGTTCCTACGATGGTAAAGAAGCTTAGTCATGGTCACAAGTGTTTTATCCTGAGTGGGAACAAAGTAATATTTAAGGCTGTGTGTTCACCAAAAACCAAAATATACAAAAAAACAGTAGTTATAGAGTATGATCATTAATCAGTCTTTTGAAAAGATCAATATATATTTTTTGAATTTTTTTGGTTGATACATTTTTCCGCTATTGATACTTTTTTGAACGATTTTTGGTGCCAAGTTTTGCCAAAAGTATACCATTTAGATGGCTGATATTTTTATTGCAGCTTACACTCATCTTTGAATATAGCTTTCCTATCTTAAGATCTTCCTTTTTTCTTTTGACAATACAAATACCACAGAAGTACTGAAAAATGTAAAACTGTAAAATGTAAGATACATATTGAAGATACACATTTCAAAATACCTCATTCTTAAGTCAAAGATAAGTGAAAGCTACAATAAAAATATCAGCCATCCAAATAATATACTTTTTGCAAAACTTAGCACCAAAAATCTTTAAAAAAGTAGCAATAGCGGAAAAATGCATCAACCAAAATTTTTTTTTTTTTTTTTTTAAAAGACTGATTAATGATCATTCATACCATATTCATACCATATCATGCATATTTTGGTTTTTGGTGAACACACAGCCTTAGGCTTAAGTATTGAAGCTGGGCAACTTTGTACCAATAATGCTTCTAGAATGATTGCTCACATCAAAAAGTGTGAGAAGTGCCCCAAACAACTCTTTATTTGATCTCGATGATAACTGATGATAAGGTTATTAGTTATTCTAGAAGGGGAAGGATATTAGAAGGAATGATATGTTTGCTAAATATTATTCCATGTCCAAATACTAATGAATAGAATAAAAGTTAGAGCGTGATAACTGATAAGTGTTGCGCCGTTCAACAGACGTAAAATTGGGAAATGAGAATCTATCCCAACTCTTGTCATAAGACCTATCGATCGTTTTAAGCTCCGCCTATCACCAGTCGTCAATTACCAAATCAGTTTCTGTTTAGTTTAATTTCTATATATACATCTCTCTCTCTCTGTGGCACTGGTAGGTCGACAAGAACTTTTTAAAGTCTAATAGGCCTAGTTTCAGCACCAATTATGGGGTAATATTTCAGAGATGCAAATTTTTTGTCAAATAAAAACCGTTCTTATAAGAAAACGCTGATTAATTAAAAATGTAATTTGTATTCCTGAAGGTTTCCTTGAAAATTGAATATTTCACAAAATTTCAATATTTTTTGAAACTTTCATTGAAACTTTCAATGAAACTTTCAAAAAAGTAAATTTCATGAAATTTTTGAACTCTAATTCATACTAACTATAGGTGGAACCAGATAAGGTGGCGGTCGCCGAGGGATCGCAGCACTGTCGTCCACGCACTATGGCCACAGGATCGGTAAAAAGTAAATAAAATAACGGTCTCTAAAACTGCTTTCGGAGAAAAACAAACTATTTTAAAGCCAAGCCTTGCCCAATATATCCTAAAAATAAAGTATTTATGAAGTGTACGAATAAAATCAAGACATTTTGATGCTCCTAAACATTGACATCACATCTGTCGAGGTTGGCATTATAAACAGCTGGAACTTTGGACACACCATTACCAACAAGGCAAAAAAACACTTTCGTAATCGTGATTACTTAAAATCATTATTTCGCTAAAATACTGACTCTGTGGGACAACTACTTTATTCACAGCTTATAAAATGTTGATTTATGTGATAACATATCACGATAACATGACCAAATACGGTAGGCCCTACCTAATGCCAGTTGTGTGTAACTTGTCAACGTTGGCGTCCGTGCTCTCTCGCTTGACCTTGACGGCCGCCAGCTTATCTGGTTCCACCTATAGTTTCCTGAATTTTTTCGTTTGGCGGTACAATCCGTGTACAAAATACCGCCAAAACGAAAAAATTCGCAGGAAAGACAATTGTTAAATTAAATCTGTTTCTCGTCAGTCCAAAGAAAAACAGTTGAAAATTAATGTCACAAAAGCACAACACCCTACGTTGAATGTGTGCCTGGCGAATTAAGTTTGAAATTATTTTGAGGTGGCTAATTGGCCGATGTACCGGATCGAAAATTTGGAAAAAATATTTTTGATTTTCTAAAATAGCCATGTTTCAAAGCCATTCACTATATTTTGACTTAGTAGCATATTTTGGAAAATAGAAAAACGCGGTGGAATAGCCTTAAGAAAGAACATTGTGACAATCTTCATGCCTCATGACCTTAAAGGATTTTGGTCAAAAAAATATTGTCCATTATTGAAGTAGGTAATCGACTACCTACCTTTTCTGTATATCAACTACGCCTACAATTTCATCCCACTATAAGCATACTCGACTACGAGGTCACGTTAGGTAGGCCTACACAATTTGCTGGTTGAAAAAAGGTGGAAAAGAAGAGACTAAATACAGCTTCCTAACTAAAGATTTTATGATAGCCAACTCTCAAAAGAAATACTGTTACCAAGGAGCACTAGTAATTCTCAGAACACTTCATAACAGAAATCAGTACCATAGTGGCTAGGTATTATTACTGATTCTCTTGCCAAAAACAAACAAAACAACCGAACAGCAGACCCAAGTTAAAATCATGCCATTCGGTTACCTTTTGTTTGACTGGGTATATAATGGTAACAAGTACCTACTGGGTACTAGGTAGCCTACAACTGTGAGACCTTTAAAAATGGGGCATGACATTAAAAATGTAAGGGTACCAAATTTAGGCCTACTATGGACAATTAAAATCAACTCAGGCTAGGTGAATGAAATACAAGGAAAGTAAACAAGATATTACTAACTTGGCCAGAGGGGATCATGGGTGAAAATACGAGGGGGGAACCTGGAGGACAGATGTGGGTAGATACTCATTCATGGCAAGATCAGTGGTGGAGTGGAATTGTCTCAGTGAGGGGATAGTGATTTAAGCCTCAGCTGGATGGAGTGAGCTTAAAGCCATACTCTCACATTGACTTGTTGCTTACTTATGTTAAACCTAAATTTATTTTAGGAATTTAGAAAAAAAATTGAAAGAAATCGGTCAATATTTAAACATGGTACGAGTACGACCAATATTGTGGAAATTGTATAGTGCGTGACGTCACCACCCGTGACGTAGCTGGATGGGTACAGAGCTTCGCTACCGATCAACTCGAGTGAATGCGGCCGCTCACTGCCCGCCCATTCAATACCATCGGGCACGGGACGGGTCAGTTGAAAAGTGTATGTTCTATGTACAGGATGTTAGGATTAGCTCCCTTCACTTTCGAGCCTTCATACACAGAAAGTGAACAGAGGGAAAATCTCAAGAAAAATTAAGAAAAAGAAGCCTGGATAAAACAGTTTAGTGGCAGGAAAGGTGATCTTAAAAGGTGTAGTTGTAATGAATGTACATCAACATCAATGGATACCGACACAGAGTGCTTATATTGTCACGAATCGGAAAAAATCACAAATTTGCGTGCTAGGCCTAATTTTGATTGTATTACTAATAATGATGGGTTCGAGCATATTATTAACATTCATTCTCTCAACACTGCTAGGCAACAGTTTTTGTTACTCTCCACATGTAAAGACCAACGATATATTGGATTTAAAGTCGCATACGGGAGTACTGTGGACTACTTTGACTAAAAGTGATTCGACTTTAATGATTTCTCTATCATTGTAAGGATATGAACAATGTATACATTTGTAACGCGATTTTAACCCACGGATTAATATGAAAACCACATTTCTGTATCATAAACCTGATTTTGATTTTGTTGTTCAATATATCCACATTAAAACACTTACGCGACACACATCAATTATTTATAAAACTAAGAATTATTCGGTATGTTTGCCGTCTCTTTGTATGACACACGTATCACTAACTTTAAAAACTACTAGAGCCTAAAAGAAGACAAAATCCACATTTCAACTATATAGGTATGTTTGTTAACTGTAGTCACTGAGCCATCCATACTCTTCACATATCTCGACAAACCTTGTAATGCTATTCACTATCACATTAATTAAATTAGTACATAAAACACTTGTAGAGCTGTCACTGTGCTAGAACAAATCTGCGAACACTTCATCCACACAGAATGTCAACCCCTTACTAAATACAACACGTGTTCTAACCGAGTGTCTAACCTCGCCCGGCCGGCTTTGTCAGCTCAGCAGGTCCCCATCCACCTGCGTCACATGCCCCCAGGCGCGCGTCAAAACAAACCGTTGTATAGGGTATAGGCCTCATCCAAGGTTGCCAAAATGTCCGGCATTCTTATTTTTTGTACACCTTCTTGTATTAAAAAAATACTTCGTCCATTGTGATTTAATGCCTTTAATAAGAGACTAACGAGAGCCACCTACTTGGTCAGGGGAGATCATGGGTGAAAGTACGAGAGAGGAACCTGGAGAACAGATGTGGGTTAATACTCATTCATGGCAAGATCAGGGGTGGAGTGGAATAGTCTCAGTGAGGGGATAGTGGGGGAAAAGAACCACAAAGTTTTCCAGTCTAAACTCAAACTCAAACCCCTGCCGATGGGAGACTGAGGCTTCCGCTAGGATGAGAAGGAAACAAACTAGCAAGGGGAAAGGAAGGAACAGAGAAACAAAGGAAAAGTCAATGGTGATAAAAAAAATAACCTGGCCGCCACCAATTGGATGATCAACAGCAGGAAAAAACGACTACTTCTACCTCCTAGGCCTACTACTAAAGGTGGCGCGGTGGCGCTAAAAGCGTGAGAAAGTTGGCAGTGCAAAGCCCAATTTAGGGTTGCCAGATGTCAATTATAAAAAATCGGGACTGGGTTGGGTTGGGGGTGCTAGGCCTAATGGTTTTTCAAAATTTAAGAACACATTTCACTTTTTCCATCATGATTAGGGATACATTGTACATTCAAACTATACTTCACATATTTTGCTTTGATAATCGTAGACCTGTTATCCAATGAAGGAGGTAACTAGGTACACATGTCTTGAAACTGAAACTTCCATCGACGCCGTCCGAGTTCGACATGGCAACCTGTCTAGTCCAGTGACTGGATACAACTAATTTCAGTTGTCCACACGTTTCTTCCCGAGCAATGATGGTTCACGTGACTTGTGTGTAGTGCCGTGATTGGTTATTACGCGTGGGTGTGACTGACGCCAGAAGGAGTCGTAGGGGAGCTGGGGGGAGGGAAGAGGGGTAGTGAAGTGCAGACGACAAGAACGTTATAGTCTTCGTTGTGAGTAGCCGGAAGTCTTTACTAAGTGGCGAGCCGAGAGAGACCAATGCTGATTTTATAGTCGAGTGGACAGCATACGTCTCGATACAAAACAAATCGGGACGTGGGACACAACACCTGAAATTGGGACGTCTGGCAACCCCAGCCCAATTTGACAATTTAATGTTAAGGCCTATAGGGCTATTACAATTTACGAGTGAGGCGGGAATTAAGGGTGTCAAGCCACTTTTTTGGGGGTAATTGCCCCCCCCCGTGCCCCCATGTAGTGCCACCACTGCCTGTACAGTTATAAAGTAGGCCTAGCCCTAGACCTACTATAATTTGCTACCAGCCTACAAATCTGTCAACCAGTACGTCTGTAGCCTATACTCAACATGTATTTTGTATGTAGCGGTTGTAGCCTAGGCCTACTGTATCCTAGCGGCCAATAAACGAAACTAAACTAAACTAGGCCTAGGGCCTAGGCCTAGGCTAGGCTAGGGTACTCTTTCGGTTGGTATGGACAGTTTTTTTTATGTGTACCTACAAAACCTTTAACGCCGCTATTTTAAATCTAAAGTACCTACAAAACCTTTAACGTCGCTATTTTAAATCTTAAGTACCTACAAAACCTTTAACGTCGCTATTTTAAATCTAAAGTACCTACTGATCAAAAACTGTCCATACCAACCGAAAGAGTTCCTAGGCTAGGGCTAGTAGCCAGTACCCTAGGCCTAGGCCTAGGCTATATGCATATTGTATAAAAAAATATGAGACCTAAATATAGGCCTAGGCCTAGGCCTATGCCCCTACAAAGAATAATGAGGCAAAGAAACACAAAGAATAATAAATAGGCCTAGGGCTAGGCTACACGAAATATGAATGGCCTAGGCTAGCTAGGCCTAGCCTACGTTTAGCTTGCTAGGCCTAGGCCAAAGTGATTTGACAGAAATTACGTAAATGTAATTCAGAAGGGAACCAGAACATTTGTAGCCTAGGCCTACCTGTAGCCATATTGTTATGGACGAAATGGGTTGCCAAAGGAGAACCTGAATTTTGAAAGGTGATAGACTTGAAAGTAGGCCTAGGCCTAGTCTTCAAAAGTGGACTGGAATTAATTAATTTTGATTTTGCAAGCACTTTTGATGGAAGAATGCCCATTGCAAGTATTATATAACATACACCAATGAAATTTAATTTAATGCTATGCATAACTAGGCCCTAACTGGTATTTATTGTTTTCGGCCGCCGTTTATGAATAGCGGGAGCGGGACATTTGGAGTAGGCTAGGCCTAGCCATTTTGTCACGTGCCGAAATTGAGTGATTTGATTGGGTGTCATGAGAGAACGTCAAGGTCAAAGGTCGTCATAAAATTTCAATTGATTATAATTTTATTTCTAAATTACAAGTATTTTTGATACAATGATGCGTTTTTCCTACATTATTTAATAAATAACAAAGAATGCAATGAAATAACTGAATGTAAAAAGCTCTAAATAATTTGATGGCGGGAAAATGCCATCGGGTAAGAGTATCCACCAATCACGCTCGTCTTCTACGATGCTATCTGCGGAAGCGAGAGGTTCTCTATTTCTCTTCCCTTTAGCACCCAGCACAACAGAACTCACATCATTTGACAAAATTCGTCCGTAAAAAATCAAGAAAATAGGTATGTATTCTACTTATTTAGTTCTGCTGTTAACATACATATTTAAAAAAAGTGACGGGCTTCAATTATGTAGCAAATTTATGTCTGTAGGCTATCTATTAGTTATGAAAATTAGAGATCAAAACTTGTGATTGAGTTTGGGACAAAACGTTGTGTCTTGGGCTTGGCAGCCATTTTTGTAACGCCATTTTCCCAGTTCCCTAGATTATAAAATGTGATGTGTAGGGCCTAGGCCTAAAATGTTGTTATATTATGTCGATTCTAATTCTCATTTGACAGTTTCTAGTTTAGTTTTATAAATTGAAACCAGATATTTACTTTTATCATGATGTTCACGCTTCTTCCCAGCCTAGGCCTAGGCCTAGGCCTAGCCTAGCCAATCGGAGACGTCTTTTCATAAATCAAGCCAATCGTAGCGCCGAACTAAAACAGTTTTAAAAAACATGAAAAAGCGTTTTTTTTTTACTAAAGCCTAAATGTTTAATAATTTTAATTCTTTCATTTGATTCAAAATTAACTTTGAAATAAAGCAACTTGATTTAAAAAGAAGATTATTGTAGGCCCCTTCCCCTAGAAGCCTAGGCTCAGGCCTACAATAGGCCTAGTTTTGTCTAGGCCTAGTAGGCCTAGGCCTACACCAAAATATTGTTTTATCACTTTTTCCTTAAAAGATATGTAGGTGTAGTAGGCCCTAGGCTTAGGCTAGTTTCCAAATTAATATCTGGGATAGCGGTAGGCCTAGGTAGGCCTAGGCCTAGTAGACGACAACGCCCCAAAATTCTACTCGCAAGTTCGCAAGTTGCGAGTGACTTAATAGGTTGCGAGTAAACTTTTCTACTTCCGAAAGTACTTTTTCACTCATCACCTGTAAAAATAATCCAACAAAACATAAAAACCGGCTAAATTACAACGGATCTAAATTTAAACGATCTAGGGCCTAGACCTAAATGTGTTTTTAAACGATCAAAAATCACAAACGGTCAGAACATCCCTAAGGCAAAACGGTACTGGCAACTGGGATTTTGCCCCAGATCCCCAACTTCCCCTTGTGAGTAGTATTTGTGGCTTGCGAGTCTCAATTTGTTTCTAGGAAGGTTGGTAGACGAGATAATATTATTGGAATATTGCACGATTTTGAAGAATTCGTCACTTCTGGACAGGTAAACCACTTTTAGGAAATTCAAACGAGTGTAAAATGTCTAAGGCTGGGGCTACACAGTGCGGATGGTCCGTAACGGGTGCTCCGCCAAATGGGCTACGATTACACATGGCGATCTTTTCGCGCGGGAATCGGGAAGTCAGTGTAAAAAGAACATCGAACAACATCGGCCTTGAGCAAAATCGCAGACACGCAACTGCACTGTGTAGTCGCTCTCATTCAACTGAATGTGTTGACCTTGATCTGCGGGGACGGACCGTCCGCATCGAGTTCGACATGCTGCGGTCAAAATTACCGCATGCGAAACGCCCGCCTCTGTGTAGCCGCTCTCATCTAAAACCATGTGTTGACCTTCTTTTGCGAACCCGTCGCGGACCATCCGTCGCGGAGCCTCCGCACAGTGTAGCCCCAGCTTAAGGGTAACGGGAAACTATCATTACCGCGTTGGTATATATTATAGTTGTGTCAATAACATTTTTACTTCCAGAAAATTGTAAATGATACAAAAACAGCCAATGTCGTATGGGTACTGGGTCATGTTCTGTTCGCCGGACACCCCGTAAATCTTCATTTTCGCTGGGTTGAAATATAAAAGTTAAACACATTAATAAATAAAATGAAACCCTGTTGTGTTTCACACATTGCATTTTAACTTTTACTTGTGTAATGCTCGACCCTGATAAATAGCTGTGTCGCCATCTTGAGCCGTCCGAAACCTAGTGTCCAGTTACTGGGGACGTAGTTTTGTTTTTGGGAACGTACTTTGTCTTTCGAGTTTGATTATCGATTTCACAGGGCATCTATCATCTATGATTGGCCGAGTTGTTAGTATAAGGATGTGTAAAAACATAACTCAAGTTGTCTAATGTCGTTATTAAATGTAAAGAGAACAGATTTTAGACGTGACAGTGTCGATTTTCTGCTGTGTCCGGCTATTGGATCCTTGACCCTAGGTGATGTGATAATTATTTATTATGCTCATTGGTATAGGCCTATCTGGATCTGAAGCTAACATTATTTATTGTTTTTTTGTTGCAGATAAACCAGATTTCACATTCCTTCAGAACTTTTATTAATTTTGAATACAATAGTCCTATCTATTTCGGCTTAATAGAATTTTAAAAATGCGTCAAACTAAAAACATCAACACTCGTAGATCAACAGAAAGGTATGCCAAACGTGTCGACTTCACGATAGAAAATCAGGGATCTGCACCAGAAACTGGAAATATCAGCAGGTTTATCCCTGGCGCAGCTAGGGTGCCGCAGGTCCGATTAAGTACCGGGAATTGCCCACAAGATTGGGCAGAGGACGACGTTTAACAACCTTGCAGCAATTGATTCAGTCGAGTATATTTACCGAGCACCTCATTTATGCCAGTTTACATCAAGTAGTGATAAGGAGGATGAGGTGTCAGACAAGGAAAATTATGACTCAAGCATAGGCTGCTGCTCCTGCTGCTGCATGGTCCCAGCATCTCGTTTTGGCCAATTTACATCAAGTGGTGAGTAATAACATAAATACATTAGGATCATCAATAATATAAAAATATTATTGAACTGCATGCTTTCTAAAAACCTTGTCCAAAATGCCCCATACCTATAGGCGACCATATTCCTGAAAATAAAATCCGGGACAAAAACAAGCACAAGTCACTATAGCGGCGGGAGGTTTGGGGGGCAAAGGCCCCAAAAAATTACATGCAGGTTATTTTTTCACACTTTTTTAAATACTAGTAGGTATTTTAGTCATTTTTGATTGCTTTGAAACTGGATATATGAAGGATAATAAAATAATAAATAACATAATTGTTTTGATGTAGGGTGCCTCAAATAATTTTTATTTGTAGGCCCTACTTGTTCATTATAGGGACCCCCCCCCCCCCCCCCCGAAAAGGAAAGTAGGTTGGAGGGCCTAGCTGACCACGGCAATGCACTTCATGTTCGCCCCCCAACCCCACTAACCTACTTTTCACTTTTCCGGGGGGTCCCGTTAATGCCGTTAATGTTAATTAGGCCTACAGAGTAATGAATATTAATTAAATTGTGTGTGTGTGTGTGTTCATACATTTTATTCTATAGGAAGCCTAGCCTTTGGCGCTCAAAGAATACGGAACATTTATTTATTTTCACCGAAAACAGAAATTTTAATTCTTGTGACAAATCCGGTACATAAAGGTGTCCAGAAAGCATTTTTCGGGACACCGAGACGAGAGGTAGAATTCCAGGACGTATGGTTACCCTACCCATACCACAGCTATTCAGTTAGTGTGTGAAGTGAATAAAAATAATAAGACATTTAGCAATGATGGGAGACTAAAAATTTGACACTACCTAGTATTTCTTACAGAATAAAACTTGGTGTTCAATTTTTTACATGGTCAATCTTGATCTGCCTGTAGGCAGACAAAAGAATAAGTTGACTTTTTGTAGGCATATGGTATTCCCCGATCATATTCCTTTGAGTGAGGTCATCTAATAAGTCCATTGTTTCTTTTTTTCTTTAGATGATCTTTTTCATTTTTTCTTTCTCTTTCTTAATTAGGCCTATGTTTGGTTAATTTTAATGTAGGTAGGCCTAGGCCTAGTGTAATTGAGTCAATTTTCATTCATTCCATTTCACATTTTAATATATAGGCTAGCCTACATTTAAATAATATGTTGACTTATAGGCCTAGTCTTATTGTAGGTAGGCCTATACATTGTTTTAGTATGGTAATATTATTATTAGTATTAAAAAATCTGCAACTAGGCCTACAGTTAATTATTTTGTGATTTGTGTCCATATGTAAGGGTCAGGGAAAGTTAATCGATTAACCGGTTTACCGGCCGTGGGTGTACTGCCCTGCCCCGATATCAAATTTGAGCTGCTCCCAAACATAAATTTCGAGCCCGCCCCAAAATATTATTTCTCCCCCCCCCCCTTCAATATTTTAACATATGTACGGTATAGGAATATTGGTTAACCTAAAGTTAATATTGACGGTTAATCCAGTGTTCACGCCCAGGAAAAAAAAAAATCAAGAGCATTTCTAATTTGATGGAAATTATAGCCTATGCCTAGATTATTTCTCCAAAGTGTAAGCTATGCAAATTACTAGTCCTATTGCTACAATTGACGACTGGTGATAGGCGGAGCTTAAAACGATCAATAGGCCAAATGACGAGAGTTGGGATATTTTCTCATTTGCCAAGTTTACGTCTGTTGAACGGCGCAACACTTATCACGCACAAAACTTAAGAGGAATAATATTTAGCAAACATAGCATTGTTTATAATAGCGATTATTTCAAAATTTTTGACACAGCCGTTAGCTTGTTATTACAATGTAAGCATCATACATGAAAAATATTCAAATTCAAAGCTTTCTCAACTTCAATTGACAAAAAACTACTAATCGGATTTCGACAAGACCTCTTTCAAAAAATTCATCTGACTGTTTAGAAAATAAATAAATTAACTTTCTAGACAGAAAGTGCACTAAACGAAAATTTAAAGCATCTGGTCATATGCAGCGTGCAGTTTTTCACGGCTCATCCGCAAGTCAAAAGTGCGTATTATAGATGAAAACACGTACCCAGCATATTAGCATGTGCTGTAAATTTTCGTTCAGTGCACTTTCCATCTAGAAAGTTAATTTATTTCTTGTCTAAACAGTCAGATACATTTTTTGAAAAAGGTCTTGTCGAAATCGGATAAGTAATTTTTTGTGAATTAAGTTGAGAAAGCTTATAGTCATTTTGATTATTTTTTATGTATGATGCGTACATTGTAATAGCAAGTTAACGGCTGTGTCAAAAAATTCGAAATAATCGCTAATTATAAACAATGATATGTTTGCTAAATATTATTCCTCTTAAGCCTGTTCCGTATATATCAGTGCCAACAACTCTCGCCAGAGCGCAGTCTCTGCGGAGACCTCGTCGAGGCAACATCATGTCTGGCTGCCGGCTCAGCTCCCGGCGAGTGTGCGGGGAAACGCCGCGATATCGAGCGGCGACCGCTCGTAGTCTTACTAGAAAGAATATTGTATTCTCCACAGATACAGACAAGAACAGAATGTCAAGCTTGAGTCAAGACCACACATATTAACATATCTGAGGCACACATTCTTATCACTGGTGGTGATAAAACGTCAAAAAATATGGAGAAAGAGTGAAGATGTTATATGTTACTCACTTTATAATCATGATAGCAAGTTAGCATAAGATTATCTTACTTATTATTATCCCTGAGTGGTACCCTCCCCATTCGGCGTTCAAATTATGTGACCTTGATAAGACACGAGATGCCAAAGCGATTGCAGTGACGTGTTTCCCTCCACGAGCGTGTTCTTGACAGGCCGCCGGCTTGAGACTTCTTTCTCTGCCTCTCGCTTTTACAAATCGAAGTCGCGATTGTGAAATACCGATTCAAGTCATTACACATCAGTATTTATAGGACATAACATCTTGGTTATTATGATGAATAAGAATAATACATCACTCAAAATAAAAAGAACGACAAAATCACTCAAAAAGAGTGCGACAATTTGAGCAATGGTTGACGGCTGGCGATAAGTTTTAGTTTCACAGTCGGATAACCGATAATCAAGCTTTGCAAATAAATGTACATTGCACACCATAAGTAAATCGAATAATCCATTTTTTTAAATTTTCAATTTATCATTCGTTGCTTAGTTAGCTATAGAAACAAGCGACGACTTATATGATATAGCCTCAGGCTTATTTTATTCAATATTCTGATCATATAAAAGTTTTATAACATTGACACTGAAAAACAGCTCATTAGATAGAATTTGAATAGAATTAGGATAGTAACTCAGAAAAACATGTGAGAAATTACTAAACAATACATACAAAACATAATTACGTTCAATAAATATTTTCGGATAAACAAATTAATAACAACAACAGTCTAACAGTGACCTGAAGAAATACAATATTTTTATCATCGCTCCTAACGGCTCCTAATTATGTCTACCTTATCAATTAGGCCTACATATCGCGTATATAAAATTTATATTATATAAGCATACGTACGCTTTCCTGTTCCGGTATAATATGTACCGAGGTGTGACAAACTTGCGTAGAAAAACTCTTATAATAACAGTTGTATTAGAGTGGGAGTAGGGTGGATGCAGGCTGGATAAACAATCCCGACCATTGACATTCATCACGTATTGGTAGTGAATGACTCATCGCAGGGGGCAACTCCTCGACGAGCTGGGAGTCGACTCAAGTCACACGTGTCCTTGCGTGATTAGCGTATGCAAACATTTTGTCCTGACTTTCGACTAAAAATATCGAAACAAAAATGTACTTTTGCAAGTCCAAGCACACTCAAAACGGATTATCAATTAATTAATTTACAATTTTATGTATGACCTACTTACTCCGAAAACGAAACGAGAACTCTGATGTACCAGTTTTATTTTTTTAATATGGTAACACTATATTATGCTAGACGGAAGAAAAGGCGCGGGTATATTAAATAAAACAACGGGTAAACATCTCTGTAAACCTAAACGTAATTTGTTCTGGGTGTACACGCGGGGGCAGACGGTGAATTAAAATTGATATTTTTATCACCTAGTACGAAACGTATCGACTGTTATTGTTACTTTCGTGTTAGTTTTAGAGGTAGATCTGCATCCAGAGTTGTATGTTCATTGTTAAAACTAAATAAAACTAAAAATGTATTATAATGATTAATTTCGCGTACTTTTGATCGAGCCGATCCAAGGTTTTTCGTCTTCTGCGCCTGGCTTGATTGGGAGTTGGGACTCGAGAATGAAATGTGGATCACGAATCCTCAAACCTCTTGTTATC
Organism: Sweltsa coloradensis; assembly: GCA_024449915.1. Classification (NCBI taxonomy): domain Eukaryota; kingdom Metazoa; phylum Arthropoda; class Insecta; order Plecoptera; family Chloroperlidae; genus Sweltsa; species Sweltsa coloradensis. The sequence goes on along the minus strand of JAMZAV010000210.1, from coordinate 389,946 downwards.
CGTGGATCCACAATTTCCGGAAGAATACACTCCATATAAAACTGCTTCAGCTTAGGAAGCATTTCGTTTTTCCAAAGAAGTTCATTTCTTGGAATTCTTTATTATTATGGCTAATTATTTCATATTTTGTTTTGATATTTTATGTTATTGACTTATTTTACGTAGTCAAACCCAGGGGCGCCGGGTTTCCTAAATTTCGAGGGTTCAGTGAATTCAGTGGCGGATAGCCTGATTCATGGGATTCATTTTCAAGATGTTTACATAATTATAAAACGAAAACTATGTAAGCATATAGGGGGGGGGGTGGGGGAGTGAGTGAGTTCGGTTTTGCAAAACCATGGCATGTTTGAAAGCTGAAGCTTTTGGTGCCCGTTATCGCCGAAGGCGAGAAAATGTGTGAATTTTCGTAACAAATCGAAAATGCCACAAAAGGTGATAGTAATCATTATTGTCTGTGCAATCAAAATAGAAATCTCAGAGGTGCGGAAGAGGAAAATCGTCTCACCGATTCTCCCCTGTATCCACCACTGATTTTGTTGAATCAATTTAATTCTAGAATGATTTGAAAATATATTAAAATTAAAATTAAAATTTCCTTTTCAGATCAGGCATGAACAGGAAATGTCTACCATTATATTTTATGGTTGTTGATTTGTTATTTGCATAACAAGAAAATGTCAGGACAATTTCAACAATTGAGTCACAATCCGATTCAGCAGACTGCCAGATTTACTACCTATTTACCCTACTAATAACTAAAGGATGAAAAATATTATTAACCCATCCAGTGCAATGCACTACAATGTAATGTGAAATTCGAATACTAAAAATGAAATCAAATCTTCAAAGTCGCGACGACGACGTGAGAAGCGAGGGCGCTTCAACCGGTTAGATTTAGGTTATATTGCGCCGCAGGTGATATTGTTAGTTTAAAAAGTGATTTTATGGAAATCAATCCAGACATTACAAAATCCATCTCGGCGGGGTGGATTTTTGGATTTCTCAGATGGGTTTTGTAATTTTTGGATAAATTTCCATAAAATCAATAACACCTACGGGAGTATTACCCGAATACCTAATGAAATTATGAATTTAAAAAAATAGTTCCAATGTGATTTTAGTTAGGTATGAGATGAAACTAGATTGATAATATGTGAACGTTTCTAAAAAAAAAAACGCACTCCTCCAAACAATCCGAGGGTGAAAGTCGCAAGAGAATTTGAATAGTTGTGTGAAAACATAATATGCACACACTTTAGGATCTACTATCGGAGATATTACTTGCTCTAGATTTTTACCATCACTATGATAGAGCCTATGACAGAGAAAAGCATTCGCATGCGCATTTAATTTTACTAATCACTAGGAAAACGCTAAAGTCCCGTCGCGTTGATGGATGAGCTTTTTTTGTAAGTTTTTACTTTTTAGTTTGCGTGGGATCTATTTATATATATATATATATTATTTATTTTTTTATTTCAAGTGCCTTTTGAACGCATTGTTGATGATTGTTGTCAAGTTTCTATTGTTTCTTGTAAATTGTTATTATAAACCTAAAAAAAAAACTCATACTAAAACCTTTATTCTATGGATTCTGGCTTACTTTTTCTACTTTTTCTTTCAAAAAACAATACATCACCATTACCTTAATGTCAATGTGAAATATGAACGTTGTAGCCCCACCCGTTTGGTCAGAATCGGCCCAAATGTCATGAAACTATCGCACTAAAAATCGAAAAAAAAATCGTAAAAGTACAATATTCATGAGAAATATTTCTTCGATTGTACTCAAAAACTAACTAACTAGTCTTGGTTCAGAGATTTTGAAGGTCCATTTCAATTTTCATCCAGATCGCATATGCCGTTTGCCCGGTAGAGAGCGAACAAACAGACAGAAAAACAAACAAACAAACAAAAAAACAGTGGAGCTAAATTTTTTGAGGGGTCAGTGAAATTGAAGTTTTCGCTTCGCTCGCTACGCTCATCCAATAAAAATTATTTCATATAATGTATTATAATATATAAAAAAAAACATTGTCCACTGTCAATTTCATTTATGTATGTATGTATGTATGTAATCTTTATTGGCAACAGGGCATAAGCCCCACAAGTGCAATATAATAAACACAGTGAATACAATAACACATTTACATATACATTAAATATTTTATACTAAGTTTATATCGAATCACGGCATGTATCCGGGGGGGGGGGAAACAGTTACATATAACAGACGCACTCACTCACACACACACACGCACGCACGCACACATATTAAACGTGATGGGCTTGTAGTCAGTGGCGTAACATCTCGAGTATTCTGTGTTCTTGGTCATTACATAAAAAATAAGGTTGAAAATTACTAAAATGGTCCACTTCATGTTCATTTATCGAGTTTTTAGATCACAGATAGTTGCTGTAAAACATTGTTCACAGAGTCCGAGTGCAGCTAAAACATGACGAAATAACTGTAGGATGGTGAATTTGTTTTTCGCCTCCGGCGAAAGGGCCTCCACCGGCTGGGGCTTTCCCCAGACCCCAGTTTCCGCCCTCAAAACCTGCTGATGGATTTGACCCACCCCCAACTTTCAAAACGTTCCTTCGCGCATGTTTGGTTGATGTGCATAGAAGTCGCTTCAAATACTCTTTGTAGTAGTTTATAGTAAGATTCAATCCAGATTTAGGCTACATGCAGAACTAGACACGTTCATATTACGTTGTTTATAAGTACGACACTCATTTCCTGGCAAAGAATGGTCACACTGTAAAGAATTATTGCTGAATTGAAAAGAGGTCTTCAACAACACAGCGATTGTTTTGTTTCTTTCTAGTCGAGATCAGCTTTTAGTCAATTCAAATACAGGGCAGTGTTGTATCAAATCCCTCCTCCCAACCATTGATCAATGTTTTATTATGTGTCAACTTACAAGCAAGTAGTGTAAATAATATTGGAAGTGTTCGTGTATCTTCGGGAAAAGAGGGGTGCATGACTGGTCATACTTAATTGTCCAAAGTACACTTTCAATCGACAATGCTCACTGTTTCAAATAAGGAGATCATTTGGTCATCAAATATAGTTGTGACGAGACGTTCCGGTTTTACCCCAAGAGTTTCGTTTATTGGTCTAACCTATATTTCATTCAATAAAATAATAACAACGTTACTACTTACTTCACGTTTTCAAATGTGAATTGACTGCATGCACAGAAAATACGAAAGCACGGCAATCTGCGACTGCGGCGTACTTCACAAGGCAATATGACCTTCAAGTCGAGATCCTTGCTTGCGACGGCAGTGCTGTCCAGCGTTTGTGTTTTGTTTTTGTGCAAGAGGTCGTAGTACAATTGAGCTCCGCTTCGCTCGAGTCGCAAAGAGCAGCACTGGTCTGCCGTGTTCCGAGCTCGCCGAGAGGAATATTCCAATCAAAACGGGAGCTTTTGCAATACACTCGAAATAGCAATTGCGCTTTGAAAAGTTCTCAACCGATTTTATAGTGCGATAGCTCGTTGGAAAGTGCAGTTTCGCCACTATGCCTTGAAAGTAGTACTTATTAGGAATATGGCTTTTGGTAGAAATGACAGAATTTAAAATCTGCCAAAAATTACAGACAAAACGTAGCGGTACGCGAGAAAATTCACAGTTTAGTATCTATTGTAAAAAAAAAAAATCGGTCTTTTTCAAAGCAATCATGAAACTTCACTCTAAAGGCACACCAAATTGTGTCGGGTTTGAACCAGTAGTTTTTCTATCGCAACTGATGAAAAATGGAGTACTTTAAACTACCGGGACGCCTGCAATTTAATTTCAAAAAATCCAAAATTTGACTTTTATGTCACCATATACACACATAAACATAATTACAACAAAATAATTTTTTTTGGGTGACTTACACCCAGCGTCTGGAACAGCTTTAAGTTTTGTCCAAATGATGAAAAGAATAAAAGTTAGAGTGTGATAAGTGATGCGCCGTTCAACAGCTAGAGGTCAACTTGCGAAATGAGGATTTATCCCAACTTATTCCACCATGTTGCCTTGTGACGTCAGGAGGTGGGTAAAATTCTAGTCGTCAATTATTAGACCTACAACTTAAAAATGTGTAGTAATTGAGCGAGCGTAGCGAGCATCTCCACTTGACTCTTATGGCTCAAATGTCTGTTTTTTTTGTTTGTTTTTTTCTGTTACTGCTTTGGTACAGGTCGCACAGTTTCTCTGATCGACCTGAAATTTTGCACACATGTACATACTACCAATGCGGGTTGCTGTATAGTTTTTGAACAAAATCCGATCGTTGGTTATAAAAAATAAAAATAAAAAATAAAATAAAATAAAATAAATAAATAAAAATGTTCCGATCGTTATGAAATTTTGCAGGGTCAATAAGTACAACATTCTCTCCTATTTATCAAATTTTCAGCAAAATCGGTCAAGACCTTAAAGACTTATTGGTAGTAACATTATGGGAATGTATACTCGGGTCGTGTTGCACGTACCGGTGCTCGCTCAACAACGCGACGGGACTTTAGCGTTTTCCTAGTAGGCCCTTATAAAGGTGATGATGTTATTTCTTCTAAGTAGTTATTATCTAAGATTTGAAGTATAGGTTTACAATTACTAGGCCCTACTTGAAAAATTGTTGTAGGCATAGGCCTATCTGATAACTTTATTTTTATTAATTTGAAATTATTTGTTCTAACAATCAATAAAAATGCTAAAAATACAAAAAATTGTATATGCCTAGGCCATACACTATAAAACTGTCTTCATTGAGCGAGCGTCTCCACTTGACTCTTATGGCTCGAATGTCTGTTTTTTTTCTTCCTGTTACTGCTTCGGTACAGGTCGCACCGTTTCTCCGATGGACCTGAAATTTTGCACACATGTACATACCACCTATGCAAGTTACTGTTTAGTTTTTGAACAAAATCCAATCGTTGGTTATAAAAAAAAATATGTATAGTAATAATAATAGTAATAATAATAATAATAATAATAATAAAAAAGTTCCGATTGTTATGAAATTTTGCAGGGTCAATAAGTACAACATTCTCTCCTATTTTACAAATTTTCAGCTAAATCGGTCAAGACCTTAAGTAGTGTAGATAGAAATTACATTTTAATAACGTTACCATGGCAACGAAAAGTCGCACGAGAATTCTGGTCACTATGCACTGCCACCTAGAAGTAATCAAAATACTATCGAGGAAGCAGTGTGTTATTTGTTATTACCAAAGAGTTAAAATAGTTTTCCCAAAGAAATTATGTCAAGGTCCTCTAGATGGCGGTGGATTTTATCCATTCTCTCCTATTTTACAAATTTTCAGCTAAATCGGTCAAGACCTTAAAGACTTATTGGTAGCCTATGTAACATTATGGGAATGTCGTACTCGGGTCGTGTTGCACGTACCGGTGCTCGCTCAACAACGCGACAGGACTTGAGCGTTTTCCTAGTTAAAATAAATATTTTCTGCTGCCAACCCGGCACCACCACCAAAAACAGAAACAAAATTTTTGAAGTGTTTAAATTTGTATCGTGTTTTGGCAAATTTCATTGTGTTACAATAGTATTGTAGCCTACCTAATACATATGCCCAACTTAAAAAAAAAAAAAAAAATTGAAGGGGAGTCAATGCCGGGCGGCAAAGAATTTTTGCCGGGTAGGCCGCCCGGCTAACCAGCTCTGGGGAGAACACTGGTTAATCAATAGTTAATGCAGAGATACCTGAACATAGCGTGTAGTGAATACTGAATAGATGCTACAAAGCACTATTTTTTCACTTACAACTAAGGTTTTCCAGTCCTATTTTATTTTCCATAATATCTGTTATACTAATTTGTAAATACACATTTTTATTCAGTTGATATTAATTCAACCTTAAAGACCTAATTTTAGATGAAAAAAGTTAATGCACAAGGTATTGAAGGTGGCCAGAAATAGATGCTACAAAACGCTATACAATGAAACTTGAAAATGCTATACATATCTCTAGCTCTAGTCATTAACCAATTTATCCCACCCTTAATTTTATGTAGGCCCTACTGTAGGCTGACTTCGTTACATTTTGTTATCTTTTGTAAATCAGTTTTTATAAAGTTGAATAGGATACCGGTAGTCTATCGGTATGGAGACATGATAGCCTAGGGCTAATTTAAGGTTTTTGGCTTGCAGAGGAATCGGTTGCAGCCCCTTCAGAATTAACAACGACTGGTTTCGTAAACCAACATGATACCAGTAACGGGCCTAGCTACCCTATTACTTTGCCAAAAGAGCTGGAGACTACTAGGCACTACACACCACCGCCAAGACCCACGTTCTACCTAATGTAGTATCGTAAGTGTGTTTTTGTAACTAACTAAACTAATTTTGATTCTGTATACAAAAACGTATAGTATGAACATGTTTTTTTTTTATTATAGGAGCAGTAATTTCCGATGAGTATGTAGGCTTACCAGAGTCGTGCTAGTGCAACTGGTTTAACATACCCGGAACTTGCAGTCAGAACAACATTGTGGACAATGGCTTGGGTAGGCACATAACAACTTGTGGCATTGATTACTGGAGGATGAAAGCCAGGCCTACCCCTGTGATGGAGCTAAGTTAGAAAAACATCCACACTCTAACAACGTCGTCCCAGAACCAATCAGTGAAGAAAACTCGCAGCAGTTTTATCCGGAAGCTTCCAAAGCAAACTTAGATTACTTGGAGCACAGATAATAGGGTGTACTCTGTTATCTGTGCTTGGAGGATCTAAACCAGGTCAACTCCTGTGGTACACAGAACAATTGGAACAGTTTTATCCGGAAGCTTCCGAAGAAAAAACATCCATTCATGTTTACCATCAAACCAGGCTTGGATGTTTCAAGTCTACTCAGACACTGAGAGTCCCCCAAACACCGGGGAGAACAAGCCAACTGCAAGGTTCGCCATATACACCGACACTCCTGAAGAGATCGTTGACATCCAATAGTGGCAGTCCACAGGAGTCGTTTACAACCTGCAGTGACAGTCCCGAGGAGTTATTCACCACCTGCAGTGACAGTCCCCAGGAGTCTGCAGCGAACTATGCCATCTACGCATTGGAAGCAACATCCTCGCCTAGTTACGATCAAGGCAAAACATATGCAGAAACTGAACATCATGCGTACGGAACATATGAACATCTAATGACCACGCTTTGTGGGCGTACCGTACCTTCTCGTGATCACCCCTCTGCTGCAATCCAACAAGTGGAGTCAATGTACTCCAACTGTAAGTTACTTAATTTTGGGCTGGTGGGCAATGGTAGATAATTTTATTGTCATCATCTTGTAAAATTTTAAAGTTACCAATTTAGATACGCCGCTCGGTGTCACCAAATTTGAGTTTTTGAGTGGGGCGTTACTCGAAAACTAACCGTGTCAGTGAATAAAAAAAAATCCACGATACATCTAGGCCTACATGTTAGTAAGAGTAGGTTTGCCAAGTTTCACCAAAATCAGAGATGGTTAAGTTTTATTTTCTGCTCGGCTTTGTTGATTTGACATGGAATGACCCTGAACCAAACTCTGTTGTACAGCTTGTAACTGTATTCCATCTATATCTACCCTGTTCTGCACATCTGGGACACCTTGCCAAATAATACCAAAATAATGCAGATTCTAATGTAATCTTAAACTTTAACTGGAATTGTAACCAAAGCAACACTAATAAATGTTCAATTCTCTCCTTTATCTATAGACCTACTACTCTCAACTATTTTTTAACTATGTACTTTATTTTACTTTCATTTACAGGTACAGCACGTAGTTCTCCAGCCTCGGAGAAGGTGGATCGGATGATGAAAATAATTGAAAAAGGAGATGCTGCCGAAAGAAAAGTGATGAACATCAATATGAAGAACTACCAGAGAAAGAAGCAAGCGTTCTTTAGAGGCTGCTTATTGTCTATGGCAGATGAAGAGGAAGAGTCTCTCAAGAACTAGAGTTGGATGAAGATCTACGACCGGGGATGCGCATTCCACATAAACAGTACATTTCATTTTTCATCCTTGTGCTGGGTGTTAAGGGGCCAAAAAAAATACTCAGGACTAAATTTTTAGTATTTAGCGTGTTGCTCTATGCCACGTAAGGCTTCTCCTACAACACTTTCAATCTTATGATCGTATTTTATCTAAATAGTTTTTACTCCGCATGTCTAAATATCAAATATACATTTTGCCTACAGTCGGCCTTCCCTATTTTAAAATCTGTTCTTCATAAGACTTCCCCAATTTTTTAATAAAACTTTCAATAAAAACGTAACTCGAGTATTTAATACTTATTAATATTATAAGCTGTTGTGAGGGCCTATGTATGTTTTAGCCCTGGAACAGAAAGCAAAATAGATTTGTAGCCTACGTATTTTGCATAACAAATTTGCGATTCAAACCTAACAATTTACACAAGATTTGTATTGCAGTCTATAAACTAGTTTTGGACAGTAATAATAGTAGGGGTGCACACTTGATCAATATTAGTACCTTTCGATAATTGATATTTAATAGAATTTCAATAATAAATAATTATAGTAGGCCTAGGGATGACATTGGATACTTGGGTTAGGTACCGTACCCAAATCTTATCAAGACACGAATATTAAGAATTTAACCGGATACGATTTTTTGTCAACAAAATAAAACACTGCAAATTTATATGAACGCAAAAGTAATGAATTTAATTTAATTTAAAAATTAAAAACATACCAAATTAGAACTGTTTGATAGTTTTCATGACCACGACTTTAATGTTCATATAAATTTGCTGAATTTAGTTTGTTAATGTCCTACAGACAGCTTGTGGCTTTGTTTATCCTTTACTTAAGTTTGATTGGTTTAGTTGTTATAAGTGCTGCTAGTTAGAGTTAGGCTCTATACAAAATAGTGCCATTAAAACTTTCAAATCACAATGTTACTCAGTCTTCACCTTTGAAGCCTACACACAGACCAACAATAAAAATATCAATATTGTATAAATAAGTAGGGCTATGCAAGCACTCGAATTTTCAAGTACAAGTCGAGTTTACGACGGCAAGCTAGAACAAATTCGAGTTTCATTTATTTCGAACTTGAATTTTGAGTCGCGGTAAAAACGGCATCTTCGTTTACGGAGCCCATCAAAAGTTGTTACATGTGATACATACCCGTGATACACTATATTAACTCCTTGCGACATTGAACTCGTTATGATTGGCCGACTGAACTTTGCGAGATCCAATTCAAATGCTAGCGTTCATTGGCTGTCAGTTTCACTAGAGATGTTCAACGATATTTTTTGCAGTAGGCCTATCAATATCGGCGCATTTTGCCGATGTCGTATTGTGATATTGAAATTTCAAAAGTAATATCGATATCGAATTTTTTCGACCGCAAAAATGACGATTTTTCATACATGATCGTAAATGCTAGTCTTGTGTGCTTGATATTGACGGAATATTAGTTAAGTCATTGAGATTTTCAAGTGAATCTACTTGAAACGTGTTTTTTATACCTCATAATGAATAATGCTTGAACTCGGGAGCGTGTAAAAATAATGATTCGCGTCGTCTATGTTGTCACTAGGACGGGAGCAACTTGACTGCAAAGTCCCATGCAGCACGCTACGTGAATCGAGAGCGAGGTTGGAAGGAGGTGCGCGCGCACTGGCGGGCGATCGTAGTGGGAGGAGCGTTCCGTTGAACTGCAGAAATGTGTAGTGCAGACCACGGCAAGACATTTAACATCGAGAATGATAAAGCTACGATATATCGTGATATTTCCGATATGACGGTGGGGTATCGATATCGAAAACAAGCTCAATTTTTCCGCGATATTGATATCGTTGAGCAGATCTCTAATCATCACTTCATGTGTCAGAGATATTGTTGACACTGCCGGTTTGCTGCGAAAATGAAATGGTGGACGAGCCAAACAATCGATAAAAATGTGTGGGCGTCTGTAACAAATAACTATATAGGTACCGTAATACAATTTCTGACTTCTTGACTAGGGGCCTGGAGGCCCTAGTGCTATTGGTACCTAATTCTGATACTAGGGCCTAAGCACGGTCGCACGATAAATTATCTGAGAGTGTCAATTTGCCAACTCGCAAGCAACAAATTTTCACTCACAAATTGCGAGTGGGATTGTCGAGGGTTGTGTGTGAAGCTTCGAAATAGGGATGGGAAAAAGCGTTGAATTTCCTAAACGTTTAACCCCTTGAAATTTTCGTGTTTAAACGTTTAAAGCCAAAATCGTAAAAATTAGAAGTATTCGAAGAATTCGAATACTGCGCCAAACACCCGAGACTGAGATGCAAATATATCGATATGTCGATTTTATAGTTTGCAATCAATCACGTAACAACATGGCCGCCGCTTACGTAAAAGAAAAATTTCCGTTCGCGTCTTGTTCAAGAAAGTGCAATGTTTTTCCCGCACGTAGCATTCGAAAAACAACAGTGTGCTATTCTCTCTCTTGCTTGGATGATGCTGGCAGGCTGCCTGAGGCGTTGCGCAATCGTACGCACTCACTCACGCGAGCCCTGGCCGGCTGCCGACTCGGAAGACAGGCGGGCGCCGTGTTTATGTCAGTCTCGCTTCACATGGCGAGGATTATTACTTGAACGATGCCCACCTCCGAACTCGTACGTAATAAGTGCGGATCTATAAAAAGGCCAGCTGATACAATAAATGTTATGTTTGGGCCTACTAATGTGCTCTTAAATGACAGCAAGAAGTTTCCTCGCAATGTTATCTTGAAAAGTAGACCAATGCTAAAAGATAAGATAGGCCTAGGCCTACAGCGCGAGATAAATACTTTGTGTTCAGAAATGTCTGGATGGATGAAGTGTTGTTGATTGGACTGAAGATGTCATGGAGTCTCGAAAACGTGGTAAAAACAACTCTCTTTGAGGTGGTCGTATGCGAGACGGCCTGAGGCCTGCCGAGTGGGGCTCGAAAGGGCGTACGTCATGTGACCTTATTGATATTTTCAACAGGAATCGGAATCGCTCAAATGGCCTAAAAGTAATGGGAATCGCGATTCTAACGATTCTTAGAGAATCGGTGGAATCGGTTTTGGAATCGTCCCATCTCTACTTAAAAAAAGTGAAAGTGAAGCTAAAGGACACTAATACATTACTATGCTATTCTATATAAAAAATTAAAATGATAGGTTTAGTGCTAAAGTTAAATACTAATTTAATTTTTTAACGGCCTAGGCCTTCCTATACTGTGGGTCTTAATAACATAACCTTTCATTAAATCTTCATAGCAATTTCCACACTTTTATTAAGTTTTATCTCTGAAGTAGATAAGGCTGAATATAATGAAATCTGTTGCAGAAAAATATGAAGTAGGTAGGCTAGACGCGAGGGAACTTTATCTATACTATGTAAACTGGTTATATTGTAGGCTTTGGAAATTATGACTGTAATCCCATTGCAATAGCTATAAGTTGTGTTTGGGGCTTTAGGAAAAGTGGGCATAGTGCCTAGGCCTAGCTATGTAAACCGAGCAATGGGCTAGGCTAGCTTCAGTGGCCCAGTTTAGGCTACCCTAGGCCTACTTTGCTAGGACCTAGGGGTTTTCGTTAGGCTATTCAGCTAGACCTACCTAGGTATATTTCAAAACTAGCCTAGCCAGGTAGGGCCTAGCCTTCATTCCAATCAGCCTACAATTTTGTTTTTCAAAGCCTAGGGCTAGGCCTACCATATGCCTAAACCCGTAGGCTATAGGACTGAACACATTGTAGCCTAGGCCTAGGTCTACCCTATTTTATTACATAAACATTACATAAACATACATAAACATTACAAATTCAAATGTAGCTTAAAGTAGCTTAACCCAGGCCTAGGCAAGCAAGCCCCTAGCCATTGAGGGATTGGATAGGCCTAGGCTAGGCCTACACAAAGCCCTAGGGCCTAGCCTAACTTAACCCTACTTTGACTTGACCTTACCTACCCAGAGGGATTATCCAAATACTGCCTGCAATTCTGGAACGGTAGAAAGAACTAGCCTAGACTGATAAGATCCAAATGATTTTCTTTAAGACGAATTTCAGGACACTTTCCTTCATTAACACTTCGAAAACCAACGTTTTTATAGAACTGAAGGCGAAAACTGCGCTCACTCTTCTTCTTTTTAGGCAGGCTTCCCAACCCATGTGTTATTAGTTTAGTTTCAGCCATCTACGTTGAAAATTAGGCAGCTCCAAGCATGAAATTTTGGCTTTTGCATGGTGGTTGATTGGACCAAAACACAAATAAAAATTCGACCCACTGAGCTCAGTGATTCGACCTAGTACATGACCTAGTAGCCCGAGCACAAGTACCCTGTATGGATGTGGCTTCAGTCATTCAATCAAGAAATTGTATCTTTTAGTACTGTACTTGAGCCAGAATAAATTGAAAAAAAAATTGAACCTCTTGAGGTTGTGTGTTCACCAAAAACCAAAATATGCACAAAACAGTAGGTTAATCACAGTCTTTTGAATATAGATCAAAATATATTTTTTGGATTTTTTTGGTCGATGCACTTTTTTGAACGATTTTTGGTGCCAAGTTTTTCCAAAAAGGTACTTGTGTAGTTGGTGTGACCCAACTTTTCAATTTTTTTTTTTTTTTTTACTCAACCTACAAAACCTTTAACGTCGCTATTTAAAACAGAAAATGACTTTTAATGGAAAAGTACTTTCGTTTAAAATAGCGAGGAGGTTTTGAAGTTTTTTTTGTTACTGTTACACCAAAAACGTGATGATTCTATTTTAGATTTTTGGTGTTGGAATGTAATAAAGTAGAACACAATGAGTTGTTCTTGACTTATTTCTTCAATGGTGAGTGTTTATGTTGATTTTAGTTGAAAAAAAAAAACGGTATTGAAAAGTTGGGTCACACCAACTACACAAGTACCTCCAAAAGTATACTATTTGGATGGCTGATATTTTTATTGTAGCTCACACTCATCTTTGACTATAATGTGTTATTTTGAAATGTGTAGGCCTATCTTCAATACCTTACATTTTACAGTGTATTATATTTTCCGGTACTGTGGTATTTGTACCGGCAAAAGAAAAAAAAGGAAGATCTTAAGATACGAAAGCTATCTAAACCAAAATTCCGAATTTTGGTTTGGTGGCAATTTCTTCTAATGGTTATCGGTTCAATGCCCCGAGACCTGGTTTTTATTACTGGAGTAAAATTAACTTGGGTTGAACGAGGGTTACTCACTTGCGTCTTATATGTGCATGCAAATACCGTCGTAAGGTAGGCCTACACGTACCTTTACCATACAGTAGTCGTTTCTAACCTTCACACCTGCAGCGATGCTGGGCACATGCCTTCTAAGAGGCGTGCGAACTTGACTTGTCGTTTACATGAACGAGCGTATCAACGGAACTCGAGTAACTTGGAGTTTTTACGCAAGTTAAAACCCCAACTAGCATTGCAGCTCATTGTGTTTACATCACAAAAATTACCCGCATTTTCGACCAACCTGCGTAAAATGCTCGTAGTAAAAACCTGGTCTGATTCAGCTGTAATGATTCATGGCTGCAGGAAAAGGAACGCACCGAACATCAAAACAGTCTCGTCTCTATTAGCCAAGTTGCATAAATATGAGACGTTAAGCAATATCCAATTAATTAATCAAAACAGTCCTACTCCTTACTAATGATGTAATTTTTAATCTTATGATAAAACTCGTCACCTTTTTTTAATTTTAAAGTACCTCCCTATTTAATGATGCATATGTTTATCTCTTAATTAAACTCAGTACAAGAACACTTAATGCTTATGAATCATAAGCAAGTACGTGAAAATAGCGTTTTGTGAATAGATGCTACAAAGCGCTATTTTTTCACTTAAAACCAAGGTTTTCCAGTCCCATTTTATTTTATTTTTCATAGTAGGGATAGTTTGTTTATACACATTTATGCATTGATATTGATCAACCTTGATGACATAATTTCAAAATAATAATATGAAAAATCTTCATACACAAGTTTTTGAAGGTGGCAAAAAAAAATAGATGCTACAAAACGCTATAAAATGACACTTGAAAATGCTATTTTCACGTACCTCTACTTATGATGCATTATGTTCCCTCTTCACACTCGCTGTAGGCTGGCCTATTTTAGCGTGTACTTACGGTACCTACCCTAGTGTAAGGCCCTTCGCTGTTCGGCGGAAGCCGCACTAGAGTGCCGAGATGCGGGACCAACCTGCAGAAGTGGGGCCTCCTTCCAGCTGACCAAGAGCCTATGTGTGAGTGCGGACAGGTACAGGATCCGAGTCACCTCCTGGTTTGTCCCCGGCCTCCCCGCCTCGACGAACCAAGTACCTACCCTGCGCGATATCTTGGAAGCAAATGCAAAAGGAATAGCTGTTGCAAATTTCTGGAAATATTGTGTTTAACCGGACACGGAAAGTAAGTATTTAAAACATAAATACAATACATGTGTTTTGTGTACATTCTACATATATAAATATCTTGTATACCTACTACCGGTACATTCATAATTCATTCAAACACATTCATAATAGGCAAACACAATAATAGTACATTGACTTCAATGAATGGCATGGTTCCAAATCAACTAATTTATACTCATATAAGGATACTCTTTTGGATGGTATGCCCCAACTTTACAACACTACGCCAACATGGCGGACAGTACTAACCTTTTTCACTAAAATACTCCACCTACAAAACCTTTAACGTTGCTAATTTAAATATAAAACACTTTCAAAGGAAAAGTACTTTCGTTTGAAATAGCGACGTTAAAGGTTGAATTGTTTTTAATGGGAAAAAAAACAGTGTTTAAAAGTTGGGGCATACCATCTGAAAGAGTACCCAGTTAAGATAAAAGAACAGTCCAATTTTATACCACAGTGACATTTTGGTGTAGGCCTATCGATCATCATGATCTACTTTGGCTCAGTTTTGGGAAAGATGTGAACACGGATTGCTTTTTCAGAAGCAGATTTACACTTATTGGGGCCCTGCGCGCAGCCTGTTTTGGGGCCCTATTGCAGTGGCAGATTTAGACATAATCATGGGGGGGCGGAAATCAGGTTTTTAGAGTGCATTTTAGAAAAAAGTGGTGGGCTGAATGCAATACCAAAACAATGTAGTTGGTATGTGTCAATTTGTTTTGTCGTCATCTCGAGCTTACATTTCATAGCATAGGCATATATGGCAACATATCAACAGTTGATTTAATTTTTAATTTAGCATATAGCAGACACATTTAAGAGGAAGACCGATGATTTTTAACAATATAAAGGAAAGGTGTTTTTTTACTGGGAGTTTTAAATAAGGATTCAAAATACTGTACATGATACAAAACTTGTATTCTATCTATAGCATAGATGGCTCCACTTGGGTACATTGGTATAGTATATATTTCTAATGGATGGATTCGGGGGCCCCTCAGCCACCCGGGGCCCTGCTCCTGTGTGCACTGCGAGTACCTATAAATCTACCTCTGGACTTTTCTACATTTCAGGAGGGGGTTGGAAGTGGCTTACACAATTAATTTAATACGTATCATACCGTTACTATGAAATAAAAGCAACCAGTTTTATTGAGTACAAAATTATTAAAACTACAATGCACAATGTGACCAATATGTCTTAAAATATATTTCAGGAGTGAAATATTTATAATTTCAAGACTTCCTTAGCTTTAATGGAATATGGTATGAATTTCAACGGTTCACATGTAGGCCGACATACGTAAATACTTGGTCAAAAGAATTACTTTACAATAACAACTAAATTGTATGATAATTCAGTAAGTTTACGTGAAGACTTCCATTCTTCCTAACTTGTAACCACTTCTCAACAGTTACGCCTCGACAACAGCTTTGATGTGCTGCCTTGACCAATCTTAACATCGCTATACCAACTTGGGCTACCTGCGCTTGGTCACTTAACAGCATCATGTCCGCATTCTAGTCAAGTTATTAAATTTGTGTTTAGAAAACTCAAAGCTGCAATTTAACAGTCAATAAATACCTACCTCACTTATGCTTACGTCTAAATGTTTCTACAGGTTGACATATTTTAAATTATTCATAAATCATTGAACACCGGTAAACACCACTTCATCTGAAGGTAGTACCTACAAACAACAGTTAACCAACCACTCTTGCATTTCACAAGTCCACTAGAACTTTGGGAGAAGTGTTTTCAAATCCACTGAGATCGAACACAATTTAGGAATTCTGCTTGAATTTCGAGAAGAGATTCAAGGAGAAAAGAAATATAATTTTAAATTGAATAAAAAATAAACTCATAAAGGGAAGAAAGGCCATATATTTTAACAAATGGATATATTATAAGGTGTTTAAAATTTGATCACAAAAACAAACTTAAACTACATTACTAACTAGTCAATACCATGTAAGGTATGTTTTAACATGCATATGTTGAATGTATCAAGTATTTTATTGTTATCCAAAATGTTAATCTAGGGTTGGTAATTGGAATGGTACTACTGTACTGCATTCAGATTCTTGACTTTGTCTGTGAGCTAGACAATGGAAATGTATCCTTGAACTTGATCATTTAAGGCCAGGTATACGTGAACCAACCTTCCAAAATTTGATTTTCCGATTTTTGTATATTATTATTCTATAACTAGGAAACTTCGCAAACGCTTTTTCAGGCGCGCTGTTGGATGAGCGCAATTGGTGCATTGAGCTGCCATGTGTTATACAGATTTTCTGTTGTTCTGTGTAAAAATCATTACTAAATCGAAGAAATTAAAAAAAAAAAAAACGTAAAATTGACATTTTCATGAGAAATAAATTTTCAATTGCGCTCAAATTTCACACGAATATATTAATTCATAAATTAAGGTTCTGTGAAAAGATCATTACAAACAACTAAAGTATGTAGGTGTTATAAGTCAAAGAAATTGTTTTTAAAACGAAAACACTGTAAAATTGCAATTTTCATGAGAAATAATTTTTCGATTGCGCTCAAATTATACACAAATATATTGATTCGTAAAATTAAGGTTCTTTGAAAAAATCATTATAATCGGATAAAGCATATAGATAGGTGTTATTTTTTTAAAGTAAAAAAAAATCGTAAACTTGTGATTTTCATGAGAAATAATTTTTCGATTGTGCTCAATAACGTGGCAGTTCTAAGTTCAGAGATTTCAAAGGTATCCAGAAAATTTCATCGCAATTGGAGTATCGGTTTAGCTGGAATCGTGTTAACAGACACACAAAAATACAAATAAAACATTCCGGATTTCTCGCTACGCTCATCCAACAATTTCTAAGTGATTGGTTCATTGAGATCCGACGTTGTATTGTTGCTTGTTGATAGCCATTAGCAACCACAATTCGTAATAAGCATGTTTCAACTTTAAACCTGTATTTTACCAGAATAATATAATTTTGAGTTTTGACACAAATGTACCTTTTTCTCCTAAACCACTTGACCGAGTTGTCTAACATTTTCGGGTTATGTTATGTGTTACAATACACAACCCCTATAAAAAAAACTTGGTTGGTTTATTATTTTTTGTGATACCAATATTATAAATGAGAATTTTTCATTAAAATTTAAGTTTTGCATGTTTTTTTTTATTTAAAAAATTGCAAAAAAATTCCATTCAGGGGGTTAATTTTTGTGATAGTTTTTCTAAACACACCCGCCAAATTTTTTGAATAGTTTGGGTAAAAAAGGTACATGAAGTAAGCAAAATTAGCAAAGACCTCCCCTTAATGACTTGCAGAGCTTAGTAATTTCAAACTGATTGTTACAGATAATAAAACCTATTAATTCAACATTTTTTAGAACATAGCCTACTTTGTTTGTGATTTCTGGATGTTAAAGATGGAAGAAAAAGATCAAGGCTTACAAAAGAAACATTTAGTTTTGCCCTTGTCTTAAATCAATTGATAAACCCCGAAACCTTCAATAAAGAGAATCTATAAACAGTGACGTTCAAATGAGAGAAAATGTGACCATGGTTCAAGAAAGGAACGTTGAATTTCAGCTACTTGCCATTGCCATTATGGATTCTGAATTTGCAAATAAAAATTATTGTTCAAATACAACATGACAGTGGAATACAGTGAAAACCATATCTCAGCCTTCCATAAGAAACCATGGATACAGATTTCAATCAAAATAATTATACTGGTAGTAAACTGAACACACACACTGGCAAAACTTAAAACGACTTGTAGACCATGACAAAAAAAATCAACGTTGCATCATTTTGATCAACATTATCAATAATTAATTAACACCACTTATGGGATTAGATGCACATTTTTCACCTGCAGAAGATTGCTGCCTTTATGAAAAACATCTGCAGAGCACTGTTGTGACCGATGTCATGGCTAGCATGAGGGGGAAGGAAAATACATCACGGCAAGTCCAGCAAGCTCTTGATTGGATTGCCTAAATATTATTTTAAAATATACAAAACTAATTTATTGCAACAATTTTAGGGGTGTGTGAGCCTAGGATTTTCAAGTCGAGCTGAGCCGAGTATTAAAAAAAAGCTTGATTTTCGAGCTGAGCTTTTTGAAAATTCTTTTAATTTACAAAAAAGGCCCAACCTGTTGATGAACCAGTAGGTTTAGGCCTACCGGCTTGGTTGTGTCCACTACATCCCGTTAAACAGTAAACCAAGGGACCTCAAAATCACAAGCTTTATTTAATCCAGTCGCGAGGTTATGTAGGAAGATTATTTCTTGTGCGATGGAGAAAGAAACTGGGCTACGTCAATGTGTATTTTTTTATGAAGGTCATGTAGCGTGGTTCCCTCATCTGCATGACCCAAGAGTGGGATGGGAAGTGCCGTAGCTGGCTGGCTGCCAACTGATAGAGCACAGCACATTTCATCATGCCTAGTCGTCAAATTTCACAAGAAAGCAAGGTCATTACTCAGCTGACACTCTCGGCCCATCAGTTGGAAAATGAACAGTGCCTACAATATTTGCGTGTAACTACCCGAACAACACAAGAGGTTTTATTTTACGACTGCATTAAAAATAAATCGGAAGACTAGAACACGTGGACTGATGGATTAAATCATAACAAAGCAATTACAAAACACTCGATGACTAATCTCGCCGGCGACTTAGCGCATGCTGTCTCCACAAGAAGCAGGGTTGGGAAAACCCAAATAACCACATTGCTGGTAACAGATACGTCGGCGAGAACAAAGTACATTCAGTAATCGATAAAAACAGAATGCCGTACTTGAACTTACGAAATTCTTTTAATATTTCCGCGCGGGCTTAAAATTATTAGTATGTTTTAAACAACACACTTTCTATATTATTACCATCCACGAGATAGAAAATGAGTTGGAATAACATGATGCTACGTAAAATTCGTAATCATTTTATTTTTTTACACAGAGTTCCCTATTAATGTGGCTGGGACTTCCTTACTGGTTTGCATTATGACGGACAAAATAGAAGCCAGTTTAATTATCACGCGTGATCGTCTGTAGGGCTACAGTGATGTTCGTAATTGCTCACTGGCTGCGACATTCTTTTATCTCGTGCTTCCGAGAAAGTTGGTTGACAAACATTCCTGTCGATTGTTGATAAAATGAGCAAACTGCGTGTTTTTGCAGGCTCGGAAACGAGCCTAAAACCAAGCTCGGCTCAACCTGAGCTCGAAAATCAAGCTTGAAGAAGCTTGAGAAATCGAGTACTCGCACACCCCTAAACAATTTATGAGGCAGGCTATAAGAGAAAACAACGAGTAAAAAGAATGGAAGCCTGAAAACTACATTGCGGCTTATTTTCGAAGGCAGCTTATACCGGAGTAAATGGGGTACAATCAGGGTGTCTATAAGACTGGAAAACCTGAAAAAGTCAGGGAATTTAATAAATCTGGAAAAGTCAAGGATTTTTTTCTGGTATGTTTCTAGAAATGTAAAAAGTCAATATTTTGATAATTTCTATAGCTTTACCTTTTTGTTGCTGAAAATAGAAAATTCTCAATTTAAAAAAAACAATTCTTAAATTATTTTGCCTTGATTGGTGTTTAAAATTCCCTCCAAAATCAACAAGATTTTATAAACAATTTTTCCTCCGTTATAAGGTGTGGGAAAGCCAAATTTCAGCCTGGAAAAATATAATAATCCATCTGGAAAACCTGGAAAAGTCAGGGAATTTTGTAAAAAATTTGTAGACACCCTGGGTACAATGCTTTGCAAAATTGAAGTTTAGTGCATTGAGAGTTTCTGTTACGAGGATACTAGGAAGTAGGGATGTCATAGGGTACCCGGGTTACCCGAATCCAGAAATTACCCGAATCCGTTTTTCGGATTCGAATCTTTATCGGGTAGTTATTTTACTGAAAATTAAAGGTTTTTAACCGCTGCGCCGTGCGTAGTAAGGAGCGATTAGAACGCCGCAGACCACCCACAATGCAGCTGACCGAGTGCAGACTGCCGGTGCCGGCTGCCCGGCCCGTCGAGCGAGGCGCTGGCCGGCCGGCGACCCCCCTCCCCCTCCCACCCACCCGCCGCTATTGAGGAAGGCTGGGCTGCCGAGCCAGACGCGTCATTGTTCAAGCAACTTCCAAGTTGCGATGACGTCACGGAAGAGGACGTGACGGAATGGGTGGCCGCCGACCGCTAGGTTTTGTCTCACAACAGTAGAAGATAAGCTTATCGCTGCCGGGTATCTTCTTGTAGACGCTTCCGAACGACCTTCAACCGCTCGGGGGGGGTGGGGGGTACGACGATAAAATGACGTAATTTAGGCTTTCAGGATTCGGGTAACCCGATTCCTGGAAGGTCAGGAACCGGATCCTAATTTTACTACCCTATGACATCCCTACAAGCTTGGCAAACACATTTTTAGTCGCGTTGATGGATGAGCTTTTTTGTAAGTTTTTAGTTTGCGTGGGATCTCTTTACTTTTGCAAGTGTTTTTTTAATGCATTGTAGGTGATTGTTGTCAAGTTTCTATTGTTACTTGTTAATTGTTATTATATATCTAAAAAACTCATATAAGAACTTTCATTCTATGGATCTGGCTAACTTTTTCAACTTTTTTTTCACAAGGTAAGGTACTAAATCACCATAACCTTAATATCCATGTAAAATATGAACCTTGTAGCCTAGGGTTGCCAGATTAGTGAAACTGAAATACGGGACAGTACTTTGCGTTGTGATACTGGGGTCTGGGGCAAAGCCCCAGCCGCCGGAGGCGGAAAATTTTTGGGGTTGTGTTTTTTGGGGAAGGGCCTAAAACGCATTTGAGAGTAATTCAGTGAAAATTTTAAAGCAATATAGTGATTGAAATAGGGAGATAATCAGATAAGGAATGTACAGAAAAGTAAGTAGCTATATAGAACCAAAATTATTATCACTTTATTGATAGGCACATTTCATTGATGATCAGATCATTGATATTTATTGCTTCGTTACTATTGCAACGTTACCATCTTCATCGTCACTCATGTTTAATGTTGTTTATCACTGCCTCACTCACTGAGTTCGAATGCGTTTGTCACACACACGCCGCGCCCGAGATTAAGAATATCACGTTACGGCTAGAGACACTCGCTACAATGACTCACCGCGCTAATGATGCACTCGAATAACACCCACCACCTAACTGCAGGCAGCAGCGGCAGACTGATCAGGCACCAAGGCCGGCCGAGGGGAAGGGATTGATAACTAAACGCCCGCGCGTATTGTTAAAAAGCGCACAGGGACTACTTTATTCTAAATACGTGATATACTGATCAATGGGTTAGAGCATACGGGACGCGGGAAACACCCATCAAATACGGGATTTCCCGGGTAATACGGGACACCTGGCAACCCTATTGTAGCCCCACCTGTTTGGTCAGAATCGGCCCAAATGTCACGAAAATATCGCACTAAAAATAAAAATAAATCGTAAAAGTATGATATTCATGAGAAATATTTCTTCGATTGTACACAAAAACGTGGCAGCTCTAAGTTCAGAGATTTCGAAGGTCCCCTCCAATTTTCATCAAGATCGCATATGCCGTTTGCCCGCTAGAGAGCAAACAAACAGACGAAAATACAAAAAAAAATAAAAAAAAAATAAACACCTGAGCTTATTTTTTTGGGGGTCAGTGAAATTGAAGTATTTGTTTCGCTCATCCAATAAATTCTTGTTTGCTTAGCTGACTGGCATCACAGTTCACAGTTGTTCAAAACTTTGCACAATTATTACAAGGGAAGCATGAAGGCTCATTGTCACACATTTTAGGAATGGTTTTAGATAAACGTAAACAAATTTATTTCTTTTTAACAATTTTGGATTGAATTAATGTCCAAAATTAACCGTTTTTGTGATTTTTGTTGGCTGTTTTACAATAAATAAATATTGATAATTTACGACTAAGGATGTCCACATATCCTTGCTTGGCAACTATGTAAAGTTTCATATACATCAGATAAAACCTGAATCAACAAATAGCTATTTGCAAAGTGCCAAATGTGTACCATAGGCTGTGATGTACAAGTAGGAACTTAAAATCAATGTTATTGATCATTTTCTTTTGTGTGGTAGATTTCACCTGAAGACAATCTAACATCATTTGTCACTCCTATCTTTGATAATTCAAGTACTTATGAAAAAGGGGCACTTAAAAGAGACTAGCATAATGTGGTAACAAGGAAGTTAATGCGGAAACATTAACAATATACAACACTCGTACATGGTGAATTTAAACCTAAATTTTTAACGTATGTACGAGATATTTAAAAATAATAATATTGTTAGTTTGGTTTCTTAACTATTCTATAAACATGTTAGGCACTCGTCTGTCTTCAACATTTAAGTTCTTTTAATCTCCTGTTTTCTCAACAAACAAGATAAAAATAAGCAGTTAAACAGAGTGACTACATGGATATATTACTGAGATTGCAATGTTTAAAAATATAATAATTAAAATTAATACTCTATTGTTGTAAATTAAGCCAAGTATGCTTCTTGCAAAATGCAAACCATTTGGCCTGAAAATACAAAGTACAACTAGTGATGCTCAACGATATTATTTTCAACATCGATATCGTATTGTATTGAATAATCATTAATCAATATTGTTGAACATCGCTACGTACAACGCATGAGTGAGTCTTATCGCCTGGAACGAATGGGCAGTCGCTCAATGGCACAGTTGACGGTTATGAGAGGGGCTAGTCGCTCCTGGAAGCGATGATAGTTCCTCTCAAGCTCGCGCTGGTAGTCTCGCTGGTCTGGACCGATCAGGTTCTTGTTTTTCTTCAGAGCATCCAAACACCTAAACAAAGCCAATGAATGGATAACCAAGACGGCATTTTGAAAGGAAGTAGAATGAAAATTTAAATTACATGTTTAAATAGATACCAGCCTCAACTGGAACAGATATATCGATGATGAGTAATAATGATGATGTTATGTTACAATAATGTTATGATGTTGATGATGATTGAATGATTGAATGATGTTACAATAATGTTTAGATGGCGGTGTGGAGAGGGAACCGAACAGCTTACCGGGTTGGTGACTGCAGGAATCTAGTGGATATGATAGAAACAAATAAATATTCAAAAAAACACACGAAAAACATTAAAACAGATTCGACCAAACAGGGCCTTGCTCACTCAATGAGTGCGGAGAGATGACTAACCTAGGTCTATACAGCTATTTACAGTTATTTACAAAACACACTAGTGGCGGTGCTGGGAGAAAGTAGGGGGGGGGGGAGAACTAGAAGGGGGAGCAGTGGAGTAGACCCTATTGAATGTTGGGGTTAGGAGGGAGCCTAGAGTTGGTGATGCACCGGTGAGCCAACTCCCACCTTCCGAGTTCATGTTCATTGCAGTTAGCAGGTAGAGACCTCACAGCACTGGCCTGGCAACATTTGTTGAAAGGCAGGTTGTGAGAGAAAGCATGTAGGACAACAGGTTTTACAGTATTGCCTGCCTGGCATCGTGTCCGTGTGTTAAGGGGGTTTGTAATGAGGCTTATGTATTCCGCTGGACCAGACATTTCTCGTGGTCGTCTTTGTCCAGCACGGGCCTGTGACCACATGTTTATGCAGTGATAAAAAATGCCTTATTTAATCGACATGACACCCCCACACCCCCTCCCTTTCTTTCCCCTACCTAAGGCTGGATCTAGCCACCATGGGTTGTTCCTCCCAAGCCTATTAGGCTAGAGTGGCGCATTATGGCCTTACAATAATTGATGATCCGCACACAACATCTGCACATTTTAGTTACTGATTAACACAATACGGGTCGAACCGCACCACTTATCGTCGTCCGCTAATCACGATGCGCCCTTTTCACTCTGCAAAATGCCCGAATTACGGGATCAAATCTTTTATGCGTCCATTCATCTTGTCGGTCAACACGGAAGAGCATTAGTCAGAATACCGCTTCCGGTTTAGTTGCTAGAACCACCACACACACATGTGTCTAGAGGGGTTCACCTCCACGGTGCACACGTTCAAATCAACCCCGTGCTGCCACCTAGGCCGTTCACCTTGCACTTGGTCTTATTGTGTCCTTCCCACCAATCACATAACAGTATTGTGATATGAAAAATACATCGTAATCTTGATATGCTTCTGAAATTCAAACATTGTTATGCATGCCCAAACATTGACGAACATATTAAAATACAATTGCACAAGTAAGTTTCTGATGAGAAAATTAAATAAACCAAATGATTAGCTTCCAGAATTCCAAGATTGTCTCGGAAAGAGGCAAATTGGCAAGCATTATGCTAACATAATCTCGGCTTGGAAAGATTGGGTAATTTCAGGTTACTGATGGCTAAATAGAAGCCTAACTCCTACTGATAGCTCTAATAGGGTCTTCAACTGACCAAACTCATTACTGGGATGGGAAATTACGTTATTATAGCGCTAGGTCTTATGAGTAAGTGAAATTAAATTACGTATTGACAAAGCTAGGTTAGGCGGCTTAGGCCTAGATTTGTCAGTTGGTTTGAAAAACTAGGGCGACAAATTTGGTATCGGTACAATGCCCATTGCACTGTAAGGTTCTTGCGGAAGGGCCCCTCACTTTTAAAATAATTTTTTATTATGTTTCCCGCCAAAAACGTTTAAAACTATAGCCTACTTTGAAAACGTATTTAGTGAGTTTGACTGTATATCAATCAACTTAAATGTTAAATGTTCTTGGGTACTCAACACGAGACTTGGTCATTGCACTTTGGTGTTCTCCTAGACATATGAGTTAACATGTGACTGTTACAATAAATACAAATAAAGAGACGTTTCGGTTTTACCTTCTTCGGTCCTAAATGTACAATGGGAAATGTAAAACCATAGTTCCAATATTAGTTTCATAAGGAAGACATCTAAAAAGAGTTCACACAAGTAGCCCCTTTCATGACAATTAATGTAAGACCACCATACATTTCACACTTATATTAACCTGGCTTCAGAAGTCGGCAAAATGCTTAATTGTCATGAACACAAATCCTTATTGTATCCATTCTTAAGACAACTTAGTTTGCTCATCTTCATTAATTCTAAAGCTGGAGTCTTGTCCAAACCTAGATTACAACCTTGACATAAGAGGCTAACCAGGCAGCCAACTGTTACAATGTGGTACTGTAGCTTGGCTGCTGTTAAATGAGTTGTTTAGTAGTTACTTAATTCTAGGAGCGGAGTCTTGACTTACTTTTTCGAAAAATCTTTGAAGCACAGGCGAAGTTTATTCTGTAATTTGCTCGGTGATTTTTGTCGGTCTTTCAAATCAGATAGAAACACGAGTGCGATCTCCATTGGCCCCTGGTTGACGGTAGTACCTGAACAAATGCAACATATTACTTACCTAACCTGAATACGACACCACGATAAGAGTACGGTCATAGTACAGACTGGAGTTCTTACCTATGCAGCCTTGTAACACCATCTGAAGAATCTTAGGGTCTGGCGGCTCTTGTTGAGTGGCTAGAGCCAGCTCGGCAGTTTTTTTCTGGATGTCCTCTATGGCCACTTCGATTGGTGTTAGCTCCAACTAAACAAACAATTATAGACATTAATGGTTGGGGTTAGCTTACAAAAAAAGACCATGCATTTTTGTATGGGAATATGGAAAACAAAATAAACATCTCACAACAACAATTTGTAGAATAGTGTGCAGAGTGCACAAATAAGAATAATACAATTTTGTACATGAAAAACTGTTACATTTTGTCAGCCTAAATGAAGCCTTAAAGAGTTACATAAATAGAAAAGGAACGTGCAACGATTAGTATTACCTTTATTAAATCGCATAAATTGGCGTTGGAAAACGACCAAGATGTGAGGTATCAATCGGCCTTTTTAAAAAACCTTGTTCAACGGGACGTTTAAATGCGTATTGGGCAGTTCAATTCGATGCTCAACATAAATAATAACTGTCCGAACAAAAGCCAACCAGTTTGAAGGTTGAGTTTGGTTTGTAACTGAAAGTGAGTGTGAGGGGTGTGAGGGGAAAGCGTGCACACCTGCTTGCGGTTCACCACCTGGATCCGAGTCTTGACGTAGGGGAAGTGGTTTGCTGTCGTGAGGATTGTCTTACGCTTGTATTGCTCATGAAGCTCCCCGTGCGCTCGGCCGTTGGGCGTGAAAGGAGTGGCGTAAACAAACCGTTCTGGAACAGGAAGACACATTTTATTAGCAGCTTTCAAGATTACATCTTTAACATTACAAGTTGTACCTATTGATATTGGTAATATCAGCATTGTCAGCATGTCAACACGTCTAATTAACTTAGTTACTACCATGCTAGGATTCCCAATGTAAGAAGGATTGAATCATACAAGAGAAGTCTACAGATAAAAACAAACAAACATATTTTGGGAATAGAATAACTTACTGTTGAAATAAACTAATAAATAATAATGCATACACTGGAAACATATTAATGATTAAATCTAACCACAATACTATGTATACAAAATTTATTTCTTAACATGTAGCCAAAACCTTGTAAGGGCTTTTTGGGAAGGACCTAATTACAAATGCCATTTATTATCCACACTCACAGAAAGGCAGATAATGAAACTGTGTAGATAGATTCTATTGCTGACCGTGGAGGAGATGGCTCTTGGTAGACAGAGAGAGCTTCTCATCTCGTTTCTCTTGTTGCCATGGATCTTGGTTTGAATCCAGGGCGAGACATGCCCAAGCACTAGACTTGAGTCTATGGTGGGAAGTCCCCTAACCCTAACCTAACTGGTAGTGCTACACAGTGCCATATCTGTCTGCCTGTGAGTTTGAATTGTAGAAATGGTAAGTGAAAAACTTTGCTGATGACAATATATATGCAGAATTTACTTGCAGCATGACCCAACAACTGGTTTGGTTATGTATTGCAAATTTTGTTTCAGCATGTATCTAGCTAATTTCTAGTAGACCACAAACTGACTGAAAAAATTTTTTAAAACCCAAAGGATAAATTAGCTGCAGTCTTCATCAGGAGGTGAATGGTTATGTTTGTTCTATGTTACCCCCTAATGAAAATGTTCAAACTTACTCATATTGAAGTTCTTGTCAAAGTAGGTGGCCCGATATCTCATTTCGTACGCTTCAAAGTACGGTTCGACATATGTGATCTGAATGTACGCCTTTTCCGGATTCAAGTGACTCAAATCCACCGTGTTCGAATCCTTAATAATGACGATGTTGTCAGATCCAAAACGTTCCGCATAGAAGTTCTGAGAATAAATTATAAAAATTGTGTTAAGATAACAAACAGGTATGAGGGTGTGTGTAAATAAGTATTGTACAGTAAGACCTCGTTCATCCGAGCTCCGATTAACCGAGATTCCGTGTTATCCGAGCTGGTTTCAGGCGCCCTTTTCTTTTTTTAATTACGCCAAAATGTTATGTTCTTTACATCTGAATGTCATGCAGTATGCTGTTTACTACAATGACGTGTCACGCACAGCGCGCGAGTTGTAAGGGGGGTTGGGGGCAGGGGTCGAGGGTAGGGTGCCGTAGAGTGTTGAGCCAGTGTCTTTGTGAGTGCTTGCCGCCGCCGCCGCGACCTTGATCAAAGACGGCGGATGAGAGAGAAAAGAGGGAGGGAGAGACAAAATATGACCTTGAAGACGACATGATAGAGGCTGGCTACGATTATGAAGAAATAAACATTGCATTAGTAGGACATCCATCAATGACAGACGCGGAGATAACCGTCACCCCCTGCCCCCAACCCATGAACTTCGTATTGTCTCACTAGTCAGTTGGCTTCGGGCCAAGACTCTCAATGAGTTGTTTTGTTTACATTATGAGGTAAGATAATGAGACTAGTCATTCATTCTATCAGCAAGGCAGTCGTTAATGTTATGGGATAAGATAACGAGACCACACATTCATTCTATCAGCAAAGCAGTCGGCAGCCGATGTCATCACTAAGAGGCTGTTTATTTATGTTCTTTTAATGGTATTTCACAAGTTTCACACTTGAGATATCACTTTCATATACTAGGGCCCTGCTGGGAGGAGTAAAACAAGAAAGTCCTTATCATCCGAGTTTTTCGTTATCCGAGCATAGCTCGGTCTCATCCACCTCGGATAATTGAGGTCTTACTGTAGTAATAATAATGGCTGCCGCCAATAATCAATAACAATAAATAATTGATTAGTGGATAATTGATCAACAAATTATTAAAATTAGATTGTTAATTAATTACTCTATTGATTTATGAATTTCTACTAATTTTCAAAAACAACTAGGTAAACACATTAATGAATAAAATAATAAAATAAATATTATTATATTAAATATAGTGAGTTTCAAAGTAGTGTTACTTTTATTCAGTGAGTGATACTTTGTATTGTATTATACTATTTGACAAACCTATAGAATTGAGTATAAAATATTTTACATATTTTTAAATTAAACTTTAAGGTTTTTTATTAATATTGATCATAAATACATTGATTTTTAATTGAATAAAATACTATTATCAACCAACAAAAGTAGCATAGAACAAACCGTAGTAATAACCCATATTCGTATATCGGAACGATATAAAATTAATTATTCATCTCATACCCATCGCAAGGCTTGTTGTAAAGTGTAAATTAAATCAACATGTTGAGAAGTTGATGCCCTAACTGGGAATTAGCTAGGATCTTCCAGACTAAAAACAGAAATTACACAAGACCAACTGGCCACACAGATGTATGCATGCATGTACAACAATGTAGGCCTACGACTAGATATCATTTAGTTAGTGCATAATTGCATGCTTGTATACTTCACCTCTAAACGACTGAATATCTCTGGAAGTTTAGTCAACGTTGGTTCTTTGTAGATGAACTCCTCTCCGTTGAGATCTCCGAACTTAGCTCCGTAGAACCCGACCCGGAAGTACGTTCCAAACACTCGTTTGCCTTGGAGTTGTTCCACACGAGAGAACGCTTCGTGTAGTTTTCTGCGAGAACAAACAAGTAAGGATGACATCGGGTAGTAACCTTTGAAAGTTCCAACTCTGATCTGGATTTATGCCATGGGGGCAAGATTAAGACAAAAGCTGATGGCCTGCTGCACGCCTGTCTTCGATATGCAGTAATCTTGACAGCATCAATTTGTTTCTCCACCTAAGCTCAATCGTGTATAACCGAATGTTATTGACCAGATACCTAGGATGTTTGTGGGATATTTGAAACTGCATAGTTTTTTTTTTTTAACAATTCAAAAGCTAGCCATTCACATTCATAGATACAAATTGTCAAAACAAAATGACTTGCTAGAAGCATCTGCACCAAAAAGGTGTGTTTGAAACCAGTATCTGCAGATTGTGCAGAAATGGTGAACATGACAGACGACATCTGTACACTTGTGCCAGTCTTGCAAATGAGCGTGACGCAATGCCTAACGGCATGAAGAAGGAGGAAAGAGAGGCTCGTCTCTACTGGTTGACTAGATCAAGCAGAATGGCATCATAGGCCAAATGTGGGCATTTGAGAAGAAGAAGAAGAAGATAATGTCCTTGGTTCATGCCATTGTCTTGTGGCAATGTGATACAAGTATGACACGCACTCTCTTGCCTTACCACTCGCGCGATCTTCCACTCTTCCAGAATACGTGCTTGTAATTACTAGGCCTATACGTAACATCATTCATCAGTCACCAATGTTTCCAATCTGCTAGAAGTCAAAAGCTATCACCCATATGGAGATAGCTTAAATTAGGCACTAGGGAATGGATGGAGATAGTGCAGAGACTGGCCTTTTCTTATCTGGGTAACAAGCCAGATTTACCTGTTCGACAGCCAGCGCACTCTCGCTCTCGCGACAATGCATCGTGACCATGACTAGACTATTGTGACGAGATATAAAGCAGATACAAGGAACAGGTTACAACGAGTTTTATCCTCATTCTATAAATAGCTCAGTCTTCCTCTGAAATTGGACAGCATTGCATCTCGGCTATTACTATTGATGAGCGCTATTCTTATCAGTCCATTAGACACCCCACTCGATTTTAATATTATAGTCGGTATCTAGAAGGCAGATGAAAGAAATATTACTTTTTATAAAAACAAAAGCAGAAAACAAACTTATTAGCAACCGCTGGTTTACAGTGTAGGTAGAATTAATTGAAACTAATGGGAAACTAATGCAAAGCTAAGAACTAAGGCCTAGTCTTAACGCTATGCCTATGCCTAGGTATTGATATATAATGCTCTCTTAACGTTCCATATTATATTTCTTCTAGGCTTGATAGTTCCTCTGGGAAATAGTGAATTTTCCTTTGACGTTAGCATCCATGTTTTTTATTTACGTCGATAGTTACAATTCACAGGGCGATACAAATCATGGCACGGAGAGTTGACCACGCAATGTCGGCAAAAGAGGTATCTTCCAGACCTCTTGATTTAAATACTTCTATTTGTGTGTAAATAAATGATATTTTATACCAGGCAAATGATTTATTGTTTAAAACTTAAGTATCTCCTCATTTCTCCTTCTGTTTTCCTCACCAATAAGCTAATAATTTGTTATTTTCATCTGCTGAATTAAAAACATTCAAAGCAGCTTTGAATTCAGTTGATGAAAATTGTGATTCGTAATAAAAACATGCAATACAACAAGCAGTGCGTTTGAAACGCGCACCTTTTTTGGAAAATAACTGACCCGCTGAACGCTGGGAGCACGGCGAGCAGTTCCCGTTTCCGCCGGATACAGTCACACATCTTGAATAACATTATTAGGTATTAATAGTATTATCTTTGGTCAGCAGGTTAGCGGAAAGTAGAGGTTGTATGTTGCAGCAGTTTGATAAAGTAGTTCTGTTATAGAGAACGATGAGCTACCACTGACAAGAAAACAAAGTAGATGTGGAACTCACCCGTGAATGTACGCCAACTTCTTGTAGTCACGGTTTGCCTCGGCGATGGGGACTAGAATACTGTACACACTGTTGACGGCTTCAAACATTCCAGCCTAGAAGGGAAAACATGGCAATTTAGTTTAGGTCTAGTCATAGGACGAGATGTACATGGTTAAACATACAATGTACCGTATATTCATATTTGCCTAAATTATCAGAGTATGTAGAATGATTTATAGCATGTAACCTAACTTACAATAGCCCCTGAAGACCGTTTTTACGAGCACCTTACAGTGAGGGTAGTGAGTCACATCTTCCCTGCACACGCATGGCTTGAGGAACAAAAAACAACCCCCAACTTCAGATATGTGGTTACTGACCTTGATCCATTTGAAAGAATAACAATTCAGAAAATACAGTTTAACCGACATAATACTGGCCTAATTTTACCCTTCCCGTGCTAGAACATCTATCTACCAAGACCATTTTTATAACTGTTCTGTTACTTTATGGAATGCTATTCCTCTAGAAATCAAAGATGCTCCAAATTTAAAGAATAAAATAAAATATCATTTTTTTAGTTTTTTGTCACTAAAAGGCCATATTAAGATACTACAACATTTGCTTGTTTATTGACTAACTATTGTATCCTATTTTTATTGGATGAGCAAAGCAAAGATTCCATTTCACTACACTGGAGAAAAAAATCCGGAATGTTTTTTTCCCCCCCTTTTTTCTGTTTGTATTTTTGTGTGTCTGTTAACACGATTCCGGCTAAACCGATACTCCAATTGCGATGAAATTTTCTGGAGACCTTCGAAATCTCTGAACTAAGAACTGCCACGTTTTTGAGCGCAACCGAAAAATTATTTCTCATGAAAATCGCAATTTTACGATTTTTTTCTATTTAAAAAAAATTCCTTCGACTTATAACACCTACATGCTTTATCCGATTGTAATGATTTTTCACAGAACCTTAATTTTATGAATTTATATATTCGTGTGAAATTTAAGCGCAATCGAATAATTATTTCTTATGAAAATCGCAATTTTACGATTTTTTTCTTTTTTAAAATTACGATTAGTAAGATCTCTCTTATCCGATCTCCTCTTATCCGATGTTCCGTGTTAACCGAGCCACCCAAAAAAAAAAAAAAAAAAAAAAAATATTTTTTTTTTTTTTAATTAAAGTTTTAAATACGTAAATAAAACATAAAAATAATTACAGACGCCGCGCCGCACTTTTTTAAATGTACTCGCATACATTTGTAGGCATGCCTTACGAGTGAGTGCAAAGAAGATAGATCGGCGATATATCTCGACTTTCGAGCAGTGTGCATCAGTCTACTGAGCATATAGAGTTCAGTGGTCAGTGTGCGTCGGGCGCATCAAGGTCTGCTGGATCTCCGCCTAGCGGAGGATCGTCTAACTCTCTAGGTTAGGTCGTCGCAGCAGCGAATTAGAAGCCATTCTGGGCCTAACTTTTTGTAACGCGTTATGGCCGACCATGTGTTATTCTTGACATGCTCTTTTAAAATTGTCTTTTTATAAGTATTAAATACGAAATATGCCGGGTTGTGCAGCAATTAATTGTACAGGACAATCTGATGAAGAATTTAGACTTATCGATCCACTGTTTCATCAAGAAGACGGGCGAAATGGCTCCAGTTTAAAAGACGGGACAACTGGACTGTCAACTTCTGATTTCAAGACTGAGGTTAGTTTTCTTTTAAAATACTTTGGCCTTACCCACCTAGGACCAGTTATTATTGTCTAGGCTATTGACCAGGCTTATTTAAATGTTTAGGTTTTTTGCTCCCTGCCAATTGAAGGGCTAGGCCTAGGGCCTAGCCTAGGTCCCAACCTTAAGTATTTTGAGGTTACGTCGTAAGCCTAGGCCTTTGTGTAGGGGCCTAGCTATCCAATTATTCAATGCCTAGCCTAGGCCCTAGGGATTGGATACACAAAGGCCTAGGCTAGGTCTAGGCCCTACGCCAACCCAAAGCTAGGACTGATCTTAGTACACGCAAATGGGGCCTAGACCCAGGCGACGTAATTTTGTAATAGCTAGGCCTTATTTGATTTACAAAACAGTCTTAGGTCTAGCCCTATGCCTAGGGGCCCTAGGCCTAGGGCCTAGGCCTATGGCCTAGGCTTAGTCCCCCTAGGCATAGGGCTAGGCCTAGGCTTAGGCTTGGCCCTACATAGATAGACTACTACTACTACTATACTAGAATACTAGATCTGCATATGATATGCCTTAAGTTAGGCTGTATAGGCCTAGGCTTATATTTTTTTGTCCGATTGTAGGCTGTAGGCCTAGGCCTAGCTGAATGTCACACTAAGGTACACCTTAAGACGGAGTGTAGACGATATGTTGGACATAAAAATTTGCTGTGTACATAAATCGTTCGTTGGGAGAGGCCAATCGCCTTTTCCATTTTTGGCGAAACTCCATTTCGGTTAAAATTCCTTTGTAGGTAGGCCTACTATTTGAAATAGAAACGTTAGGCCTTTGGTTTTGTGGTGTTGTTTTTTCACATCTAATGGTGTATTTTTGAGTATTTCTGTGACAGAAATGAATGATGATTTTATTTTGGACCCCCCCCCCCCCCCCCCTAACCGTGCCGCCAACCGAATAAGTTCTGTGTTATGTGTACCGTACATGGTATCGCTGATAAGGCTAACCGCTATGCTAACCGACTGTCAAATGATGCTTGTATATCTAGGCTTGTAAGATTTCATTTCATTTATTTTTTTCAGATAGGCCTGCAGCCTGGAGATTCTGAGACGTCCAACCTTCACACCCTGACCACAACTATTTCAAGATGAAGAAAACAGATACGCCTACAAAATGTCCAGGTTTGTACAGTTCTACGCTTTAGCACTAGGTGATCAATGATGCTTTATTAGCTCATGGGTCAACTTTCCATGTTACTGGGTAGTATAATAGGCCCACGGATATTCCTCTGTCTGAGCTCGGCACTCATCAGGTCACTGTAATGCGAGCCCTGATGCATGTTTTCAGCAATATGAGCTAACGGTAGTGGGTTGAATTTGTCCAGCACAAGTTAAAAAAACTTTGTTATAAGTTGCGCACAAAAAAATTGCTTGCCTTCCACCTTGCTATAGTAGGGGTGGTACATGTAACGTTAACCGATTTTCCCCTATTTATGTTGAAGGGTGCATCCCGCTGAACTGGATTTGCTCAAGAAGCAAATCGTTGTTCATAGGCCTATATATGCATGAGCGGCAAAGTGGTCTTAAATTATGAAAAAGTAAACGCTTACATTTTTAAATATAGCAATAGCAATAGCGATAGCACAATTATAATGCACTACATAATTATTATGTCATTTCATGTCACGAGTTGACACTGGTTTCTAGGTGTAGGGCCTATTGTCCACTTGTTTAATTAATGTGCAGGTACTGGTAGGCTCTAGGCCCTAACAGCAGAGTTACCTAAAATATGATATGGCCTAATCTTTCATGTTTTACCTTCTGTTATAGGTTCTCTCTCCAGATTGTGAATGTGAGGCCAGGCCTCCCAACTCTGGCGCAGTGAGCTTCTCCAACAGGATCGTACACCTGCAACCGCGCCCCAGGTGCTAAACTTGCCCTATGCAGCCACCTATCAAGACGTCCACCACTGAAGCCACAGGCGTCACCCACCGCATCCTCCATCATCACAACAACACTGCCTCGCTTCCAACGTGGTCTACCAACTTAATGCCCTCAGTGTCCGGCAGAATATGTAGGCCTCACCTCAAACGAACTGAGAACC
This sequence comes from Sweltsa coloradensis, assembly GCA_024449915.1. Taxonomy (NCBI): domain Eukaryota; kingdom Metazoa; phylum Arthropoda; class Insecta; order Plecoptera; family Chloroperlidae; genus Sweltsa; species Sweltsa coloradensis. The sequence continues at coordinate 354,841 of JAMZAV010000210.1, read as the reverse complement.
CGCATGACAGCTAGCCCCCCCCCCCCCCCATCAAAGTGTTAAACCTGTGGCCCAGCATACTGTTGAACATTTACCTGTCTTTTAAAGAGTTTCATTACCATAATCATCAAGGCGCTTCCCGATGACTACAAGCAGTTGAAACTCAGAAACTGGGAACTGTCACCTCATACCACCAGGTCCCGCCAGCTTCCTAACCTGACCACACACAGCAAGCGTGCCCTCTGCGTAACTCTGGATTGTGCCGCAAATGTTGATCCTTACTTTTTTGTGTCAGAAAATGAATATTTCTACTTAAATTTTTGTACCAACAGTACAGTAAAGCAGCAGGTAAAAAAAACATGAAATATTGGGTAATAAATTGCAAAAAGTTTATAAAATTTGAGTGAAATTTGAACATGCGACCCTCAGCCACTACTCCAAAGTGAGCGATAAATATTGCGAATTTTGACCACTAGGCCTACGCCCCTATATAAGTTGCAGGTTTGCACATAGGCCTACGTTAGTTAATAAAAGATTGTTGTTAATGTTTTCCTTATCTAGAAATTCTCTTTTAGTGCTAGAATAATTTATTTGTGTCATTTGGGACTGGTATTTGCTTGCACTTTTTATCATCTGGACAAACATCGCCAGAGACAATTCGGCCACTTTAGGATATTGTTCAGGAAGGATATGCTAATGTCTATCTGACAACATTTCCACATTTCACATTCATGTTTCCTACATAGGCCTAAGTTTGGCAAAGTAGGCCTACTATCAAGCAAGACATTCTCTCTATATGGCACATGTATTGCCAGTTCATTAAAAAAATGGGTAATATGACAATTTACTCTGATGGACAACCACACTATCCTTCCTAAACAACCATCTAAAATTTTACAATCTTTAGGGTGAAAATATTGGTTCAAAAGTATTCCAGAATAAACCTTCGCATTCCGCATTGAAGCTTGATTTGACAGTGCATTCAATCAGCCTTATAGGGTCATTATGTTAAAATTTTAGCATTTATTGTACGAAATACTATTAGGATGTTTTACGTACTTTTTTATCACAAAAAAATCCTGTTACTTAAATAAGATTATGAGCCCTGTAAAATTGCCATCACCATCTCATAATGTTAGGTGTAGTGTAGGCATGGCATAGGCCTACTGTAAAATCAATATTTTTTAATTTGCAATCTGATAATAGTCCAGTCACAGAATTTGCTCTTTGATATTATTCCAGTCTCATTCTTTAGTCCTCCACATAATCACAAAATAATTATGTAGGCCTACAATTAAAATAAATTATGTTGAAATGCATGTTTATTGATTCACTGATTTAGCCTGATGATTTTTGCAATGTATTTTGAGTATTTTCAAAATACAGAAGTTTTTTTGTATTTCAAATATAATTTGTTAAATATATCTCTGGTGATACCTGTATTATGTATGTCAAAGAGAATAAAGACTTAGCCCCTATCTACGTAAAAATTATTAATTTGTATAAATATTTGTATATAGTACCTAGTCTAGGCCTACATTTTCTGTAGGCCTATCCTTTTGTTTAGGCCAAGAGTTTAACTTCTCATAGCTAGGCTTAACCATTTGAAGGCATGCTATTTCTTGTTATGTATTCATTAGCCAGCGGTTTAGCCGGTTCCCACACAAATACCGAAGTTAAGCAACGTTTGGGTGTGGTCACAGGAGAGTGGGTGAATGCTCTGCCCTGAAACTCGCGTATTCACTGGCTAGAGCAGATGGGGGGTTTGAGAGCTAGTGTAACAGCTTTGTTCTGCGCTCGACGTGTGCTGGGCGGTCCAGGTTAGTGGAAGAAACCTATATGACTGTCAAGGTTACACCATCCTTTCGGATGGGACGTAAAGATGTTTGTCCCCTTTGTACTTGTCGAAAGGAGTAGGCTACGTGCCGGTACCGTGTTTACCCTCTACCTTTATATTCATACTTCATCCTCATCTATCACCACTCATCGGCACTAGGGCCTATCAAATCAATTGTTATATGTATTATATTAATAAAGGTCCTGTCAATTTGCAGTTGCAGGATACAAACCACTAACCACATCCATTGTCAATAATCTATTCAGTTTTTGTAGTAGGCCTACTGTATTATCATTGGTATTAATATTATGCAGCAATAAAGTAGGCTTATCCCAATCCTGCACCACACCATCCTTTTTTATGTTGGCTACGTTGGCTGAACCATATTTTATTGGATCTCTGGATATCATAACTCTGCCTACCATACTCTTTTAAGTGAAGAGGAAATTTTTGCCAAAAAGAAGGGGGAAGACAGTATTTGGCCTATTATTCATAAATCATAAAAGTCCTGTCACTTAAATAAGATTATCAGCAAATATAGTGAGCCTTACTTATTAAGTAAGCCTGTTGAGTAACTTAATTGTTAATTTAAAAAAAAAAATGCTAAGTTAAGATAAAAATGTTAAGTAGCCTACTTGCCACCATGTATAATACATATTTGCAAGGTATAAATAAAAAAATAAAAAAATGTAGAGCCTTATAATAAATAAATACAATTAAAACCTTACTTCCAAGTCTACTCCTTATTAAACACTATTATTATCACATTGTGTTGCTTTGGGTACAAGGCATGTTGGTAATAAATTATCAGAAACGGGCTTTTAGAAATAAAATTTTAAAATCATAAGAAAAATTGCTCATGGATATACACATCACACTATAACATAGGGATTTGAAATTATTTTGTTTTGTTAATTACTTTACAACAAATTACTAGCTTCATTATTATTGTGTTGTCAATTTTTCTTATCTCGAATTTCACGCGATTCTTTTCTGGCCTCTATATCGTTATTTTGTGATCAAGTTTTAGGGCGCGCTATAAGTAGATGTTCACTTTGCTTTTTAAAATTCCCTCTATTTCTCGTGTATAGGCCAAAATGGCCGCTATACATTGTGGAACGGGTTGCGACGACCTAACCTAGTGGCCACACGAGCGAGTTAGACGAGCCTCCGCCAGGTGGCGAGATGTAGTAGACCTTGGGGCGCATCGCCGGTACGCGTCAGTGCCACCCACTGAGCATATAGAGGTCAGTGTGCGTCGCGCGCCTGCGCGTGCGCATACGATCCAGCCATCTCACACACAGCTGTTCAAAGATGGTCGTTGTGGAACTAGATGCAATCATGTTTCAACCGATTCACGAAATTCGTAATCACGACGCATTGAATTGTTATTCCTGGGCTTATCTTATTTCTTTCCCAGACTTATCTTGCGTCGTGAGCTTCAGCGCGGGCATAGTAGTGAGAGGTTTTCCCACATGAGAAAGAGAGCTGTAGGCCTAGGCCTATGTTTGCATTGTAGGCCTAGGCCCTAGGCCTACTGCGTCGAGTTTAGGCCTAGGCCTAGGCCTAGACATACGTTTTTATTACGACATGTAGGCCTAATTGTGTACGTGTGTTCGTGAGCTTGAATTACAAGCTATTAAATCATTTAGTATACCCTGTATGAAGTGTATCGTGTGTATTTTATGTTCCTTTATCCATTACATGTGTCATATATCATTTTACCACATCAGGCTATGCTACGAGAGCAAATAAACAATTGATCCGCGCCATCCGAGTTTTTCGCAAATCCGAGGTGCCCCGGTCTCATCCAACTCGGATAAGAGAGATCTTACTAATTAAAAAATTAAAAATTTAAGTTTATTTTTTATTAAATTTAAATAATTTTTTAAAAAATCTTCAACTTAGTAATGATTTTTTCACAGACAAACAGAAAATCCGCATAACACATGGCAGCTCAATGCACCAATTACGCTCATCCAACAACGCGGCGGGACTCAAGCGTTTTCCTAGTTTAGTTATAATGAAGGTAATCAGGCACAACTTGCTATGAGGCTATGCCGTCTCTGATTCTCTTCAACATTTTGTTTAAGTTAACTATGTATCTTAATTTGTTACATAAATAATAAAAAAATAATAAAAAAAATAAGTTAACCATTCAAAACGTACACTTTGAATTATCGATAATGATGGCTTGAGATACGTGAAAATCACATATTATGCAATAAATGCGAAATTCATATTTTTCCTTTTAAGGCTATTCCAGAGCACTCTTACCGATATTTTGAAAGTCTAAGGAAAATGGCTTAAAGTTGGTTGGATGAAAGATGAACTTTAATAAAAAAGAAGAAAAAAATAACTTTTTTTTTTGGACGGGACAAAAGCTCCATTTTGGCCATTATATGCAAATTTTGAGTCAGTAAGGAAACACCTGTTCTAGGTGCAATACTTAATTTAAAGCTTTGATTTTTTTTTGTTTTTTTCAACACACCTTTGTCTCGGCTTTGAGTATAAGGGAAAATAATTTTCTGAAATAACGTTTGATGTACGATTTTTTTCGACCTCCGGTTCAAAACTCTTATTTGTGCCGTGACAAAAAAAATCGTACATCAAACGTTTTTTCAGAAAATTATTTTTCCTTGTACACAAAGCCGAGACAAAGGTGTGTTGAAAAAAACAAAACAAAATCAAAGCTTTAAATTAAGTATTGCACCTAGAACAGGTGTTTCCTTATCGACTCAAAATTTGCATATAATGGCCAAAATGGAGCTTTTGTCCCGTCCAAAAAAAAAGTTATTTTTTTCTTCTTTTTTATTAAAGTTCATCTTTCATCCAACCAACTTTAAGCCATTTTCCTTTGACTTTCAAAATATCGGTAAGAGTGCTCTGGAATAGCCTTAAAAAATAAATATTTGTGGACGTTTTACGTCATCTGGAGCACGAATATACCAAAATTGAATCGGCGACAAAATGTGATAAACACGGATTTTCGCGTTGTAGGCCTACATGAATTAACGCGATAACAGAGAGTTTTCCGCCTGTTTTAAGCCAAATTTGTTTTTTTTTATGTCAAAAATTGTAAATTTCCGTTACAGCGGGTAACGCTCGATGTCATTCACTCGCCGTCCGAGTGCCGACTGTAGAGCTAGTAGGTCGGCCTCCCGTAACCACGGAGATCTCGTAACGTGCCGAAGTATGTTACCCTACTTCCCCACAGATAGCGCTGCGGTCGGTCCAAGCGAGGCGTCTTAAGTAACCAATCAGAGCCGATAAGTGTGTTGTGGTCAATGGTTTGTCAAGATGGCAGTTGTCATTTTTTACTGATGATTACTTGATCGCAAAATAAATTTACTGTGCACAGGGACCTTCACGAAGACGAAAGTACTTTTACACCTTTTGATGACGACCGCTGTGCGACTACTTTTTTGCCTTGTTTGCCTTCGCCCGCGAGAAAATAGGGTGTAGGCATTAGCGATGGGAAGGTTAAACGTTTAGTGGTCGGGTAGAGGGTTATTGAATTTGTCTTAGGATTAACCTTTAGTAAAAACAAACATTAAACATTGAAAAATGATATTTTTGCGGACAAACCGCGGGTAAACTACAGCCACCGTTATTATGGGTTATGCGGAAACAGACCGCCGTAATAACGGTGCGTAAATAATTTTACAAAAAAGTGCTATATATTTACGTCCAATGCTTACAATTGGTATCAATTATGCAATATAAATCATTCCTTACGACGTGCACTTGCAATTACAGCTACTGACAATTGACAAGCTGGCCTGTTGATCTTCTAGCATTGGCAAAGTGCGGGTGAACCCTGGGTAAACTGTCGTCGCCGTCATTACGGGTTCCGCGGAAATTCGCCATCGCAGACAAGCGATACGCCCATGTCCCTAGAGCCCTAGGGTTAGCTGCTACGGCCGGTCAGCGGTTAGCGCGTGTTTCAATGGAGATTCAAGGAGACAAAAAAGTATAAACGCGTAAAATAAAACGTCATGAAATAAGCCGCAATGTACTTGTTAAACGGAACCTGGTAAAACCTTATTCGTCTATGCATTTCTTAATCAGGAACACACAACATAAATCATATAAATGTTTGGTAACACCGTAAAATATTGCAGAAAACAAAGAATAAAATATATGCTCAACATTGGGAAATCATAGTTCAAACATTACATCATTCGTGTAAAAACTAATCCAAGCCAGTGTGTTATTGCTATTTAAAGTCATTATGTGTAACGGTAATCAACTACTCTATAAGTATAGGCATAATAATTCCAAACTTGATACTTTACAACCCGAAATGAAAAAGAGAAATTTGGCGATTCTTCAACTCGCATGCCTGTTTTAGGACTTAATTTTTGTTCATGTTTATGTGTTCATACCATGCCATAGTAACTATGGTAAAAAGAAGTAGCAAAAAAGCATAATTGAAATATAAATTACGATGGTCTTCTAGCATGAAGGTCTAGTCCCAGTCCTAGTCTAGTCTATATACATATGTATTGTATTGACAGTTGAAGTTTTATTATTCACATGCATGACGCTAGACTGCTAGAGAATCCTTTTTACAAAATAGGCTAATTCTTATGTTATGTTTTGACATTGTGATCTTGGTCTTAATACACAAACAATAATATAAATACTAATAATCATAAAACAAAAGCAAACAATACAACATGAACGATGCACACATGCGAGCAACACGAAAGTGAAACTGGGATAATATGGTTTCAGTCTTAGCAAAAATGATGAGTGGACCAATACACAAATAAAATGCCTTATATAATTTTATGTTTTTCAAAATGAGAAAGGCCTACGTAAGAGAGATGCTGAAGAGAATTATTTTTATATCACAAGGCAAACTGTGTTGTATGCAATTTGATGCTGCTGATTGAACTGTTCTGGCTTATAGATATAACGAGCCCTTGATAACTAGGCGGATTAGCCTAACAATTAGGGGTTTTGTGGTAGAGCCGTGAATTTTGGATTGTATACTCAGAACAATATTATAAGAAAATTGCCTCGAGGAGCCACGAAAAAATCCATCCGGTTAAGGGAGTGGAAGGGGGTGAATACATGGCAGTTTTCAAAAACTCCAAAATTCCAAAATCAAACTAAATTTGATCCTAAGATTACAAAATTAATACATATCGTAGATAAAAGTCCAAATTTTAATTTAAAAAAATATATCTAGGGCTTTGCGAGTACTCGATTTCTCGAGCTTTTTCGAGCTTCAGTTTTAAGCTCGCGCCGAGCCGAGCTTGATTTTAGGCTCGATTTGTTGGAGCCGAGCCTACAAAAACACACAGTACACGCGCTCATTTTCATCAACATACAACAGACAGTCTTGTCAAAAAAGACTTTCGCGGAAGAATGCGGCAGCCTGAGCCAGCGATCAATAGTCGACTCGACGGTAGACGCAGTAGAATGCGATAGGCCTGGGCCTAGGCCTAGAATGCAAACGTTCTCTCTCTCATGTGGGAAAACCTATCACACTATTGCCCGCGCTGAAGCTTTCATCGCAAAATAAGCCTAGAAAAGAAAGGAGATAAGCCAAGGAATAACAATCCAATGCGTCGTGATCGTAGAAACATGATCACATCGTAATGATTCTTCTTCCAACTAGTTCCACACCGACCATCTTTGTTCTTCATAGAGAAATATTTGTTCTTCGTCAGCTGTGAGTTGAGTTGGTTGGATCGACCGAACGCGCACGCAGTTTGCGCAGGTGTCACGTGTTGGCTTACAACGCGCTCTGTTGTCAACTCGAGTTACTCTTTAGCAGAGTCAACAAGGAAGTTTCCCCGGGTCTTTTTTATCGACTCTGCAGGCAGCGGGCAGGCTCCGCGGGAAAGATCGCATCGACGTAGCGCGTAAAATAATAAACCCGTGAATTAGCCTAAAAACGGCCGCGAAAAATACCCTGATCTTATAATCGGCTCCGGGTAATTTCTAGAACCGGGTACCCGATGACATTCCTAGAAAATATGTAGCTTACCATTTTTAATTTAATTTTTTTATTTAAAAAAAAAAAAAATTTTGAAAAAGCTCGGCTCGGCTTGAAAATCAAGCTTTTTTTTAATACTCGGCTCAGCTCGGCTTGACTAAAAATTCTAGGCTCGCACAGCCCTAAATATATCACCATATATGTATATCTAACTTGATTTTGCACCCTTTGTCTTTTTTTCACAAATTTACTCACTGTGCTGGGAGGATTAGCCTACCAGTCACGGGTTTAGTGATAGGGCCGTGAATTTTGTCTAAAACACTCAGAAGAATGATCTAAAAAAAATTGCACTGAGGAGCCCCCAAAAAAGTTTCTTTCTTATAGGAGAAAGGGGGGGTGTACTAAAAGGGGTTGATAGAACAAAAATAAAGAAATCCGTATTCAAATATTATATTTTGAACGCCATATTAATGTGTAGGCCTATTGTAGATTAAGGTCTAAATTTTAATTTAAAAAATTTAAATTTCACCATATATGTAAATCTAATCAGATTATGCGCCCTTTATCCCATTTTCATAAATTTCATCAATATTACGAAAGTGTATCGTGTGACCACTCTTTTTGTCACAAATTATCCTAATATTACGTATTAGGACGAAAATAAGATTTTGTGATGCTTTGGGTACATTTTTACTCAATGGACTTTGATCCCATTTTCAAAAGTTTACTCAATATTAACGAAAGATCAATGGAAACAAGATGCAAACAAAAACAGTTCCAAATGACTCGAATAAATTATTCTTGCACTAAAGGAGCCTTTCTAGATTGAAAACAGCAATAACTTATCAAATTTTGTTTTGGGCAACCTGCAACGTGGTCCACTTTGGAGCAGCGGTAACGATAGGCATTCCTATGCTGAGGGTCGCGGGTTCAAATTTCACTTGAATTTTATTAACTATTTTACAATTTTTCACTGCCCTGCCTGCCCGCTGCCTAAAGAGTAACTCGAGTCGACAACTGAGCGCGTTGTAAGCTGACACGTGCTTCCGTCCGTCTGTCATCCCGCCCAATAAGATAGTGCCCATGCCTACGAGTGAGTGCAAGAAGATAGATAGATGCAGGGTTGGGTCAGTAGAATATTACGCGTAGAAAATGCGTAATCTACGCGTATATTCTACTGTTGAGTATGTAATGTAGACTATTCAAATATTTTACATATTCTACATGTAGAAAATTATTTTTTTCATTTACAGCTAATAAATTATCTGTGGAAGATTCTTTTTATTACGGTAACATGGTAATTTACGCTTGTAGGCCTACTTAGTTAAATTTCACAATAGACTTTGATTATTTTAAGTAAATCAATACAGAAATTAAAAAAACTAAACTAAACTCGGGAGAAACGATCAACACAGCGGTGTCGACACAAGCAAAGCCTCCTACAGCCATGCGCAGTCTCTGGTGTGCATGAGCGTATACTCTCCTTGCGAGTAGTCTAGGTTTGCGCGCGCAATTCAAACTATCCGAAACCGAACCGAAGTCGGTTCCAAGTTGTCGTGCTTCGGTTCGGATACTAAGTATCCGAACCGAACCCAAATTTCGGGTACCCGCACACACCTAGTTTTGGAGCTGCAAATTTGCAAAATTTGTGCGCAGCTGTACCTTTGGTCTTTGCCCCAGAAACCGCACTAGTTTTGCTAGGGGTTTGTAAACTATAAAAATATTACGTTTTTTTACCGATAAGTATAACGATTGTGGTGTTAGGAGGAATAGTTCCTAGATTACGATGAGACAGGCAACTTCGTTGCAAAGAAGGTGAGACATGTCCAGTCATTGGTTTTGTAAAGAAAAATTGAAGTGAAAACCGTTACCTAGTTTGTATTTTTTTTTGTGGGGGGGGGGGGGGGGGGGCAAATTTTAATAGCCTAGGGCAGCTAACTACCTAAACACGGCCCTGGGCCTAGGTCAGCTTGCAGTCCTAGTAGGGGCCTAGGCCCTGCTGTAAGCTTAAACATAAGTTTAGCCCCTAGCCTAGGCCTGCTTTCTGAAGTAGGCCTAGACCGAGACCTAAAGAGGTCTTGCATGTTTCATGTTTTACAATAGGAATTAAGAAAATAAGCCAAATAAAATAGATGCTACAAAGAGCTATAAAGTAAAATTGAAAGTGCTTTTTAAAAAGATTGAAAATGCTATATGCACGTATGTCTAATGATGGCTTATATTAATTAACAAAAAGTGCAAGGGACAATAAATCCAGTAAGAATAACCAAATGTAACCCAACCCAGAACCCAGAAGGACGAAACGCGTCGTGGAAGGTAACAAACAACTTTAAATTAGGTGCAGTTGTCATCAGCAGGTGAAAAGTTTTGTAGCCCCCAGCCCTTCAGGCTGGGCTTTATGTTCTCTAAGCTTTCCCAACCTGTCAACCCATCTCCAATCTATACTTAACTAGCCGGTTGGCCTTTTCCTAACTAATTGTTAACAAATGTTAAGGATTTATTTTTTAACATTGAGCCATAAATGGAAGTAATCTCATACCAAAGCTGTGTACATGGACTACATACTAGGATGGCCATTTAGCACAACACATGTGATTGCATCTAAAAATGATAGGGGAGTGCGAATCTAACTTTGAATTTAAATCCGAAGCTCGAATCCCAAGCAAAGAGATTCGCGAATTCGAATCCGAATCCAAAATTGGTTTACCTCACACGGAACAAGTAAACATAAAGAAATGCCATAATTTCATGGTCCCGTGATGTTTTTCATTGATTTTACCACGTTTTCGAGACTCCGTGACAGGTTCAGCCCATCAACAACATTTCATCCATTCAGCCTTCTCTGAACGCAAAGTATTTATCACGCGCAGTAGGCCTATCTTATCTTTTGTCATTGTTCTACTTTTCAAATTAACATCGGGAGGAAACTTCTTGCTGTCATTTAAGAGCACATTAGTAGGCCAAATCATAATATTTATTGTATTTGTGTAACATTTTGTGTATTGTGACCCGCACTTATTATTACTTACACGACGAGTTCGGAGATGGGCATCGTTCACGTAATGCAAACGCATCGCTATGTGAAGGGAGACTGACTGACATAAAAACGGCGCCCGCCTGTCTTCTGAGCTGGCACACCCCTAAAAAATGAATTATTGACCATAATTCATTTTTAGATTCATTCTTGCCAGCTGATCAACAAGAAACAAGACTAACGATCAGGCACTATTCAATCTGGGGGAAGCCGAAGTCAAGACAGCGAGAGACCTTCATTGGTTAGTTTGCATGACTGGGGAACAAAACACGACCGATATCTTTGCCGTAAGAAGTAGCTCCTGTTGGCTAAGTATCAATTATTGAACCAATTAGGACTCAGGGTGGGCAATTTAAAGATGGATAACTTAAAAAATTTCAATGCTGCACAAAAGTTTTGACGTTGAATTATTTAACTATTTAACAAGGAAAATTGATGAAGAATCAACAGTAAATCTTTGCTTCAACATCAATGTTGAGTATCCTAATCTTTACTTGACAGATGGCTAATTAACATAAATATTAAACATACGACATCAATATCATAAAACCACTCGTTTAAACATATTTCTGGTGCTCTGGGATGCCTCGTCGTACTCACGGTATTGAAGCACTGCGCCGCGTACTCGAGAAGTCCCACGAGACCGATCTCGGTAAAGTCCTTCCCCAGACACACGCCTTCTTCCTCGGGACTGAGCACATCGTCCGAGACCGCACTCTCTTCGAGGGCGTTGGGAGTGACCCGCTCGAGACCCACCGCTCCCACTGGGAGATCGTTGCGATCCTCCAGCATGTGCAGGTACTCGGCAACCAGAGCAGCGCTGTGCACCAGACACATGGCTGCTTCCGTGTGGTTAGTGCGCTAGAACAAGAAGGCACAGCTTGCAATTACAACTCATTTACCACAGAACAATGATGAAGAAACCTATTATATTTTTAAAGTTTGCAACATCTATTTTTTCCTTCTTACCAAAACCCTATATGTGGGGTGTTTCTTGCGCTTCTGATGGTAAATGATGAATTAAAGGAACATTTAGGGGTGGGCGAACGTTCGAAAACTCGAGCCCGAGCCGAGCTTTTTTTGAAGTTCGGCTCGGTTCGGGCTCGACTTTTTAAGCTCGAGTTCGGTTTTTATCAAAACTTCGAACTTTAAACGAACTTCGTCTTGAAATTACGCCAAAAACACGCCAAAAACTGATTGAATACATCGTTCGCGTAATAAAACAACGAAGCAGCGATCGCCATACTGGATTTTTCTAACAGCTGATTTTCCAAGTTCCAGCGCCTTGAAAAGTTCTCATTTTGTCACGCCATGACGTCACGACAAAGCTATCTGTTAGAAGGCGGTGCGCATCTGTGATTGGCTCGATCGTCACAATTCACACTCGTCGTGCAGGGTCGGCAACATAACAAACACAAACTAGAAATTTTGCTTCTTGATCTACGAAGTACCAACATTATTGAATCTTAACGGCGGGAAATTTGAAAATACGCAAAATTTGAAAAAATAGTTTGAATTAATGAAATTTTTTATGACGAAATGGAGCCTTTATTTTGAGCTTTTATATTTAAATTAAAAATTTTTTATAACTTTAAAAAAAAAAAAAATTGAGCTTTTATATTCAAATTAAAATTTTTTATAACTTTAAAAAAAAAAATTATAAATGTCTATTCGTTACAGAATAATAATGGATTTTCAAAAGTTCGGCTCGAGTTCGAAGTTCAAACATTTTTGGTTCAAAAGTTCGAGTTCGGCTCGAAAGTCAAAAACCTGGGTTCGCCCACCCCTAAACATTTCAATTCAATATAGCCACAAAAAACTTAGGGGCTATTACCCCCAAAAAATATTTTTTTACCACATAATCTATAGGCTAGCACAGAGTTGCCGTTTTTATGGATTTTATCCGTTTTAACAGTTTTTGAGGGTACAAAACGGATCAACGGATATTATGGTCAATTTACGGATATTTTGTTAATCTTAAATTTGAATCTGCGCAGGCTAATTTGCATTGAAAATATTGGAGGCGGTGAGGTATGTGTACAGTGCAGTATCTACAACGGCTGGAAATTGCTGGATATGAACTCCCATTGGCCGAGGCAACCGCCCAATCAAAGATGTGTCCCAGTCATTGTAGATAGTGAGAGAGTAGCAATAAGTGACCGAGAAGGGAAAATGGTGTCTGTGAATTTATTCTGCTTTGTATTTGTTGTTCAAGTTTGGATTAATGATATTGTTACTTGTGAACGTGATTGAACATTGAGAAAATTCAAATTTTTATGATTAAAATGTTAATAGGAAGTTCTACAATGTTAACTATGCACATAAAGGGCGGGCCTAGGTCAAAATCTTAGTACATCATTCATCAGGCCTTGCCTTTATAGGCCTAGGCCTCGACCTCTTTTAACTAGGGCCTAGAGCAGAAATTATGATTTCATGTTTAAAAAATGAATTTTTCTGTAGAAGATACACAATTCTATGCATTTTAGTCACATGTGAAGCAGTCACAGACGTTTCAGATTAGGTCCATATATTCAAGTCTGCAAGGTAGGCTATTTTGTAGGTTATGATGGTAAAAATGGTAATATCGCCATTTTAGCTTTGCATCAAAGAAATTAATGTTTTTTGTTCTGTTCACGGTTATTGGCGGATATTTCACGTCCTCTTCCAAGATTTGAAAAAAAAAGACGGCGGTAACCCTAGGCTAGCATAATACTAGTGCACTAAAATTACCATTCACACAATTATATATTGTAGGGCCTATCTGTGATTTTACATGAATTTTTAAATTTTTTGATCCAGAAATTTGCAAAAATCAGCGTTTTGGGAAATTGATTAAATTGACTTTAACCTGCCTCCTTTTTGTTCCACATAAGTACTAGAGCATCGTACCAATCTAAAATGACCCTTGATAACATCGTGTCTGGAAACTGTGCACAAATATACTCGAAACATGCAAAAATATGCATTCCAAAATCACACCCCTTCTTGGTAATCAGCATATTTTGACCGAACCACTTTCCCAAATTACAAAACAAAACATAGATGATTTACAGTTAAGGCTGTAGAGTATGTCAATGATGGCCAATGTTTTTTGGATCAAAATCCTCCAAGGTCACGGGGCATAAAGATCGTCCCCATGTTATTTCTTACGGGAGATTTTTGCCGATGGGATCTAGCTTGAAAAACACAAAGTTGGACAAAAATTTTTGGGTCATGGTGGACCCAATAATTTTTTGTTAATTTATAAATTTATAACTAGTTAGCCTGAATGAAATATATTTTTTGAGTTTAGCGGGTGAATACCCCTTTAAGATTTGAATGCTTGACTAATTCTCAATAGGTAGGCAGTAGGCCTATCCTATGATAGGCCTACAACCTTATTTTTAGAAAAATTCTACAAAATACCATGTTCACCAATTTAGTATAAAAAACATAAAACACTAAAAAAAGACTATATCTCTTAACTATCCTAAATTGATTGTTGAAAATGGGACTACCGGTACTCAACTTAAGAATGAACCCAGATTTAATTTTAAAAAATCCATAGGCCTACAAATAAATCAAATACATTTTGAAAGGAAATTTGTAGGAATGTGCGCCGTTCGAAATTCAAACTGAAACCTTTTAGTAAGTTCGAGTTCAATTCGAGTTCAAAAAAATTTTTTTTTTTACTAATTTGTGGTGGTGTACGGTTACATATTATTAGAGATGACAAAAAATGGTACACAGTTTACAGGTACAAATTTTAAAAGCAAAAAAAAGGATGGTGGAGGTGCCGGTCCAGATTTATCACTATTTTACCTATTATGACGGCCCCTTTAAGTTGGGTTCGAATTCAGTTGGGTTCAAAATTTTTGTGAAGTTCGAAGTTCGATTTTCAAAACAATGATAGTTTGAGTTCGAGGTAAAAATAGTGGGTTCGCACAACCCTAGAAATTTGTAATACATACATGCAACATTGTCCTTAATATTTTATTTTTGAAACTACTCTAGTACAAATAATTGAATGGAAATGAAAACTGTGATTGTTCGAGTGAGATAATTGCCATCAACCTACCTCCATATGTTTCTGGGCCATGTTCTCCAGCCAAGTGAGCCGCAGATTCGGAGAGTTCTGGTAGCCCTTGGCGATGCGGTACATCAGATCTAGTAGCATTTCCGGATCTTCTTGGAACTCTTTCATCTTGACAGTATCCGACAGGATCATGTGGAGGTTGAACACCAAGTCTTTCACCTAGAGTTAAAAGAAAGTGCAATTATTCAACTATCGACCCAAAATATAGCCTAAGTAAGAGAACATAATCAAGAATACTGAATGCAATGTAATTGTGCCATCTTAACTCGAATTGTATAGGCTAGGCTACTTGTACTAGAACTAGATTGGCCATTCAAATTAAAGACGTTTGCTTTGAATATTGATGAGTAATACTGATGAATATGATATTGCAAAAAAAAATTGCACAATTATGTGACTAGCAGTCATATCCTATTTCGTGCATGACTAACCATGCTCCATGCAGCATTACAGAATAGTGCATAAATATTGTGCTAATAGTTGAACATCGATTTTAGGGATGAATTTACAAATGCAAACTACAAAATAACAGGAACGATTGGGTAAAACTATCAATATTTAAGTGAAAATTTAGATATCAAAATCCAATTTATAAATATAAATAATTGATTAGGACAGTGGAACTTTGATTTTAAGTACCTTGTAGGTACTACTGAATTCCTTTATTGTATGAGGTTTTTTGAAGGTCCCAAAAATTTCCCCATAGAACGATGTTAAATATTCCTTGAATTAATACCTTGTACGTATGGATTCCCTTTTTTACGTATCGAATTTCAAGTCCCTTGTCATAATATATGGCCTCAAATTTACATATCTCTGCAGACGATCGCTGCGAGGAACAGGGGATGTTGTTATTCTTGGCCCGAGCGCCGCCCGCTTTGACAGCTTAACACGAGCCACCGACCGCATAAGTAATGCAGTCTCTTTCCTCCCCCCTCATTAGCAGCAATCTGACAATGTGAGAAGGTCGAGTGGCTCTCCGTTTGCCCCCCCCCCCCCTCCACCACCCACCCATATGATCGTAGTATTTCAGCACTGCCGAAAAAACGCAACCCGATACTTGACCTGGCCTACCCACTCCACTACCGGCCTTTTTTTCCCGCCGAGCTTGAATGAACATATGAATTCGAGCTCATGTGTCATGTTCCTATGCCGTGCAATTATTTTATTGTATGTGACGAAATCGACTGCAGCAGTCGAGTAGCCAGCCGGTAGATATGATAGCGCTGCTCTCGCGGGAATAAAAGTAGCAGATTAACAGCTGTTGTTATGTTCCCTCCACTCCCTCCTACCCACATTCCACATCGCTACAAAATGCAAGTAAATTGAAATGCCACACCCCCTTGAATGTTAGCTGATTTTTGTGCTCGACCCATCCTTAAACAGAGATCACGTTGTAGAAATCCAATGACCTTCAGCAATCTTCCATTTTATTTACTACGCAATAAACTTAGCGTGTGCACATTGAATTAATCCGTAGTTTGTTTTTACGTCTCAAAAATTTGATGGAATCCCCAGCTGCTCAAAATGTTTTTTTCCGCCCGCGCGATCAATTCCATGGAACATGGAACAGATAATACACCGCAAAATAACCCCCCCACCCCCTCGTGCGCGAGGCCAGCCGCTGTAATTGTCGCGTATACAATGCTGACTACACTACACTCATATTTGACAGTCTTTGTGAAGGCCATTCTTCTAAGAACGGAAGTTCAATTTCAACATGTTTTAATGATTCAACAGCGTTATTTAACTGTCCAATATTTATTACGTGAAATGACAGCATGAATGGTGTTCAGTGTTTAGAGATAAGATGAGTAGTAAGTGCAAGCACTAATGAATGAACTGATTACGTAAGTTTGGCATGGCCGGGGGGAGAGGGGTCATCGGGATAGCAGCGAGGCAATTGACCTTGAGCTGCCTACGATCCGATATCGGTTACACTTCTGGTTACACTACGCAGATGTGTCATGTAACCAATTTCGTAATCAGTGCTAGATGTTACACCAACTTGCCGATTGCACCATGGACTATTTATAACTCCATGATTGCACAACACGAAGCGAGCGCGAATTGAGACAGATGTCTTTCCATCCAACGCCACTTATGAGCAAACAAACTCACTTCCTGCCGCCTTCTATGTTCATAATCCAGCATAGGCGTTACCTAGGAATAGTTTGAAGTACTCAAGTTGATGTTGTCACTTTGTTAATACAGTAGGCAGCAATTTTAAAGTTTTTTTGAATTCACAAATTCCTTAAATAAACGTTTTTTTTGCCTCGAGTTATATACGTTAAATCAAGGTTCCACTGTTCTGGCATACTACATTTAAAAAATAAATATTTTAGAAGTAAGGCATAATTATGCAGCTGAAAAATGGCAAAAAGTTGTATCTTTTCAAATGGATCTTTTCATTTTCATACCAACGTAAAAGATTTTTTTTTCGATTTGGTTTGTCGGGAAATACTCCCCTAGGTGGAATTGTTAATATTTAATACAATTCAGAAGTTGAGTACTAAAAAAAAACTAAAAAATCCATCCCGATCGGGGTTCGAACCCGAGTGTCCCACATTCCAGGTATGCGCCTTAGCCAAAGATACCACCGAGACGGTAAATACCGTATTTGCCCGAATATAGTAAGGGGTTTTTATACGAAAAAATTTCCTCCAAATTCGCACTCGTATTATATCCGCGGACTGACATTGCCAATGCTATTTCAGCACGTCTGAATATCCCGCGCCCTACAACGAGTTCCAACGATGGCCGACAGAGCGCACCACGCGTACGCTCTCTAGCGCCCTCTATGGCAAACTTGTTTCCTCCAATTGCAATGCTCGGTGATGTTGAGTTTGACTTTCAGAGTCAGTGAAATGCTAGCAAAGATGGAAGAAACTTCAAAAGTGTCAAACCACGCCAACTACGAGTTCCCGGACTATATTCAAAAAAGAAAATAAACATATAACCAGTAACTACAGACCAATATCCATTCTTCCAGCAGCTTCAAAAATATTAGAAACCATAATATACACACGAATGGTCTCATTTTTTGACGAGTTTAATACCATAACAGAGAGGCAAAATGGATTTAGACAAGGCAAATCAACAAGCGACACAATCAGTAGATTTCTTAAAACTGTTGTCGGAGCAGTAGACCTAAATTTACCCACATTGGGTATATTCTGCGACCTCACAAAAGCGTTTGATTGTGTTGACCATACAATACTACTAGCCAAACTAGAGTACTATGGCATACGTGGGAATGGTCTAAAGCTTATAACTTCTTACCTGACTGACCGACTGCAATGCGTCGAAATGACTGAACTAAAAGACAACAAACTTACAAAGACTAGATCTGACTATGAAAAAGTAATTTGTGGCGTTCCACAAGGATCAATCCTTGGCCCACTATTTTTTATCATCTTTGTTAATGATCTACCTGATAACATCGAGGATGCAGAGCTTTTTGCAGATGACTTCACTACAAGTATTACCGCTAATGAGACAATACAAACTTCAAGAGAAGGCAGATAAAAGAATTACCGAATCCACCGAATGGTTTACGGTGAACAAACAACTGCTAAACTCATCAAAAACCAAATTTATTCAATTCCATTCATTCCAAAAAAACAAATCACTCAACCAAATACCTTGCATTACAAATTCACATGATAAATCCACAGTAGAATCATCTACACAAGCAAAATTATTGGGAATAACAATAGATAACAACTTAACCTGGCATGCCCACATCAACACCCTAATACCAAAACTCAGCTCAGCTTGTTTTGCAATTAAGAGCATCAAACAAATAAGCAACATATCAACTGCTAAAATATGTTACTTTTCTCTATTTGAATCGCACTTGAGATATGGAATCGAATTTTGGGGAATATCGACTCATATCGACAAGGTATTCATCACGCAAAAACGAGCAATCAGGGCATTATGTACCCTTAAGCCGACGGAGCATTGCAAACCCTACTTTATTACACTAAACATTCTTACCGTTACATGCCTTTACATTCTCAAGTCAATTTTAGCCATAAGAAAAAAACATCCACACTCTCACACTCAACAGTGGCATACACACCCACAACACAAGGAACAAAAATAACCTCCATCTTAACCAATATCGTACAAACCTAGGTCAAAAAAACTCTGATTATTTGAATAAAACTCTATTCAATAAACTCCCCCAATCAATAAAAAACATAACAGAACACATCAAATTCAAAAATGAACTAACTAAATTCCTAATACAAAAGGCATACTACAGCATAAAAGACTTTATGACAGACAGAACTACCTAATAATTGCTATATTTTATTATTAGTAGGAGGTACCATATAATAGGCTATAGGCCTATACTATTTTGTAAAATACGTACCTATATTATATTATATTAATACTTATGTAACAACTAGTCTATGTTTAGCAAAAATGGACTACACGGTGAAAACTGTTATAAACTTTAACTGTACTTTGTATTGTTATTTGTTGTCCAAATAAATAAATAAATAAATAAAAAGACCTAAAAAAGTGTTTAAGGCTATTCGACCGCGTTTTTCTATTTTCCAAAATATGCTACCAAGTCAAAACATAGTTAATGGCTTTCAAACCTGGCTATTTTAGAAAATCAAAAATATTTTTTTCAAAATTTTCTGATCCGGTACACGGCCAATATAGCTACCTCAAAATAATTTCCAACTTCAATTCGCCAAGGCACACCATTCAACGTAGGGTGTTGTGTTTTTGTGACATTAATTTTCAACTGTTTTTCTATGGACTGACTGAGAGAAAACAGATTTATTTTAACAATTGTCTTTCCTGCGAATTTTTTCGTTTGGCGGTATTGTTTACCGATTTGTACCGCCAAACAAAAAAATTCGTAGGAAAGACAATTGTTTTAAAAAATCTGTTTTCTCTCAGTCAGTCCATAGAAAAAGAGTTAAAAATTAATGTCACAAAACCACAACACCCTACGTTGAATGGTGTGCCTTGGCGAATTGAAGTTGGAAATTATTTTGAGGTAGCTATATTGGCCGTGTACCGGATCAGAAAATTTTGAAAAAAATATTTTTGATTTTCTAAAATAGCCAGGTTTGAAAGCCATTAACTATGTTTTGACTTGGTAGCATATTTTGGAAAATAGAAAAAACGCGGTCGAATAGCCTTAAATGGAATATTTTCCACATTCTTTCTTCAGGATAGTTGATCGGAAATATCAGCGATATAGACGCAAAAAAAACAATAAAGGATGTTTATTTTTGACGCCTTGTCTGCCTCACGTCTCCCTGTCCTCGCATCCAAGTCCTGTTATTGTTTATCGTAATAAATTACGTAGTAAGAGTTATCATCACGAAAGAAGAATCAGTTAAAAAACTTAAGTTTCGGAATTGGATAATAAAATTTGCCGTCAGCACGCAGCATAGACCTACTTTTTACATGCGTAGGGCCTAGGCCTAACCTAGGCTATAGACATATGGGACAGGGTAGCCTAGGCCTAGTCAATGTGATGTTTGGCCTAGGCCTAGGCCTAAACATCAATAATAAGGAAAAATACTCGCAAACTTAAACTAAGGTATAAAATCAAGTTATAACACATTTTAAAATGATTTAATCTAATTTTGCCAGTTTCATTATTTTTGTATTTTAGGTATTTTTTCTCGTTTTCTCTTCTCAAAATCACTACCCGTATTATATTCGATACCGTACTATATTCGGGTCAATACGTATTTAACTTCTGAATTGTAGTTGCATTATGGATCTGAATGGATAGAACGGTACAGCAACGAATATCTGTTGCCTTTGAACTGACCAAACAAACATTATTTATAATGTCATTACCTTGTGCAGATATGAGTGAGGGTTTATTTCTCAATTTGGTTGGTCGGGAAACGCTCCCGTAGGTGGAATTGTTAATATTTAATACAAATCATAAGTTAAAAAATCCATCCCAATCGGGGTTCGAACCCGAGTCTCCCACATTCTAGGTAGGCACCTTAGCAAACTAGACCACCGAGACAGTACCTATTTAGCTTCTGAATTGTGGTTGCATTATAGATCTGAATGGATGGATTTGAACCCCGATCGGGATGGATTTTTTAACTTCTGAATTCTATAAAATATTAACAATTCCACCTACGGGAGTGTTTCCTGACTAACCAAATCGAGAAATAAACCCTCGCTCATACATTATAAATAATGTTTGTTCGGTCAGTTCAAAGGCAACAGATATTCGTTGCAGTACCATTCTATCCATTCAGATCCATAATGCAACTACAATTCAGAAGTTAATATTTACCGTCTCGGTGGTATTGTTGGCTAAGGCGCCTACCTGGAATATGGGAGACTCGGGTTCCAACCCATATTGTTTTGTTTTTTTTTAAACTTCTGAATTGTATTAAATATTAAAAGAATTTGTCAAAATGTAAGAAAATATATTTTTTTTATATTGCCCCACCTGTTCTGGGAAGGTGGTATCCTGCAGTTCCCGGTCTTCCTCGGCGTAGACAAGGATAGTCTTGAGAGAGCGTCTAAGAGACTCCTCGTTGAATGAGGCACTTGTACCAACAAGCGAGCTAAGAGACATGGTCACCTGCATCTTAACTCGGGCAAAGTTCTGCAACAAACACAACACTCACATTCATACAACTAGTCTTAGGATCATAGGGTTGGTTGGGTGGAGTGAATCATGTCTCTATGTAGCTTAGCTCAATTTTAGTGTCCTGCATCTGCCTAAAGAATCACAGAAAACAAACACGTTGTGGTGAAAACTTGGAATGGGTTGCAGTCATTAACGAGACTGTTATGTTTTGGGTATATACTACAGTACATGATCTGTTCTTCAAATACAAAAAAAAAAAAAAACACAAGTCACAACATGACATTATTGTTGGTTGGGGAAAGATTGATAGAGGCTAGGAGCCAACAGCTTACCTTGAAAAAGTTTGGCGGCTGTGTAGAGTTGAAGATCACATAAATATATACACAAATTACATTACATTACGACGAAACGTTTCGGCTTGAACAGCCTTGTTCACCCGTCGGAGTTGAGAGAGTTACTAACTAAATAAATGGCTACCATTTACAAATATGTACAAGAGGCGCTGTTAGCGGTGGAGAGGGGAACAAGGGAAGGTAAGGTAGTTCTCTGTTTCCCCTCTAGACTCCAAGGTTAGCGTAGGTTAAGGTTGGGAGGCTCACGGGAGCTGGTGACCATTTGGTGTGCCAGTTCCCATTTCCTGAGCTCTCCTTCACTGCAGTTAGGTGGTAGTGCTTTTATGATGCTGGCATTGAAGCAGTCATTAAAGCTAAGGTTATGAGTGGCTGCGTGTAGTGCCACTGGTTTGTCATTGGCCCTCACTGTGTCGTGCCTGTGCCCATTCATTCTTTGCCTCAGAGTGTTGGTGGTCAGGCCTATGTACTCCGCGGGGCAGTGCTGACATCTCAGTTGGTATATGAGGTTTTTGGTGGTGCAGGTGTTGTGGTGCTTTATCGGATATGTCATCTCCGTGGCTCTGGCCGTGAAGGTCTTAGCTGGGAGGTTTATCGGGCAGGTGTGGCAGCGATTGCTCTGGCAGGGGTAGGATCTTCTGGGTAGTGTGTCCTCTTTTTGTCTCCTCTGTAAGTCATGTTTCACTAACATGTTGCTCAGGTTTGGTGGACGTCTGAAGAACACTCTTGGGATGTTGCTGGCCAGGTGTTGTGTTGTAGCAGAGGATGCAAGGAGGTGGCTACCTCTCTTGAGGATCCCATTGAGGATGTGTAGGCCAGGGTGCCAGTGTGTCACCAAGGGTATTGTGTCTCCTTGGGTAGTCGTAGGCTTGATAGGTTTGTCCTTGGTGGGGCGGTACACTTGTTGTTCGACTTGTTCTTGCGGATAACCTCGAGCAACAAAAGCATTCACAATGCGTTGGCAATAGTGTGCGAGGTCTTCTTCGTTTGAACAGATGCGTTTGCCTCGGGTAGCCAACGAGTGGGGCAGGGACCGTTTGGTATACTTCGGGTGGCAGCTCTTTACAACAAGACATTATTGTAATTATTAGACAACTTAAGAGCTCGAAGTAACATGGACATGTTATTTACAAGCATTGTTCATAGCAGTTGTGGGAGCAAACAGCTGCTATCTGGCAAAGACTAGGCTACCCTACTGAAAAATCTTGTCAAGATCTTGTCAAGATTGTGGTGTAAGATCTTGCCATATTCTTGCAACTATCTTAACATGATTGCAAACATCTTGGCAAGATTGTGGTTGGTCTATTAATGCGGTACTTGATGCAATTTCGATACACACTATGCCGCCTTATTAGATGTTTATCCGTGGCTTGTTAATCTAGGCCCTGTGAACATAAAGCAAGTAGGCATGCCTGCAGGCTAGGGCAAACACAGGCCTAGCCCTATAGTGCAAGGCATAAGACTTTTAGTCAACTGTCATCTAGGCCTACTAAAATTAGTAGTTGTAAATCTCACATAGCCTAAGGCCTGTACAAGACGATGGCAGCTATCTGTAGCTATTTATGTTTAAGTGGCCTTTGCCTACCATGTAGACCAGGTCTATTTATCTACGTCTACTCTAGTTCAAAATAAACTGAAACAATGAGACAGCACAAATGTAGGTTGGCTTGTTTGCTGCCATGACTGTTTGTGATAAGGTTCAAGATGCTAACACCAGGTGGCAGTTAAGTTTGAAATCTTACAAGATTTAGACAAGATCTTGTTTTAAATCCAAGATCTTGGAAAGATGTTGACTAGATCTTGTTTCTATCTTGTTTCTAACCACGTTCATGACAAGAAACAAGTCCTTGGCAAGATCTTGCAAGTTGTTGACACGATTTTTCAGCAGGGATACACCGACCATATTTTTTACACTTTTTGACACACAATTGTACCAAATAATTTCAGTCAGAAATCGTGTGAAATCTTTTAGAATCTGTGATCGTAAAATGTCAAATTAATATTATTAATGTATCTTCATTCACACAAGACAGTAGACACAAATACAATAGCGGCAGTATGGCTTCTAGGTACCACAGCAGAATTCATGGTATGGCGAGATTTTGATTTATTTTCCTTAACCGTGCAATTTGATACTATTTTCATTATTCATCATTGAAATGTTATTGGACATTGATTATCAAACGATAATATTGAATATCGTGTGCATCCCTAGTGGACAAACATACGTGGACACGCAGCTCTATAACTATAACAAGTTGTCAGCTCCATATTCTTTGCCAACTACCCTGCAACTGCAACCATCACATAGGTCAAAGGTCAACACACGGTGTATTTAGAGCAGTGCAGACGCAGCCACTTACATTGCCTATTTCGAAGTTCTGCCTCATCAGCAAGTAGAGAGAAGCCGATGCTTGTGAGCGTACACTTGCCATGTTGGAGCTGCAATGTTTTAGAAGCTGAAGGCACAGGTCGGCACACTGCTCAGTCTCTTCATCGAACAGAAGGTTTGGAAACTGTAAATATAAGATAGAAAAGATTAAAAAACTAACTAGAGACTTACTTAAAAGAGTAATTTATAAACCAATTGAAAAGCGTCAAATTTCTTATGGAATGATAAGAAATAAATTTAATTTGCCTAAATGCTGAAAAGAAATCCCTTTTGTGGCCAACTTAGTACACCAGTACATACTCCTACACACAAATGCGCTTTTTGAACGCAAATATAGGCTGCAAGAATATTTTTAAATATCGAGTTACACAAGTGAGATGTGGCCATTAGGTTTGTTTGGTTTACCTAGTGTAGTGTAGACTTGTGTAGTGTAGGTGTAGGCCTTGAAATCAAATTACACTACACTTTACCCAGAATAACCAAACGTTTTTTAAGATACACTCTACACTAGATTCACTCACATCGAACTGTCAAACTAAAAAACACAATAAAACAACAAACAGTACTGTTGAAGGCACTAAATGAGTCAAAATGATAGAAAATGTGTACTATCTGAACGATGAAAGCTATTTGGAATATAAACTTCAATAGTGCTTATCCTAATTGAGGTTAGAGTACCCTACGCATTCGCCCTCATCACAAAACATAGTGCCACATAAATAAAATACTTCGAATCAGTTTCTAATACGTAATTATATACTATTAATTGATTTTAGGAGTTATATCGGATTGTCAATGAAAGAATGTGTCATTCATCATGTTTTAAGCTGTTTCTCTTCAAATGTTGCGCCTAAATTTCTACACCTACACTCTACACGACCTCCTAAAGCTCGTGTAGAAATTCTACACTTTACACTACACGAAGTCAAACCAAACGGCTACACTTTACACTACACTTAATACGAAAACACTTTTTAGACATTTTGAGCCTACACTAGTGTAAAGTGTAAGTTTGTGTAGCAAACCAAACAAACCTATTATGCACAGGCATTTGTCCCAGTAGGCCTATTTATAACACAGTATTCATTATAGAATATAAGAGGTCAAAATGGGGATCCATTACTCGACACTAGACAGTGCATATAATTGCGTAAATAAAATGAAATAAAAATGTTAGTCGAACACAGGGTTGGAAGTTGTGAAGAATTGAGCATTTGTTGTTTTTAAACAACAATTTACGTTTTCAGCTCAACATTGTAAACTTTATGGAAAAAAATCGTAAAGAACAAAGATCATGATCATACAAACTACTTTATTGACTTGTCTGTGATTATTAAACTTTCTTCATGATTCCTTCTAACACAATTTGAATTAGAGAAGTATTTATTAAAGTTTATGCATGTAGTTTAATCATGAAATTACTGAAATTATTATGATAATTTATTGTTAACACTGGACCTAATAATATTAAACCCTCTAGAGTAAGAGTTGATGTTAATACTTTGACTTTGAAATAAGACAAAAATTAGGCCGCAAGACAAAATTAGCAAACTTTAATTTTAGTCAGGTGTCTGACGACAAGAAAAGTCGATTTCTTCACTAAAACTAATTTCTTTAAACATATCAAGTTAAAAAAAGGGGTGTGCAGCCATTATGATGAGCAATTTAACAATGGTATTTCTATCCTATACATAAAGATTTAGTGATCAAAATAGAGTTGTGGCCATTACTTGATGCGGCCTATATTCGAGTAAATACCGTAATTAATAGGGATGCAAGAATCGCCGATGCCGATACTCGCGTCATAATATGCCGATGCGCGATGCTACGGTTTAAAAATTCCCGCAGTTTTCAAACGACCGCCTACAGTACAACTTCCTTATCGACGCGTCGTATTTAGTGCAGTAGGAAGCCGTAAGATAGCGCGCGTAGCGGAGCGCTCTGCTCTCTGAGCGGAGCATCGGAGCGAGACAGAACGGGAAAGGGAAAGCTCCCAAGCGAACGAGACGTAATGAGGTTTTATTTCTGAGCGCGTTTTGTACACTTGTTTTGTAAACAAAACATCGCGACTTGTGACATACGACCTGCACTACTTGTTGACTTGATACTACGTACATTTACGTAAATTTACTTTCAAATCAATATGGAAGGAAAGTCTAAAAGATCAAGTTTAGTGTGGAAACACTGGAAACTGAAAGAAGGCGATGTTTCGAAAGCGATTGTAATTTGTAAGGTTCAACTTTCCAGAAGAGGTGGGAACTGCCTAGGCCCCAGGGCTAGGCCTACACAATCTTTTTGATTGTCTTTGTTACTTACAATGTATTACTGTGACCTGTAAATAAATCTTATCTTATCTAAACATTTTGAAGCATATGAAGATATTATCACTCTTCCCAACTAACCTCACAGTAAGTTTAATAAAACCTAACCTGGCCTAGCCTAGGCTAGGCCTAGGAGCCCCTAGGCCTATGATCTTTGTTCTAGGTCTAGGTAGGGGCCTAGGGCAGAACTGCTAATTTAATCTTGAAATAACCCTAGGCCTAGTTCTGGAGCCTAAGGCCTAGGCCTAAGCCCTATACTTATTCTGGTTATTTTATAACTTAGGTAGGGCCTAGGCCTACATATTATAGCCTATTGTCACATTTCCAAAAATATTAAAAAACTGGCCTGCATGCTTATCTCTTACTATCATCAATAGCCTAGGTCTAGTGTAGCACATGCATCTTTATGCCATGAAAGTAGGCCTATCTTTCAAAACAAGAAATGATCTCTGTAATGGTAGGCCCTAGGCCTAGGCCTAGGTATTTCAAAATTAAATTAAAAATTGATTCACATAGGCCTACCCATGTGTATATTTAGATGCTGGTAGGCTAATCAAATTAGTATAAGGAACAAAATTGCACAGATTGTTGGCTGTAGAGGTACCGTAGGTGTATTTTAAAAAGAATCGGAATCGGTTGGAATCGGAATCGGCATCGGCTAATTTGGGAATCGGCATCGGTATCGGCATCGGTAAAAAAGTGGTATCGGTACACCCCTAGTAATTAATATATTTTTATATAGCAAAATGAAAATTCATTTAGAAAAGCCTATACTGAAATTGATTATTTATTATTTTCTACAACTCAGGGAGTAGGAATGAACGCAGACATCTTACTTTGAAGACGAGAGATCGCTGAGTGGCGAACATGTTCTGTAAGACGCACGTGCTCTGGTTCCGGGAGAGCGCGTGCAACAACACCTTGAGCACGACTCCTAGCAGTCCCTGCAGGTTATCAGACTGCGAGGCCACCTGGACCACTCGCTCCAGCGTGTCCAGGATAGTGAGGGCGATCTCGGAAGCCAGGTTCCCCTCGATGTGGGCGTCGACCTCCACCTCTGCCCTCGGTCTCTCAGACACCTCCGAGCTGGGCCTGACAAGGTAACAAACCGGGGTAACTATCTCCAAGGACAAGTGCACAGCCCCAGCTATGACACATGTTTACAATACTACATGAGTCAAATGCCAGACAACAACTTTATGACACGAGAGAATAAATTAAGTATAGGCCTATGCCTTATGGCAGAACCTCATGTGTACGTTTTCGAGAGGCATAATACAAAAACCAAAACAAACGCACAATTGAAATGCTTCAAATTAAGAGTTTTTTGTATTTTATATAGGGTTGCCGTTCGATATGAATTTTAATATCTATAATCTCTAGGGTCACAGATTTATGGTAGGTAAATAAAAAACTAATATTTTGTCGTTTAAAATGGTAGATTTGGGGTTATAAATCGTCCAATCAAGGAAATTTTGAAACTGAAAATTGAAATATTGTGAAAATGGCCAACAATATCGTCAATCACCATCTGGATTTTTAGGATTTTTGGAACAGAATCAGCGCTAGATTAGGCCAAGTTACTACCGGAAGCTACCGGTAAAATAAAGTAGCCTAGTCAGGATAACTGAGTAGTGGGACTAAAATGAGCTTGGCTAGGCCTAAAGCGTAGACAAGGTTAGGCCAAGAATCTACGCCTAGGCTAGACCCTAGGGCCTAAGCTTACAATGAGGTTGTAGGCCAAGACTACAACAAGGTTAGGCCAAGGTCTAGAATTTACAGCATTGCTAGGCCTAGGCCTACTAAATGAGGTTGTGCCCAGGATGAGAATCTACCTAGGCTAGGGTTACCATACGTCCGGTTAAAGCCGGACATGTCCTCTTTTTTGATGTCTGTCCGGGCGGCCGGGCGGCTTTTTCAAAATAATGCAAATGTCCGGTTATTTCACCCAATTCCATGCAGAGGCGCATGCGCACCCTTCCGCCCCTCACTTACCATCCCATTACCATCCACCGACCGTAAATCGCCGAATACGAGCAGCCGATCATGTCCGAGCGTGTCACAACACGCCAGGCTATGCAGCAAGCAGTGTACTGTCATGTGATTTATGGCGTTTTCCATTGGCCGCACTCAGGTCGCACTAGTGCCTAGTGCGCACTGAATTGCCACTTGTCTTTTCATTTGTTCAGTTTTGTAATGTTATTCTAACGGAGGTTGACAACAATGACATCTCTGCACTCGCCGAGTGCATGCCAATGGAAAACGCCATTAGTTACCATTTCCATACGTTTCGTGCCTTGTGTCCACGTCGTACGGCGTACGTAAGGAAGTGTTGTAGGCCTAGGCCACTTGTCTTAGTTTCGTCATAAAAAATAGTGTTCATTTAAAAAATAACCCCTCAATTTAAAAGGCGTCGGCACAACTGTCCTTCCTTGACCCTTGTTCAGATCGCTCTAAACGCTATCCTGACGGTAAAAATGTCCAAAAAAAAATTCGCCTCCGGCGGCTGGGGCTCCGCCCCAGACCCCTTGTAGTTCGCGAATGTCTGTGAACGAAATGTCCTCTTTTTTGCTGAGACACTTATGGTAACCCTAACCTAGGCCTACTTGGCAAGGCTACCCTAGGTCTAGGTCTAGCAATATGGTTGGCACATATCCATCCAATCCACGCGACTATTACAGTGTTTGAACATTAATATTCCTTTATTTTGGTCAAAAATATAAAAACCATTTTCTGAAACTTGTTAAATCAGTCGGATACAATCACAACCATAGACATGACAAAGAAATTGATACATTGTTGCTGTTGCTGAATTGACATGCTGTTTTTACCGACACTCGAATATTCGAGTTCAAAATAAATGAAACTCGAATTTGTTCGAACTCACCGTGAATTCGACTCGCACTCGAAAATTGGAGTACTCGCCCAGCCCTACTTGCAAGATGATATTTTTATAGTACGATTATCAGTATCACAATACAGTCACCTATATCGCGATAATATTAATATCATCCCTAATATTTACCTTGGTAGACTGAATTTTAGATCTCACAAACATTAACACACGTTAAATTGGAAATTGCACTAGAAGAATGCAAAATGCATTGCTAGGCAAGTAGGCCTACTTTGTTAAAAAAAGTGGGAATAAAGCGAAATAAAATAGGGCGGCGGTTTTACTGTATTCAATATTTATACACCAATATGCGATATTTTTTTAAAAAATCGTTTGAACCTCTCTGATTTACCCACAATCATCATGATGATTTTAGTTGCTTAATGTTTCTATTATCTATAAGCCTATTGCAAAATTGCTATTCAAGACGATGAGTGGTGATAGATGAGGGTGAAGAACTATTACAAAATCTCATACCTTAGGCAGGATTCAAACCAGCACCCATTTGAGAAACATGCTTTGGACCTGCGCCCCAATTTCAAGAGCAACCGCGGACACCATTTACCCTCCATCAAATTATATTCGATATTTTTATGAGTAATTTCTTGAACAAGAATTGCAATTATTTGGGAAGTCTCTTCAGGAATGTTTTTAATTAACTTAGTAGGACTTTGGTCACTACAAGTTTCATATACTTTATTACAATAGGAACAAACTCTACTTTGTTACACTAGACCAGGGCTGCCACTGATATTTTTTTCAAATCCTGTATGAGGACGTTAAATATCCGCAAATATCCGTGAAAAGTCTAAAAACGTTGATTTCATTGATCAAACTATGAAAATGGATAAATGTGATGTTTACCATCTTAACCTAAAAGTTGTCAAGGGCCTAGGCCTATGCACAGATGAGAAGAAAGGAGCCAGAAACGCCAGTGGTTGCTTTAATTAAGATTGCATAAAAATTTAAAATGTTATTTATTTACAGAAACTCCATTTTAAACATTAAAATAATATTTTCTGACCTGGTTAAAAAATTCTAGGCCTAGGCCTAGGCCCTATGAATGTTGCATCACAATTTTGACCTAGGCCTAGGCCTAGCCTAGGTAGGCCCATGTGTTGTGTTCTATAATAACATTGCAGAACTTGATAATAACATTTTAATCATACTAATTCTATTTTTCACTTTTAATATCACATAATCCAAACTTTATAAACAAAAACGAAAGAAAACAATTTTGTAGGCTCTTGGCTGTTCAATTTAACTTGCATCCTCCCCAAAAGCAACTGCTTGGCTGTTTCCTTGCTGTTTCTCAATGGAAGCAGTTCCTACATCTGGGACACGGCTCCGCCCATGCTCCGCCCCCTATCGAAAGTCGAATCGATTATCGCCCCGCCTTCAATGTTTACAATCGAAATTAGCCCGCGCAGATTCAAATATACGAAAATAAGCATAGAAAACGTAATTAACAAAATATCCGTAAATAAGACTAAAAATCCGTTTATCCGTTTTGCACCCTTAATATCCGTAAAAACGGATAAAATCCGTTAAAACGGCAGCCCTGCACTAGACCTAAGCTGTATCTGTATGTCATGAAGTTGGTGGAATATAGAGACATCTTGTTAGTTACTAAGTGGTACAAATAGGTCATTGATAATGATAACTAGACACTCGGGACACTAGTGTACGTGGTACTGTCCGGGTGGAACCAGTCCTCACCTGTAGGTCATTTGTTCCTTCCTCCATCGCAGGCGCTCGCCCGTAGAGTGCTGGCGCTCCTTCCTACGAAGCATCATCTCGCTGCGGGCTGATCCCTGGCCAAGAATCACGTCCTCCAAGCGAGACTTCATGTCGGTAGTCTTGTGGAAGTTCTGTTGCGCGCTCCGCCGAATCGTGTGCTTGCCCTTGTACTCGAAGCATGCGATACAGATGTTCAGCATCTCTAGTAGCTGGTGGAGACGCTGGGAGGGTAGGTCGGACCACCACTGCTTCAAGACACCCTTGTCCACACTCTTGATCACCCACATGAAGCACATCAGCAGGTTACGAGTCGTCTCGCAGCTCAAGCTGCACTTGCGCTTCTGAAACATAACATAACACCAATCTTCTTAAAACCAGGATGGGCATTACAATCAAATAGAGGTATTTAGTATCGAAGACCAGTTACCGTTATCAATTGACATCATCCAAAATAATTCAAGTTGATTTTGACCAGTTACTTAACTGAATGTGTTGACAGCGAGGAGGAGGCTGGAATGTGGTGACAGGAGAGAAGAAGATGGAGAGGCCATCTTCAATGCAGACCCAACGCAGAGTTGGACATGGCAACAGACAATGATGATGATAATGAGTAGAGGTAGTGAAAAATGGTGATAACGAAATTCGCGATTTTTTTTAAATATCCATTATATTGCCTAAAATGTAATATTGTCGACGAATTACATCATTTAGAGATGGAAAAAACGCATTTTGAAAACGCGAATTTCGCGAAATCTCGTGTATATCGCGAAATAACGAACAAAATTGTATAAAAACTGGTCAAAACGCGAATTAACTCGCGAAATTAAACATTTTAGTACTCAAAATGTGGGGGGATGGTGGAGGTGCCGGTCCAGAATTTTTGTGAATTTTGGTGGAGGTGCCGGTCTAGACCAAACATTACGCGCGCAGCGGGCGGTACATCGTTTCGTGACGTCACGGGCTCTACGGAAATAGACCGCCAAATTAACGACGCGTATCACGGACTCCGCGGCAATAGTCCACAAAAATAATGGTGCGTACAAACATTTATTTTTGCTTGGGAATTGATTCTGAATAGATTTGTGGGTCACAATGATCAATTCTAACTCATTGGAACTGATGTCATCCCTACTTATAGGGCTTCTTTTTTCAAAATTTTGATGAATTTTTTTTTTTTTTTTTAATTTTTAGGTATGTTTTTGACCATTTAAATGAAATCGGGAAAAACGCGAAATTTGGGTTTTATAAAACGAAATTTGTGTTTTTATTTCACCATTTCTCACTACCTCTAATGATGAGTGACATTCATCATTTAACACGTCTGCTTATTGATAAATGGCACCACTCAGGGGCATGGGTACCTGCATTGTCAGACAACGGATCATTAGCTACGTGACTATTTGAAACTTGACTTTTTAATCTTTATTAATATACCGTATCGTTCCAAATATAGTGAGGCAGCGAATATAGTGCGAGTAGTGTTTTTGAGAACAGAAAATGAAGAAAAAATAATTTTAAAAAAATTGATCAATTAAACATAAACTGTTTTAAAAGGTATTAGTAAACCCTCGTTAATTCAAACTCGGATAATTCGAAAAATGTTGTATTTCGAACAAAAACATCCGTCCCGACGATCAGTATAGGGTTTTACATGGTATTAGATTCGGTTAATTCGAAAGTCGCTTTATTTCATAATTCGAAAGAATATCTAGGCCTTAACGGTCAATTTACGTGTGAAAGAGAGTGGTTACTTCGAAGAACATTTCCGCGAACTTTTCCGCGAATTTTTCCGCCCGACGTTTGAATTTGGAAAATGTGTTTTAAACAGTCTGTAGTACGAGCGGAAACACTTTCCGGCTGGCTGCAGCGTCCGACAAAGGAGCTGCGCGCGCACCACGTGACTGGGCTGCCGGCCGACCCAGCCTGTCTCCAACAGCTGGGCTGGAAGCGATCGCCAGTAGGCCTACGTCTTCAGTTACGAGAATATTTGCGTTGCCGGCCACATGTTATTGCAAGTTAATTTGTGAACATGAAGCGTAAATACAACGAGACGACGATTGCAAAGAAGCTGGTTGCGTCGAGTGTTTGTTCTGTGCTTATCCTACGACGCGTTTTTAATAGAGCTGGACCTATTCCACAGTTTTGCCGATGCCGATTCCGATGCCGATTCCAATTATTTAACGATTCTTTACCGAGTCTTACCAATGCAGATTCTTTTTTAAAAATGGCAAAGAATAATTAATAATTGCCTATAGTAGGTAGTTGATTTCATAGGGATGTGTGAACAGCAGAACAGCAGTGAAATGAGCAGCAATGAGAATTCCTGCTTAAATTTCGAGGGAGATTCGTGATCGAGCAAATATCAAGATTGAGCGATCAACACAGTGTTCTCCCCAGGAATTTTTTATAGGTGGGTATTTCCAATTCTTTGCCGGGTACCACAATCCCAGCTTTTGGGAAAGGATGCCTCTGATTTTTGGCAACAGGTCAAGTTGGGGTGATTTTATAATTAGGTTCTAGAGTAGAGGATTTTGCGGCGTTTTGCAAAAAATTTAGTTTAGGGAACATTTTGTTTTTGAAGAAAAATTCTACTTTGTAATACTGTGTACCGGTATTCTATAAACATTGCCGGGTACGACCAAAATTAGTGGGGGTCCGGGGGCTTGCCCCCGGAAAAAATTTGAGATCCTAGATTCGATTTGTTGAGTTTTAGAGGATTTTGAAGTCCTTTTAAAGTAGCTTACTTTAGTTGGTTTCGTGGTATGAAAATTTCAAATTTGATTGAAATTATAGTCTAAGCCTATCTTCTCCTTTGTAATGTAGGCTATGTGAATTACTGTAGTCCTATTGCTACAATGAGTACAATAGGTCCTTATGAAGGTGATGATGTTATTCTTTTTAAGTGTTTATTTACTTTATTATCTAAGATTTGTAGGTTTACAATATTACTACAACTTGAAACATTGTTGTATTTGATGACTTCATTTTTATTACTAAAAAATTCGTCCTAGCAATCAATACAATAAAATAGCAAAATTGCTAAAATTGTTCACTTGTGTGTGCTCCTTGTGTGCAGTGAATGTTCACGATCATAGCGATGATTGCTATTTTTCCAACTTATGTGTTTCGTTTAAATGCATTCCTTGTTGGGTTCTATATCAGCGAGATTAGTCTCCACGATTTCGTTTACAATCTGCGCTGCAGTTTAGAGATGGGAAGTTTAAACGTTTAGTGGACAGTTGAAGTTTATTAAATTCGTAAATCGTTTAGTAAAAAAAAAAAAAAAAAAAAATCAAATTTAAAAAAAAACAAAAAATTTTTGCCGGGCGGCAGGGAATTATTGCCGGGCGGCCCGCCCGGCGGTCCGGGCCTGGGGAGAACACTGCAACAACATATAATGAAAAATGTTTAAAAATTCACCATCATTAGGTCTAGGCCCTACCTTATACCTATTATACATTTTCCGTGTGCAAGCTCAAAAAGGCATTTTGGAAAAGCCATCTCCAGAAGTAGGCTTAGCCTAGGCTAGGGCCTAGGTTCCCTGGCTTAGTATATCTCATAATAATAATATTACAAATATCAAATATAGCGCATTGGGATTCTTAGGATATAGGCCTAGCCTATTTTTAATCATGTGGGGAAAACGTTTTAGGGGTAGGGGTAGGTCTAGGCCCTAAGCCTTAGGCTAGATCTAGGGCCTAGGCTAAACCAACCAACACGACATCACTTTCCGAAAAAAAATCAGCCAAACCTAAAGACAACATCAAAATCAACATTAATAATAGTTTCTTATGATCTTAAACTGTTATAAAAAATAGGCCTTGGCCTAGGCCTACGCGTCTTGGTAAGGTCGGCCTAGGCCTAGCCTAGGCTTACGGGATACACTTGGACCAATATCCCCATCACTTCCCGATGAAAAATCATTACAAGATCGATGAAATAAAGCGGCAATGCCACTTTCATAGCCAAACCTGAAGACAATACATCAAAATCAACATTAGTAGGCCTAGGCCCTACCGGTTTCGCCCTAGGAATAGCCTAGGCCTAGGCCCTAGGCCCAGCCCTGGGCCTAGGCCTGCTTTCGGGATACATTTGGACTGTTACTGTCCGATGAAAACTCATTAGTAGATCGATAAAATTACGCGTCGATGTCATTATAATCTTTTTCACCTGCAGAAAATCCACCAGCATCAACAATAAATAACTATTTCTTGCTATCTCAAGTGTCCAGAAAATACGCGTCCAGAAAAATCCGCCATTTTAAGATTTTGCGAGTTCTGTGGAAAGTCGATTTGCGAGCAATTTCGACTATCGACCTTCGATTAATTCTTCCGCGCGCGAAATTCAAACAAAGAATCGGCATCGAAAATCTTGATCCAAGACTCGGAATCGGCGATTCTACCGATTCTACGAAGACTCGCCAAGTCTCAAGACTCGGTATCGGAATCGGTCCAGCTCTAGTTTTTACGAGTTAAATTGTGAACGTGAACATGAAGCGATGATTGCAAAGAAGCTGGAAATTCAACGAGTAGGCCTAGCCCTACGTGAATGTGGACGACATTGCAACTTCGGCCATGAAACTTGAAACTGAATACCAGCCCACAACTGTTAGCATACGGACCATCCAAACGGCTTACCAGCTAGATAGCTGTGTTGGAGACCTAGGCCTACATCGCGTAAACACGGAGCAGTTTGACAGGCTTGCCAAATTCGTTCGCGAGACTTTGACTGAAGTTGGTGCAAAGAATGATTGGGAACTTTTTCTGACCTTTGAGATCGACGTGAGGTATGTGAATTTAAATTCAATCTTTCTTTGACAATGCAATTCTTATCTTTTAATATGCCTAGCAATAACTGTTTTTCTTTCTGCAGGAATGTCAACTTCCTCCAGCCAGGAATAGCCTAAACAGGAACAAGATGTCAATGCTGAAGGCCTAGGCCCTACATCATATTAAATATTAGGTCATATAGAACTGTTCAATTAGGATAATGACAGCCTTCAGCACAAAATGTAACCCTGCAAACTGAATAAAATTTGTGAGGTAACACATTTATTCAACCCTGGAACTCGTTGTGCGGAATATTCTAACATGCTCAAATAGCATTGGAAATGCCTAGGCAGCGAATATAGTGCGACTGCAAATTTGGATGAAGTTTTTTCTGATAAAAACATCGCACTATATTCAATACGATACGGTAATAAAAAACATCGAAAGTAGCTTAGCTACTCATAAGCAGCTTGCATTGTTAAGTAACTGGCATTCTTGCAAGCCTCTGTTGTTTGTAAGCGTCCACTGCCGTGATTGCTTTACACATGTTGAACTTGGCAATGTTTAACATTATGATGACTTTGTGTATTGATGTTAATTTTTTGAATTTTTATTTGGGCTTTATAGATCTCCAAGGCACGAATGATCTTCGCTATTAAAACCACTGGTACGAATAATACGGGTTCTTACTTACTAGAAAATAATGTGTACAGTAAAATTACACTTGGCTACAATAGTAAGATACTATTGGTTGATAGAACTTAAGCTACAGTGGTAAAATACAAGCACCCTGGTACAGGCTGTTTTGTTTGCCTTACCTGAGAGTAGTTGTCAGCCTGTGAACTCTTTAAGGAAATCGGCGAAGTACCAGCGATGGCCATGGCAACAGACTGATTGATACCGTTCTGGCCCTCCATATCATCCATCAACAGCATTCGCCCTAAACAAAAAATATGATTTTAAAACTTGGGGGCTCAAATAATTTGTTGACAACATAAACATAAATTGATAAAATATGTTACAGTATCTTAACTTCCATTTCCAAGGATTATGTATTACTTACCTGTGTATATCTTCAAGGTAAAAAAAACATTTCCCATATTCTCAATAGAATGGTAATACTAATACACAACTATAAATTAGCTGCAGTAGTCATCAGCAGGTGAAAAGTTTTATTGTCCCAAGCCCATCAGGCTGGACTTTATGTTCTCTATTCTTTCCCAACCTGTCAACTCTTCTCCAATCCAAAACTATTAATAATTATGGATATTGTTGCAATTTTATTTATTTGTTCTTTGTTGAAGGCAGTGAACTACAGTTAAATCCCCATGGATAGTTTTTCAAGGTGAAGTATAAAAACTGTAGAAGTTCATCTGAGGTAGATAAAACATGCATTGCCTAACAAAAGACTTCAAAAAATCAAAATCAAAAACTAAAATTTTGTTTTTATAGTAGGTAGGTAGTTTAATATAATATTTCCCATTAAACTATAAGCATTAATGGAATTATCTCATCCCCATCAAAATTAATACTTTGTTAATTATGTTTTAATGAGCAACGCATGCACGTTGCTGCTATGTTGAGACCTTAGTTAATAATCTTAAAGTAAAGAGAGTGGCTCACCTCTAGCTTCCGTCTGGCGAGCGTAGAGCTGAGGTAGAGCATCCATCATGATTCCGAGTAGCGGCAAGTAGAGCGCAGCGACCCGAGCTTTGCAGTCTGAGTCCGAGTAGCGCGGGTCACAATCGTGCCAGGACATCAGGTTACGCACAACGTTCACTGCCTTACTGTGGAGTACTGGATTCCTGCAAACAGAGCATTCAGCTCATTCCTATTTACAGCTCCACTCAGATAAAAATAAAGAACACCCTAGAAAGTTTTATAATTACAATACTGAGGTGTCCTCATATGATAGCAACAATTATTTATTGAAGGGTTGCTGTTGTAACGGATATTTGCCAATTTGGAGTGCAAAATGGATCAACAGATTTATACACTTATTCACGGATATTTTGATATTTCCATTTCTATACTATTATTTAGTAATATTGAATTTGCGCCAGCTTTTTTGTTTCGAAATTACGTTAAGCCTAAAATTAAGCTCGACTCACAGCTCGATGCCGAGCTTAAAATAATTCTTTGCAATTCAAGTAGGCCTACTCGCACAACCCTATGCACAATATTTATTTCCTTTACTTCACATTTCTGTCAAAGAATTGTTGTTTGCAAAGGAGTAAATTTATAACAATCAAGAAAAGGACTGCTGGAACCATCTACACTGTCACATGACATTCATTCTTACAAAAAGTAAGTGAACACGGTAACAAGTACAGTAAGATCTCTCTTATCCGAGTTGGATGAGACCGGGGGCACCTCGGATTTGCGAAAAACTCGGATGGCGCGGATCAATTGTTTATTTGCTCTCGTAGCATAGCCTGATGTGGTAAAATGATATATGACACATGTAATGGATAAAGGAACATAAAATACACACGATACACTTCATACAGGGTAAACTAAATGATTTAATAGCTTGTAATTCAAGCTCACGAACACACGTACACAATTAGGCCTACATGTCGTAATAAAAACGTATGTCTAGGCCTAGGCCTAGGCCTAAACTCGACGCAGTAGGCCTAGGCCTACAATGCAAACATAGGCCTAGGCCTAGCTCTCTTTCTCATGTGGGAAAACCTCTCACTACTATGCCCGCGCTGAAGCTCACGACGCAAGATAAGTCTGGGAAAGAAATAAGATAAGCCCAGGAATAACAATTCAATGCGTCGTGATTACGAATT
Source organism: Sweltsa coloradensis (assembly GCA_024449915.1). Lineage (NCBI taxonomy): Eukaryota > Metazoa > Arthropoda > Insecta > Plecoptera > Chloroperlidae > Sweltsa > Sweltsa coloradensis. The sequence goes on along the minus strand of JAMZAV010000210.1, from coordinate 316,096 downwards.
TCGTGAATCGGTTGAAACATGATTGCATCTAGTTCCACAACGACCATCTTTGAACAGCTGTGTGTGAGATGGCTGGATCGTATGCGCACGCGCAGGCGCGCGACGCACACTGAACTCTATATGCTCAGTAGACTGATGCACACTGCTCGAAAGTCGAGATATATCGCCGATCTATCTTCTTTGCACTCACTCGTAAGGCATGCCTACAAATGTATGCGAGTACATTTAAAAAAGTGCGGCGCGGCGTCTGTAATTATTTTATGTTTTATTTACTTATTTATAACTTTAATTTTTTTTTTTTTTTTTTTTTTTTTTTGGCGGCTCGGTTAACACGGAACGTCGGATAAGAGGAGATCGGATAAGAGAGATCTTACTGTACTGTAGAGTGAAAGCTCAGTAAAGTCCAGATCGCCAACTCACTGTATTTCCAGCACATTTGCAAGGTCGGCCAGCACCAAGCCTACAAGGAAATGCTGCTGCCTAAATTCGGCCGACATCTCTGCGAAGCTCATCTTGTCCGTGCCGACGAGGGTCGAGATGAAAGACGACTGACTGGTAGACGAAGTGATGGAGGGGTTGGGTGACGCCGGGGCAGAGCTGGGAGTGAACGGAGTGCCAAACGGAAGGTTCAGCGGCACAAAGTGTTCATGACTGCACACCATACGCAAGAAATCCAGCTGGAAAGACAAGGAAACAGGCGTAATGTCTAACCTACTCATATATGTAAAGTGATTTATAGAATTGTAAGTTGTTGCAATGTTTTAGATTTACAGATATCAGTGAATAAATAAGAAAACATAATATGGAAACATAATATTAATACTAGGGATGTCAAACGATTAAATTATTATAATCGATAATCGAATTCACTTTCACCTCCATAATCGATTATTAATCGATTTTAATCGTTTTGTACAATGTCGGTATAGTAGCCAGTTTCTTTCAAACTTCGGTCTGGTTTCGGTTAGTTTGAATCGCCCGCGCAAGGCATGAGCTCGCATCGGCGCCATGGCGGGGACTTGAGCACTCACAACAATCTCGAAGAAGACAGTCGGGAGGATAATCAAGAGGAAGTAGATAAAGCATACGAGATGAAATTGGCATCAATGCTGTGATCAAATTCAATTGTTTGATGCCATGTTGTCGAAAACTCTTGGCCTAGGCCGAAACACAACACCAGAGCAATCACTTTTGTCACACTCAAGACGCCATGTTACGTAAAGGTGCAACTACTGCTCGGCGTTTCAGGCGCGTTGAGTGCGTTTACTGTGTTTATTGACTGCCGCGCCAACTACGCCGCGTGGAACGCTTAAACAGAATGCAGCTTTAACTCCGCCCACTCCTTCCGACCTTGCACGGCCAGCGCATGCGCACATGATGACAAGGCAAGGCTGGTACGAACGATGTATTTTGCGACGTCGCTTCAATCAAATGTGGATCGGGAACAATCTCGCGTGCTAGAAATTGATGGAAACGTATCTCACGGGCGAGCAAGACATTAAATCGGCGGTTATCACGGCGTATTTGGCGGGAAAACGTAACGTACGGGAACGTGTCTCGCAGGGTAATAGGCGGCGGATCTTGAAAACTAAGTTTAACAAACCGCAAAAATTTAAAATCGATTATTTTTTTAAAAATCGATTAATCGTTTTCAATTAATAATCGATTAATCGTTGACACCCCTTATTAATACCTAATGTATAGGCCAGGCCCTAAAAAATAAATTCAAATTAATTGAACGGGATAAAATTTAGTTTAATTTAAAAAGTAGTAATACATAGTGCTATAGTAAAATGGGTGTGTGGAGAGGGAACGCAACAACTTGCTCGTTGGCTCGTTGGTCTTGTGGTTAGCGTATCTGCTTCCAATGCAGAAGGTCCAGGGTTCGAATCCCGCCAAAGTTAGAAGTTTTTTAACTCTGATTTGGACTTAAGTCCATCAGTTCTTGTCTTAGGAGTTTGTAAACGGTGACTTTGGAGCCGTCCTAGCAACGAAGCACATAATAAATTCAGAGTTGTGCTGAATCGGCCTTGTTGATTCTGGCGTTGATCTGCGGGTGTTCGCACTGTCCATACCGCTGATTGCTATATTTCCTATTAAAAATATCGATCTTTGGTTGGTTATCGCTCACTCGTCGATTGCGTCGAGGCCTACAGGGTTGGCTTGGTCGCTTTGATTTAAAGTCCCCCACTGAAAATATATATAACTGAGTGGGTAGACTCTAAATACAATTTATTTATTTATTTATTTATTTAACTTACCTGATCGGTGACTGCAGGGATATGGTAGATAAGAAAGAGACAAATAAATATATACATAACATATAAAAACGTCGAAACTGTTTCGGCCAAACAGGGCCTTGCCGAGCTCCGCTCGCGTCGAGTGAGCAAGGCCCTGTTTGGCCAAAACAGTTTCGACATTTTTGTGTGTTCTGTATAAATATTTATTTGTCTCTTTCTTATCAGCAAGATCCATGCAGTCACCGACCAGGTAAACTGTTCGGTTCCTTCTCCAAACACCCATTTTACATTAGCTAGCCGTTTGGCATCTCCTATCTATCACATTTGTGCTAAAAAAAGAGAGAAATTAGGGAAATAACAAGACGGGCCAACTAGCCAAGTTTGCACGTATGCACGATTGTGTAACGATACCTTCAAACTGATGAGCGTCGCAGCATCCGGTAGAGTAGAGATCTTTGCCGACATCTGCTTACAATAGTTTTTAATCAAAGCGAATACAAAGCCTCGATCCATGACGGACAGTAAATCGAAGAGGAAGAACGGCAGACTCGAGTTTAAGCTCTGTGTTAGCTGAAACAATAAATATAAATCATATTAGATACATGCATTTCATATTTCTCAATGAAATTAGTACACAAAAAGAAAGGCAAAAATAAAGGTTTAGTTCTGCATTTGCATGATTATTATCATTATGAAGACAATATTTGTTAAATGTATTGTTTTTTAGAAGAAAGGGGACTTAGGTAGTTGTGCCAATTGACTAGAGAACAGGGGAGAGGTTATCCACGTAGTTAACGTGGGGATAGAAAGGGCAAGACATGACATGACAAGTCGTACATATAAATACCTTAGGATCCTTGTTAAAGCGGCTGATGATGTCCGACGTGACGCAAGCTACCAGAGTGGTGATGTCGTCGGTAAACTGCTCGGTAAACCGATTCTTGCGCGGCGAGTCCAAGCTGTGATTCTCCGCAAGGTCATGTACCATGCTCTTAACGATGAGCTCGTAGAAGAACCACGAGTTTGCCATGGCCAGGTCCCGCGCTGTACCACTCGAAACCACCCATTGCAAGGCCAACTCTTCATGAATCACCTTACAAGGGTGGACCACCCTGGCCATGGTGTAAGGCAAGTTATCATGACAAGGACCTGGAACAACCACGTGAGTCAGGAAACATAAAAAATAAATAAATAAATAAATTGTGTTTAGAGTCTATCCACTCAATTATATAACTGATTTTCAGTGGAGGACTTTAAATCAAAGCGACCAAGCCAACCCTGTAGGCCCCGACGCAATCGACGAGTGTGAGCGATAACCAACCAAAGATCGATATTTTTAATAGGAAATATAGCAATCAGTGGTATGGACAGTGCGAACACCCGCGAATCAACGCCAGAATCAACAAGGCCGATTCAGAACAACTCTGAATTTACTATGTGCTTCGTTGCTAGGACGGCTCCAAAGTCACCGTTTACAAACTCCTAAGACACGAACTGATGGACTAAGTCAAAACAGAAGTAAAAAACTACTGACTTTAGCGGGAATCGAACCCTGGACCTTCTGAATTGGAAGCAGATACTCTAACAACAAGACCAACGAGCCACACTACATCGTTTAGAGCGTCCGAACCAGCCCTGCCCGTGAGCAAATAATAGCCAACCAGGATTTGAAATGAGAATGGTTGGTTGGCCAGGATTATTATATATTATTATATTTCCGCGGAGCTTGTGCCGACGTCGTTTTTCCCGCGGCCTATTTACGCGGAGCCCGTGATGACATTGCGCTATCTCTATGAGGACCGGTTCTTATTGCCCAGTCATCTGTTCTGCATCACACTTCGTTCGCCAGTAGGCCTGGAGTAGGCCTGGAGATAGTCGCGTCACCCGTGCCAGCCGTATTATTGTTGGCGCAGCGCCAGACAGAAAAAGTGAACTATACGTATTTCTTTGTCACTCGGCTCTGTAGCTAGGTGTGTGAAGTTGGTGCGTAAAAATGCTGATGCTCGCATATAGGCAGAGGGATTTTGAGACCTAAAATAATGAAAAACAGGTCGACCTTTATTCGGTACGATACGTACTATAGGCTACCTAAGTAATGTGTATGATGTCTGTGCCACCTACAACATAAACATTGGTAGTCGCCATACTTTATGTGAGTCTGCAAGTTTGCTGCCATTCCCGTGGTGTTCTAAAAACCCAGTGTCATAATTTTACTTGAATCCCTGCAGTGGACTGTACTAGATCTAGCTGTTTAAGTTACTCCATTTATTTATTTATTTATTTATTTATTTAACGTCTATCCTATTCAGTTATAAAAACTGATTTACAAAGGAGGACAACTAAATTAATCTAACTAGGAAAACGCTTAAGTCCCGCCGCGTTGTTGGATGAGCGTATATGGTGCATTGAGCTGCCATGTGTTACGCAGATTTTCTGTTGTTCTGTGAAAAATTCATTACTTAGTCGAAGATTTTTTTTAATTAAATTAAATTAAATAAAAAATTAACTTAATTTTTTTAATTAAACTAAATTAAATAAAAAATTAACTGAATTTTTTAATTAATTGTAATTTTTAAAAAAGATAAAAATCGTTAAATTGCAATTTTCATAAGAAATAATTATTCTATTGCGCTCAAATTTAACAAGAATATATTATTTCATGAAATGAAGGTTCTGTACAAAAATCATTACAATCGGATAAAGCATGTAGGTGTTATAAGTCAAAGAATTGTTTAAAAAAAGAAAAAAAAAATTAAAATTACGATTTTCATGAGAAATAATTTTTCGATTATGCTCAAATTTCACACGAATATCTTAATTCATAAAATAAAGGTTCTGTGAAAAAATCATTACAATCGGATAAAGCATGTAGGTGTTATAAGTCGAAGAAATTTTTTAAAAATCGAAAAAAATCGTAAAATTGCGTTTTTTATGAGAAAAAATTTCCCGATTGCGCTCAAAAACGTGGCAGTTCTAAGTTCAGAGATTTCGAAGGCCTCCATAAAATTTCATCGCAATCGGAGTATCGGTTTAGCCAGAATCGTGTTAACAAACACACAAAAATACAAAAAAAAAAAAAAACATTCCGGATTTTTTTCTCCAGTGTAGTGAAATGGAATCTTCGCTTCGCTCGCTACGCTCATCCAATTACATAGATGCAGACACAACAATGAACTTTGAAATAGTAATATTACAACAATGCATGTGCATTGTTAGCTAAATTTGCAACTACCGTATTTACGCGCATATAGGTCACCCTCGCGAAATGGCTGCACCCCAGTTTTGACCATGCAAATTTTAAAAAGTATTGTATTGTATTAAAAAGTATTGGATGCAGAAGTTATGGCAAGAATTACATTGGCGGAGGGCTTCTACCAATCAGTCAGGAAGCTACTTTGGAAAGAAGAAATCCCAAGGAAATGTAAACTTTTGATCTTTTCGTTATATTTTCTACCAATACTGACATATGCCACAGTGACATGGACCTTGGGACACAAAGCAGAAAGCCGGATTGTGGCAGCAGAAATGAAATTCTTGAGGAGTGTACTGGGGGTGACAAAAAACGACAAGATCAGGAGAAGTGTTATAAGGGAAAAACTAGGCGTTGAAAGTGTGCAAATAAGGTTGGAGAGAGAACGTCTACGTTGGTTTGGGCATATGAAAAGAATGGATCCGGCCAGGATACCAAGAAGAGAGTTTGAAAAACAAGAAGGGTTTAAGAAGAAAGTGGGCAGACCGAGAGAGAAGTGGGTGGAGCAGATTAAAGATTGATTGATTGATAGATTGGTCGTCTTTATTTAAGGCGTGATTAAGGCCAGTTGGGCCTTCTCTGACATCCAACCTTATAAATATGAGTACATTGTATAATCCAGCAAATAATCAATATCATTTAAATTATACCTAGATAAGAGGTAAGTACTAATTTATAATACAAACTATGTTAACTAACTCATTCATCCGTCCCATTCATTCATCACATTCATTCAATTTGAAAATATAAAGCTGTCAATAAAAGAGCAAAGTCACCTTCTGTTTACAAGTACATTCCGTCATGATTGCGGAGTTAGCTAATGTTTTGGCTTTTATTAAAGTAGTAAGTTTTAGTTTTAGATTTAAATACACTGAGATTATCATAATAAACATCCCTTATTTCTACTGGAAGTGCATTCCAAGTGCGAATTGCGTGTATCCTGAACGAATTATCTAATAATTTCGTCCTGTGGATAGGAAAAGCGAGCTGCGTACCTGATCTTGATCTTGTGTTGAAAGTGTGATTAGAATGAAGGTAATTAAAGTGTGCAGCTAAGTAGGTCGGAGAAGATGTTGAGAGAATACGGTGGGTGAGACAAACTGAATGTAGGTTACGCCGGTCTTTCAGGCGGATCCACGATAACTGTTTAAAGCCTGGAGTGATGTGGTCAGATTTTCTTATTCCTAGGATAAATCTAACACATGAGTTCTGAGCACGTTGAAGACGAATTGACAGGTCCTCTGTAAGGTCATTGTAAACAACGTCACAGTAATCGAAATGGGGCATTATTAGTGTTTGTACGAGAAGGGTCTTGAGTTTGGTCGGGAGAAAATTCTTTAGTCTGTTAGGAGTGGAGGGCTGAGTAAACTCTTTTACATATGTGTTTCGTTTGGTTATTCCACGAGAGGTCATCTGACATGTGCAGTCCTAAGTTTTTTACGTTTTGTTGGAAAGGAATTACTGCATTGTTTAAGGTGATCTTATGAATATTCGAAGTGTTCACTTTCGCGAGCAATTTGTGATACCCTATGACTAATGATTGTGATTTTAAGGGATTTATTTGTAATCCATGCTTGGTGGCCCAAATGGCAAGATTTTCTAGGTCTTTATTGATCAATTCTATAACGGTGTTGATTGTCAGTGGGGAAGCAAACAAGTATATTTGCAGATCATCGGCATACAAATGGTGGTAACAATATTTTAAAGCTGTTGAAATATTATTGATGTAAATAGAAAATAATAAAGGCCCCAAAACACTTCCTTGAGGGACACCGGCTCTCAAAGACTGCCATTCCGATTGACAATCAGGTGAAATTACACTTTGCGTACGACCACGCAGATACGACTCGAACCACTGAATAACCGAGGGGGAAAAATTTATTGTTCTGAGTTTCTCAATAATATCAATATCAACCGAGTCGAAGGCCTTGCTGAAGTCAAGTAACGTTAAGATAGTCAATTGTTGATTGTCCATTTTAGATCTAATGTCGTCAGTAACCTTTATAAGTGCTGTACATGTGCTGTGGTTGGCTCGGAACCCTGATTGATATTGATCTAATATTTGATGCTGTGAAAGGTATGAAGACATTTGTGTGTGAACAATGAATTCAAGAACTTTAGATAATGCCGGTAATATACTAATTGGTCTGTAGTCCCCTGCAGTTTCAGGCTTTTCTTTTTTTGCTAATGGGCAAACTAATGCGTTTGTCCATATACGGGGGTAAGAGCTGCTAGTTAGGGAGAAGTTAAGTAAATAAGTTATTGGTTCAATTATAATCGGAGAATGTTTAATCATGTGTTTGATAAGTTCGATAGATATGTTGTCTACACCTTGCGCATTGGACTTAATACGATTTATAGCTTGGAGGGCAGTTTTCGGCGTAACGTGGGAAAAATAGAACTTCTCATATGGATGTACCTCACGATTGTTCGATAGTTCATTTAGATGGGCTTTTTTTATTTCAGGGTCGATTTCTCTCACTGTTTGAACAAAGTGCGTGTTAAGTGTATCTAGGGGTATAGAGATGGGGACTTCGTCTTCCTTTTGCTTACCTAGACCCATGTTGGATATGTTGCGCCAAAGTTTTTTCATTGGTAGTTTTGAATCGAGTAAACTATATGCGTGCCTTCGCTTTTCTGTACGAATTAATTGGTTTGTCTTGTTTCTGAGAGTTCTAAATTTATCTTGATTGTCGGGCGTAGAAGAGGTTTTGTATTTGCGATATGCCGCGTCTCGTCTTGACATATAATCCTTTATTTCTCTAGTTAACCACGGAGCAGGTGGTTTAGTGCACCTAACTGTCTTTATTGGGGCGTGTTTGTCATAAAGTTGTAAGACTAATGAGTTAAACTCGAATAATTTTTCGTCGATAGTAGTGTTGTCATTAGCTAAGTTGTACCAGGGAATTGTTAGAGAGTCTTCTTTAAAGCGTTCTAGATCAATGTGTTTTAAAAATCGTTTAGATATCAACTTTGCTGTATGTTTTGGGACTCGAATAGAATATTGTAAATAAATTAAGTCATGGCTGGAAATCCCAGGTACGGAGAGTTGTCCGTGATTTAGTAATCTATCCACGTCTGAAGTTAACATTAAATCAATCAATGTGTGGGAGCTAGCAGTGTGGTGTGTGGGTTCAAGAGGCAAGATGTTGAGGTTACATGATTCGAAAATAGTGCATAGTTGTTTCGTGTCTGTATGATTAGGTAGTTGCAAGTTTGTATTGAAATCTCCCATTACTATAACGTGTTCGTAGTGAGGTAAGTGGTAACCAAGTTAATAGAGAATTTTCGAAGTCGGCAAGAAATCCTATCTTAGGTGGACGATAAACTACTGCTAAAAGCACTTTCTGATGGGAAACATTTATTTCAAATATTATATATTCAGGCCTTGAACAGTATTCGCTCGGGGAATTACTAAGGATTTTATATTTTAAATCGTTTCGGATATATGCGCAAACACCTCCACCCCTCTTTTTGATTCTGTCATTTCTTATAAGGCGATACCCTTCCAATTTAACTAGAGAATTATTTAGAGATGGCTTCAACCAGGATTCACTTATGAGAATTACGTGTAAGTTACATTTCTCTACGATTATTTGCAGGTCGTGAAAGTGAGACATGAGGGAGGAGGCGTTGATGTGAACGACCTGTAAAGAACGCGGGTGTTTCGCGAGCCGGTTTCTCAGGGTTTGGCCAGTGTCGGGGTGGTTACTCGGCGAGAGAGGGGGGGTGTGAGGGGGTGTGGAATTTAGGTCACCGAAAACGAAAGTTGGGGTGTTGCTTGTTGGTGTAGTAGGAGGGATGAGTCTACGATTATTTCTCAGTGTTGCCAACTCAATTTGTTCTGCCATTGAGTGAAATAAAGTTATTAGCTTGAATCATGACGGACTTGTATTCATAAGAGAAGAATTGTGACTTACCCATGTTATTGCAGTTGACTTTGACAGGAACAGTAGGCCTAATTGAGAGCATTTCGCATTTATTCACACGCACATACAAACTTAAAAAATATAAACTAAAGATATTGTTAGCAAAACAGAACATAAGCAGAAAAACAAAATGCAAATCACTGCGCATTGTATAGGCACTAAAATATGCGCTCTCTCAATCGATTATGTTGAGAAAAAGATGAGTCTCCCTAGGGAAATTTAAGGGATAATTGAAAGTGTGTTCTGTAACGTCATTTGATTAAATCTAAGTCGCGTTCACGTGAGATGACAACCCTAGCGTTGTTGCGAGCTTCTTCCGGGCGGAGGGTGATACCTAGCTTCTCGCTGGTGAATTTGATGACGGTCATCATCGCGTCCTCATCGGGGGTCTCGCCGATGCCGTGGATCAGGAGGCAGTTTCGCCTACTATACTGTTCCAGGGAGTCCAGGTGCTCGCCGTGATGACTGGTAGTACGGGCGATATTTGCCATCTCCGATCGTACGCTGTGTAGTTCTCTGCTGAGATTGGCTTGCACGGCAGCTATTTCGGACTCTAGCTTGGTGGTGATTGAGCGTAGGGAGTCCGAAATATTACCTCGGTGCTCGCCGGACTCGGAGAGTTGGGTTGGGGTGGACACAACCATCGCCGGTACCTTCTCAATCTCCCTGAGAAAAGTTCCTTGTAGCTCCGCAACTTGTGCCTTGAAGGTGGTCTCAATAGTGTTGCAGTGAACGGCTAGATCCCTGACAGTGGTCAGGGACTTTTGTTTCGGGGTGTTGGTAGTGCGCGGCATGGCGATCCAGTGGAAGCTAGACGGCTAGAGGTTGTTTTTAAATTTAAGTTTAACACAGTAAACACACGTGACAAGGTGAAAAATAGAGCTGGTGACGGTGAACGATACTTAAAACGGCGTGATGATTTTGTTTGTGAAATTATTTAATTTGAAATTAAGGCCGAAAATACGAGTTTTCCCGGAGACGCTAACTCTATGCACTATTCACTTGCAGCCATGTTGAGTTGAGAGAAGAGAGGAATGGCATGGAACGAAGTGGAAGCAGGAAGACTGTGGGAAATCCGGGAGAGATGGAGGGAGCTTTTAAACAGACCTCTGGTAGTGGAGGAGGCGAGCGAAGAAGAAGCTGAGGACATGATTGTGTCAGGCCTGGCTAGCCGACAACGAAGATGTTAGCCCAAGAAACGGAGTAGTGTGATACTGCTCCCCCCAACCCGATTTAATGTTGGAAAAGGGGTCAAGATATATATATATATATATTGTTGTTATTATTGTTTTCATGCATCAATCGTTCGTTATCCTCGGAAATAATATCGTAACAATAGTTTTTTAATATTTACGGTACGAAAACCCCAAGAAAAACAGATGAGATCGCATATTTAGCTCTTCCGGCCGACGAAACCATGCGTTAGTACCAGTCATGCAGCTGACAAAAGTCGCGCGTTTGCACCAGACTTTCAGCTTGACTCCGCCCAAACACGTGTGTGAGTCAAACCGGACCGCTCTGCTGCGCACAACTGGTGCGCATTAGATCGGACTTCTAGAATGAATTGCATCTTTGTTCTAGGCCTAAGCTCCCTACGCATTAGACAATGTTTATTAGCGTTGTTTCTTTTTCACCATTCGCCTACGTACGTAATATTCAACTTGATTTATGGCGTTATTAGCGTTGTATAACCAGAAGACGAGTAATGACGATCAGAAGAACAGTCGAAACTATGAAGATGTCCATCTACACACAGTTGCAAAACATAACATTTTTCTAGGCCTACACAATCAGTTGGTTACCGGTACATCTTGCGTTGTGGCACAGGGTGAAACAATCTATATTTAAAGATTTATTGCAAAACTTTCCTAATTGAATTGATCTTGAAGTAGGCCTGTTCAATCAATTCCAGTTATATTTTAAAGTAATATGAGTGATGTTTTTTTAACGATCTGTACAGTGTTGAAGCGAGCGTCATTTTCTTATGTCACTGTCACAGCTGCGAAGGGCAGGGATAATTGAGGGCAGGTTAATGATTTTGAAATGGCCTTTTCTTGAAGAGGTAGGGAGAAAAGGCCTATGGCCTATTACTCCAGCAGGGACAGGGCCTGTGTGTTTATTTTTCAATGGTTTTCTGATAGGCCTAAGCATAAACATAAATTTTTTTCAGACAGTAAGAAGTGTTTTTATTTTCTTGTTTTTTTAGTCATTTTTGTGTTTTCCCGCACCTGTCGTTTTCCTGCATTTGTCGCTTTTTTCTTGTCTCCTTTCAAAAACGATGCATCGAGGTTTCTGTACGGTACTTACAGCATTGGGTTAGCCTAGAATCTTCCATCAGGAAACTGCGTCCTTGCGCCGGGCGTCGGGTGGATGCAGGACCGGCTGATGAGGCTATCACTGCCGCCAACGGAGAATTCTACGGGCGGCGGGCGGACATCTTCACTTCCGCGGACGTATTCACACGTTGAACAAGACTTATTTAAATAATTACTTACCGTTAAAATAAGTATTTTTGACCCTTGCTCGCATATGTGTACGTAATATTGATACAATAATATATCATAATTTTACATTTTCGACTTTGTACCGTCATATTAGCCGCCCTCGCATAATGGCCGCACCCCTGTTTTTGAACTTCAAATTTTTAAATATACCTGTGGCATATATGCCGATGCGCGTAAATACGGTACATCGACAATAGGTATTGGGTATTATAATTTGGTTATATTGTTCTGAAAACTTTTCGGGTTCGTGAAACCTTACGCGAGTGATAACGTCATTAAAACGGCATGCATTAACAACAAAAATACAAGAAATAACGACAAAAATAAAAACACTACAATAAAAGCATTTCTATATCTAAGAATGTAAGTTCAATAATAAACACTATTTAAATACATGTTTAGTAAAACGTTTTGAAATTATTAATAATAATTAAGTTCCTAATAGCAAAGTAAGCCAAAACATGAACATAATTTGACACAGAAAAGTCTTTCATTTTTAATTTCTTTAAAAAAGTGTTTGTAGCATCTGTAATTGATAATCTATATGATTTTCATTTCAAAATCTTATATTTACTTACCATCCTCCAACTCTGAAGCCAGAAAAAATAAAACATTTTTTTCAAAAAAATACAAATGTAACAGTAATACATTATGTACCAAGTTTAAATATCATTCCAAAAACACAAAAGCAATTACATATTTATTTTTGTCCATTCCAGGTGGTAAGATAAGTAAAGGTATACTATATACTGTAAGTGTAGGTTCACACTGCTAGTTATATAATACCCAAAATAGTACTATAGTAGCAGTAGTAGTAGTAGGATTGACATAAGAAACAAGGTAAGAGTAGATTTGTTTGGGTAGACAGATCCCGTCATACTCTAGTACAACAAACACACAATACATGTATGTGAAACACCTAGGGGTATAAGCTACAAGTTTGAGATCTAGCAGAAACTTTCAAGCAATCAAAAAAGAAGTGTTTGTATGCTGAAGCTTGTCGTAGGCTTTCACGGCCCGAGTCAATGATAAAACTTGGCTGTCGGATACGCAGTGTCAATTGTCATTATTAAAATTCTGACGTTTCGAGCTGATTGCACAGCTCATCTTCAGAGATGTGAAGAGGAAATCACTAGGTAGAACCTACTCGATCCAGCTCGAACCAGTGAATAATTTCCAGCAATAATTTAAACGTGTCATTTAAAACATAAAAGATGGCATACAACCAGAAGAATAGTATAAGCTCACCTGATCTCATACTGGACGTGCGATCCAGCCCTCGGGTGACAGAGTTGACTTCTTCATCCTCTGCAAGCATTGCATGGAGGTCAGGGTTGCTGCTACTCCTGCAACCATAGAACAACCTATAGACCAGGGATGACATGCAGATCAATTCCTGTCTGGATAGATTCGCTTCGTTACTTGACACTTTAAACGTTCACGCGGCATGGCAGAGAGGTGAACCACGTGTCTACTGTCCCTCCCTCTACCGCTAGACGCCAATCACACGGCGTAGTATTTAGTATGGTCGACAGACGACAATGCAATGTTGCGCAATAATCACTCTGTGACATGCTGCGGGCGGGAGACATCAACACGAGCTCCGCAGAAATAGACTGCCAAAATAATGGTGTCTACAATTGAAAGTGTTTCCTTAGGAATCGATTCTTAGGTCACAATGATTGATTTGTAATCAATAATAACAGGATATAATAATAATACTACCAGATATATAATAGTATAATACCAGATATAATAATACCGTATAGTACAGAATATAGGCCGACCTTTTTTTCATTATTTTAGGTCACAAAAACTTTCCTCGGCCTATATACGAGCATTAGTATTTTTACGCGCCAATTTCAAACACCAAGTTACAGCACAGAGTTCTTCTCCAACGGTCGGTGACCAAGGCCGCGTAGGCCGAAACGTTCGACATTTGTGTTTATTGTTAATTGTAAATATATGTGCACCTCGTCTCGAGCAGCTACCTACAACCTTTAAGGTAAGCTGTTGGTCTCCTCTCGCCTTTCCCCAACCTCAAACGCCAAGTTACAGCACCGTGTGACAAGGAAATACTAAAAGTTCACTGCTTCTGTCTGGCGCTGGACCAACAATACGGCAGGCACGGAGGACGCGACGCTATCTCCATACTAGCTCCAGGCCTACTGACAAGTAAAGTGTGATGCAGAACAGCTGACAGGGCGATAAGGACCGGTGCCCGTAGAGATAGCGCTACATCATCACGGGCTCCGCGGGAAAAACAAAGTCGGCACAAGCTCCGTGGAAATAGACTGCAGAACGGCGTGCAAAATAAAAATATTTTGTTAAATATTCCTTTTTTAAATTTTGATGACCAAAGTTAGGGGATGCCGGATTGGCCTATATTCAGGGTTGGCCTATATTTGGCATGATACGGTAATACTTAATTTCAGATTGAGCATGTAGGGCCTAGGCCTACCTATGCTCTATGTAGCACAGATATGGCTTCTCCAAAGAGGGTGTGAAATAATATCTAGAAACTATCCTACTTCACAATTACTTTTTAGTTGTTAGTTTAAATTATTTTCTCGTGACCTTCCAAACCATTGGTTGAAAGATCAGTACCTAAATATATATTTTAAATATAAGAACCTTGGTCTGCCCTGCTACTTTGGCTTTTCAGGTTCCTTCAGATGCCGCTTACCTCGCATGCATGGCTCTAGCCGCCGAGAACGAAGGATGAGTGCCAAACCCACCGCCCACATGACCATTGCTAGAACCTCGAGGCAAGGAGCACTGATACTGGATGTACGTTGTGAGAAGGCTGTGGCGGCCATGTTGGTCATTAGTACCCTCCTGCAACAGCTAAACAACAGCACACATCAACATAAAAAATATTACAAGAATAATGAGTTCATTTTATTGATCATAATTGAGAACTTTAGGCAAAGGAACAGAAACAAATGAAGATTTAACAATACCATGTTGGTGAGAAAAGAAAAACCATTTATTTTATTTATGTTAGTCTTGTGGTAGGCTCAGAAAGTGAAAACGGAGTAACGTTAAATCACTTTAAAATGTAATCTATCTCTAGAGAATTTTAATGATCAAATACGAATGTTATTAGGGCTGAGCTAAGACAAATCTGTCAGTTGTTGACATAACACTCAAATTTTTATTTCTTTAATACATCAAAATTGTATTACAGTAAGATCTCTCTTATCCGATCTCCTCTTATCCGATGTTCCGTGTTAACCGAGCCGGCAAAAAAAAAAAAAAAATAAATAAATAAAAAAAAAAAAAAAAAAAAAAATTAAATACGTAAATAAAACATAAAAATAATTACAGACGCCGCGCCGCACTTTTTTAAATGTACTCGCATACATTTGTAGGCATGCCTTACGAGTGAGTGCAAAGAAGATAGATCGGCGATATATCTCGACTTTCGAGCAGTGTGCATCAGTGTACTGAGCATATAGAGTTCAGTGGTCAGTGTGCGTCGGGCGCATCGCCGGTAAGCGTCAGTGCCACCCACTGAGCATATAGAGGTCAGTGTGCGTCGCGCGCCTGCGCGTGCGCATACGATCCAGCCATCTCACACACAGCTGTTCAAAGATGGTCGTTGTGGAACTAGATGCAATCATGTTTCAACCGATTCACGAAATTCGTAATCACGAGGCATTGAATTGTTATTCCTGGGCTTATGTTATTTCTTTCCCAGACTTAATATCTTGCGTCGTGAGCTTCAGCGCGGGCATAGTAGTGAGAGGTTTTCCCACATGAGAAAGAGAGCTAGGCCTAGGCCTATGTTTGCATTGTAGGCCTAGGCCTACTGCGTCGAGTTTAGGCCTAGGCCTAGGCCTAGACATACGTTTTTATTACGACATGTAGGCCTAATTGTGTACGTGTGTTCGTGAGCTTGAATTACAAGCTATTAAATCATTTAGTATACCCTGTATGAAGTGTATCGTGTGTATTTTATGTTCCTTTATCCATTACATGTGTCATATATCATTTTACCACATCAGGCTATGCTACGAGAGCAAATAAACAATTGATCCGCGCCATCCGAGTTTTTCGCAAATCCGAGGTGCCCCCGGTCTCATCCAACTCGGATAAGAGAGATCTTACTGTATTTAAGACAAAAAAAGTCCAAAATTTACTAAAATAAAAATGTTTGTCAAAAGACTGAGCCTAAAAAGGATTGGTAAAGTATCGATAAAAGTGCTTATGATAAAACATTTTTACTCACGTTTAATAACACGGCACTTCCACCATGTGTAACAGTCACAACAAATTTACAATAGGCTACCCGGCACCTCCACCAAAAGAAATAATTTGATTCTTGAGGTTGAGAAGCAAATACTCGACTCAACTCAAAATGTTGGGTACCCGCACACCCTTAAAAAGTACTGTCCATATAAGTAACTACAGTAAGAACTCTCTTATCCGATCTCCGCTTATCCAATGTACCGTGTTAACCAAGCCGCAAAAAAAAATAAAAATAAAAATTTAAAAAAAAAGTTTTATGTACGTAAATAAAACATAAAAATAATTACAGACGCCGCGCCGCACTTTTTTAAATGTACGTACTCGCATACATTTGTAAGCATGCCTTACGGGTGTGCGACGCATTTATGCCGGTGCTCAGGTATATGGGGTGGTAGAGTGGGGCGTGGGGAGTTGGGGTTACAATCGTCAATACTGCTCTTAATAATTAGATAGGGCGCCACTTTGTTTTGTCACTCGTCCCCGTCTGCAGGCGTTATCAAACAAAGAAATATAAGCCTGGGGTCGGAAGTAAGATAACAGAGGGGCAACCCAGCAAGATGTGCTTGTGAAATACATAGAAATTTA
Organism: Sweltsa coloradensis; assembly: GCA_024449915.1. Classification (NCBI taxonomy): domain Eukaryota; kingdom Metazoa; phylum Arthropoda; class Insecta; order Plecoptera; family Chloroperlidae; genus Sweltsa; species Sweltsa coloradensis. Next base: position 299,334 of record JAMZAV010000210.1, on the reverse strand, counting down.
ATATAATAAAGCATACCACCAATTAATAACCAGAAATATATAACAATAGGTTAGAACTCGTGAACAAACAGATCTCCAAGTTCAAACATCAAAAGATTCACAAGGTCTCATCTGCCTGCCCAAACAAGTAGCATAATCACGCTTGGCTATATGAAAACCAACGTACCAAGTTAGCCTAATTACATAACAATAATATACAGTTAGGTTAAGTTTAAACTTATTAGACGCCCTCAAACACAGTTCAGGTAAATTACTCCACAAAGTTATTCGGCACTCTCAAGCCGGGGCCGTGGATAACCACGTAAAACTTCAGTAGTTCTTGTACACAACAGATCGGGCTCACTTGCCGGTCTACGCGAGGGTATGAACAAGTTCTTCACGAAAGTTTGTACAGTGAGTTACTTACAGTTCGTCCGGTAAATATTAAACACGTTACCAGAAGTCCTCACAGAGTCGGTTGCCCAAGCTACCAATCTCGATCCGGCTGGAAGAGGTCGCGGGAGCGATGGGTACACGGTGCACTGTCATATCGTCCAGGGTCTCCACAAGGTCCCTCTGTTGCGAAACTAATTAAAGACTCCAACGTCCAAACGTTCTAGTCGAGGGGTATGGATTCGCACGCGCGACACAGTTCCACACTTCCCAAAAAGTTTCAGGTCTCACAGATAGAGGCTCAACCACTAACAATGTTTTAAAAATCAAATAACATGGCCTATCCTGCATACAGCAGTCGACACGGAGATCCACCCTAGACAACAGCCTGACCAACAGTGACTCGCATACATTCACAGTGTCCTCCCTTTACCAGCAAAACCGCAATGATGACTTCACTAGGTACTTTAGAATATAGATACAGTATTATTATGGTATGACTATGAAAATAAACAGTACAGAATACACACAGAATACAGTCAAGTTACATGTTCAAAGGTCAGAGAAGTTGATATGAGATGGTTCATGGCGAGGATGAGAAGAGAGAGAGAGAGAGAGATAAGGTAGACTGGTCTGGGTAGGTGTGCATCTGTGGCTTGCGCGCGTGGGCTGGTAATTGCTGTTGATTGTGATGAAAAGTGATTCATGGACTGTTACACTCCCTCCTTCCTTCGGATGATTAGACCCCGTCTAATCAAAGTCTTCTTCAGCGTCTTAAAATTTTTCAAATCTTTTATGTGCCATCGGCCTATGGACTTTCCTCTCTCATTTTCTAAGTCATACACCACCAACGGTGATATCTTCTTACGTACAGTGAAGGGTCCTACATATTTTGGGGCAAGTTTGCTGGTGTAAAAGTTGGCTGCGTCGGATTGAGCAAAATTTTTACGCCAAACTTTCTCTCCTTCTGCGAATTCTACCGGCCTTCGACGTAGGTTGTAAACCTTTTTATTTGTCTCATAGGCTCTCTTCAGTCGAGCCGTAACATCTTGGTAAACGCTTCCGAGGGTCTTCAACTTATTGGTTACCTGATCTCTGGAACCAAAAGTCAGTTCTAGTCTTGGGTCGACCTCCCCAAAATGTCTTCCAGAAAGTTGTACTTCTCGCCAAAATTCAGGAAATTTGGCGTGAAGCCAGTCACTTCATGGTTGGCGGATCTTAAAGCAAAACCTAGCTCGTGCAAATGTTTATCCAGTGGCGATGGTTAGCATTCACATAACTGGCTATCATGGTTTTCATCACTCGATTCACTCTCTCGGTGGGGTTTACTTGCGGGGATAGTGTGGGTTGTAGATGGCTCTTGATTCATACTTCTTTAGGAGTTCTTGAAACCCTTACTAATATACTGTGTTCCGTTGTCGCATCGGACTAGTTGTGGTGCTCCATACATGAGGATTACGTCTTCTTCAAGGTGTTTTTACTACCGATTTCGCTGTTGCTTGACGTAAGGGAAACATCAAGGAGAACTTCGTAAAATAGTCGGACACAACTAACAGATAGCGATTTTGTTTGGTCGATCTTGGGAAGGGCCCCATCAGATCTGTCGAAATCATTTGCCAAGGCTTGTCAATCTCAATCTCCTTCCCCATAAGACCACCGGGTTTTTTCTGTTCAACCTATTACTGCGCACAGGTTTGACACTTACGTACGTATTTGTTGATATCGGGTCTCATTTTGGGCCAATAGTACGTTTGGGATGCTCGCTTCCAAGTCTTAAAGCTTCCTAGATGGCCTGCAGTGGCGGCATCATGGCATTCTTTTAATATCTCTTTTCGTTATCCTTTGGAACAACTATTCTCCACGTACTCTCTTCGTGACATTCTCGACGATTGTCAGTAGTTTGTAGAGTTGAAATCGCTCTACTCTCCAGGAGGGATACTTCTGAGGGTTTTTCTTTACTTGATACAGCATCCCAGAGTACCACTTATCTCGGCTTTTTTTCAGAGACAGTGATAAGGTCAATTTCCTCTGGTGCAGGAGCCACTGCTCGTGACAGGGCATCTGGCACAACATGTTCGGTTCCTTTTCGGTGAACTATCTTAAAATCATATTGCTGCAATCGAATGGCCCATCGAGCCAACCTTCCTGTGGGGTCACGTAGGTTATGTAGCCATAAAAGGGAATGGTGGTCGGTTATTACCGTTAAAGTACTTCCTTCTAAATAGGGACGCATCTTCTCTATAGACCATATTACCGCCAGGCACTCTTTCTCTGTGACCGTGAAGTTTCTTTCTGCTTTAGTGAGAGAACGACTGTAATAGGCAATAACCTTTTCTCCCTCTTCGAATTGCTGAGATAATACACTGCAATACCGTAGGAGGATGCGTCAGCCTGTACGATAAATGGCAGATTAAAATCGGGACAAGTGAGGATTGGGGCTGAAACAAGTAATTCTTGACAGAACAAAAGGCAGCCTCTGCTTCGGAGGTCCACTCCCATGTTACATTCTTCTTTGTCAGTGCATGTAACGGTGACATCGTAATGGCGTAGTTTGGAATAAAACGACGGTACCATGACGTCATTCCCACAAATCGTTTCACAGCCTTTATATTGGTAGGAGCAGGATAATTTACTATGCATTCTACCTTTTCGGGGTCGACATGTAGACCCGATTGATTGACCACATATCCTAGGTACATTAAGTTCATCAAGACAGAATTTGCATTTATCCGTATTTACGGTTAGGCCTGCGTACCGCAAACGCAACAAGATTTCCTTGAGCACGCGCAAGTGTTCCTCAAAAGTAGGTGTTATAATAATGAAATCATCCAAATAGATGAAAACGTAGGGTTCCAGGTCGGTTCCTACTATACTGTCGACTAGTCGCTGCCAGGTCGCAGGGCTATTGTGTAGACCAAAAGGTAGGCGTAAGAAATGGAACAACCCTTTACCCGGAATGGTAAAAAGCTGTCTTTTCTCTAGAAGATTTCTCCAGGGGTACCTGCCAGTAAGCACTTTTTAAATCCAATGTGGATAGGTATTTGGCTCCTCGTAGTCTGTCCAAGATACTATTCACGTATGGAAGAGGATACGCGTCTCTTACAGTCACTTCGTTAAGTTTCCTAAAATCAACGACAAAACGGTGCCCACCATCCTTCTTCTTGACCAATAAAATCGGAGAAGACCACGGACTACTAGACTTTTCAATTACTCCTAAACGGAGCATCTCGTCAACTTCTTCATGAATTGTCTTCAGCACCATCTGGGACACGGGATAGTAACGTTGTTTTATAGGTACTGCACTTCCTGTGTCAATCCGATGTTCTACTAAATTAGTGCAACCAAGAGAATTCCGATTGGTTCAACATATTCTTTCCTGAATGCATTAAGAGCAGCTTCGTTATCTTTTGTTAGTAGCCCAAAAGCAACCGGTTCAGCTTCAGCACCATATGGTACGGTTTCACTGTTGGCAAAAGTCCAGGTATTCGAGGTGATATCGGGAATAATGTTCATTTGGCGCCAAAAATCGATTCCGAGAATCAGCGGGGTGGTGACTTCTAACACTACCAGAACAGGTAGTACGCATACATGTCCTTTCAAGCGTGAAGGGAACGTCAACAATGAAATCTACTGGGCTTGTCCTTCCATTGGCAACAATAACTCCTAGGGTACTCTTACTTGTAGGTAGTCGAAGTTTTGATAATATGTCCAGCCCTGCTTCCCTAAAATCGTTCTGTTGGCACCTGAATCCAGTAATCCCTTCATCTTAATGCCATAGATTTGAACAGTAAGGTAGGCTCTGTCGTCACGACCAGGTATCTTGGATAAAATATAATCAAGACGGGTCTTGTTTGCGTTTTTCTGAACAATTTCCAACCAATTTTTCCACTCCTGCGAGGTCGTTCAAGAGGGCATCTACCCCGCATCATTGATGTCCTCCCATTTCGTTTCCCGGTTTGTTACATCTCACACATCTATACCTAACAACATTAGGATTCCCGCATCCATAGCAAAAAACGTCCGCCTCGCGGTTTAGGGCAGGAACGGAAGGAATGTCCTTCCTTAGCACAATTCCAACACAAAGAACTCAAACCAGTTACCTCGGTTCCCTGGAATTCGGTACCATTGTCGACGGGAATAGGTGCGGCGCTGTCAACATAAGTGTTGTATTTCCTGGGACGGTTCCCCTTGTAAGCCAAGTCCGGTTCTAGGAGGGTAACGATTAGCTGTCGGAGGTCGAAAACGGTCCATTCGCCAGCGGCTTTGTCTAGCTTACGTCCTAGGCGCAGAAGTTCGTCCACCGACGAAATGTCCTGTAAACTTAAACGGTCGCTGTAGAAAGGAGCAATATTTCTTATCAGCAATCGCAACTTCTCCCTCTCTGGCATCGGTGTCGGTAGGCGACGGAATAAGTTCTCCATCGTGGCAACATAAATACCAAAGCGTTCCTCCTCTCCTTGAGTGCGGCTTTAATCTCATTTAACAAGTCCTCTTCATAATCAAAGGGTAAGAATTCATCTCTAAGTAAGGTGATGAGTTCACGCCAAGAATGGACCCTATTCCTTATTGCTCTGAACCATATGAGTGCAGAACCTTGAAAAAGATCAATGGCAGATAACCAAAGGTCTTCTCTGGGTACATGTCTCGCATCGCATAGGTCTTCTACTCTCTCTATGAACGCATTTACACTAAGTCCTTGACCATCTCCTGTGAATTTAATATTCCACTGTGAAACAGGTACTTGTGTTCTATGCACATGTTGAATACTATTATTTGCTCTCTCAATTACTGGCGTCATAAACTTTTCTTTAGTCCCTACAGAGGTTTGGTCGCGCAACAGGGAATTAAATTGATTGACCAGTTTATCAGTAGGGTCGTCCGAATCATTGTCAGTGGGTAAAGGCAGTGGACCTAAATTTAAGCCTGGTCGGTAGGCCTTATCAGTGACTTCGTCCTCTCTATTGTCGGGAACTGGCAACATCGGGGTACTTTGCTCTTCTAATTCTTCCATAGCACACAAAATTTCCTTCAATATATGTGAGCGTTCCTTCATAACTTCAGGTTCCTCACTCTGTATACGCTCTGTCCTCCCTAACAAGTGACACAGCTTAGTATCGATTTTACGATAATCTGAGTCTAGTTTTGCTCCTGCAAAAGTTTCAATCAAAGTTTTATTTCGGTCATTTTATTAACAATCATTCCTAATTCTGTTTGAATGTTTGCTGGCGATATCGGCCTAATCATTACGTTCGTTTTTTCTAACTTCAATACGCGTCTCAAACATTTCGCATATCTTCCACAGAAGAATATCGGTTATCCCTCTCACGTTAAGTTCATATTCTAATTCATCCTTAGCTAGACGATTATCTCCATGATGAAAAAATGCAATTGACAATTTTCTTAAATAATCCAAAAGAAAAGAAGATCAGGCCCCACGTTCGGACGTCAGTTATTGCAACGCATTTATGCCGGTGCTCAGGTATATGGGGTGGTAGAGTGGGGCGTGGGAGTTGGGGTTACAATCGTCAATACTGCTCTTAATAATTAGATAGGGCGCCACTTTGTTTTGTCACTCGTCCCCGTCTGCAGGCGTTATCAAACAAAGAAATATAAGCTGGGGGTCGGAAGTAAGATAACAGAGGGGCAACCCAGCAAGATGTGCTTGTGAAATACATAGAAATTTAATATAATAAAGCTACCACCAATTAATAACCAGAAATATATAACAATAGGTTAGAACTCGTGAACAAACAGATCTCCAAGTTCAAACATCAAAAGATTCACAAGGTCTCATCTGCCTGCCCAAACAAGTAGCATAATCACGCTTGGCTATATGAAAACCAACGTACCAAGTTAGCCTAATTACATAAAATAATATACAGTTAGGTTAAGTTTAAACTTATTAGACGCCCTCAAACACAGTTCAGGTAAATTACTCCACAAAGTTATCGGCACTCTCAAGCCGGGGCCGTGGATAACCACGTAAAACTTCAGTAGTTCTTGTACACAACAGATCGGGCTCACTTGCCGGTCTACGCGAGGTATGAACAAGTTCTTCACGAAAGTTTGTACAGTGAGTTACTTACAGTTCGTCCGGTAAATATTAAACACGTTACCAGAAGTCCTCACAGAGTCGGTTGCCCAAGGTACCAATCTCGATCCGGCTGGAAGAGGTCGCGGGAGCGATGGGTACACGGTGCACTGTCATATCGTCCAGGGTCTCCACAAGGTCCCACTTGGTTGCGAAAACTAATTAAAGACTCCAACGTCCAAACGTTCTAGTCGAGGGGTATGGATTCGCACCGCGCGACACAGTTCCACACTTCCCAAAAAGTTTCAGGTCTCACAGATAGAGGCTCAACCACTAACAATGTTTTAAAAATCAAATAACATGGCCTATCCTGCATACAGCAGTCGACACGGAGATCCACCCTAGACAACAGCCTGACCAACAGTGACTCGCATACATTCACAGTGTCCTCCCCTTTACCAGCAAAACCGCAATGATGACTTCACTAGGTACTTAGAATATAGATAACAGTATTATTATGGTATGACTATGAAAATAAACAGTACAGAATACACACAGAATACAGTCAAGTTACATGTTCAAAGGTCAGAGAAGTTGATATGAGATGGTTCATGGGCGAGGATGAGAAGAGAGAGAGAGAGAGAGAGAGAGATAAGGTAGACTGGTCTGGGTAGGTGTGCATCTGTGGCTTGCGCGCGTGGGCTGGTAATTGCTGTTGATTGTGATGAAAAGTGATTCATGGACTGTTACAAGTTGAAAAGTGATTCATGGACTGTTACAAGTGAGTGCAAAGAAGATAGATCGGCGACTTTCGAGCAGTGTGCATCAGTGTCACTGAGCATATAGAGTTCAGTGGTCAGTGTGCGTCGGGCGCATCGCCGGTAAGCGTCAGTGTCACTGAGCATATAGAGGTCAGTGTGCGTCGCGCGCCTGCGCGTGCACATACGATCCAACCATCTCACACACAGCTGTTCAAAGATGGTCGTTGTGGAACTAGATGCAATCATGTTTAAACCGATTCACGAAATTCGTAATCACGACGCATTGAATTGTTATTCCTGGGCTTATCTTATTTCTTTCCCAGACTTATCTTGCGTCGAGAGCTTCAGCGCGGGCATAGTAGTGAGAGGTTTTCCCACATGAGAAAGAGAGCTAGGCCTAGGCCTATGTTTGCATTGTAGGCCTAGGCCTACTGCGTCGAGTTTAGGCCTAGACATACGTTTTTATTACGACTTGTAGGCCTAATTGTGTACGTGTGTTTGTGAGCTTGATTTACAAGCTATTAAATCATTTAGTATACCCTGTATGAAGTGTATCGTGTGTATTTTATGTTCCTTTATCCATTACAAGTGTCATATATCATTTTACCACATCAGGCTATGCTACGAGAGCAAATAAACAAATGAACCGCGCCATTCGAGTTTTTCGCAAATCCGAGGTGCCCCCGGTCTCATCCAACTCGGATAAGAGAGTTCTTACTGTACAAGGTAGGGCTGTGCGAATATTCGAATTTCGAATAATATTCGCGAATAATTTTTTTCCAATATTCGATTCGAAATTCGAATAGTAACTATTCGAAATTCGAACTATTTTGGCTTCATTGCGAGTCTCGCGGTAACTGTTAAAAAGCCCGCTAAAAGTGCAAGGAGTTTGAATTTTCGCCGCCAGAGCTCGACTTTGGTACAAGTACAAGAAGTTTACGTTTTCGCCGATAGATCGCGCTAGCGTCGACTAATGAAAAATTTCGTGATGGCAACAAAAATGGCATCAAAACCTTCATAACCTGTCTGTGGAACTGCTTCATTGTGATTGTTTTGACGAGTGTTCATTGTCTTAGTGATTTTTTAATGATTAAATTAATTATTTTGGTGTTCTTGTGCTGTATTAAGTTGTGGAAGATGACGACACGTTTGCAAGGCATTTGCCTTCAAGTTCAAACCCCATTTGGGACGTGTTGATGTTTTGACGTACTGCCTAGGCCTAGGCCTATCCCCTGTATAAAATATGTTATGTTGATTGATTCTAGGCCTAGGCCTAGCCCTAGGCTCTGGGTTTAGAAAGCCCTAGCCTAGACTAGGCCTAGCAGCTAGGCCTCGTTTTCACTGAAATTAGTGAGCCTAGGCTTAGGCTAGACCTATCACTTATCTTTGTGATTAGGACCAGTCTAGGGCCTAGGTAGGCCTACCTAGGGCTTGTTATCAAGTCACACTTGTCTTGATTAGTGGTGGTAGGCCTTGGCCTAAGCCAAAGGAATTGGATATACAAAGGCTAGGCCCTAGGGCTAGGCCCTAGGCCTAGGCCTAGGCATGTTATTGAGTCACACTTGTCTTGATTTTCAGTAGGATCTAGGCCTAGACTCAAAATATAAGCCCCTATATTCATCTTAGGCCATCTATGGTCTATGTTTTTTTTTTATTTTGCTGCAACATCACCCCTCGTACATGGATATGTTTTCTCTTGTAAAGAGAGCAAGCCTTAGGTAGGCCTACATACAAATCTTGACGTTGATCTAGTTTAAATATCAAACACTAATTAATAAAACTCAACTTAATGAAAAAATGCTGTTATTTTAATCATTATTCGAAACTATTTGGAAGAAAAAATTATTCGTTATTCGATATTCGATATTCGAACTTTTTGCATTTGAATATTCGATATTCGATTCGAACTGAAAAATCACTATTCGCACAGCCCTAGTACAAGGCAACCATTCCCAAGACTTACCGTGACATTCCGAATGAGCATCGTCAAAGCTTCAAAAGTAGTCTGTCCGATGTTCATAATCTGTCCTTGAACAGTGGGAGGTTTCACCAGAAGAATGAGAAGTTTGTTCAGGATCAAAGGTAGAAACTTCACTAGTGGCTCTGGCTTTGCATGGGTTAATTCAAGTAAGCTGAAACAAAATTCTTTAAGGTTAACATTCACGTGAGCTGCAGAATTAAGTATTTCATTTGTTTATGATAAATTTTCAAAGTGGATACTTATCAATAAAAACTCAACCGTTACCAAAAAAATAATATGTTGTTAAAGATGCTTTAATAATGGCTAAATGTTAGAGTTGAAGGGATACACTGCAAAATATATTTTTTTAATTAAGACTGCAATTTAAGCTTATGCAAATTAATAAAATAAAAACTCAGATCATTAATGCATGTTGAATGGCAATCAAAATGTTTTGAAAGACAAACAAAACATACCGACTCACCTTGCTTTTAGTTCACTTTCTATCTTTGCCTCTCCGATACGAGGCGGGATGTGGCCATTTTCCAGGACTGTACAGAGGAACAAGAACTTGTCAAGATATTGGTCCTGAAACAAAGCACAAAGACAAACTCAATCTCAGGTAGACCTATAGCATTTTATGACAAAACAAAATCACTCAGGATGTTTGTAACTAGGAAAACGCTTAAGTCCCGTCGCGTTGTTGGATGAGCGTAATTGGTGCATTGAGTAGCCAAGTGTTATGCGGGTTTTCTGTTGTTCTGTGAAAAAATCATTACTAAGTTGAAGATTTTTTTAAATTCATTTAAATTAAATTAAAAATAAATTTTAATTTTTGATTTTTTAATTAATCGTAATTTTAAAAAAGAAAAAAATCGTAAAATTTTGATTTTCATAAGAAATAATTATTCAATTGTACTAAAATTTTACACGAATACATATTAATTTATAAAATTAAGGTTCTGTGAAAAAATCATTACAATCGGATAAAGCATGTAGGTGTTATAAGTCGAAGAAATTTTTAAAAAAGTGAAAAAAATCGTAAAATTTGTGATTTTCATGAGAAATAATTTTTTGATTGCGCTCAAAAAGTGGCAGTTCTAAGTTCAGAGATTTCGAAGGCCTCCATCAAATTTCATCGCAATCGGAGTATCGGTTTAGCCGGAATCGTGTGGACAAACAGACAAAAATACAAAAAAAAGAAAAAAAAAAGAAAAAAAACATTCCGGAATTTTTTCTCCAGTATAGTAGAATGGAATCTTCGCTTCGCTCGCTACGCTTGCTACGCTCATCCAATAAATAAATCAGGCAACAAATAAAAGAGAACTCTGTGGCCGGGCAGCCTGTTAGGCCTGCCACACCCAAATTTTCGCATCAATATTTGCATACGCAAATATCCAAAGTTAACTACAGTTAAACCCCGTTAATTCGAGCACCCATAATTCGAAAAGTTGTGTAATTCGTAGAATAACTCAGTTCCCGGCCAATAGTATGGGAACATACATGTTAAAGGATGTGTTTAAATCGAAATTTCGATAACGTGTAATTCGAACAAATAATTTTCCCCGTCATTAAATATCCATTATAATTTGACTGATAATTCGAAACAGTTTTAAGCAATCGCAAAATCACAAAGACAGCAAAACCGCCGTCAAAGCTTTGCCGCCGTGTAGATATTGCCTGCATCGTTCTGTACTGTGTCTAGCTGGAATGCCGCCCGGCCAGCTGGCTCCCTGCCCGCCCGCACCTCCCCTCACACTCCCTAGTCTTCTGCGCAGGCCCACTTCCCCTCGCCGCTACGAGCTAAGAATAGATTCTACAAGTTGAGTTTTGTTCGCCTGACGTCTGCCACTAGTCTGCTACTGTAAGTCGAGACGTGAACGTGTTGAATGCTCTGTTGTAGACAAGTGCGTCAGTGTTTGTTTTGCGTGTTGTTTAGCGATGGCTCCGCCAACTAAAAAGTTATAAAACTCTGACTATTGCGGAAAAAGTTAAACTTTTAAAAGACATTGACAAAAAGGAGGAGAAGAAAGGTGCGTTAGCCCTTAAATACGGAATTCCTAATTCGACTTTATCTACAATTATAAAAAATAGGGACAGAATAGAAGAAGCTTTCATCAAGTGTGGTGGTAGCGGATGCAAAAGGCAGAGGCTACGTCCGGCGAAACATGAACAGCTGGAATTACAACTCTTCGAGTATTTTACGCAGGTGCGTAGTTCAAACATACCACTATCTGGTCCAATGCTAGTGGAACAAGCCCGTGAAATCGCCTTGCAATTAAATATCGATGATTTTGCGGCGTCAAGTGGGTGGCTGATCGATTTAAAAAAAGATTCAATATCGTCTGCCTTGCGGTTTGCGGCGAGGCTCAAAGGGTGGACCAGAATGAAGTGTCAACATGGATTGAAGACCACCAGCACATATTTGACAAATACAGTGCGCAAAACATATTTAATATGGACGAGAGCGCTGTTTTTTACAATATGATGCCCGAAAGATCCTTGGCTATAAAAGGGGAGAAATGCCATGGAACAAAACGCAGCAAGGAGAGGTTGACCGTAGCACTCTGTGTGAATTTAGACGGCTCAGAGAAAATGAAACCTTTGGTTCTAGGCAAGTTTGGTAAGCCACGCTGTTTCAAAGGCTTGGCACTATCTGATCTGCCTGTCACTTATGACTGGAACAACAAGGCGTGGATGACAGGTAGGGTTTTTCGTGATTGGCTAATTAGGTTACAGAGGCGCATGGCCTGTCAAGACCGGCACGTGTTACTGACGCTCGACAACTGTTCAGCGCACAACATTCCTGAACTGGCAACACCAAATGTTGAGATACTGTTTTTCCCACCGAATACCACCAGCGTACTCCAGCCTTTAGATCAAGGCATCATTCAAAATCTAAAACATCATTTCCGCCGGCAACTTTTGCGATCATATACCAGACAAATAAAGATTGGTCGCCACAGTTGATGAAATTAAAAAGTGGACAGTGCTTGACGCTATTAGAGCCATTGCCATTTCATGGGGAAAAGTAACCCCAAAAACAATTGCCAATTGTTTTAAGAAGGGGGGAATTGTTCTAACCCCAATAGCGCCGGAGCCTATCCCAGACCTAGATGATTCTGAAGACGCCGATCTCGAGGACGTTGACGTTAGGAACCACAGTGTATGGGAACTAGATGTCGGGGAGGGCGATGTCTGGGAAGTCGATGATAGGGACGGCGACGTTGGAGACGGCGAAGTTGAGGAAGTTGATTTTGGGAACGGCGGTGTTTGGGAAGTCGATGATGGGGACGGCCAAGTTGGGGACGGCGATTTTTCGGATGATGATTCGGAGTTTGATGTTAACGACGCCGATTATCTTCTCCTGATGAAAGGTGTCAGCTTAGATTACTTCACTAACTTTGATAACGACGTGTTAACTTCGGCTGTTTACGAGCCTACGCCTATCTCCGACGAGCCGAGCTGCAGTGTTGAAGTGGAAAGTAGTGATTCGGATGGCGAAGATGATGATGAAGAAGTGTTGCCTCCTCCGAAAGAAGAGGCTCTAAAAGCTATTCAAACGATCCATCAATTGATTTCGTCGACTGGCGACATACCTATAGACTGCATTGCGTCATTTGAAAAACTTTCCTTGTATGCAGTGGAAAAATACGCCCCCGTTTTTAAGCAATCCAAGATTGGCGACTTTTTTACAAAGTGTTAAAATGTAGCCCGGCCTACACATTGTCCAACAAAATGGTAAACAAGTGACATTTCAAGTTTTTATTATCAAAGTTGTCACTTTTCCAAATCATATAATATTCCATAAATGATCAACATTTCTCATAGTTCAGGATGTCTAATAATATTATTGTAAGTTTGTAACTGGTCCAATGTTAACATAAATATTTTCTTCTAACCACCTATTAAAAAGTGGAAGTGTAAGTTATAATAACGTCTCGTCTTGTCAGCCTGGCCCTAGCCTGGCCTCTCCCCCCCCCCTCCCCTCCCACCCGATCATCACAGCTATCAGCACTGTCCGTGCTCAGCCGCCGCGTCGGTCCGTGCAGAGCCAGACCAGCCCGTCCTCCACTGGCTCGACATACGTAATTTATGAATGAACCACTTGAGTGCTCTGTTACAATCTTATGTAATCAAAGCGTTTTTGACGAGGTATTGCAGGTTCAGTCGAGTGTATGGAGTGGAATCAATTGATTGCTTTATTTCCATGTCATAGGAAGGTAAGTATCAGGGCCTTTGTTTACATACTATTTACGTAGCAGACAATAAAGACTCAATGTATTAACAATTTATTTTAATAAGTCTTGTGCCCCACTATTTTTTAAAAGCATAAGGTGAGGAAAAACATAAAAATGGAATTAAAAAAAAAAAAAAAAAAAAAAATATATAAATTTGTATGGATAGATAATTCGAATTTGGATAATTCGAATTGGCAATTTTGAGGTCCCTTGATTTTCGAATTAACGAGGTTCTACTGTACTAGGAAAACGCTTAAGTCCCGCCGCGTTGTTGGATGAGCGTAATTGGTGCACTAAGTTGCCATGTGTTACGCGGATTTTTACTGTTGTTCTGTGAAAAAATCATTAATTAGTCGAAGATTTTTTTTAAATAAATTAAATTAAATAAAAAATTTACTTTATTTTTTAATTAATCGTAATTTTTAAAAAAAGAAAAAAATCGTAAAAATGAAATTTTCATAAGAAATAGTTATTCGATTGCGCCCAAATTTTACACAAATATATTAATTCATAAAATTAAGGTTCTGTGAAAAAATCATTACAATCGGATAAAGCATGTAGGAGTTATAAGTCGAAGAAATGTTTTAAAATTCGAAAAAAATCGTAAAATTGGGTTTTTTATGAGAAAAAATTTCCCGATTGCGCTCAAAAAAGGGGCAGTTTTAAGTTCAGAGATTTCGAAGGCCTCCATAAAATTTCATCACAATCGGAGTATCGGTTTAGCCGGAATCGTGTTAACAGACACACAAAAATACAAAAAAAAAGAAAGAAAGAAAGAAAAAAAAAAAAAAACATTCCGGATTTTTTTTTCCAGTGTAGTGAAATGGAATCTTCGCTTCGCTCATCCAATAAAGCTAAAAATCTTAATAAAATAATAGAGCAAGTGTTTTCAGTGCCTAGTAAATAGACCTATGGTCTACATAAATGGCTTACTAGGGGGCTATAGGAGATTGACAAGGTGGTTTGTCAATCGATTTTTTATACATTGTTTTCGGGAGCGCGAGCTCTGCCTGTAGGGTGGCTCAGACGGTCGATTCGGGGATCGTTCGGCCGACGACCAAGAAAATAAATAGTCACGTGACTTTGGAATGCGGCTAGGCCAGCGAGCCAGGACCAGGAAGCCAGGGCCTCTTGGAGAGTAACGCAAACAGGTGGCATCGAGTAGGCCGTGATTTGGTGAACGCTGCCGTCCCATTGGCTTAGGGCCAGCGGCGGGCACTAAATTTTTGAAATTACGGCGACCCAAAACACCCGCGCCGAGGAGATGCGTGAAACCCGCCTAAAATGCGCGGAGGCGTATGCGCAAGGGCAGGTGCTACGGGGTTGCTCGACCACTTGGTCTTGAGAAAGAACCGAAGAGGGATCATCTTGTGATTTTGTGCGAATAAAAGTAGTTTCTTTCACCGTACCGGGAGTTTTCGGGAGTGCGATGGAGTCCGAAATCTATGACAGGACGACGACGAGAAGCGGCGCCGACCGCAAAGGCAACTAGATAATTAATTTACTTCTTTTATCCATATTCCCGTACTGAGAGTGCAAAGCATTTTTGGCCCAGCCATGCTGTGCTAGGCGCCATTTTTCCATCCTCTCATGTACAAGACGACCCACGCCTGAACATGGATATCCATACGGATAATTGACCTGTTTCCTTCTATCTTTCCTAAAATAACCGTACGTTTTTTCCTTGTTGACCTTAATAATCCTTTCCATGCTCGAACTGTAAGAGTTCCTAACCTCCTCATTCAGCATATTATGCTGCTGGTATCTAAGCCTTCGGCGCATTCATTCAACATTAGCCCCGTATTGTGCGTGCATCCCTATCACGTACCCCTCCCCATCGTATCGTCGAATATTCCATGTCGTTCCTGAGGGAAGCTCAAGACCAGGACGCCGGAAACTCGCCGGACGACGGACAGAACGGACGGAACGCTAACCTGAAGCCTAGGCGCGCAGAGTCGTTGGACAATGCCAGACCGAGAGTGTTGAGTAGACACCTATTATGTCATAAGGAAATCTGTATTTTTATTCTTAATTTGACCATGCTTATTTGAAATTCTAAATAACTTTTATGGGGGAAATTGGATCCAATCATTTTTTTTTTATTCTCAACTTGCCATGTTTTGTATCATGTTTGCTAACTAATATTCCATAATACAACGTTGAATTTGCATTACCAGTAACTAGTGAGTCGAGTCAGTCAATTTAAGCATCCTGTCGTTTTCGTTCCTTACATAGCATGCAGACGCATCACGTCATCACCGTCAAACCACCCACTGCATGTTCTCATAATTAGCATAACCAATAAGGCTAGCTACTAAGCACGCGAGACCCGAGGAGCTGGGTACCGGCCGAGCATCGCTGCCTGGAGGCGGCACCCCTCATCGCAACGCCAGGGTAAGGTTTGGAACCTGCGCACCTTGCTTGCTAGGATTCCAAGCGGCGTCGCTGAGTTGTTTTCCTGTGTCGCCACTGAATCTGTTGGTTGTGTGTTCGTGTTGTTTTACTTTTATTTTTGTACAAGTAATCGTGAGGGAATTAGTCAGAGAGCAATTTTTTTGAATTTTTTTTATTATTTTTTTTGTAATTATTGCGGACGTAGATCTTGTTTTGGACTTTCGAGTTTAAAACCAGCCTAAGAGTCACAACTCGACCATCTAATTTTGTGTAGGCCAACATCATTGTAAGACCAAGCATCATAAGTGTGTGTCAGTTAGAGCTATCATAAGAACATCGTTATGTAACAAATGTCTTAGTCAAGGTTTGAGGCTGATGTAAGAGTAGTCGACGTCTTTCTATACAGTAAACATAAACGGGATCACACTGTGAGGAATATTCCATATAAAGTTTGGATTTAACTGGATTAACCAAGATCATAAAATGATAATAACAATCATAGAGTGTTCCGGTACCAAACAGGGTTGGCAAATATTAAGAAGTAAGAGTCAAGGCTTACAGGCATAATTATTACATGGGGACTGCAGTCAAGTCACTGATCGGAGCCAATTGCAATCCTGGGTTGCAGCTGACAACAATTGCCTGGACAGAGAATTTTCTAAACTGCTGAATGCAATTGCGGGTAGGATTTATATGGCACTGCGCATGCGCACATTCGTTCTGCTCACTTCTGATTGTAAAAAAAAACTATAGCCAGTTGGTCAGTTCCCGTGATTTTTTTAGAACGCTAAGATAATAAGGACAGTGATATATACCTACCACCAAAAGCTATAGTCAAACCCATCAAAAACGTTCCCTGTCATTACGTTTTCCCGCTGGTTACGTCCAAAAATCTAGGACATGAAAATACATCCATAAGTGTAATGTTAAAATTACCCACACAAAACGTTCCTGTACGTTACGTTTTCCCACCTAATACGCGATAATAACCGCCGATTTAATGTCTTGCTCGCCCGTGAGATACGTTTCCAACAATTTCTCGCACGCGAGATAGTTCCCGATCCACATTTGAAGCGACGTCGCAAAATACAACGTTCGTACCAGCCTTGCAATGTGCAAACGCAAATTTTTCCCGCGCGTAGCTGCCTACAGTGGTTGCGCAGCCGTACGGCGCAGCGCATTCCGTCTCTCTCATTTGCGCAAGCCTGTCGGTCGCCAGCCGGCTCGGAACCAGGAAGACAGACAGGCGCCATGTTTACGTAAATCAGTGGTCAGTCTCGCTTCACATGGCGAGGCGTAATCATTACATGAATGATGTCCATCTCCGAACTCGTACGTAATAAGTGCTGGTCTATGAAAAGGCCAGCGGATACAATAAATATTATGTTTAAGCCTACTAATGTGCTCTTAAATGACAGCAAGAAGTTTCCTCGCGATGTTATCTTGAAAAGTAGAACAATGCCAAAAGATAAAATAGGCCTACTGCGCAAGATAAATACTTCGGGGATTCGCGCGGCTGGATGGATGAAGTGTTTTTGATTGGCTGAAGATGTCACCGAGTCTCGAAAACGTGGTAAAAACAATGAAAAACACTTGATTGCGCTCCCGACTGTCGCCTGCGAGATAGTGAGTGCGCACTCGAGACCCCGCCTACCATGTCTGGTGTACTGTTGTGTTCACGCGGGACGCCCATTGCACTGTAAGGTTCACAGGGGAAGGGCCCCTTGCTTTTAAAAATTATTTTTTTATTACGTTTTCCCGACAAGAACGTTTAAAACTAGAGCCTACTTCGAAAACGTATTAGGTGGGTTTGACTGTATTTGTGTTTCCTGCCTACTTAAACTTATCATGCGTTTGGGGCTGATTAACATATTGCATTGTAACAAAGAGTAGGCCTTAGGGGTGTGCAAGTAGCACATTTTGAATTCGAGTCGATTGTCGAGTATTCCTTTAAATACTCGAGTATCGAGTCGAGTCGAGTATTCATTTCAAAATTTAATTTTTTTATTTAGTCGGTCCACTTGGAACACAACGATTTTTCTGTTGTAAACATATAAAAAATACATCATTGTACTTGTATCAGGCTATTTAGGCCTTCCTGCCCTTTGTGCTGGTCAATTTCAATAAAATTATAACTATACAGTATGTTCCTCCTGGCCCCATAACAATACTGCTGCGATGTTTTAATCGGAAAAAAAATCCTCCAAATTCGCACTCGCATTACAATATTTGCGGTCTAGGCATCTCCAAAGCTATTTCAGCACATTTGAATATTCCGCGCCCTTGAATGGTTCCAGCAGAGTCGATAAAGAAGTTACCTAACCTTCTTTATCGACTCTAGTTCTAGCGATGGCCGACGGAGCGCGCCAGGCGTCGCTCGCGTCATCAAACACTGCAAAGATGGAAGATTGAAGGAAGAGACATAAAACATGTCAAATTACGCCAACTACGATTTTAAAATACGTAAAAAGTAGGGGTGTGCGAATCCAAGTTTTTGCTTTCGAATCCAAATCTCGAATCCTGAGCAAGAACATCCTCGAATCCGAATCCGAATCCAAAGATTATTATTTTCCTTTAGCTGTTGTGCGTGGCATTACCGGCAACTTCCACGTTTCTGTTGTACCTGAAAGAGACACGTGCCCTCTGTTCTGCACAATGAGGCCACTATCTGCATATTCCACATGTGCACTATTGAATAAATTAAAATGCATTATTTTATTTTAGTTGAAAAGTTAAGATTTATTTATAAAAAACACATAGTAGGTGCATAATATTTGGGATTTTTTCTGTAAGAACACTAGTGCTGCTGACAAAGACACTTCCATGTGCAACACATGCAAGAAAGTATTTAAAACTCCAAGTGGTAAGTTTATTTTGTATAACTCATATTTTTGTTTATAACTTTGTTTATTTTGTATTTAGTGATCATCCTAGGCTAGGCCTAGGCCTACCCTATCTTTCCAAATTACAATCAATGTGCACTTGCTAGGCCTAGGCCTAGGCCTAACACTTCTAAACATTATCTATTCCTAGTCCTATTGTACATTTGTACATTAATATTATTATTAATTAACCTATGTTAATATTAAGAATTATTCACTTCACTCTACTATCTCTCTCATAAGAGGATAATGTGTGTATACTTTTACTATGTATTGGTCAAGCGAATAAAAATTACTCTTACTCTTACTCTATTTCGATTTGTAGGCCTATTCTATTAGATTAGGACTAGGCCTAGGCCTAACACTTCTAAACATTATCTGTTCCTAGTCCTATTTCGATTTGTAGGCCTATTTTATTAGATTATAGCCCCAACATAAACCCTAGCATAACATAACATTTCTTAACGGTTGCAAATGGGCCCTTCCGCCCGGTGGCAACCACTCACTCCCCCCAGACCTAATTACTGTCCCCCCCTAAAAACGATCTAATAGGCCTATGTGTATTTCTTGCCCACACACTAATGGTGAAAGACAGATCACACAAACAGTAGGCCTAGACATCCTTCCAAATCATAATGCGGACTAGGCCTAGCGCCTAGGCCTAAACTACTGAGCTTGGGATAAGCCTCTAGTATGCCTACCTAGGCCTAGGCCTAGCAAGTGCACATTTATTGTAATTTGGAAAGATAGGGTAGGCCTAGCCTAGGATGATCACTAAATACAAAATAAACAAAGTTATAAACAAAAATATGAGTTATACAAAATAAACATACCACTTGGAGTTTTGAATACTTTCTTGCATGTGTTGCACATGGAAGTGTCTTTGTCAGCAGCACTAGGGGCTAGTGTTCTTACAGAAAAAATCCCAAATTGCACTCTTAGTCCTTTTTTTGGATGTCGCTTCAACCGGCTGCGGATCATCCGCATCTTCCTCGTCATTATTATTCATAACTTTTTAGTTTTTTTGACTTATAAAAAAAAGTATCCAGGTGTAAAAAGTAAAAACGTTTTCCGTGTGCGTGATATGAAACAGCTGGAGCTTCAGTGACGCAATGACGGCCATATGCACACCGGTATATCGATCGATCGCAAATCGCAGTAGTGACCATATAATTATATCGACCGATCGCAAATCTCACGTGGCAGTCAAATATATCGATCGATCGATCACAAATCGCAAAGGCGCAGATTTGGCGCCGGATTCGAAATCGGCCGAATACTTCGTAATTTAGGATTTTGGATTCGACTGACGAATCGAATTCGAATCTTCAAAAGATTCGATCCGGATTCGATAATTTTGAAGCTTCGCACACCCCTAGTAAAAAGTGCATTAATGGAATGTTCACTGGCATTCTTTCTTCTCGATAGTTGATCTGAAATATTAGTGATATAGACGCAACGAAACCAATAAAGGATATTTTGTTTTCGACGCCGTGTAGGCCTAGGTTAGGCCTAGGCCTAGTCCTATTCCCGGTTCCCGCATCCAAGTCTCCGTTGTTGTTTATCGTAATAATTTTGAAAGCACGCAGTCTCTAGGGCCAAGGCCTACTTTTTGCCGTCACAGTACACACGTAGTAGGCCTAGGTTGTAATAAGCCTAGGCCCAGGTCTCTGTACGTAGGCCTAGCCCTACTGTGATGATGGTTCTTTTCAGTTTTCATAGGATTTCATATGTTTAAAACTCGACTCGAAAACTTCGAGCCTAAAACCAAACTCGACTCGATGTCGAGTATAAAAAAAAACTCGAAAAAACTCGACATTTCGAGTACTTGCACACCCCTAGTAGGCCTACATACCTGCATGTGTACTGAAGTCATGGCTTCCAAGGTGACAACAAAGATGCCCTTGTGGTTGTCCACCCACTTAGTGCCGGGCAAGAGAACGTCGGGTCGTATGTAAGAGTAGTTGGAGGGAGGACGCTCCACCATCACCGGTAGACAGAACTCCCCGGTCTGCAGGCGGCCATCTCCAAACACTGGTAACCACTGAGAAAAACAACACAGCACTATGACTGGCACAAAGTTGCATACCACAAGTCAGCTGGACACTGAAGTAGGACACATTTGCCAGTTGGCAAATAGCTATTCGCTCGGCCAAGATGCATCCGACGTACATGAAACTTTGCAAAGTTGTCAATAAAGCATACATAGACAGCCCTGCCGTCATAGATTTTCAAAATTTTGTCTTAATCAGCCAGAAAAAAATCACGAATATAGTAAATTTTGGAGTTTTTAACAAAATCAAAATTCGTGAAAAGTTATTTATTTTTTATAAATTATTTTAGAACAAAATTTGGAAATGTGTTACTGCAGAGCGCTATATTTCCACATTCGTGACATATGACCAAAATTTCAAACACATGTGGTGTCCGTCAACTGAGCGAACAGCAATTTGCCTAAAACGCATGTCCTATACTCTCATAAGGTTAGCAATTTTAAGCTTTAGAAAGGCGGTGATTGGATAATATTTGGAGCTTCAAATAAGCATATTCTGTTTGGTTTTACTTTCATTGGGCTTCTAGCCTAGTATAGTATATAATATGTAGTACAGTCTGCCGCCATCGGTTCTATAAGTAACCAGTTGTGTTTTGCTTATTTAATGCTGATCGATTTCTGTTGGTTTACGTCTTATATTAATGCACTTGGCTATTTGAGACCAGGGGTCGAAATTAACGCACACCCGCTCGCCCGAGGCTAGTGAAACTTTGCTTAGGCTAGTAAAAATCTCATTTCACTAGCCCGACGAGCAAGTACTTTTACCAGAGTTCACAACTGCCGTTCAAAAAATCTTAATATTTTGCGTCTATAACCTAACAAGTTTTCAGTATTGTGCGCTACCTTGTATGGAAAATCCTGCCAAGTTTGTACATAAAATAAAAATCTCTTAATTTAGGCTAATCTTATTATTATTATAGTGAAAAGTCGTTTCCGGTCACTCCCTTCAGTTCCCCAAACCTACAAATCAACCTCGTTGGTCTTGTGTTAGCGTATCTGCTTCCAATGCAGAAGGTACAGGGTTCGATTCCCGCCAAAGTCAGAAGTTTTTTAACTTCTGACTTGGACTTAAGTCCATCAGTTCTTGTCTTAGGAGTTGTAAACGGTGACTTTGGAGCCGTCCTAGCAACGAAGCACATAATAATTCAGAGTTGTGCTGAATCGGCCTTGTTGATTCTGGCGTTGATTCGCGGGTGCTCGCACTGTCCATACCACTGATTGCTATATTCCTATTCAAAATAACGATCTTTGGTGGTTATCGCTCACTCGCCGATTGCGTCGGGGCCTACAGGTTGGCTTAGTCGCTTTGATTTAAAGTCCCCACTGAAAATCAGTTATATAACTGAGTGGGTAGACTCTAAATACAATTTATTTATTATTTATTTATTAACCCAGTGGAATATTGTGACTTGAAACATTCACGTATGATTGTTTTACATCAATATAATCTATTTGATTGCGGGCTAGTAAAAATGTTCTCAAGCAAGAGGACTATTGTTGACTATTGTTGACTATTATTAATTAACCCATGTTAATATTAAGAATTATTCACTTCACTCTACTATCTCTCTCATAAGAGGATAATGTGTGTATACTTTTACTATGTATTGGTCAAGCGAATAAAAATTACTCTAGTAGCCCAATTTTGACCCCTGTTTGAGACGATAAGTGGCGATAGATGATGGACGGTTACAAAAAAACGTGCCTTATGCAGGATTCAAACCCACATCCTGAATCGAGCCATATGCTTCGAACCAGCGCCCTAATCGCATGATCCACTGCGGACGGCTTGCTTATTTAAAAGCCTACACAAGTATAATCTTTAATCCTACATAATATAATACACTCAAAGTGCAATTAGCCAATTATTGTTAACTATATTATTATGTACCCATGCCACAATAATGCACCATGTACATTAGCAGGGTTAGCTGGTTAGAGCGAGCACGTTTTTAAATGTTGTTTTGAGTAGAAACAAGGGCTCACCGTGTAACCAACAGGGGTCTCCACAGTAGGCTGCTCCACTTTGCGCTGACAGCTGATGTGGTAGAACGTAAACAACAGGTGATGTTGATCTCCCAGATTAGCCGGCAGTTTCACCTTCATTTCGTCGTGGAAGTTGGGGCACCTGTGAAAGTAGAGGGATCAAAATGATTGCAAACATAAGGGAGTAAAAAAACGGTTGTTTTAATACAGAGTTGTGTCAGAAACTACGCTTGACGTTTAAATGACTCAACACAAGGTCATTTATTCTAGCTTAAAGCTTATTTATAAATTCATACTCTTTTGCAATGGTTGAATATAAGAAATTTATTATATTCCTAATTGAAGTGAATCAATAAATGTTGTGGAAAACTGAATAATCATTCCCGCTGAGATCTGAACCCTTTGCCCCCAACATAAAATGCGAAGACATGTAAATGCTAGTGATTTACACAAGTTGCAAACATGTGAATGTAGGGCATTAGTATTGTAAGAGCATACATACATACAAACTAGAGTAATGTATCGAGTGTTAACACAGCATAAAGATAGTATGTACTACAGGAATTAATGCCGACTTGTAGAGTACCAGGCTATGCGACTTACAAGCCTAGCTAGAGGCAAGACAATACCGGTTATTGATAGTGAGCAAGGACACTAGTTTTAAAAAATACCCATCACATTTTACTTTTCCGATAATCCTTAGAAATGAAAAGCGGTTTCCCATTATTCAATAATTGTACTATCTTGACCCAATGTTCAATACAACTAACGCCGTCAACATATATAATTAATTAACTCAGTTGTGCAGAACTCGATTTCCGAAGCTATCAAGCCTTTTTCTAAGCTCAACATTAAGTAACGCTTTATTTTAGGTTCAATTTATTCGACTTGAACCTTGCAAATGAATGAGAATGTGAATGTGAAGAATGTGGGAGCCAGCGAGCAGAGAAGGGGAGAAATAAGATCCGTTGGCATCACACTGCATTCGCCACAATCACACCAACTAGTACCAGTGGCAGAGCGGCCAATTAAGTCACTACTAATTTTTCGTGTTTTTTTAGGAGTTTTTTTATTGTCAGATCGTAGAGGCTCGAACCGATATGGTTGTATACTACTATTAGATATTGCAACAACACGAACATTCAATGTGCGACACTTGTTTCCGACTGACACCGCGACCGACTGCCCTTGACTTGTGAGGGATGTAACACCCCATGATACGTAAGAGAACAGTGCGAAACACGTGTGTTTGCAACTGGCCGCGGGCCGGCCAACCGGACGTGGCTGGGTTTCTCTGACGTAACGACAGACAACACCCCCCACCCATCAAACTTAAAAGCGTCCCAGCTCAGTGGAAAATTAATCATTTGGTCTCGGGTTTTCGCCACCGTATTCCAAATCGTGTATCTCGTACTAACGTCTCAAAAACAGCCAACCTTGGAAAATTAACCTTCTTTACTTCAGTGCACCTTTAATAGCATCAAATAGTGGAGCGCAACAATATCAATTAGTCAACACGATATCAATATAGGGGGAAAATCAATACTATTTTTGATATCGATACGTGGTTGGCTAATACTTGGTTAGCTTGGCTCGACTGTAAAAATCTAATGTTCACACAACACTTATCAACGGTAAACAAAATCCTTGTTTACTTCATGTTTCATCTAATAATATGACTCCTAATTGTTGTTTCTCATTTCAGTATTTTAGGGATGTTATCGCGATATAGGTGGCTGTATCGGGATAATCGTACAATATCAATCCGGATTTTTAGTTGCAAATTCAGTAGCGTATACACGTTTATTGACAATCGACGTTGCTATGTTATTTTTTTTTCATGGAATTCCCAGCATCTCAAAATGCCCCCCCTCCCCCGATTGAGGAACAACACTAGCCGCTTGCGCTCTTTCTCACACACTCGCTCGTGGGAGGGCGGCGTTGGTGGCAGCCAATCCGCCGACCAGCATAGAGATGGCGCGCAATTCAAATTGACGCAAATGCAAGAAATGCGAGTTTTATGCCAATATATCGTGATAGGATTATAAAGTGACCGTATCGGCGCGGTATTTTAGCGTACAATATTATCGAGATCAGATTTTATTCTCATTTCGGCGCGATTATCGATATGAATTTTCATATAGTTTGACATCCCTAAAGTATTTTGCCATGAATTTGCTTCACACATTCGTCAGAGTCCTGATAGTAATGTCAAGAGATTGATTGATCCCCATGTATAGTAAACTAGTAGAAGAATACTTACTTGTTGTGGTAGATGACAGTGGTATAAGCTTCGGACGTAAACTCTGAACACGAGGACTTGCCAAATATTAAAGGCATCGCATGGTGTTCTTCCTCGCCACACATAAGTTGCACTTTCACCGTGATGTTGCGGGCAGAACCTGCAACACAGACCACAATCTCGACTCAGATAATGATCATCTACACACGTATTTACTCACATGCAGTATGTAAGAACATTATTATGATTTACATGATATACTAGAGAGGGACCGAATCCGATA
The DNA here is from genome assembly GCA_024449915.1 of Sweltsa coloradensis. Classification (NCBI taxonomy): domain Eukaryota; kingdom Metazoa; phylum Arthropoda; class Insecta; order Plecoptera; family Chloroperlidae; genus Sweltsa; species Sweltsa coloradensis. The sequence goes on along the minus strand of JAMZAV010000210.1, from coordinate 274,129 downwards.
CAGATTCTGTTGATTTCACAGATTCTCCAAGAATCGGAATCACGATTACCAATTTTTGGAGTCATTTTTAATGATTCCCATTTCTATCAGTAGGCCTACCAACTAGGGATGACATCGGGTAGTAAAATTCGGAACCGGTTCCAGCACTCAAATTACCCGGGTACCCGGGTCCCGTTACGTCACGATGTGTGGAAACGCCGTTTCCTAGGCCTATTCCCGGGTCCCGTTACGTCACGATGTGTGGAATTGCTACGTTTCCGTCTCTGGAAACTTTTGCAATAATCGTTCACAAATAAAGAACCGCTTTGATAACCAGACAATGATCTTCATTCTTCATTACACCAAAGATTAGTTTACCAATTACACTGTACAGGCAGTGAATCTCGTTGTAGGTAGGCCTAGGCCTACGCGCAGAAAGCAGGGGAAAACAAACACGCATCGAATGTGGGGAAATCTCTCACTACTCCCGCGCTGAAGCTCTCGTCTCAAGATAAGCCTGGGAAAGAAAGAACATAAGCCCAGGAATAACAATCCTATGTGTCGTGATAACGAATTTCGTGAATCGGTTGAAAGATGATTGCATCATGGATTTATAATAGTACTCTCGCACTTAAACTCCATGATTGCATCGCGAATTCTTCTTCTACACCGAACCATCTTTGTCAGTCAGCTGTGAGTGTGAGTTGGTTGGATCGTACGCGCATCTCGTACTGCGCAGCCGGCAGTGTCCAAGATTTATTGCCGCATCTTTCTCTCTTGCACTCACTCGTGGCATGGGCGCGACTCGCCGAGACGGACGGAAGCACGTGATAGCTTACAACGCGCTCTGTCGTCAACTCCAGTTACTCTTTAGGCAGCGGGCACGCTCCGCGGGAAAGACCGCAACCACGTAGCGCGTAATTTAAACTGGTGAATTAGCCTAAAAACGGCCGCGAAATATACCCGGATCTTAAAATCGGCTCCGGGTAATTTCTGGAACGGGTACCCGGGCCCGGGTACCCGATGTCATCCCTACTACCAACCTATATAGTTGTTATCAAAATCTCGGGATGCCCTTGTATTGATTGAACCATATCATGTCTTTGTACTTTGTAAATATTCATAAACAAAATACCATATTGATTGAATGTTACTTAAGGATTCAAACTAGACCAAGATGCCTTGCATTATGTGGTAAATTTTTAAAAAAGACCTACAAAACAAAACAAACACCAAGAATATTAAATGAACTATGTTTGTAAAATGTCCAGAAATGAACGACTTGTAAATTAAATGATTAATTTTAGTTTTCTAGTTTCAACCAACCTTCCTCACACTAGTCCGTATGTGTTTATTTACAGTAGGAATATGCCTAAGCTTGGTTAGTATAAGAATCGGAATCGTTCTAGACATGGTATTGCACACAATTATTGTCGGATCGGAATCAAAATCAGGATCTGTCAAATCTGGAGGATCGGCTACCTTTAATTTATACATACAGCCTTAGGTACATAAAAATTGTTCATGAGAAACAATTACCTACAAAACTTCAGTATCATGAAAATGACTTGGTAATAAATGAACAGACAACTTCCTTTGTGGAATAAGGAATAAATTCACATGCTAAATTGCTCTTACCGGCACGGCTCGCAAAATTCAGTTCCTTTGGATAAATGTACATGAGATTTCGATACATGTAGTGAGGTACAAATATTTCCTTCGCTGGAAATTCCAGAACTTCTTTGGTAGGCCGACCCTTATCATCTGAAACATAAATTCAAATACGTATATAATACTTGCTTGTAATAACACAACATTAATTAAATTGAGTTAGGGCCTACCATATTTACTCAATTGAAGTCAACACCGAATGCAAGCCGACCCCGATTAAAAGTTCATCAAAAAAAAATACTATGTAAATTGATTACCACAAGTTTGCTATTGATTCAAAGCCGAGGTACCATTTGAGCTGCAAAAGTGTGTCAAAACAGGTAGGCTTATAATCAGGTAAATACAATACAATGAAGTTCATCTTTCTTTTGCAAGACAATATTTTACGAGTGATTATTGCTTGACATATCTATTATAATACAATGTGCTATTCAAGACTTGAGACTAGTGGTGAACTGGTGATTGCCCAATGCCCCAATGGTAAACATGCCTAATGTGGGATTCGAGCCCACATCCGTTGGGAGTCATATGCTTCGGTGCGTGACCCAACCATATTTATAAAATGATGGTTTGAAATTTGAATGAACACAGATGGCTGCTAATATTTTAGATTCATACTCTAAAATTCACTTCGTAAAGCAAAAATGGAAAGCCAAGTTATCATTATATTAATATGTACACTAGGCGTCAGAAGTAAATGATGAAGTCTGGAAGATACCTACCGTTATCGACCTCGCTCGTGAATATTCGGTTTGTTCTGGCGTCGCTATAATCACAACGCTATCACTTACTGACGTCGTCTAACCGTCCGTGAGAAAACGTGGCAGCCCTATTTGATGTCGCATTTGGCCTACTGGGAAAATACTGGGCCCGGAGTGTAGTTAATACTAACACAAGGTTTGTACCATATATAAATAGATTCACCAAACCCTGCATAACCTTAGCGCAGGCTTATTTCTAGTGTAGAAATCAAATAGGGCCAGTTTTTCTAGTGACATAGATAGAGTAAGCCGTCCACACCTTGCCCATTTGCTGGGGCTGGCTTTATGAATTTAGTGCTAGCTTGGTGTGACTTTTAAAGGTACCTAATCCGAGATTTGCCGAGTGGGTTTGGTAAAAGATCACTCTTGATTTACTTCTGACGCCGATAGTACTATTACTCTCACTATATTAACATGTACATGTGTTGACTTGGTTATTATTTATTACCTGGGTAAGGGTTGAGCTTTACTAGCTCTGGTGTAAGGCAGTATTTATGTTCTTCAGGACAAGGTGAAATGTCCAATTTTAGTGTTCCTGGAATACATTTTAACTTTTTCATGACTGAAGAGGGTCGTTTCAGATCTTGCAAAAACTTGTACAAATCTTCATCTCGTAACCGATCGCTTTCCTACAAGAGAAAACAGTATAATTGATAACTTATTTAAATCAGCGAGTGTCTAAATGTTAAAGATGTATAGGAAATAATTAAAATTCCTTCCATAGAAGTAGCTGAAATCAATAATACTGTTCATCTGTTATGAATAATATCTATGTTAACCATGTTACGACGTTTAATACCCTTGGCTCACCTGTTTGAAAAAGCTCTGTATTGTCAATGTGACAGGTCTGAATGTGTCAAGGCTAGATCCGAAGTCTTCGGGCGACCAGCTCCTCCGCTTGTCTGGGTTTGTGCGTCTCTCCAGCGAGCCACGACGCGTCATGGAACCCATGTCGCTTGCACGCTTGCGGAACTGTTCAAAGCTGCTGCTACTCGACTTGCGATCTGTACAGAACATCACTCACTCAACTTTGGCCAACACACACATGTACTTGCTACTTCCTAATTAATTAAAAAACATGAAATAGATCTTTATCAAAACAACGGAACAATACAAAACCAATGTATTTCAAATATTTCAATAAGTATATATATATACTTTATATTTGATACTATTTAGAGCACAAAATGCCTTTGCATGGGGCAACAAACAACGCAGGCAAGGGCAACCTGAGTTTTCAGTAGGCAGTGAACTTGTTGATTTACTATCAGTTTTTTAACTATGCACTTGACTGGCTCTTTCAAAAGTTGCACTAGCCCAAGTGGAGCATTTCAGGTGCTAGACAAAACTGAGACAATCAAGCCATGACGTCTTGCTAAAACCATCAAAATGTATCCTCTGTTTGCCACCTTTGTACAGGTACCAAACTGTAAAAAATAAAAATGTCAAAAATTTGCCTAGTCTTAATAAAAATATTAGTAGATTAGTAGAGCTAGTGCTGATCCTCGAACATGTCTGACATACAAGGCCTAGATTCAGGGTCAAGCCTACTACTTGTGCAAGGCTATGGCATACGATCACATGTTTAGTGGAACGACATAGCCACTATTCAAAATTAAAGTGACTGGCACAAATAAAAACTGAAAAAATCTGCTTCTACATGTCTGTCACATTGCAGATAATGAGTTGGCCTACACCTAGTATGACGTTTCCAGCTATACGGCAAGATTCTGTGACCTTCAAAAATAAATTCCTACTTACAAACCATATTCTGAACCACCCTAGTTTTGTGTTACTGGTTTAAGTTTTAATACTGTACTACTATTTACTAGTACCTAATACACGTAGCCGTGATTGCTTTAGTCAGAATGTTACCAATATTTAAATCATTGAACAGCCAGTCAAAGGAAGGCAATAGATAGCCTTCCAAAATACTGCTTTTATAAAACACCCTTTTCTTAAAGAATGGTGAATTGCAAATTTGTAAACACTAAAACACAATAAGAGTATTAAACAAACAAAAAATTAGTAACTAAGAGTCTACCCCCTCAGTCACGTAACCGATATTCTATGGGGGACTTTAATTTTTAAGCAGACCAAGCTAACCGTGTCGGTGCTGACACCATCGAGACGCAAACATTGGCTAACCTGAAACCGGTATTTTAAATAGAAAACACCGACCAAACTAGTTGGTCATGATCCACCTGCGGGCATCACCAGAATTAACAAGGCTAATTCGGAACAACTTCCGAATTGATTGCACTTTATTGCAAGGATTGCTCCAAAGCCACCGTTTAGACCACCGCCGTCTGGATGTATGTAAGATACAAATTAGCTGCTTGTCGTGGCTCGGATTTCCCCATGTTAAATGATTGACATGCAAAAGGAATAGAGCTTTGTCAGTCTGCCGCTAGAAAGGGCTAGTTAAGGGGGGCGGAAGTAGATTTATTTCAGGTTTAGGATTGGGACTTATGGCCGGGCTTTTAATTAATGAATAATAAAGGTGATAATTATATTTTTATTTAGTTGGAACGTTTTATATTAAGGAATTGTTTATTTTCCATGAATTATGACAACAAACTCAGGTATGTAAAGGAAGTTTCACAGATCTAGTTCCAGATTTGAACCATAGATGGTGTTAGTTAAGGGGGGCATGAACTTCTTTACCGACTGAAAGTTCACTGAAAGTCATGACCAAATTTTGTTGAGCCACGACAAGCAGCTAATTTGTATCTTACATACATCCAGACGGCGGTGGTTTAGACATTCCCAACCCAAGAACTGACTGATCGATTACAGGTCATAATACAAGTTTGAAATCTCCGTGAGGTGGGATTTGAACCCAGGACCTCTCAATATATAGAATTGCTTACCTAAACTGTTGGATCCCGTGCTGTCTTTGTCGGAGCTTGAATCTCTTTCCATACTGTTGACTCCATTCACAATATTCATGAGATAAATGGCCGTCCAAGCGAAAGGCATACGGTACTTTCCCAGTCTTTCACAGGCCGCCACTGCATTGGCTTTGACTTTCTCTTGGTTCTAGTAGGGAGATTTCAACAAGTTAAGCATACATTATTGTCAGCGGGGAAGAGGTGGGGCCTACTGTCGGGATCTGGACCAAACTTGTAGGATTTGATGAAACTTGGCAAATTTAGTAACTACAAAATATACCATAGATGCCTGGTGGATGAATTAGGGTGTTTCTGTTTGTCTAGGGAAAACAAAAAGGAGACCAATAGCTTACCTGAAACTTGAGAAGACACTGTTCAACAGTACAAGACTTTAACAAACAACAAAGAATTTGACAAATGTAGCATTAAAAAATGTCAAAACGTAACCGCCTTTAAGGCCTTGGACGATTGGATAATTACACTGTACGTATATTGAAAGTAGTGACCAACTGTGCCAGACAGGTAGCTGTGGAAGATGTACATGTCCCAGAACTTGTACTCATGTACACTTCTCAACTCTCTCTCTCTCTCTTAACTCCAAACAGTCAGAAGCTTGTTCAACATTTTTGAGTTTTCAAGTTACAATATTCTGCCTTATTGGAGCTTGTAAAGAATCAGCCAAAAGCCACAGAATCAATAAAGTCACAAGATAGTGTAATTGTCTTTACATTTTACAAGCAGACAGCTCTAATTCATTTATTGAAAAAAATAAGGTGCATACTTTTCATTTTACTTTTTGAGTTACTGGTATTTCAAAATCAAAAACTTCAAAATCATAATCATTTAACATTGGAACACTGGAAAAGCATACCTACACTTATTGACCTGAAAAGAACTACAGAGGTATTAATATAAGTTTTAATTAATAAAGTAACTAATAAAACCAGGGTCCATCAGCACTACTTCTAGTGATTAAGACCCAACCATGAATGTACGCTCAGAAACTTAACAACGATGTCTACTCCAAAACGCCACACCTCCAACACCCGTGTCAATGGCATGGACTGGCTATTCCCCGATAGCATGACACAGCAATCAAAAGCCTGGATATGTTTTTTAATTCAAGTTTAACACAAAATCATAGTTAAGTACATCGCAATTTTTTGACTGAAGAGATCAAATTGGAATGCAGTTGAGATTGGATATTTTTTATATTTCTTATTAGGGATGTCACAGGGTAGCAAAATTTGGATTTGGGTCTAGACCTTCTGCGAGTAGGATTACCCGAATTATGAATGCCTAAATAACATTAACTAAGTCCTGCTATCCACAGAATGTATTTGAAGGTCGTCGTTATCTGCCCGCACAAGCTGTCTTTGTTTGGGTTATATTTGCTAGTCGGCACCAGCTAAGGGGGGAAGATCGAGATGTATCTCCCTAATAACATAACATAAAATATATTTTATCCATTAATTATATCTTGAATAGAGGAACAACAGTTCTGAATAAGGGATGAGGGGCAGGCCTGCCGTTTTCACGGATATTTAGGGTATAAAACGGAGTACAGGATATTTGGTATCATTCACGGATTTTTCGATTATTCACGTGTTTTAATCAAAAGTTTGAAAATCGCGCTAAAACGAGTCTGTTTGTACGTGAAAAGTAAAATCGCCGAGTCACAAAAAAACAGAATTTTCATTTTGTCCACTCATGTAATGAACGTTGCTAGCGAGTTTTGCAAGATGGTTTGTAAGTGGGCTAGTTATACTACTTGGAACGCCCCGTCACGTGGCTATGGGCTCAACTATGCGCACAGCGCTAGCTCCGCCTCCAGCGCCGCATCAAGGTCAACGCTGCCCAATGAGCTGCCAGCAGCAGCTTCATGCCCTAATAAGGAGGTGTAGGCTAGGCCTAGCAAGAAATACAATGGCGTCGTAGCACGGACAGTGAAGATTCTCTAGTTAGGGCCTAGATAGTACGTGTACTTGTTTTATTTCGTCTTTCCAGCAAATTCAGTCAGATATTTAGTTGATAGTACTTCAGGCCTTACTTCAGAAGAAAATGAACAAGAAACGCAAAGGTTCGCCGGACAGGTCGTTGTATAGACAGAAGTACAAAAGTGAATGGGAAATAGAACTAAAATGGCTAAAGAAGGGAAAAACGGATTTTAGTGCGATGTGTTCGACTTGCAATTCTGAATTCAACATTACAAAGGGAGGCTTTAAAGACCTCAAACGCCATGGTGATGCAGACCAACATGTTTTTTGGTTTTTATCTTCACCAGACGTTCCCCATGAACCTTGTAAGTTTAAACATAATAATTTTTTTATTAATATTGGATGTGTTGGTTGGCCTACTAATGTACAGTTGCACCTAATTCATGATTTTATTCAAAATATGCAAAAGCTAGGCTAAATTTGCGAGTTTTGCGTAACAAAAAATAGATGATATATTTTACAGGATTTTACAGGATTTTTTCATGGTAGGAACAGGATTTAAAAAAATAGTTGGTGGCAGGCCTGGATGAGGGTACTGTCATGGTCAGTTTATCAAACAACTATCCAAAAAAAACATTTGAATTCTTAAAATGGATTCGAGTAATATCTGGAATCTGGACACCCAGGTATGTTATAACATCTTACTATCAACTTAATTTTTATTTAATTAGTATATTTATCATTAGAACATTGTACAGCAGATTAAGCAATGATATTTGACATGCTCCACAAACTTAACGATTGATTGATTTTGTTGCTTAATGTCTCTATTATTGCAATATTCTATTGCCATTCAAGACGATGAGTGGTGACTGGTGACAGATGAGGGTGAAGGATGCCTCATGCAAGACTTGAACACACGTCCTCGTAGTAACATACGCATCAGACCAGACCAAGTGTATGTGCCACCGCAAACGGCTAGCCAACCTGTGTTTTGTTATTTAAGTTTATCGATAGTACAAGGATTTAGAACTTCATGGAAACAAACATGAACAAAGTTACGTTAGACTACAGTAAAGACCTCTATTATCCGATCGCGATCACCGATTATCCGATCACCAGTATTATCCGAGCTGCATTCACACGACGTGCCGCGCTTTTTTAAATGTCCTCACATACATTGTAGGTGGGCGGGGAGAGTTGCGAGAGAGAGAGAGAGTGAGAGTGAACGAGTACACATGCGAGAGAGATAGCCAAGGTCGACACTTGACTCGCTCCGTTTCAGTCGCCAGGATATCGCATTACGAGTTAGTTTGCGTGTTTTATCTGTCAAGTGAGTATAAGATGTTAGTGAAAATGAGCAGTGCAAAAAGAAAGAAGACATGCGTGTCATTGGAAACGAAGTTGGCAGCTTAAGGCGACGGACCTATGTTTTTTTATTTTCCATTTTATTTGAAGAAATTAGCGTTCCCAATATGTGTTTTTTTAATACAATTTGCAGGTTAAGCGCAATTGAAATACGAGGTGAAATGAACATAGTTATGACTGCCTTAACCCTACTTAATGTGTAATGGCCCACAGCAACTTAAGAGCATTAATTCAATGCACAATGATGTAAGCTGAACTACTGCTGGCCTTGGCCTAGGCCTAGCTACCCCTACAATGCTAGGCTTACCCTAGGACTTGCCTAGGGCCAAAAATAATATTGTTCTTTGAACTTCTAATAGAAAGAACACGGTTGTTAATATTAGAGTCAATTTAGAAATGAACCTAGGCCTAGGCTAGCTTAGCCTAAACAGTGCGCCTATGATTAAAAATACTTTTAGATTAATGTTTTATCAATTGGCAGACCTAACACTGTAGGCCTAATAGCATATTGAAAATTTTGTGTTTATAACATCGTGACTGAAATGTATACCAACATTTGTGGTAAATTAAATTTTGGTCTGCTCGCTCGAATCTCGCTCGAAAATCAAGCAAAAGACCAAATACTCGCTCAATCTCGCTCGACTCAAAAATCCCTGCTCGCACAGCCCTATAAAATAGCATTGGAAATGCCTAGGCACTAGGCAGCAAATATAGTGCGAGTGCGAATTTGGGGGAAATTTCTTTGGATAAAAATATTGCACTATATTTGGTAATTGGTACGATACATTCCATGAGGTACAACGTGAAAAGAAACTGAAACAATTGTGCATATGTAGAAGATGGTTCTAGAATGAAAACTGATCAAACCTGAATTTATTGTTACTGATGTGCTCTTAATAGCTTTTCAAAGGTGATTTCAAGGGGCTTCACCTAGTTCTAGGCTGAATTTGCAAATCACAAATAAATAATTTCAAGCAGTTTGTGAAATAAATAGCACTAGCCTACCTAAAAATCTGAACATGCACTTTAAATGTGGTAAGTTACGTACCTTGTCATCTTTTAAATATGGTTCACAGCAATCATTGATGTCTCCTTGTAGTACTTTCTCCAGTTTAATAACAAGAAACAAGTCCGACGACGGATAAGTAATGTCAAAGATACACGAACGACTCATTGTACTTAAATCGCTGTACGGAATATGAGTGGTCAACATTCGCTTCAAACCTTCAGGGTTCATGTCAAAATAAAAATTCTCCGACAGCTTCTTCCTTTCTTTTGCATCATAAAGAGCCATGGATGCAAAGATGGGTTCCACTTCTAAAGACAACCTGAAAAAATTAAAGCATTTTTTTAAAATGAATTGTTCAAAATTAGTAGGAGACAATAATTTTATTTTATTTTATTTGCATTCTTTTACAACATTTGAACATGGTACATTATAAAAATGAATGCAAGAATGACAGAAAGAGCATCTGCCCCATAGTACGTGTGTAACCGTCACCCTCCAATACAAACAATATATAGAGGTAATGAAAAATGGTGATATAAAAACGCAAATTTCGTTTTTAAAAACCCAAATTTCGCGTTTTTCGCGATTTCGAAAAAATTGTCAAAAACGTTTTTAAAAAATCAAAAAATCAAAAAAAAAAAAAACGGAGCCCCTTAAGTTGGGGATGACATCGATTACAAAAAGTTAGAATCGATCATTGTGACCTAAAAATCGATTCAGAGTCGATTTCCAACAAAAAACAAATATATATATGCACTGTTATTTTGGTGGACTATTTCCGCGAAGCCATATTTACGCGGTCTATTTCCGTGAAGCCCGTGACGCGCGCGTTGCGTTGACTGTTTGATGACTGTACCGCCTACCGCACGCGTAATATTCAGTCTGGACCGGCACCTCCACCATCCCTTACATTTTACACTCTAAACGGTTCAATTTCGCGAGTTAATTCGCGTTTTTGACCAGTTTCATACAATTTTGTTCGTTATTTCGCGCTATACACGAGATTTCGCGAATTTCGCGATTTCAAAATGTGTTTTTTCCATCTCTAAATGATGTAATTCGTCGACAATATTACATTTTAGGCACTAAAAAGGACATTTAAAAAAATTCGCAAATTTCGTTATCACCATTTTTCACTACCTCTAACAATATATAATAAATAATAATATAATGCATAGGGATGGGAGAGTGTACACGTGTAAACGTTTTAATGCATGTACGCGTTTACTGTTTCTACAAAAATACTTAACGCATGTGTTATTATGTTCTTATGTTGTGTGTGACCGGCCGCCGGCCGGCCGGTCTTATCTTTTCTCTCTCGCGCTTGCTACCGAGATGCACGCCATAGGTGAGAAAATATTGTCCTAGATTAACTCACACCTCTACTCCCCCCTCCCCCCCACTCGTCCGTGCCTCTATTTTTAGAAATGGTCAATGAAAGGTCACATACAAAGTGTTCGTGTACACGCGTTGACAGACAAGAGTGTGCACGTTTAGAAAAGTATCCGCATTTGCCCATCCCTAATAATATAATGTCCAAGTTAACCCATTGGAGCTGACTTACGGAACCGTTCCGTATTTCCACGAGTCTGGCCCAAAAATTTACATACGGAACAGTTCCGTGTCTGTTCCGTTCGTCTTTCAATTCGCGCCAAACTGGCGTACTTCAGTCACATCTCACACAGATAGCCAGCACTATATGGAGGCTGACTCTTTTACCGACGTGGTTGAGTTTTTCCCCCGATAAATTCTCGAACAACGGCCATTCACAGACGACTACAAATAATATGAAGGCCTACAAATTGTCAAGGCGGTGCGCCGTAACAGAAATAGGCTTCTCAGCTGTTGTTTACTTCGTAAAACTGACCTAAAGTTCCTGAATGTTACGAGATGGCGAATCTGTAGGCGATTGTGCTGAATTTCCAACGAGCGTGATATTTTGTGAGATTCAGGAAGTGTTGTTGATTAGCTTGCAAATGATGCAAGCGTTAATAATGATGTGGATGAAGACTCGAGTACTTCTAACCAAGATAAAATAAGACGATGCCACAAGTAGGGTTAGGCCTTAGGGCTTGGCGGGAATATAAACTAGAAAAGCAAAGCATATGAACTAAAAACAAAAGGCCTAGGCCTTCAATTTTGTGCATTCATGCAATTTCGGCCCGTAGCCAGGGTGCGGCGGGGTGCCATCCCCCGTAATACGGATTTAACTGGATCCGTACGGGCAAAATAAGCAAAATCAACTGGTGGCTCAATGGGTTAAATACAGTATCAAAAACTATATTTATAAATCACTACTAAAACTAAACTAAACAATACCACAACTAACAAAACAAAACTACAACCTAATTAAAATAATCTTTGATGCCACTTTTGAAACTTCTGTCAGTTTTTAATTGATTTGGAAGTGCATCCCATAAGAAGTCGAATCTATTGTAAAAGACAATTTGACATGCTGATATTCTAGCCCTTGGGAGTAATAACTTAAAAGCTCCCATTTCCATTGAGTAGGTGCCAAATAAACATCACCATGTGTTACAAGGAATATTTTCTCAATATATATCTGAAACAAGATTCTGTAAATGCTGTAAGGCCTATAGGCATAAGGCAAACCCTTGGAATTAACTTAGGAAGGCACCTACTTCCTGCGGCAATTACGCCCTATCTTGCCCACATAAATCATACTCGGGTAAAAAATATCTGACTCGCGTTATGTACTGGTACCTTGCACGAGGTTCTTTACTAAGATTAGATGTTTGATTGCATGCCCTGAAGAGGGTGATTTATATACAGAACATGCGTAAAATATGGTCAAAAGTGAACTTACATAAGAATCCACATGAAAACAGATACAAAGGTACCAAACATTGAATAGCAAAGGAGCATAGATCTAGTATATTTTCTTTAAAATTCAGATTTTACTTGAATCTTCTGGCATTATTGGTTTGGCAATCAGACCTTTTTCTGTGATCAATGTTTTGTGCTCAATTCTGTCCGGGAAAGTATTACTTTCTACAGGCCAACTTAAGAGATGAAGGATCACTTTCAGCTGGTTCACTTAGAGAAATCGATGTCCCAAGCTTTTACAGCATCTGCAGGAACTCCCAAAAGTTCAATCATCTCCTCCTCATCTTGCAGGGGATACACGGAAGAGCCCAGGCGCTTCTTCTTGGCGCCGCGGTCTTTAAAAATCGATAGTCTGGCTATATGAAACGTCTCTGCAAGAGACGATTATAAGGGTTCAGAACCGCATCCGCATGAATCCCAACTCTTCTTGTTCAAAATTGGTTTCTTCAGTTTAATTTACCTAATGTATATTTTTGCTTTTACGAACACCGTCCGACGAACAAGCTCTATTTCTAGCCAGCCAAGTGTCAATTGACAGCGGGTACATCTTTTTCAGCCGTTTGCGTCGGTTCACTTCCCCGCCTGCAGCTGCCCACAAGACCGGTTGCCCCCCTTCCCTCCCGCTGGCGCGCAGTTCGATTCGGACACTCACCTCTCGTCTCTCCCTCTCTCTACTGCGGCTAGTGCTAGAATATGTCAAAATGAGCGTACAGGGAAAGTGATTTCTTGCACAAGATTGATGGCTATCAACGGAAAAATTTAAATTACAAATAACATGTCAATGCAGTACAAAAACAAACAGCGTGACATTCCATGCAACAGGTATGCAGGTCGCTTGGTGACCCGGCCGAGGTAGATAGGCGCTGTCTTTACGCACACAAAAGGCCCCACCCCAGCACTGCTGTCATGACCAGACCACATTCCACCGGCTTTCTATCTTCAGCATATGCCTTAACTCTACGTGTTGTTTATTAGAGCTGGCCCGATTCCACTTTTTGCCGATGCCGATTCCGATGCCGATTCAATTATTTAACGATTCTTCACCGATTCCTTAGCGATGCCGATTCTTTTTTAAAATGGCAGGATAATTGAATAATTCCGCTATAGTAGTTGATTTCATAGGGATGTGTGAACGAGCAGAACAGCAGTGAAATGAGCAGCAATGAGAATTCCTGCTTAAATTTTCGAGGGAGATTTGTGATCGAGCAAATATCGAGAGTGAGTCGATCAACATATTGAGAAATGTTAAAATTCACCATCATTAGGTCTAGGCCTACCTAATACCTATTATACATTTTCCGTGTGCAAGCTCAAAAACCAGGCATTTTGGAAAAGCCATCTCCAGAAGTAGGCTTAGCCTAGCTAGGGCCTAGGTTCCCTGGCTTAGTATATATCTCATAATAATAATAATATTACAAATATCAATATAGCGCATTGGGATTCTTAGATATAGGCCTAGCCTATTTTTAATCATGTGGGGAAAAAACGTTTTAGGGTAGGGTAGGTCAGGCCCTAAGCCTTAGGCTAGATCTAGGCCTAGGCTAAACCAACCAACACGACATCACTTTCCGAAAAAAATCAGCCAAACCTGAAGACAACATCAAAATCAACATTAATAATAGTTTCTTATGATCTTAAACTGTTATAAAAATAGGCCTTGCCTGGGCCTAGCTACGCGTCTTGGTAAGGTCGGCCTAGGCCTGTAGGGGCCTAGGCCTAGCCTAGGCTTACGGGATACACTTGGACCAATATCCCTCACTTCCCGATGAAAAATCATTACAAGATCGATGAAATAAAGCGGCAATGCCACTTTCATAGCCAAACCTGAAGACAATACATCAAAATCAACATTAGTAGGCCTAGGCCCTACCGGTTTCGCCTAGGAATAGCCTAGGCCTAGGCCCTAGGCCCAGCCCTGGGCCTAGGCCTGCTTTCGGGATACATTTGGACTGTTACTGTCCGATGAAAACTCATTAGTAGATCGATAAAATTACGCGTCGATGTCATTATAATCTTTTTCATCTGCAGAAAATCCACCAGCATCAACAATAAATAACTATTTCTTGCTATCTCAAGTGTCCAGAAAATACGCGTCCAGAAAAATCCGCCATTTTAAGATTTTGCGAGTTCTGTGGAAAGTCGATTTGCGAGCAATTTCGACTATCGACCTTCGATTAATTCTTCCGCGCGCGAAATTCAAACAAAGAATCGGCATCGAAAATCTTGATCCAAGACTCGGAATCGGCGATTCTACCGATTCTACGAAGACTCGCCAAGTCTCAAGACTCGGTATCGGAATCGGTCCAGCTCTAGTTTTTATCTTATTAAAGAAAGACAAGCTTATTAATTTCTTTACGTACAACAATTATTATATTTAACTGTCTTTTGAACGTCGTAATATAGACTAGAGATATTTTATATATTTTCCAGATATTTTGAGTAGGTATTTGTTAAAGTTAGACTGAAAATTTTCAATCAAAGCACTATTTGTTTAGATTCTAGTTTTTACTCATTTTTAGGCATAGGCCCTATTACATCGTTTTATTAGTTTTCCAGTTTTGACTGTGGCGTTTTCCTCACTGAATCGTTTTTTTGTAAGCTACCCTAACCCTACCCTGAAAAATGATCCATATGGGTTTTATTATACAAATACGGGGGGGGGGGGGGTGAGCTCTCGTGAAATACGTCGCAAGTGTGGAAAAAAACTGTTTTGAGCAAATAGAAGGAACAAAAGGATGGACTCGCAAAAGGTCCATGATCCGCGTCGGTATGCAAGAAAGTATAGGCCTAATTTTTATTCGATTATCGATCGCCGTGAAAATATGGATATTTATCGATCGATAACCGATATTGCACATGCGCGATTATCAATATTCAAATTCATATCGAACGGCAACCCTAGTAGGCCTATGCACCAGGGTGTTGATTCAAAAATAAAAAAATCATGATTTATTTTATTTAAATCAACTTTTTTATTGAAATCAGATTTTCTCGTTTTATTATTTTGATTTACCAGATTTTTATTGCTTTAAATCAACAATATCAGTGTTACAAAACTAGTCAAGTTGGTGAGCGGATCAAATACCTACTTACTAGGAAAACGCTCAGTTGGACGCGTTGTTGAGCGAGCACCGGTACGTGCAACATGACCCGAGTACGACATTCCCATAAGACCCACCACACAGTGTAGGCCTAACTGGATATTGACATTGTACACTTTATACTATTCCAACATCTTTGCATTGTACTAATTCACGTCATGCCTTCTAAAGTGTATCTTTATATCTTCACTGCCTCCTTTATTTTTTAACATCATTTTTCGAATTATGATTACCAATAAGTCTTTAAGGTCTTGACCGATTTAGCTGAAAATTTGGAAAATAGGAGATAATGTTGTACTTATTGACCCTGCAAAATTTCATAACAATCGGTACATTTTTATTTTTTTATTTTATTTTTTATTTTTTAATATTCAACGATCGGATTTTGTTCAAAAACTATACAGCAACCCGCCTAGGTGGTATGTACATGTGTGCAAAGTTTCAGGTCGATCAGAGAAACGGTGCGACCTGTACCGAAGCAGAGACCCAAGTTTTGAATAAAAAAGTCGATAATTTTTCGACGTTTTGAGTGGTCACGTGGTCTGATAACGTCGATTTCCTCAAAAAGCTAATTTTGAAATCAAAACGTCTTTTTTTTGACGTCCGACAACGTCTTTTTCTACCCACGAAAAAATAGCTTGTGGGACATGCGTGGGATGATGCTTTTTGACGTTACGCCCTCTCAATATAATATACTCGTTCGTCCTATGCATGTTTATACAAGGCTGTGGTTAAATTCGAACACTTGGGACTTGGCATTTGGCGCTAGGCTATTACGATGTATTTGGCATTTTCAATTTATAAATAAACTAATTAATCTTGATTTCATGGCCCCACACTAGGGTAAAGGCCTAGGCCCTACATCAAATTAGGGCTACCTAGGTCGAAAGCCTATTAATAGGCTAGGCCTAGCGCCTTGGACGGCTTGGCCCTAGCTCTTGTCAACATTCAGACACCTCGCGTTTTACTCAGTGAAGGCATTGACGAGAATGCGATGCCAAGCTCGACAGCATCTCTGCAGAATCTCTTTAACATCTCTCCCATCTTGCAGGGTACAGGAGAAAGCGCAGGCTGTCTTTCTTCTTGGCGCCGCGCGTCATTCAACAGATCGATAGTTTCCGGAGGAACTCTCTCCAGGAGAGACGGAATTAGAGGGTCGGACAGGCAGTTACGCAAGTTGAAACTGGCCCAACTACCTCTAGGTGTGTCAACCTGGAAATTAAAGTTACATTTTAGATTTTCACACATACTATTTAGTATTTACATGTTACATGGTACAGCAGGGCTCGAAATTAACGGCAGCCCGAGGGTGCTCAAAACACTCTCGGGTTACCTGTTCTGTGCCTGTTTGGCTGCCTGGAATTTCCCATACAAATACAGTAATGTTGTTGACACTGCTAGTTTGTTACCTGTTTGCTAGGAAAGTTAAATAGTCACCACCACGGTGCTACATGGTCATGACTCACGAGACGAGAGCAGAGGAGCCAGATGATTCGTAAAAGTATGCGGCTGACTAGGCTTAGGCATAATATCTTCTCTAAAGCATAGGCCTAGCATGGAATACAATTTCGAAATATTCACAAGATGAACACTTGTCACAATGCAGGTAAACAATCAAACAACACACAGCGTGACAGTGCCAGTGGCAACAGGTAGTTGCCAGGGTCTCTTAGGTCTGAGCCCTGGCCAAGATTAGTACTGGTATACCTATTTTACCGCCATACCAAAATGCCCCCAGCAGACCCCATTAGACCTAGGTCTGTACAATAGGCCTAGACCTAGCCAATGGCACCCTTCATAACCAAGGCTAATTGTAGGCCTAGGTCTCCATAACCAAGAATATTTGACCCAGGGGATAGGCCTAGGCCTAGCAGAAAGTCTGAAATGGAGGCAACACTTTCTCAATTTGGAAAAAACTCGATTTGAACTCAGTTCAAACTTGAATACTCAAACATTTTACTAAACTCGAACTCGACTCAAATTAAAATTCTCCGTTCGCAATTAAAACATAATATGTATAGTACATCGCAAATTCTTATCCCACAATCATGGAGGCATGTAGCTGACTGGCCTGGTCAGCTGAGTTGGATCGAACGCGCACCTTGTTCGTGCATGATATAGCTCTCTCTCTCGCACTCGTAGGCGGGCGGGTGGACGGACGGACGTAAGGCTGATACAACCGCGCAAGTGCGGCTGGTAAAAACGTATCCACAACAAGAGCGCAGATGGAAGAAAATGTATCTCAAGGGTAGGAAGTACACTTTTAAATCGATTTTTGTAGGCTCCGTAATAGGCGGGGAAAACGTACCTATTAAGATACGATTGTTTTAGACAGGAAGTTTTACAGGCTTTACTGGTTAACATATAGTATACAAATAAAAAACAGTGTTAAATTCAGACGTGTTGGGCAGGGAAACATGAATGAGGAATATATGAAGGGAATGTTTTAGCTGGATTTCACTTAGGCTACTATATGTCCTGATAACCTATTTTACAACATAATGGTTCAAAAAAATTGTCATGTAAGTTTTCTGTCTGGGCATGTAAAACTCCAACATGCCCAGCCGGGCATGTGCCATTTAATAAATTTTTGAGCGCTGGCTATATTTGAAAAGTTTTTGCAAAAGTACGATTAGAACAATGTTAAAAATTCCCGCATCCACCGTTCCTCAATCGTTTTTCTTGCTGTATCATTCAAAATGTTGTGTTTCTCAGTGTTAACTTTACCCTAATGTATCATTTTTGCCTTTTACGAACACCGACCGACGAACAAAGCTCTATTTCTAGCCAGACAATACGTCATTGACAGCGAGCGCAATCATTTTTCAGCCGTAGCGTCAGGTTCACTTCCCCGCCTGCAGCTGCCCACAAGACCGGTTCCCCCCTCCCCTCCCGCCGGCGCCGCCAGTGATCGATTCGGACACTCAGCTCTCTCTCTCTCTCTCTCTCTCTCCTGGCTGGCTCGTGCTTAGAATCATAGTCAATGAAGAGGTACAGGGAAATGTGATCTTCTTGCACAGAGAATTGATGGATATCAACGTGAAAAATACTTTACATCTTGAAACAAAAGTACAGCGTGGGTGATAGGGCGCAGCTATCGAGAGACAACAGTTGACGTGACATTCCACTCTTACCAAGCACATGCATGGTCAGCTGTGAGCTCTCGACCCGACGAGTAGATAGCCACGCGGCTGTCTCTCTCGCACTCATAGCTTACGCACCATCACACTCGCGCATAAAACACTTCACTTTTCTATCTTCGTTGTTGGTTTTTATCTTATTAAAGAAAGACAAGCTTATTAATTTTTTTACGTACAACAATTATTATATTTAACTGTATTTTGAACGTCGTAATATAGACTAGAGATATTTTATATATTTTCCAGATATTTTGAGTAGGTATTGTAAGTTAGACTGAAAATTTTTCAAAATACATTTTTTAGATTCTAGTTTTTACTCATTTTTAGGCATAGGCCCTATTACATCGTTTTATTAGTTTTCCAGTTTTGACTGTGGCGTTTTCCTCACTGAATCGTTTTTTTGTAAGCTACCCTAACCCTACCCTGAAAAATGATCCATATGGGTTTTATTATACAAATACGGGGGGGGGGGGGGGGGTGAGCTCTCGTGAAATACGTCGCAAGTGTGGAAAAAAACTGTTTTGAGCAAATAGAAGGAACAAAAGGATGGACTCGCAAAAGGTCCATGATCCGCGTCGGTATGCAAGAAAGTATAGGCCTAATTTTTATTCGATTATCGATCGCCGTGAAAATATGGATATTTATCGATCGATAACCGATATTGCACATGCGCGATTATCAATATTCAAATTCATATCGAACGGCAACCCTAGTAGGCCTATGCACCAGGGTGTTGATTCAAAAATAAAAAAATCATGATTTATTTTATTTAAATCAACTTTTTTATTGAAATCAGATTTTCTCGTTTTATTATTTTGATTTACCAGATTTTTATTGCTTTAAATCAACAATATCAGTGTTACAAAACTAGTCAAGTTGGTGAGCGGATCAAATACCTACTTACTAGGAAAACGCTCAGTTGGACGCGTTGTTGAGCGAGCACCGGTACGTGCAACATGACCCGAGTACGACATTCCCATAAGGCCCACCACACATTGTAGGCCTAACTGGATATTGACATTGTTACAAATAGGAAAAGGCCAATCGGCTAGTTTAGTATAGATTGGAGAAGGGTTGACAGGTTGGGAAAGCATAGAGAACATAAAACATAAAACCCAGCCTGAAGGGCTGGGGGCAACAAAACTTTTCACCTGCTGATGACAACTGCAGCTAATTTAAAGTTGTTTGTTACCTTAATCCACGACGCGTTTCGTCCTTCTGGGACTCATCAGGCGGATGGTGGCCACTAAAAATCAGCTAGCTACATGCAAACAAAACTCACAACACATAACCAAACCTGTGGTAGGGCCACGCAAGAAGTAAATTCTGCATGCATGTTGTTATCATCAGCAAGGTTACTTCACACACCATTCATACTGGGGCACACAGTCAGCACAAACAGTAAGGGGGCTTCCCTCCCAACTCTGGTGCTTGGGAGACAAGAAATCCATGACTTACCCTGGATTCGAACCAGGACCCTTGGCAACAAGAGAAAAGCTGCCCCTCCTGCTGTTGCTGGGCAAGGGTGCCTCTTCATTCATTCTAAGAGAAAGGGTTAGAGATAGGAAGGATGGAAAGTCACAACACAGCACAACCAGTGAGGGGGCTTCCCTCCTAGATCTAGGCACTTTTTTAAATGTTCTTGCATACATTTGTAGGCATGCCTTACGAGTGAGTGCAAAGAAGATAGATCGGCGATATATCTCGACTTTCGAGCAGTGTGCATCAGTCTACTGAGCATATAGAGTTCAGTGGTCAGTGTGCGTCGGGCGCATCGCCGGTAAGCGTCAGTGTCGCCCACTGAGCATATAGAGGTCAGTGTGCGTCGCGCGCATGCGCGTGCGCATACGATCCAGCCATCTCACACACAGCTGTTCAAAGATGGTCGTTGTGGAACTAGATGCAATCATGTTTCAACCGATTCACGAAATTCGTAATCACGACGCATTGAATTGTTATTGCTGGGCTTATCTTATTTCTTTCCCAGACTTATCTTGCGTCGTGAGCTTCAGCGCGGGCATAGTAGTGAGAGGTTTTCCCACATGAGAAAGAGAGCTAGGCCTAGGCCTAGGCCTAGGCCTATGTTTGCATTCTAGGCCTAGGCCTACTGCGTCGAGTTTAGGCCTAGACATACGTTTTTATTACGACATGTAGGCCTAATTGTGTACGTGTGTTTGTGAGCTTGATTTACAAGCTATTAAATCATTTAGAATACCCTGTATGAAGTGTATTTTGTGTATTTTATGTTCCTTTATCCATTACATGTGTCATATATCATTTTACCATATCAGGCTATGCTACGAGAGCAAATAAACCAATGAACCGCGCCATCCGAGTTTTTCGCAAATCCGAGGTGCCCCCGGTCTCATCCAACTCGGATAAGAGAGTTCTTACTGTATATAATAATTGCGGTATTGTGGTGTGTTGGGTAAGGTAGTTTTATCTTTTATTTGTGGACAATGTAATTGTGTAATGGCTGTTATATAAACAAATGAAAGCCATGGAAAAAACTGCTAGGCTGAACTGAACTGAACTGAGAATGAACTTACTGTATTATCAGAATGATCATCACACACGCTGCTGGTAGTACTGCACTCGAGGATGGGGTCATGATCAATCTCGTACTCTTGCCGGGGAATCGAGTGAACTAGAGAGTGACGCTCGATGCTACCATCTCGTATGCTGCAGCTGCTAGAGTGATGTCGATACTGGTAGTTAACCACTAACCAATCACAAGTGTAGCATTGGACGCAGTCACCGATTGGAGGTGACAAATCATTCCTGGAGAGAAAATTATTTTGTATCATATTTGTTTTGCTGAGTAGTAGGCAAGAAATGGCAAGGAGGCTGAAACTATGACTTTATGCTCTCTGAAAGCATTCATTTACTAGCTTCTCTCAAAATACACACCATCCACTTGCTAATTCCTTGCATTAACCATTAGGTAACTAGGAAAACGCCAAAGTCGTTGTTGGACGAGTGAGCGAGTACCCGGATACATCAATTAAACCGCATTACTCACATCTGCTGTGAGTCATCAAGTCAAGACTTGTCTGCCACTGATGCGTTAACTATATCGCTATGCACGTTGACGCGGGCTACACCAAAACATCACATTGCCAACGCCAAAGTATTAAATCTATCAAGATTCCAAAATATGTTTTAGAAAGGTCCATTCATGCACCTCATTTTGGCGCCAGATGTTCTGCATTCATATTTTATGCTCCTCAAATCAAATCTAATTTAGTAAAGCTCTGCAAAACATGAATTTTTGCAGTAATTAATTTTTTTTAAAGTTGGCAGGGAAAGATATAATTCTGAAATTTTTCTCAGTTATCAACATTCATAGTGCTAACATTAATGAGAAAGGGTATTTTTTCCAAAGCAAACTTTGAGTTTTAAAAAAAGTAATTTTTTTAATTTTAATTTTTTCCTAGCTGTTCCTGCTGTTGCTGATTCCTGCAAATTTTGCTGTCCATGTTCAAAGCACAACACTTTAAGGACACTTAGGACACTTTAATCCTATGCTATTTAAGCTGGAATGTGTAGGCCCCAGTAGCCTAGTGTTGAAGGCCTTATATAAAAGAATAGGCCAAGGACACATTAATAATTTCAAACTCACAAGTCATTCTTAACAGAGACCTAAGCATTGCCATTGATAAGTCACTGCAACAAAGAATGTTTTGTTTTGGTAATTTCAAATAATTTAATTTCCAACAGTAGGCCTAGGCCTAAGTGGCATTTGTGGGAACCAAAGGGAAATCTATTAAAACGTTGCACAATGAATGTTTTGAACAGACAACAGCAGCTGTTGTAAAGAGTAGGGTACCGGTACTTACAAACCAACTTCAGGCACGATTGGCGCCTCTGTTCTAATCTTGCGAGGTAATGTAACAACCACAATATCATTCACAGGGAAATCCAGCATGTGTGAGAGGGGGTCGCGATCTACCAGCAACTGGTGCTGCTGCAGAAAGTCTTCATAATCAACTGGATCCACTATGTCACAAAGAGACACCTAAACAGAACAAACATAGTAGTCACTTCACTTCACTTCAACTTCTTCATACTTCCTCAGAGCAAACAGAAAAAGCGACAACTACTAACCGTAGACGAGAAGCCGGAAACACTGCTGCCACTCTTGGACAAATCTTTTGTGCTCGGATATGAAGCGGAAGCAATTTGCCGTCTAACATCAGCAGCATGTTGCCTAGACAATGAAAATTTGAGTAACTAGAAGAGGATTTAGGGTTCTGAACTTCGTGATGATAAACCTAAAAGGGGCTAGTAGGGATTTAAAGGGGAAAGCGTATTTAAAACGCCTGTAAGACCAATGCTGGAATATGCATGGGCAATATGGGATCCATAGGGCTACAGGAAAAGGGAAATAACAGGATTAGAGGCTGTGCAAAAAAGGGCGGCTAGGAGAGTGCTACGGTAAGCAAAAGGAAAACATGGAGTGACAAGCTCATTAACGGTAGGATGGAAAGAACATATGAAAGCGTTACAGGAATGGTCAATGATCTAGGATGGGAAAAGCTAGAGAACAGGAGAAAAGAAGGGCTGGGGAAAATGTAGGTAGGCCTATACCGGTAGGGTCTACAGGAATAATGAAGGTTGGTCGGAATTAAATAAATGCTTAAAAATAACTACATTAATGCTAGAGGGGTGATAACACATGGAAGTATGAGAGGAGATCTTGGAAAACTGATGTAGGGAAGTTCTCCTTCATAGCAAGGACAGTGGTGGAATGGAATGGGCTGACCAAAGGGAGAGGCTAGTAGGGTAAAAATTAAAAAACAGTTAAAGCACACAAAAAAAAACTGCCGAACGGTGAACCTGCTAGTGAGGAAGATAAGTTAAGCCCTAAATAATAAAAGAATAAGAAAATGGGATGAGATGAGATGAGAGGATGAAAGAGGAATGATAAATTGAGGATAAGAAGTAAGAAGAAAAGAAACCTACACGACCAAATTGGACAATAGTAGGATCAAATACAACAACAACAAAAGTTCCTGAGAAAGGAACGGTTTTCTCAGGAACGGTTACCGGGAAAGCGTTCCTCGTTCCTCCCTAAGACTGCTAGGGCCTAGGCCTAGTTATGGCCAGTTCATATAAAGTCGTAGTCGTAGTCGTAGTCCTCCTAGTCACAAGCAATGGTAAAGTATAGGGAACACGTCGTATGGTTTAGTCTTAGTCACAGTCGTGAGAAAGATGAAAATTTTCATCTTTCTTACGACTAAACAACAAATTCTTACGACAAGCAAATCAGAGCTTGAAACGTTACAACAGACCAATGAGATGATACCTACTCGAGTCAGTTGCGCTACTATGCTGAGAGTCAATTGAGAGATTACTTCCGGTTCCCGTTTCTATCAAGGTTTTACGTGGATGACGTCACATCCAAATGCCAAAGAGCTTCGACAATAAATGACGCATCTTTACGCGAAGTTCTTTGTTAAAACCATTGCTTGTGACTACGATACGACTAGGACTACGACTACGACTCTCTGTGAACTGGGCATTAGCTCTGGGGGAACTAGGGGCCTAGGGCTAAGCTAGGGCTCTATGACATTTCTAGTAGGCCTAGGCCTACCGGAAGGCCTAATGAGTAACACAGGATAGAGCCAAGGCTTAGGCCTAGTTGTATCCTGTCTGAAGTGGACTAAGCCTAGCCCTAGGGCATAAGTCTAAGGTCATACGCCCAGATTATCATTGTAAAACTGCTCTCAAACATTGTAGGGTAGGCCTAGGCCTAGTAGAGACTTAGCCTAGGCCTAGGGCTAGCCCTAGTAGGCTACTTGAGAATTCGTGTACCTAGGTCTAGGCCTAAGGCATATCCTTACTTTGATAACTTCTGTGCAAAAGCACGCTGAACTGAAGACATGTTTTCAATTTGAAGTCACATCCAAATCAGTCAAAATACACTGACATTGTTTATTATTTTGAAAACGCCTGTTATGACACTCCCCAAACGACTGCCATTTTTGGCTCAGGTGGGCCAGACAACAGTATGCACCACACTTCAAATGAAAGGTTTAGAAAGAAAGAAAAAATACAGCCACAGCGTAGCCTAGTTTAACAACATAGTACGGCAGTTTCAACTAAAATCAGACGTCATTTAATGCAATTTTGATTCAACCCGATCACGAATTGAAGGCCTGTACGGGGTATTTTTGTCAAATCTTTTAGGTTAAGAAACCCGTAACAGCGTAACAGTTCTCCAAATATGCGGTATACTGCGTTATCCACGATCACGATTGCTACGGCTAGATCTTTTTGCCGCGTTAAGTAATTTTGCTTGAAACACATTTCAAACCCGATGTATCCAAAGATGTTGGGATACTTTAATCGTCAACTTGTTGACGTGTACACCTATATTCTGAACTTGTTAAATGAGTATACTTAGGATATTTATTTCTGATTCTGGGTATATTCGCGTATACCCCCCATGACACCACTGGAGGTCCTTATTCCAAAAATGTCTTTCGTCCGGCTTTATTTTTAGCAAACCGTGGTGGACTACATCGTTTACACCTTTTCTGAGCCATTGAGCATTGAGCTTCGTTTTCAACTCATAGAACAATCAAACTTTGTGTTGCAATGAGCAATTTCTCATTACAGTGTAAAGCGGGTAAATTCAAACCCCACTTAACACAGCCTTGGACTCAACCGGATGACTCGTACAAACAGCAGGCTGTTATAAGCATGGTTATATACAGTCACTCAACGGTTATACGTTATAAGCTGTCAAGATTTCCGGTCTCGCCCAAGCTAGATTCTGTGCTTTTCTGAGTGTAATTGAATGTAAATTAGATATTGAATAAATATCTAAATCCATCAAGTAGTATTAATTTTTGGTAATTTAATGTAACTTGAATACATAGTAAATACGCAAATCCAACACTTTGCAAACGTTCTTGTCCCATCGTGCTACTAATCTGTAATTTTTAATTTAAAAAAAAAAATCGATGCTTATCATTGAAATTTTGTATTTGCACATAGCAAAACATTGAATCGAACATCGACGGCAATGGGGCCCCCGGGTTTTGCCTGGGCGGTAGCCTACATGACCTTTATGACATGACAACTCTTTAGAATTATCAATATTCAGCATTAAAAGTCCTTCTGAAAATGGAAACAACTTATTTTAAGTAAAGACTAAAATGAATTGGAAGATTAAGTCTTTCGAGAATATGCGTCACATTACGGAAATGTATCATCACCACTTACACTTCCATGATGTATATATGTAAATGTATAATGATGTAATTATTAGTAAATAATCTATCTTGTATTAGTAAAGTAGTTTGTAATTGTAAATTAGGCCTATGCCATGTATATACAAACAATTCTGACAATGCTTATGTTACGATACACGTACTAGTTACGGCATCACATGTAATCCACAGCTGCTAATAAAATACAAATACAAATACAAACATCACCCAAAATCGAGGTTGGCAGCAAATTTAAATTATCAATACCAACAAGAGAAAAAAATCTCTTTCATTTCCAAAAACGACTGAGAAAAACCTGAGAAAAACCTTCAGTCAGCATCGACAGTCTTGACGAGATTTGAACCCGGGACCTCCCGAATCAGAATCAAGCGCTCAGCGCTCGAGCCAACACTGCCAGTATAAGCCTATAGCATAGAGTACTAACAGTATGGTATCTCTATGGCCTATAGGTAGGGACCCTGAAATTTTGTAAATGAACTTTTTAACTTAATGATGCTAAATATGACTTGACTGTTTTATTAAGTAACGAAATTTGGCAAATTACAGCAAAATTGGAAACTTTTCTCAATTACTGCAAGTTTTAGCTCTAAAATATGCAATTAATTTGAAATATTGACGTATAGTTGGCAACATGAGAGCTAGTTGAAAACATGGTTGAAAATATTATTATCGAACACGCCTAGCTAATTCAAATTAAGTGAACTTTATATTGCCTAAATATTTGTTTATGTGTGATAGATAATATGTGTTCATTTCGATGAAGGGTAGTGATTGCAGTGCTATTTTTTTATGACGAAATGAAGCCTTTACTTTGAGTTTATATACTGAAATTAAGATTTTTTATAACGAAATGAGAACTTTTTATTTGCTATTTCTCAGGGACCCTTCCTATAGGTACCCAAATGAAAAATCCTGTCTCGTCTTTTTCGATGAGCGTAGCGAGCGAAGCGAAGATTCCATTTCACTACACTGGAGAAAAAAATCTGGAATGTTTTTTTTTCTTTTTTTTTGTATTTTTGTCTGTTTGTCCACACGATTCCGGCTAAACCGATACTCCAATTGTGATGACATTTTCTGGAGGCCTTCGAAATCTCTGAACTTAGAACTGCCACGTTTTTGAGCGCAATCGGAAAAGTATTTCTCATGAAAATCGCAATTTTAATTTTTTTCGATTTTTTAAAAAATTCTTCGACTTATAACACCTACATGCCTTATCCGATTTTAATGATTTTTTCACAGAATCTTTATATTTTTATGAATTGAAAAAAAAATTCTCAAAAAAATCGAAATTTTACGTTTTTTTTCTTTTTTCAAACAATTCTTTGACTTATAACACCTACATGATTTATCCAATTGTAATGATTTTTTCACAGAACCTTAATTCAATGAATTAATATATTCGTGTTAAATTTGAGTGCAATCGAGAAATGATTTCTTATAAAAATCGCAATTTTACGTTTTTTTTTTTTTTTAACAATTACGATTAATTTTTAAAAAAATAAAAAATTAAAGTTAGTTTTTGATTTAGTTTTATTTAATTTAAAAAAATCTTCAACTTAGTAATGATTTTTTCAAAGAACAACAGAAAATCCGCATAACAAATGGCAGCTCAATGCACCAATTACGCTCATCCAACAACGCGGCGGGACTTAAGCGTTTTCCTAGTGTAGGTGTTTTCATAAGAGAATTGTATCAGCCGGAACTAGAGTCTAGCCTGAATTTAAAAAATTCTATCATTACTTCCCAAGATTTAAGTAGTACATATGACAATATGCAATACTCATTTAACACAATTGAATTAATGTTAACTTGCCACACTAGGTGAAAGTACAAAATGTTGGCAGGGGAGAAAATGTAATAATTTAATTAGACGAGTGAGCGCAGCGAATGTGTCTTACAACGCAAGTTGAACCAATCTTCGTTGTGAGAATGTTTGTCTGTCTGTTTGATCCCATACGGCCCAACAGATTGAGCTGAAATTTCAAACAGACAACATTCGTGACCAGTTTACTGAGAACTGCTAACAAAATGAGCAAAATCCATTGCAATTTAAAATACCTAACAAGAAATAATAAATTGAAAATATGGGATGAAATGTGTAGGATGTCATTAAACAAATCTTTAAAAAAAATGTTGTATCAAATAATGTTTTGAATGTCAGGCGGTGAGCAAGGTGTACAAAATCTTGTACGCTCAAGGTTACACAAAATTCCGCTCGATCGAGTAACCTTGCAATCTTTACTGTTCCTACTGGCTATGTTTACCATGTGATGCGTTTCTAAACATGTTCTATATTTTTCAATACAATAAAGAAATAAAAAATCTATCCCGACAATTGTTGGAACCCAAGTCTCCCACATTCCGGGTATAAAGGCGTCTTAGTCAACTATTGACTAGGAAAACGCCAAAGTCGTTGTTAGACGAGTGAGCGAGTCATGTGTTGAGTACCCGGGAACATTTTGCATTTGAGTTGATTGATATATTTTAATGGATAAATGATAGGGTTTTGACTTTTGAGTTTAGTTGATATAAGGGCACGTCAACTGTAAAGCCATAATACGCCACTCTAGCCTATGATAGGCTAGGGAGGACAGACACATGCTGGATCTAGCCAGGGATCCAGTAGGGGGAGGAAAGGGAATGCTACCGGGTTCTTAACACGTAACTCGTTCACTTGTCTAACGACTTTGGCTTTTTCCGAGTATAATAGCCCAAGTAGTGAAATTTATAAGGTAAGTAGTATGAATTAACATTTTATTTGTGTTCATTGATGTGAACACAATCAGTTGTGGCTAAGTATTTGAAAATGTGAACAAGGGAAAGAAATTACTGGTTATAGCAAAATAATGAAAATGTTAACATTGATTTAAAATATTTTTTTTTTAAACTATGAGGTACATTTTTTGTTGTGTGATGTTTCCTATCATAGGTAATATAAGGAAGGAAATAACCACATATATAAAGCTACGAATTATAATTTATTGTAAGAATGCACAATAGATACACAACGTAGAACAGGTTAGACCGGTGAGTAGGGAGGTCATAACTCATAACCTTCACATCAGTGAGCCATTCACCCCTACTATACTACCCCTCTTACCACACACTTGAAGAGAATGGGTGGGTATGGTACAGTTCTTCAGAACAGGTTTAGTAGATACGTCAAATGATATTAAAAGAGGTCTGTGAATATGGCTTTATTTTTCCATCAATTTTGTTTTATTTTTATCTAGAAGTGGTGTTAGTATATGATATAATTTTATTTTCACATTCTTTGCATGTAAAACAGTGGTTTAATAAATGATATTGTTATTACTTAATATTAAATTAATGCATAGAGAATTCCAATGTTAAAAGGGAGCGTAGCTAAGCAGGGAAGTTCCCTAACCATTACATGCTTTTGTGTGTGACATTGTAATGCCTTGTAAGGCTAGTTGAATATGTAAATCTCTTGTCGCACTTGTTGCAAACAAATGGTGTTGCTTTCATGTGCGAGTGCTGGTGCCTTGTTAGGTGAGATAAAAATTTAAAACTTTTATCACAATGGTCGCATGTATGCGGTGTTGCTTTCTTATGAACCCGCTTATGCCTTGAAAGGCCACTAGAATAGGCATAAGTTTTGTCACATTTCTTGCAGGCAAACCGTGTTGCTTTTGTGTGCGATCGCTCATGCTTTGCAAGTAGAGATGAAGTTGCAAAGTTCTTATGACATTCAATACAAGAATAGAGCTTGAGTCCGTTGTGTAATCGCATATGGACAGATAGGTTGTATGATGATGTGTACTTTTTCTCACACAGGTCGCAAGGCCACTTCTTCTCACGGCTGTGAATGTTAGCAGGGTCAGTGAGGTCGTTGTGCTTTGCAGTCGACGCATCCTTGTGTTTGCTACCCGAGGTACGAAGACAGTCACCCTGTAGCTTGGTTTGTTCACCAGGCCCCGAGACATCAACATCTCCCTGCAATATTTTACTCTCGCTAGTCTTGCCAGTATCGCTGACTTTATCATGGTGTAGCCGAACAACAGAACTTCCTGAAAAACATTTAAAAACTTTATTAAGAGTGAGCCTGACAATAGCTAGGATGACATAGTAACTAGGAAAACGCTTAAGTCCCGCCGCGTTGTTGGATGAGCGTAATTGGTGCATTGAGCTGCCATGTGTTATGAGGATTTTCTGTTGTTCTGTGACAAAATTATTACAAAGTAGAATAGTTTTTTTTAAATTAAATTAAATTAATTAAAAAATTGACTTCTTTTTTAATTTTTTTTATGAATCGTAATTTTAAAAAAGGAAAAAATCGTAAAATTGCGATTTTCATAAGAAATAATTATTCGATTGCGCTCAAATTTTACAAGAATATATTAATTCATAAAATTAAGGTTCTGTGAAAAATTCATTACAATAGGATAAAGCATGTAGGTGTTATAAGTCAAAGACTTGTTTAAAAAAAGAAAAAACATGTAAAATTTCGATTTTCATGAGGAATAATTTTTCGATTGCGCTCAAATTTCACACGAATATCTTAATTCATAAAATAAAGGTTTTGTGAAAAAATCATTAAAATCGAATTAAGCATGTAGGTGTAAGTCAAGAAATTTTAAAAATTGAAAAAATTCGTAAAATGGCGATTTTCATGAGAAATAATTTTCCGATTGCGCTCAAAAACGTGGCAGTTCTAAGTTCAGAGATTTCGAAGGTATCCATAAAATTTCATCGCAATCGGAGTATCGGTTTAGCCGGAATCGTGTTAACAAACAGACAAAAATACAGAAAGAAAGAAAGAAAAGAAAAAAAAAAAAAAAACATTCCGGATTTTTTTCTCCAGTGTAGTGAAATGGAATCTTCGCTTCGCTCGCTACGCTCATCCAATTAATTTAAAAGTTGGTTTTGCAATTATTGGATGAGCGTAGCAAAGATTCCATTTCACTACACTGGAGAAAAAAATCCGGAATGTTTTTTTTCCTTTCTTTTTCTTTTTCTTTTTTTTTGTATTTTTGTGTGTTTGTTAACACGATTCCGGCTAAACCGATACTCCGATTGCAATGAAATTTTATGGAGGCCTTCGAAATCTCTGAACTTACAACTGCCACGTTTTTGAGCGCAATCGGGAAATTTTTTCTCATAAAAAACGCAATTTTACGATTTTTTTCGATTTTTAAAAAATTTCTTCGACAAATAACAACTACATGCTTTATCCGATTGTAATGATTTTTTCACAGAACCTTAATTTTATAAATTAAGATATTCGTGTGAAATTTGAGCGCAATCGAATAATTATTTCTAATGAAAATTGCAATTTTACGATTTTTTTCCTTTTTTAAAAATTACGATTAATTAAAAAATTAAGTTAATTTTTATTTAATTTAATTTAATTAAAAAAATTAAGTTAATTTTTTAAAATTCAATTTAATTAAAATAAATCTTCGACTAAGTAATGATTTTTTCACAGAACAGAAAATCCGCGAAACACAATGCAGCTCAATGCACCATATACGCTCATCAAACAACGCGGCGGGACTTAAGCGTTTTCCTAGAAATGGTAACGAGGCAGGTAAACTTGCAAGTTTGAATGATTATTTACCATTCTTGCTTTGTGTTGAGCAATGCAACAACAATTTGTGCAATATGTTTGGAACTTTAATTGGAACTGCATAATGTAGCCTACCTATATATTTAAACTTTCAAGGTGTACCTGAAGAATGTGAAGAAAATCTATTTTTATAGACCTATGGGGAAAAATATGAATATGCCTAGGTAAGGTGACCAGACGTACTGGTAAAAATGACGTATTTGTACCGGTTTGCAATTTGAGGGGCAAAATGTCCCGGTATTCTGTCAACTAGGGATGGCTAAACGCATGTAGCTTACTACACGTGTACACACAGGGCTGTCTGTTCGTGTTCACGTGTTCTATGTCAGTGGTTCTCAACCGGTGGTCCGTGGACCACTAGTGGTCTGCGGAGCTTTTACAGGTGGTCCGCGGTGGTAGACAGATTAAATTTTTATGCATGTTATACATTATAAATTTATATTAATTAATTTCATACATTATTAACACCCTGTTATTTTCATTTTCTCTTTGCCCGTAACTTGCAAATAACAAACGGAATCTAACGTAACATTGAACATTGTCAACTTAGCATAGCTCATAACCCCTGCTTTGTAATTGGTTTGATACATACATAGTATGGTACAGATGAAAAATGAAAACCCTCCTTGTGCCAAACCATAATACGTAGACCTCGTACCAGTATTAACTATATTGTGGTATTATTTATTAAATAGTATTATTTTGTTTCATAACTATCAAATAAAGAAAACATTAACTATCAATTTATTACAGTTTTAACAAAGAAAATAATGCGTTTGTATTCCCGAGTGTTGTGAGAAGGGAATCGTCACTAAAGGGAGGTGAAGGAGCACATAGTTATCAGTAATAAATAAATTATATATTATCTGCTGATGAAAAGCTAAACAAAGTGCTAAGAGAAAATCAGATCCTGAATATATGTCAAATAACTTTTTATTTCCTGTGGGAACAGCAGGCACCAAATACTCTAAGTATGATGTTTGCAGGTGCAAATTTTTTTGCAATGATACTTACAATGAAACCTGCAAAAATCATGAGGCATTAGTTTATAAAAGATGCATAAAAGATGCACAAAATAAATAGTTTCAATAAAAAACAAACCCGCAAAAATTGTCTGCTCACAATAATTAATAATTAATTTCTCACCTACCACTAAGTCAGACTGCAGATAAAGATTCTTATTATCTTGTAAGGGGACGTATATTTGGATGAGCGTAGCGAGCGAAGCGAAGATTCCATTTCACTACACTGGAGAAAAATCCAGAATGTTTTTTTTTCTTTTTTTCTTTTTGTCTTTTGTTAACACGATTCCGGCTAAACCGATACTCCAATTGCAATGAAATTTTCTGGAGGCCTTCGAAATCTCTGATCTTAGAACTGCCACTTTTTTGAGC
Organism: Sweltsa coloradensis; assembly: GCA_024449915.1. Lineage (NCBI taxonomy): Eukaryota > Metazoa > Arthropoda > Insecta > Plecoptera > Chloroperlidae > Sweltsa > Sweltsa coloradensis. The sequence continues at coordinate 241,197 of JAMZAV010000210.1, read as the reverse complement.
GCAATCGACAAATTATTTCTCATTAAAATCGCAATTTTACGTTTTTTAAAATTTTTAAAACATTCTTCGACTTATAACACCTACATGCTTTATCCCATTGTAATGATATTTCCACAGAACCTTAATTTTATGAATTTATATATTTGTGTGAAATTTGAGTGCAAAGGTAAAATAATTACGCATGAAAATTGCAATTTTACGCTTTTTTCGTTTAAAAAACATACGCTCATCCAACAATGCGCCTGAAAAAGCGTTTGCTAAGCTTCCTAGTTTAAAAAAAGTTTACAATGGGGTCAAGCCGAGAGAGTTTGAGGTAAAACTGCTACAAAAAAATTAGTTTTATAACTATGACAGTTAATGACAGTCTCTCGATGCCCTACCCCACTTAAACAACAAAATTATTGATATTTTTATTTAACAGGTTGTTATGTCTCTATACTTAAGATTTTGGAAAATGCTTTCCTCCTGAATGGTTATTCACCCAAAACCATTAAACGAGCATTTTCAAGGGAATCCAAATTGAAGGAAGAGAAAGAAGACTCAGTGGAAACAGTGGCTACAGCAGTGCTGCCGTTTGTTCACAAGACCACGGACAGAATAAGTAGATTACTGAGGAAGAAGAACATCAAAACTAGTTTTTGTACAGATAGGAAAATAAGCTCTTTCATTCGACCCGTTAAGGATTCTAATATATTTAACAGTCACGGAATTTACAAGATACCATGTGAATGTGGAGATGTCTACATTGATTGATGGATTGATTGATCGATTGTCGTCTTTATTGATGGCAGGATTAAGGCCTGTAAGGCCTTCTCTTCCATCCAACCACTTTATCATTACAACACATCATGACAATAACGATTACAGAAAAATATTGAAACATTAAAAATAAAAATACAATGTTAGTCACACAAGTTATATGTGCAAGTTCAGAGCTAAATAATCTAAACATAATATTATATTAAGATATAATAAAGTATGTAATGAAACATTAGGAGTAACATATAAGTGTTAAAAGGATTAATAAGAGAGAAAAAGAAAGAAAAGTGTGGTAGTATTATGTAAATTGTGACTTTAAATCTAGTTATGTAATCATTTTCAAAACTCATTCATTCATCTCATTCACGCAAAACACGCCAAATAATATGATGATATTACGTGGATACAAAAAATAGGTTTAGTTTTTTATTGTATATTTATTTTATTTTTATTGTATATTTAAAGCGAGTTTTATGCCGATATAGGCCTACAAGATTACATGACGGTATAGACGATCGCAATCAACTTACGGCGGCGGCGGCTGAAAGAGCACGTAATTAAAATAAAATTATTGAAATCTCGAAGACTGAACAATGTCAATTTCAGAACCAGAAAGTTGACGTGTAATTTAAGAAATATATAGGCCTATGCCATGTAGGCCATCACGTCCCATCCCTACTATCAACTGTACCGTGTATGTTTAACTTGAAACCATCCACTTCTCTGATAAATGATAAAGTAGCCTACCGGTAGTACCTTAGTAATAACATTTAAATAAAACCATAAAAAACCACAGAATTGTACACATTAAACCCATACATCATGAATATTTATATGTCTAAAAGCAGTTTTCTGGGCATTTTGACGCAAATATATTCACAAATTTTGTCCACCTCCGGAGGCTGGGGCTTTCGCCCAGATCCCATGCTAATTCATGGAATATACATATAATTCGTACATTTTAGTTATCCTGGTTTGTGACTTTCAAAATATGGTCACCTTAGGCCTAGGCCTACATTATTTAGGAAGTTGGACACTCAAAACCTATTAAACCAATTAATGTAGGCTACCATTGTAGGGATAAATATTAAATAGGGCCTACCATATACAAGACTGTCCTGTAACATTTGTAGCCTAGGCACCGTACGTAGTTGGTAATTAATAAATGTACCTGCAATACAATGTTTATTGTTTAAACAGTAGGCCTACCTAATTGCTACTAACATTGATCCTGTTTCTTAAGTTGAATTCACGATGTGATTAACCTTTGCAACTTTTATTCCTCCTTTTGAAGTAGGTCGGTACTTGTTCATTATTGGGACCCCCTAAGTTGAACGTGTGATTAGGTTAGGTTAGGGGTAGAGAACCTGGATCGTATTAACTACGTTAATAGAGAAGCGCGATTGTATGTTCACGTGTTAACATTTCTGTTGGCACACTGCCTTAAAAATGTAGCGTTCCCACCGTCCTATGTATTCTAATAGTTAGCCTGAGGCTTGAGCCTACACCTAACAATAATAATAATAATAATAATAATAATGTCTAATATAAAAATGTATATAGGGCTACATATTATAATATGCATTGTCAACAAATAAAACCTTACTTATCTGCAAATTCGTATATTCAACATTGTACTTTGTTTGATCTTTTGGTTGATTACCGACGCTAAACCGGGAAAACTTCTTTATCGACGATGTTTAAAGATCACGGGCCCACTGCCTTTGCGAGCATTTTGCTAGGAATTGTCTAGGAATTCATTAATTTGAAAGGCGGTGTGCTGAGATATATTTCTATTCGCGCTACATATCTAAAAGATAAAGCGGCGTTAGCTACGGGGGCACATTATTATTATTATTATTATTATTATTATTATTATTATTATTATTATTATCCTAACCTTACCACCCCTAATCTAACATTCAATGACAACTTAGGGCAGTAGTACTCAAGCTGCGGCCCTTCTTACCAATTATTGTGGCCCAGAGTTTTGTGAATTTACTCTTAAATGTTCCTATTTTTGTGTTGTGTTCATGATGATAAATCTCCAACCAAGTAAATGTTTTTAAAAGTTCTGTAACTTCAGTTGACCAAAGGGTTTTGCTCTCTGCTAGGATGCAATTTCTCATCTTTGCAGTGGCGTAGGAACTATTTTTTTAGTGGGGGGGGTCACACTCAAGTTGACTATGAGGTTGGGTGGGTAAACTGGGGTCTGGGGCGAAGCCCCAGCCGCCGGAGGCTTTTTCACCGTAGGCGAGATTTTTTTAAAAAGGTCCCCTTGATAGGTGGCCTAAAACACGTTTTCAGGCGAATTTTAATTATGAATAAGGGTTATATTTTGAAGCTAATATTGCATTGAAGATTGATTACCTGACTAAAATCGGTCGACAGTCTGCTTGCACTGCACACAAAATATAATGAATATTAGTCTAAAATCAGATGGCTAGTCTAGTCTCGCAAATCACGTTTCTTACTGAATCTTTCTAAAAAATGTTAACAAAAACCTTCCTTTTTGTTTGCAAGCCCGACTGTAGTAAAAATCCTAAAAATCACCCAATAAGCTATAAGTTAGAAAATAACACCCATACCTGGCTTGACCCCCCCACTGGGGGGGTCAAGCCAACCAGTGGGGGGGGAGTTTCCCCCCCACCGCCCCCCGTTCCTACGCCCCTGCATCTTTGTATCCTGACCTAAATATTTTACTTTGTGTATTCAACGGCTTCGGTACTTAAGGGAGGGGGAGGGTGCGGGGGAGGTAGAGGCCTCAGAGACAAAAAGTGTCTGTGTCTGTCATTAGTTGAAGTGCCTAGCAGTGTATAAAGCAGACTAAGTTACTGTCGCTGATCAGTGTTGATATATCACTAAAATGTCAGGTGTTAATTCAAAGTGCGCAAAGGAAAGGAAGTTAGAAGATGAAAAACGTGTTTTTCAATGTTATTGGGACGGAAGAGGAGTTTTTTTTTGTTAAAGGTAAGAAAGAAGATACTTCAATGTGTGTAATTTGTAGTGAGCTAGTTTCGGGCTGGAAACGTTTTAATTTATGACATCACTCACTCATCGAAACACAGCTCATTTGAGGACAAGTTTCCCAAAGGATCCGTGATTCGGTCAGAAAAATTAACTTTAATGAAAAAGGCGTTTGAAAGACAATGTTCCACAATGGCTGTGTCAGTTAACAAAAGTAACGCCGCGACTACAGCGTCCTACGAGATTTTGCATATTTTAGCAAAAAAAATGAAACCATTTACAGATGCCGAAATGGTCATAGACTGTATGATTGTTGCGTGTGGGACTTTGTTTAGAAGATTTTCAAATTGCAAACAAATTTTAAATGAGGTAAAGAACTTAAAGCTCTCTGATTCAACTTGTGCAGTTGTGCTAGAAGGGTAGAGGACTTGGCCAATAATTTAAGCACCAACCTAATCAAAGAGCTTCGCAAATGCAAATACTTTTCTTAAGCCCTCGATTACTCAACTGATATTACTGCAACTGCGCAGTTGTCGTTGTTTGTTCGGTTGTGTTCTATAGAAGGCATGGTGAAAGAAGACTTTTTAACTGTTCTTTCACTGAAAGGAAAAACTTGGGGAAGTGATTTTTAAGCACAATAAATGACTTTTTTGTTGAGAAAGAAATCCCTTGGGACAAGCTTGTGTGTTTGTGTACCGACGGATGCCCTTCAATGGTGGGAGTTAATAATGGTTTTGTTTCTTTGCTAAAAAAGCAACTTAATTGGATGAGCGAAGCGAAGACTTCAATTTCACTGACCCCCAAAAAATTAAGCTCGGGTGTTTTTTTTTTTTTTTTTTGTCTGTTTGTTAACTCTCTACCAGGCAAACGGCATATCCGATCTTGATGAAAATTTGAGGGGACCATCTAAATCTTCTTAGAAGTGTATTGTTTTTGGGTACAATCGAAGAAATATTTCTCATGAATATCGTACTTTTACGATTTTTTTCGATTTTTAGTGCGATATTTTCGTGACATTTAGGCCGATTCTGACCAAACGGGTGGGGCTACAACGTTCATATTATACATGGACATTAAGGTTATGGTGGTGTAGTACCTTTTGAAAGAAAAAGTTGAAAAAGTTAGTCAGAATCCATAGAAATAAAGCTTTTAATATAAGTTTTTTTAATTTTTGTGCGATATTTTCGTGCCATTTGGGCCAATTCTGACCAAACGGGTGGGGCTTCAACATTCATATTATACATGGACATTAAGGTTATGGTGATGAAGTACCTTTTGAAAGAAAAAGTTGACAAAGTTATCCAGAATCCATAGAAATAAAGCTTTTAATATAAGTTTTTAACGGTAAATAATAACAAATTGACAAGAAACAATAGAAACTTGACAACAATCACCTACAATGCGTGGGCAGCAAAACAAAGCAACAAAGCACTTGCAAAAGTAAAGATATCCCACGCAGACTAAAAACTTAAAAAAAGCTCATCCATCAACGCGGCGGGACTTTAGCGTTTTCCTAGTAAGCCGAATTTATTGGCGTATTACTGTATTAATCACCAAGAAAATCTTGCGTCAAAGTTGGGTAACAATGATTTGAGTAAAGTTATGAAAAAAGTGGCTGGTGTTGCGAACTTGATAAGAGCGCGCGAACTCAATCATCGTCTGTTTCAAGAGTTTCTTTCAGAACTTGACTCTCAATACGGTGATGTGCTTTACCATTGCGGAGTGCAAAGGTTAAGCAAGGGGAAAGATCTTGACCAATTTTTCAAGCTACGTCATGAACTTCAACTATTTCTCATACAAATCGAAAAAAAGTTGACGAGTTTGGAAGTTTTGAATGGTGGCTCAATGTGGCGTTCCCGACTGATTTAACTGCCATGTTAAATGATCTGAACCTTGGCCTACAAGGAAATCAAAAGATAATACCCTAAGTCAAATGATAAACAAAGTGTGGGCGTTTCGAGAAAAATTAAAAATGTACAGAGTTGAGCTCGAAGGTAACGATTTCTTGAATTTTCCATCGACGGAGGAAATTATAAATGAGAATCGAGACAAAACAGTGACTGGTACAACCTTTGCCAGATTCATTTCCAAATTGATTGAAGAAATGGATTCAAGATTTGAGAACTTCAAAGTCGCTGAGAAGGGAATTTAATTTTACCCTACTTGAAAATCCATGGAAAATGAACATTGGGGATATTCAAGAGCACATTCAAGTGGGATTCAATCGCCGAGATCTGAAAAACAACCTTGTTGATCTTCAAAGTGATACAGAATTAAAAGATGTGATCAAAGATAAGAAACTGATCGGTGACATCCCCTCATTCTGGTCTTCGTTACCTAATGATAAATTCACTGCCTTGAGACCAGCTGCTCAACTTATCCTCACTGTTTTGTTCAACTTATTTATGTGAAACTTCATTTTCAAAAATGAAATTCATAAAAAATAAACATCGATCTCGACTAACGAACCATCACATTGACAATCTTATGCGGATTGCCATCTCTGAGAAGAAAGCCGATATTGATAGCATTCTTGCCTTCAAGACACAGTGTCATCGTTCAACGTCTGTCAAATAATGTCAGGTAAACAAGAAATCACAACACCTACGACTTCAATTAGTAAACCGAAAATAAATGTAGGCCTACCCTTAACCATTAATTAATATTAAATGAATGTGGTGTTTATAGACAACACAATATATTTAGCATACAAACACCGGTAATTAATATATGTATCTCAAATATTACTGCCACCTCTTTCCCCACCACGCCACAAAACATATAGGCCTAGGCATACTTGTGTTTTATTAATGCGGCCCAGGTATACTTGGATTATTTGAAAAGTGGCCATCCAGAAAAAAGTTTGAGTACCACTGACTTAGGGGGTCCCGATAATGAACAAGTACTGGCCTATATTCTTAACTGAGCTAAACCTGATTATTAGCTTACGGTACACGAAAAAAGATGAAGAACAGTGTCAAAAATATTGAAAAAAAAGAATAGCATATGATGTAGGAGTATTACCTGTCATCTGGGCAGTCAAACTGTGAGATTGTTTATTCCCTGCAATCCTACGTGAAAATCTTGGTATTGTTTGTTTCACAGGCTTAAGTTTCTTGGTCCTTTTTGAATGAGGAAGATTATTGTCAGTAGGTGATTGCTCTTTTGTATTGTTCGGTTTTGAGGTCGACGATGCTCTGCCGCCAGGGAAAGTATCATGTGCCCGTGGCTCGGGATCATCTGGGTTCAAAGTCATGTTCGAGGCAGCGCTGAACTCCCATTGATGTGGCACAACATCTAATTTTTCAAGATGAACATAGCACGGTCGCATGGACAGGTTGGACAGTTTAGGCCGTACGACTTGAGATGTTGCACAAGGACGTGCTAAATACGACAAGGACGTTACACTAGGAAGTGAAGATGACTTTATAGTGGCACTTTGTTTAGTTTGACCAGAACACAGCAGTTCACCACATAGAGTGTCGGTAGCCACTTCCGGATGTAGAGGAATGTCCAGATCAGGTTGGACCCATCGTGTACTTTCTCGTTGCTGTAAAGCTGATTCCTCAAGGCTAGTGGGAGAGAGAGCTATCATTTCACTAGGGAACATGCTGTAGGGCCTACCTTGGACCACTTTTTACATTTATATGGTTTCTGGAGAAATGAGATGATGATTTTCGATTATTTTTTTGTATTTGCTAGAACATGCCTTGTACAAACTTTGTTGATTTTATTGTATATGGCACTTTACAATTATTGCTATAAATTAACCATTTTAATAATTAGTGCAAAGTGGTCCAAGGTACAGCATAGCAATGTACCTTGGACCATGTAATTCGTACCTTGGACCATGTAATTTATACCTTGAATTATGTACATAAATTACATAGAAAATTGAAGGATAGGCCTATAGGCCTACTTAATGTTTTCTTTCTTGTTAGTACTCCATATTTAAAGAGTGGGAGTGTAGTTATATTTCTATTGACTAAAAATATTATTAAGGCCAGCCATTTTGAATTATAGAATATAAAAAAGAAAATTCGGTACTTAGACCCCCCCGAAAAGGAAAGTAGGTTAGGGGGTTTGGGGGCGAAGCATAAAGTGCATTGCCGTAGTCAGCTAGCCCCCCACCCCCACCCCCTCCCCTAAAAAGTGGATAGTAGGTTAGTGGGGTTGGGGGGGGGGCTAGCTGACAACGGCAACGCATTTTATGCTTCCCCCATGGCGCTTTGCGCCCCCCCCCCAACTCCACTAATTTCACCCTTACCTTGCCCTCTTTACTTCGTGGCATTATCTAAAGAAACAAAACGAATTGGCCTACCATGGTATAGAAAATACCATGTTAAACGTACCTTGGACATGGTCCAAGGTACATTACTATAAGGTGACCCAAGGTACAACCAAGCACGTAACTTTTTGATTTCCCTCCAATTTAGTTTGAGGTTAAGTTGCCTGTTTTATGTAATTGGTATAATTATACATCAAAACATGGTTCTCAGACTTAATAAAGTGTTTTAGCAGTAAAATATCATTCAAGGCTTAAAAAAGCAAAATAGTAACATGCAAAATATTTACTTTGAATGGTTGAAAACACAAATTATTTTTTAATGATGCTAGGTCTTCTACCACCATCCCAGTTTGGTATAGTCTGACACCTAGTGGCATAATTGACAACTAGAAATTTTAGCTATTTTTTTTACCACAAGATAGCAGAGATATCTTGAATGGTCCAAGGTACAACTATGTCCAAGGTACAGCATGTTCCCCTACTGGATGGCAAATAGGTTGCAGCACTGGTTTTGGTTTGTTCATTAGAAATGTCACTCTCAGAACTTCTTTCAATCTTGCATGGAGGAGGTGATTCGAATTTGAATAGTTTTTGCTCTTGCTTCAGGGGGTCTGTATCGAACCGGGAGTTGTCTGGACAAAATGATTCATCCGCTTCCACATCACTAACAGAAATGAATTCTGCTGGAGGCACTTCACACAGTGGATCGCTGGGTTCTTGTTTAATTGGAAGGAGCGGTTCGGTTGTGAAAGAATTGTACGAAGGTGACTGCCCAGAAATCCCCAAGGGCAAGTTGACGGATGAAGTCCTCGTAGGCTGCCATACAGGAAGGTATGCCTCCCCCGGGTGACGGATGAACCATGGTGGGCCTTGCTGCAGAGGATCATATATGGTAGGCAGTGGTAAGGGGCGCTTCGCATTACTGCCGTCATCAACATATTTGCTGTCCATAGCTGATCGACTACTTAATCATCTCAGGTCTGAAATGAGTAAAATAAGCAAATAGTTACTTACAATGATACAAGTCAGCCTGATAGACTCGCTCCTCTATCAAGTGAATTAAATAGGTCTTTCTCTGCTTTTATGTGTTCATCACACACCGATGAACTGAACCGATTTGAAAGAATGTCATCTTGGCCCGGTTGTGGTTTCTGAACTACTAGAAATATGCACAATTCATTACTTGATGAGCGATTGTGCCAAGAGTAAAGAGCATAGCATTTGACTTGGAAGGTGTTTTAAGTTTAACCAGGCAAATGCGCTTTATTCATATTTCAGTTTATTTGATTCAAGGAATTGCCAACCGTTCATTATGCACAACTCTTGCATAGGTAATGTGGGGAAGATAAAACCGTGCTGAACTGATACCGAGTTCAGACACAGACACGGGGTGGTAAGACCAAACAATAGGTCTGTTCTTTTGTCCGCCAATTTTTACACCTTTTGCACCTTTGAAGAAATAAGCATTCTTTTGTCCAGCTGTAATTACAGTATTTCTTCCTAAGACATGTTCTTTTGTCCAGGGGGTAATTACAACTTTTACACTTTTTGCACCTGCCTCTTGAGGTGTAAAAGGCGTAGCTACGGAAATTCGCGCCAATTTGAAAAGTAACCCCGTTATAATATGCGATTGTTTTATAAATATAAGATAAAACTGGTAATAATAAAATAATATGGAATAGAATTGTAGAAAATGCACAAAACTGTGTTATTGAGTGAGATATCTTCTGAAAGTGTTTGAATTGAATGAGAGCTGGCAACATAACCTTGAAATTTGATGTCAAATTACAACAAAATCGTTCTTTTGTCCACCCGTGAAATATTACACCTTTTAACCCCATTTCTAATTCTGTATTTTACACCTAGGTGTAATTACCACAGTTTGAGGTGGACAAAAGAACAAACCTAATATCATAGTACTTTATAAATTTGACTTGACTTGTAACATTTTTGTTAATTTATGATGTAGTTCATGTTGCACCTCCTATATGGTATTAAGTGCAACTATTGTTATTTGTTGTTATGGGTTCCAAAAAATAAAAATAAGAAAATTGATATTGAAAATAGAAAGAACAATCCAGGGCCGCAATTAGGTATATTTTAATAGTTTATTTGGAACTTCTTCTGTTGGGGGGGGGGTGTCCATTAGGGGTTAGTAGGGGGTCCCGCAAAGCACGATAGGTTTCATTACTAGTTTTACAAAAGTAAGACCCCACCCCCAACAAAAGAAGTTCCGTTTATTTTGCATGACTAGGCCTACTTTGCTTCCAATAATTTACTAACATCATTATAATAAACTTTAGGCATTAATACATGGTAATATGTCTTTGCTGTCAATTCACATAATAATATGTCATCACTCATCTTGTATGCCCTTCACTACAGGAATATAAACAAGACAAAACAACCTCAATTAAGCGAGCACTTCTGGCGCAGAAATCCATCATCTGACAAACTTTGCGCTCGAGCTTCGCACTCCTAGAGATGGACTATTCCAAAAGTATATTTGGAAAAATTCTAGTTACAGGCCTAGGCCTAAAAACGTAAAGCTTAGGACAATATGCAAGGTTGGGCAGTGGCAGTTTTAAGGGGCGGACCTGCCCAAAATTTCCAGAAGCATTTAAAAATTCTATTAGAATGCACGTGCGTATTTTCATGGAAATGGAATTTGTTTTGTTTTTCTACATTCTGCAAAATATATTTCAAAAAACTAGCGGTAATGCGATGCTTTTGAACGTTGTTAAAGTGTGTAGTTATAAGCGTCAATCATAGATATGGGAGTGTTGGGGATTGGGGGCGCCATTTGGTATTTGGTTTGTTTTGTATGCAAAATACAAGCCTGGTGGATGAAATTAAGACTTAATTAATTTCCAAACATGCAGAATATAGTCGGTCTCTGACCGCCAAGGGCAGTGTGATCCCTCAATTATACACAGTGCAATAAATAGGACAGTTACTGACAACAGTAAACATGAGAAAAATATGGGTACACCGTTGGACCTTTTCCCACCACCCTTTCAACATTCTTGGGATCTAGGCTCAATCTGTGGTATTCCCTCTTATGCCGGATGCTGGGATTAGTAGCGGAATAGCACTTACGTTATAAAATTAATAGTCCTGATTTCACCGACAAAGCCAATGAATCTTATATGTTACCCCCACCCAGGGTGCGAATTGACGACTTAGCAGAGGGGGGGATGTCTAGTATAGTATTTGCGTGGGTTGAATGGGGACCGGGGCAAAGCCCCAGCTGCCGTAGGCAAATTTTTTGGGGGGTATTATTGCCCTCGAGATGGCCTTAGAAGCAATCTGAGGTATTATTTTGAAAGGGATTTGAAAAGATTTGAGTCCAAGTTTGGGAGGACAATTTGCCGACAATACTTCCTGGCTAGGAATATAGGCCTATGTGTAAATTTACGCATTATTAGCGTTACGAGATGAAGTCACTTGGTATGATGAGATGAGATGGGTATCCAGAGTAGGGTTACCAACTTATCAACTTAACAGTAGGTAATGGAATTCCGGACAAAGCCCCATAAGATTGGGGGGGGGGAGGGGGGGCACACCACATTTTTACTACAACCATCCATTTCACTCAACTAAAGAACTTAGATTATTTTTTAAATGGAAGTATGGAACAGCATCAACTTACAAAAATTAGAGTGTTGTGAATTATGAACATCTTAGACATTAAATTTGTTTAAAAGGCCTACTTTTAGTAATGATGTCAAGGATATTTAGATATAGGCCTAGCAATACAAAATTCAAAACGCAAACAGAACCAAACAATGAACATCGCAAGCACAAGTACACAGTTCACCGCTCAAATCGTACGTACCGACTGTCCAGACAAAACGAAATGTGATTGGGCCGCCCAGAGCGTACGGGCGGCAGTTGAGGACAAAGAGAGCAGCCGATGGCAACAGAATTGCAGAGATCGAGAACAAGTTACCAAGTTGAAACATACTGCGAGTGATTCTAGCCTACATCGAAAATTAAGAGGAGGAATAAATAATGCTTTTAGATGATCATACACGAATTATATTAATATGTAGTGAACATAAGTATTTTTTACAAATTCCATACAAAGTGACGTCCGGAACGAATTAATTCCTCCATCCGAACAAATGTGTTGGAAATCCTGACTGTCCGGAGAAATTCCGGAAGGTTGGCAACCCTAATCCAGAGGTGGGGATTTAGCCATCCCAGGCAAGGATACCTTTCAGTAAAACAGAGCCAGGGATGAAATTACCAGAGGGGAAAATCCCCCATCCCCTCTGTCAATTTGCACCCTGACCCCACCCCAACCAAAAACAAAATTTGTTTCATGACCAGTTTTCACTCTTTATACAAAATTATTTCAGGGATCAGTTCTCTTTCAGTCAGCGATAGATTCACATCTAGGTGTGGTGATACGTGAATAAAAATATTATTAAAACACGAGGTGTGTAGGTCTGTAACCAGGGGTCCACAAATGCGGTCGCCCCGGGTGACATTTAATTTATCCTGGGCGATCAGTATTTTATTATACTTCACACTAGATAATTGGTTGTCTGTCTCCATTCTCGCCCGCTGGACATCGCTCAGTGTGCGACTGCGAATGGTAGACTCGGCGCAACGTGCTTCGAGAAGTCGGCAAAAGAGAGCGTTCTTTACGGGCAACCTCTAGCAGTGCACTATATCGCCGGTAGAATGCGCTTACACTGCAGCCGTGATGCTCTCCCGAGAGAGTTCTTTCTTACGACTTCGAGGAGATAAACATGCCTTTCAATACATCGATAGTCGCAAAACTATCGACCGCGTTGCACTCGATTTGGGAATCTCGCAAGATGTCCGCTAGTTGTTGACGCTCTGTTGTTTGCGTTATTGTTTTGCTGCAGCTTATTATGTCAAAGCAGCGGTGTAGGCCTATTACTAATTTCTTTCGAACTAGGCCCATCAGCACCAGTGCATCTGGTAGGCCAACTGAGAATGTGACAGAACCCGCGGTAACTCAGGTTAGAAGGCTTGGGCCTTGGCTTCCTCCTAGCGTGAACGAGCGTCCACCCGACCCTAGGCCTAGAACTGCGAGTGAACATGTGACCTTGGCTGGTCAACTTTTAAAAAATGTGGGCTACTAGCTTTGTACCACATTTGTGGACCCCTGCATATAACAGTGTGTTCTATAAGTTTACGTTATTATTTTGAAGTGAGTAATAAATAATAATAAATAAATTTATTTAGAGTCTACCCACTCAGTCATATAACTGATTTTCAGTGGGGGACAGTAAACCAAAGCGACTAAGCCAACCCTGTAGGCCCCGACGCAATGGACAAGTGAGCGCTAACCAACCAAAGATCGATATTTTTTTAATAGGAAATATAGCAATCAGTGGTATGGACAGTGCGAACACCCGCGAATCAACGCCAGAATCAACAAGGCCGATTCAGAACAACTTTAAATTTATTATGTGCCTCGTTGCTAGGACGGCTCCAAAGTTGCCGTTTACAAATACCTAGGCCTAATAGAAGAACTGATTGACTAAGTTCAAATCAAAAAGTTAAAAACTTCTGACTTAAGCAGGAATCGAACCCAGGACCTTCTGCATTGGAAGATAGAGACACTAACCACAAGACCAACAAGCCACACATGCACCACGTGCAGTGCAGAGTGAGACATCTAGAATGAAACGAAACACAAAAGATGCGTACCGGTAGCCCACATGAGTCTGAGTTTGCTGAAAAGTATACTTCATAGTGCATTGAAGTCGACAATGATAATTTTAAAGCTCAGTGTAAATTGGCCTGGGAATTGTATCCGTCTTCATCTACATAAACAGTATTAATTTTGCGAGTTGTAGCATACAATAAAATGTTAGACCCTAAGTGTTAAAATAGCTTTTTTCAGAATTATTGAAAGTTATATTGAACTAGTTTGCTAGTACAGTAAGACCTCGTTTTTCTAAGCTCCGATTAACCGAGCCCCTGTGTTATCCGAGCTGGTTTCAGGCGCACTTGTTTTTAATTAGGCCAAAATTTTATGTTCTTTATGCCTACATCTGAATGTCACAACAACATATCAAAAATCAGCTTATTCTGATGGTAATATAATAGTTTTCTGATTTTTTAAAAACTACCCTACACTTAAAAGTTGATGTAAGTTTGAGCCAGAAAAAACTTTAGAAAAAAAATTATGTCCAAAGAGTAGCCCCTACCCTAAACAAATAGTTTGACGTTTAAAAAGTTCCCCAGAACTATGAACATGGTTTTACAATTTGTTTGGATTTGCTTATCTTAGTCCATCATGGCTGTTAAGCCCCTGTTCCCATTTACCCCACACCACCTCCATTCGGGGGTAATTAGGAACACTAGTTCGGGGTAATTAGGAACTAGTGGGGTAAAAAGGAACAACACAGTTAACCTATGGCCATGGGTTATATTAATGGGGTAAATGGGAACATTTCTCGATCTTCACAGCCATCTCTATTTGACCATTGTGGTTGACCAGGTGTTGTGAAAATTACCATTCAGGCCATTTTTCAGCTTTTTCCTCAATTTCTTCTGACACTTGGGAAAATATCACCTCAGTGCATTATTCACAAGATTCCCATAAGATTGATGTGTGTTCCTAATTACCCCATGTTCCCACAGTTGATAAAATTTGATTAGAAAAGTTAAATTCATCCCCCCTTCCCAATTTTTCCACTTACTTATTTCAAGGTTCTGCATCGTTATGGAACACTCTACCGGCTGACGTGAAGACTTCCAGACATTTCAATATTGATATTAGGAACCATTTCAAAATTTCTTAATGAGAACGCATTTACATTTTTTAATCAAGTAGTAACATGCTGAAAGTCATCAAATTATGTTTAACCATAATTTGTACACCCATTACTATCAATTGTTCACCATCATTTAATCACCCTTTTACTAACTCATTTCATATGATATGTACCATACCATCATTGTTCACCCTTTACTTTCACCTTTTATAATATTTGTTAATTTATTTTATTGTATTTTACAATGTGGTTTTAAGAGGTATAACTTAGGCATAGTAAGTTAGACACATTTGTGACTGGGGCCTTATGGCCCTTTTCTAACTTTCTATGGAGTTGTGCAGCTTAATAGGCCTATACGATTATGTGTACAATTTCGAAATAAAATAATAATAATAATAATAATAATAATAATAATAATAATAATAATAATAAATTAATCATATTGTCACAAAAACAACTAAGAATATTTTTTGTCACAAATGTGGCGCTTCGCTCCGCTCCGGTTTTAATATATAATCTGATATTGTTTTCTTGCATAACATCCACAGTTTTTAACATTTTGACTTTTTTTTTTTTATTGAAATCATACATCAAATATGTCTGTTCCTATTTACCCCATTTTGTTTTACCTCACACCAATTAGCTACAGTGTTGTCTGTTCCCATTTACCCCAAAATGACGGGGTAAATAGGAACAATACCACTTTTTACATTTGACTTTTTTCATAGTACATGATTTTAGGAATATGACATACAAGTTATTCCCTACACTAACAACAGTGCAAAGAATAATGTACAACAGAAAAATCATAAAAAAATCAATTGTACAACTTTTTACAGAAAGTCAAAGATGAAAAGTTCTAAAAGTGTTCCTATTTACCCCACTTACCCCCCTGTTTATTACTTATGAATACTTAGGGCAATTCCACGGTAACAGAATTACATTTCAGAGAGCTAACAACACATTCAAAGACAATATTTCAAATAAGGTAACCTAGTATTTTAACTGTTCTATAAACTGACTTACATAGGACTTCAATTGAACTAAATTTAGCACAAATTTATTTTATTTTAAAATTACTTTAAATGAGTTTTCAGGGAGGCTTTTGACTGGTAACGGAATTACGCTGAAAGTGCCATGTGTCACTTGGTTTAGTTAGTAATTGTTAAAAACCTGTGAATGGTGCAATAAAAATATCTATTTTGCAGCTTCTCCAACATCTAGAAGCATAGTACTAAACATAAATAACATACCTTCATTAAAAATAGTTAAATTACTATATTTAAACTGTATTTATATTCGGTAACGGAATCACGACCCCTGGTAACGGAATTACCCCAGCAAATTACACATTTAAATAATGCTTGCAAGTGGTTTAATTTAACTTTTAAGGCTATTGTACCGCCTCTGGCCAATAATTTGAAAGTCGAAGAAACATGTCTGAAAAGTTTGCTGAATGAAACAAGGCCTTTAAAATAACAGAAAAAAAATTGTGAATTTTTTTGGGCGGGACATAACCTCACTTTGGGAAATTATATTTAGATTTCCAAAAGTGAGGTTATGTTACAAATACGAGTTTTGTACCGTTTGACAAAAAAATTCGTACACCAACTGTTATTTTCAGAAAACTATTTTAGCTATAGTCAAGTTGTAGCTAAAGGTGTTTAGAAACTATGTCCAGAAAACCGATTCTCAAAATTTAATTTTGAACTCGTCTTGTATATCACACTTTTGTCCAAAAATCTAAATATAATTTCCAAAAGTGAGGTAATGTCCCGCCCAAAAAAATTCACAATTTTTTTTCTGTTATTTTAAAGGCCTTCTTTCATTCAGCAAACTTTTCAGACATGTTTCTTCGACTTTCAAATTATCGGCCAGAGGCGGTACAATATAGCCTTAATGATGGTGTAATGCAAATTATTGAAAATCTTTAAGGATGTTTGGCATTTTGGTTGATATTTAAACTGTTTTAAGGCATTTATTTTCGGTAACGGAATTACAAACCTTGGTAACGGAATTACCCCAGTGAATGATAAATTTTCAAAATGCTTGCATATGGTTAAATCTAACTCATAATGATAGTCTAATGAAAAAAAGGGTGATTACTAAACAAGGGAGTCTACTTTATCAACATTTAACGCTGTTTTCGAAGCAATAGTGTTCTGTAATTCCGTTACCAATGAAATATGGAGTAAATACATATTTTTAAAACTATTTTTGATTAAACTCTTCCTTATTTTAGTGAAACATTAGAAGAAAACTTTTGTTGTCAATAAAGTATACAAATACATAGATATTTTAAAAATAATTGATTTTTGGTAACGGAATTAGGCCCTACAATAGGAAACAGTGTATTGGTAAAAAGAGTTCAATGGCTAAAGTTCGTACAATTATTTAACTATTTTTGTATTATCTTGTCAATACAACATGTTCGTATTGAAAGGACTTTAAATTAATAAGTTTTTGCTTAAAAACATACCCAAAATTTAAATAACCAAAATATGTTCTTACAATGTTCTCCAACCTGCAGTGATATAGTGAAAATTAAAATACATACATGCAAAAGTGAAAAAATATATAATTTTATGGACTTTCATAAATTATTTCCAAAGCACAACATATTAATTTACTTAAATTTTCATGAAATACATTTCTATAAAAATATTTCATTTGCTCTAGTCAGGGACACTTAGCTGTGGAATTGCCCATTAATTGGATGAGCGAAGCGAAGACTTCAATTTCACTGACCCCCCCAAAAAATTAGCTCGTTTTTTTTCTTCTATTTTTCTGTCTGTTTGTTCACTCTCTACCGGGCAAACGGCATATGCGATCTTGATGAAAATTGGAGAGGACCTTTGAAATGTCTGAACTTGGACCTGCCACGATTTTCGGTACAATCGTTCTCATGAATATCGTACTTTCACGATTTTTATTTTATTTTTAATGCGATTGGTCTATTTTTGTGATATTTTGGCTGATTGTGACCAAACGGGTGGGGCTACAATGTTCAAATTTAACATGGACATTAAGGAAATGGTGAAGTATTGCCTTTTGAATGAAAAAGTTAAAAAAGTTAGCCAGAATCCATAGAAATAAAGGTTTTAATATGAGTTTTTTCTAGGTGTATAATAATTAACAAGTAGGCCTAACTAGCTTATAGAAACTTGACAACAATCAACTACAATGCGTTCAAAAAGCAAATCTTTGGGCCTCCAGATATTTAACAATCTATTAATTGATATTACCATAGAAATTAATAGTAATAATTAATATTTATTTATTTAATTATTAATAATTAATCCTAATTTAACAAAAATGATTTTGTAATGGAACTTGAAGAAGTAAAGAGATTCCACGCATACTTAAAACTTAAAAAAAAGCTCATCCATCAATGTGACTAAAAAAAGTGTAATTATTTACTACAATTCAGAAATTAAAAAATCCGCCCCAACCGGGAATCGAACCACGGATCTCCCACATTCCAGGTGAGCGTCTTAACCACTAGACCATCAGGACGGGTACATTTTAATCTCTGAATTGTAGCTGCATTATACATCTGAATGGATGGAACAGTACTGCAACGAATATCTGCTGCCTTTGAACTGACCACCAAACATTAATTATAATGTCATTACCTTTACGCAGGTATGAGCGAGGGTTTATTTCTCGATTTGTTTTGTCGGGAAACACTCCCGTAGGTGCAATTGTTATTATTTACTACAATTCAGATTTTTTATTTTTATTTCTGAATTGTAGTAAATAATAACAATTACACCTACGGGAGTGTTTCCCAACTAAACAAATCGAGAAATAAAAAAAGTGTTCGCGAAGCGGCCTAGTTAATACTTATTATATAAAACTGCCTAGGCCTACTTAGTCTTTGCTGCACTTTCAACATTATTGATTACACTAGTCCAATACTCTTATCAACTAGTTACATCAATGAATAGTATAGGTCTATATCTAAGTGAAGACTAATTATTATTATCTTTGTTGTGTAAACATGTCTTAGGCCTACTGACTTGCGAATGTTATTAATTATTCTATTAATTTATTATGTCTTAACCCATGTGCACCAGCGCCCCAAAACGCTAGCGCGCCCACGGAAACCGCGCACTTTTGCCCTCTGCACATTCTTGGAAGTTGCAGCGTACCGGTACTTAGTACAGTAAGACTAACGTAATCAACATCATCACTGTCACTATCACTTATTATTACCGTAGCATTATTTCTAGGCCTAGGCCTGTTCACAACTAATAATGCATGAATTTGTAGGGCTACGAGTACGACCCTCGCGATCGTGATCACGCCCATTCCTAACCTCAATGTTACTCCCACGCACACCAACGCACATTTCTTCTTCGCTGTCACTTTCACTTACTATATCTGCACCGGTTCTACGCATACGATTAAAATCACAACCTTTACCATCACTATCACTGAAATCTGATCCAAGAACATCCAAAAATTGACTGATTTTGGATTGTTTTTGCCGAGAACAACGCTTTGGTTGATCCGAATCTGCCATTATTGACAGTAGACAGGCACGTAAGTTTCACGTCGATAACAAAGTCGATTGTAGCTTCACGTTTTTGCCGTAGGAGTACCAAAGAACACCACAAGATGTCACTACATGCTTGACGCGGGAAATGCAACAAAAAGTACAACAATTGGCTGATAGGAGCTGATACTACTGCAGTTTGAATGGAAGCGCGCGTAAATGCGGACCAGTCCGCTTATGGCTTCCGTGGCCAGGCTATGATTCGCGGACAAGTCCGCTTACGGGTGCAGATGGGTGAAGCCTATTATTGAAAATGGGTTGGCCTATAGGGCCAATTATTTGGGCCCACCGTCCAATATTTTTAATTTAATTCTTAGTGTAGGGTCTCATTCATAATTTTACTACTCATAGTCATAGCTCAATATCATGTCGTGAACTGACCAATACTCTAAATTTTCATTCTACTCTAGTTAAATTCTAATCTTTGGGCAATTTTGCACTATGGCATTGTTTTCTGTTTTCAATTACAAGTCAACATGCCTGACTGATGTATTATTGTATTTGTATTATGTATTACTATCTATTATTATCTTTTGTATGTAAACATGTCTTACTCACGTGCGAGTGTTAAAACTCATTTCCATATAGTATACCCTTGTCGTAAAATCACTCTTGCAGAGGATTTGATGGGTCATGATGTACCGGGTACTACAGCTATGTAATGTAGGCCTATACCGAATGGAAATAAAACCTACTACTACAATGACCTGTCACGTAAGAATTGCACAGCGGGTGAGTTGTAAGCGGGGTTGTGGGCGGGGGTCGAGGGTAGGGTGCCAGAGAAAGTTGAGCCAGTGCTCATATTGGTCTTAGTGGGTGCTTGCCGACGCCGCATTCTTACTCGAAGACGGAGGACGAGAAAGAGAAGAGAGGGAGGGAGAGAGAGAAAGAGACAAAATATGGCCTTGAAGATGGCATGATAGAGGCTATGAAGAAATTGACATTGCATCGGGTGACAATAACGGTGACGATGAAAATGCAATAGTCAATACGGAAGCATTTCTGAACGTGTTCCGTCGGCTACCGGGCTGTGAAGATGCGCTCGACGATGGAAAAGTGGATGAATGAGAATGGGCGAATGGAACTTGCTATGCGAAACCCAGTCAAGAGCTGACAGATGCAGAAATATCCGTCGAACCGTCCCCTCCCCCCCCCCCCCCCACTCCTCCCACGCCACGAACTACGTAAATTGCTAGCTCACTAGTCAGTCTAGGTCCTAGGTTTCGGGCCAAGACTCGTTGCGTTGTTTTGTTTACATTATTGGATGAGCGAAGCGAAGACTTCAATTTCACCGACCCCCCAAAAAATTTAGCTCGGGTGTGATTTTTTTTTCTGTCTGTTTGTTCGCTCTCTACCGGGCAAACGGCATATGCGATCTTGATGAAAATTTGAGGGGACCTTCGAAATCTTTGAACTTCGACTTGCTACGTTTTTAGGTACAATCAAAGAAATATTTCTCGTGAATATCATACTTTTATGATTTTTTTCGATTTTTAGTGCGATATTTTCGTGACATTTGGGCCGATTCTGACCAAACGGGTGGGGCACAACGTTCATATTTCACATGCACATTAAGGTAATGGTGATGTATTGACGTTTGAAAGAAAAAATTTAAAAAGTTAAACAGAATATAGAAATAAAGGTTTTACTTTGAGTTTTTTGAGGTGTTAAATATTAAAACCTTTATTTCTAGGCCTATAGATTCTGGCTAACTTTTTCAATTTTTTCTTTCAAAAGTCAATACATTACCCTTACCTTAATGTCCATGTGAAATATGAACGTTGTAGCCATACCCGTTTGGTCAGAATCCGCCCAAATAGCACGAAAATATAGATTTTAGATCTTTCTCACAGCCTTGTATGAAAACTTCACAGGAGATTGTATACCTTACTCACAGCCTTGTTACAAACAATCAAAGATCCAACAGACCTAATGATTGCTTTGTATGGGCCGTGTTAATATGTTTTTATTATTTTAAATTAAAATTAAAATTTTAGAATTAAAAAGCTCATCCATCAACGTGACTAAAAAAAGCGTTTGCGAAGCTTCCTAGTGAGATAAGATAACGAGACCACAATGCAATCTCATTCAATCTATCAGCAAAGCAGTTGGTGGCCGATGTCACACTAAGATCAACCCTGGACAACCCCACTCGCAAGCTCGCAATTTGCGAGTGAAAATTTGTAGCTTGCGAGTTGGCAAATTGACACTCGCAGATAACTTATAGTGCGACCACGCTTTTTTTTGCGATCTAGCATTTGAATCGCCGCGCCTGCAATACAACTAGCGCGCATAGCCTGATGCGCAGCATGGCGTGTTACCAATCACTCGCCAAAAACGAACGATCAAAAAGTCAAGGTCAAGTTCCAGGCTACCCAACAACGCACGCACGTAACAAAGAGACACCTAAACTATACGTAAAATCGACGCGAATGACGAAATCATTCTTAATTATGTTTTTAACTTCATCTGACGTTATTGGAGAGAAATATGAGAATCCACCGACAACCCTAAATCCCGTGCAACACCCCTAGGCCTAGGCCTACCGCGATCTTGGATTGAGTTTTGTGAATCATAATAAACGAAAGTGGAGAGTTTATTTTAATTATAGTATCAGCAGGGGCGGCTCGTGTATAGGTGCACAGGTGCACAGGTGCACGCGCACCCCCAAAATCTGCGTGAACTAAATTCCAAATTTAAGGTTCGAAGCAAATCTCGTAATATTCCCAATAAATCGTTGGATTGTTTGCATGGATATTTTGGCCGGCCCAAAGCAAGGCATATTCGGCAGGAGTCATTCTTCAGTAGGTAAGTGCTGCCACCGGAGGGACGAAACTCGCTCTCCGAATGTGAGTTCAGTTTTTCATCGTTTTCTACGGTCGGATGGCAGAACGAGCCCACGGGCCATCTTTTGAAATCACGTCTGAAATAGCTTGGGAGATCGCTCAAGCGACTGGGTCAAAACCAGTTGTTTCCATTCAATGCCTTGGTATTTTGCTCGCAGGCGCAGCATGCATTCACCCCCACAATCCACTCAGTAGCCAGTGAAAGTTGTTCACGACAGGGTTGGTGAAGTGAGCGAACAGTATTAAAATTATTATCGTGCCGTGAAATGAAGTTATAATATGACTTCGGTAATAAGCGATCTAAAAATAAAAAGTTTTTTAAAACGACCATTGGACGAAAAATTAGAAATAAAATCACGAGGCCGACCAACCCCAAAATTAGACTTGGTTCTCGAAATGGACGATTTCAATGAACTAGTAATTGACCGTTTTTCGAAACTAAAAAATCGAAGAATGGACTTCATTTTAAAATAAATATACGATGTGATGTTTGAGGCGCGTGTCGGAGGAGATGAAGGGACATTATACGGGTAGGCCTATGTAATATTTTAATCAACCATATAATAATTAATTTTTTGGATGGTTTTCCACACATAGGGGAGTTTTTCCCGACCAATAAATTCAAAAAATATACTCTTAAGTCGTTTTCCGGGTACTTCAGACCATTAGTATCTGAAAAAAATTGAAAAATTGGCTGGGGCTACGCCCCAGACCCCTTTGTTTCCCGCAGAATAATACTTCAAAATTATGTGCACCCCCACAATAATAACTCATGAGCCGCCCCTGAGTATCAGTGACCTTGCCCATCCTCATGAAAACATAAGACGTAAATCCAGCAGGTGGTAGGCCTAGGCCTATTTTATTATTATTTATTTATTTATTTGCAACAGGCAATGTAGGCCACTATTGCAAATTTAATAGAGAAGGGAGGAGGGGAAACCCGGTACCGGCACATAGCCTACTCCTACCGAAAAGTACCAAGGGGACCAACGGCTTTACGTCCCATCCGAAAGGACGGTGTAACTTTTGATTTCATATAGGTTCCTCCACTAACCCGGACTGCCGAGCAGACGGCGCCAAGGAGAACGAAGCTGTCACACAAGCTTACGAACCCTAGTCTGCTCTAGCCAGCGATATACGTGTGTTTCAGGGCAGAGCGGCGACCCACTCTACCCCTGACCACGCCCGATGTCGCTTAACTTCAGTGTTCGAGTGGGAACTGGTTAAACGACCGCGGCTTTCATTGTGCTCCCATTGTGCCGCGGTCCTAGCCTAGGCCTACTTCACAGTGACCAAGGATCGAACTCCTACGACGTGACGTAAGGAGTTGGTAATGCAACATTAGCTTTCTTATAATCGTTTTTTTAAGATGAGATGTCGCCTCAAATCGGGTTTTAGGCCACCAAATATAACACAGACCCCCAAAAAATTTGCGCCTTCGGCAAATTTGCCTCCTGCGGCTGGGGCTTTGCCCCAGGCCCCGGTTTACCCGCGCCACCTCGTAGCGAATGGATATTACGATTTGCGAGCGTACTTCTCGTGGATTTGTCGAGGGTTGACTAAGATGCAATTTATATTAAATTGTTCTTTTAATGGTATTTCACGAGTTTCAAACTTAAAATATATCACTTTCATATACTAGGGCCCTGCTGGGAGGAGTTAAACAAGAAAGTCCGGATCATCCAAGTTTTCCGTTAACCGAGCATAGCTTGGTCTAGGGATGGGAAAAAGCGTTTAATTTCGTAAATGTTTAACCCCTTGAACGAATCGCGTTTAAACGTTCTAAACCCTATTTTATTTATAAATTTAGGTAGGCAGAGGCCTAGGTTTAATAAGAAAAATCGTAATTTTGTACTTATGACCGGCCGACGAATAATTAACAACGGTTTTATTCTCACTCTTGCATTTAATGACCAGGCACTTCCACCATGTGTAACAGACAAGATGTCTTAATACAGCCTGGGCTGGGACCCGGCACCTCCACCAAAATTGAGCATTTTTAGAAAATTATCGGCCTTAACTGTTAGCCCGCGTTTGTGTAGGCTCCAAAAGTGATAACAAAATAACATTTCATTAAAAAATGAAATTTAAAAAAAAAATTTACCAACGTTTTGCGAATTTAATAACCTCTAACCGTCCACAAAACGTTTAAACGTCCCATCCCTAGCTCGGTCCCATCCACCTTGGATAATCGAGGTCTTACTGTAGTGCCCGTGTCAAGTGCAACTGCCGAGCGTAGTTTTTCAACAATGCGCCTTATAAAAACTTCCCTACGCGCAACAATGGGAGGTGGGCATTGGGCATTCTCTCATGCGAGTATGAGATGAGCGGACATTGTTAGATTAGATAACACCTAGTACGCAATCATACATAGGTTTGCGTCGATTAAGAATAGGCAAGGCACACTCAATTCGTACTATGACAAGTCTTCTATTAGTAGGCCTAGGGCCTAAGTGATAGGCCTAGGCCTATGCTAAAAACTATTTAGATAGGCCATTTGTCAAGTAGCCTATTTTTATTTTAAGAAATTATTATCGTTAAGAAAATCCAAAATTTAATATAGGCTACTAGGCCTACCTAGTGTTGGGACTTGATGAATTGAAAGTTATCAAGGGCCGTGCATTGAAAATTTTCCAGTTTTTATTTTTATTATGTTGTTTTATTATGCAATTGCCCAGTTGGTATTTGGTATTTAGAATTTGGCTAGCCTCTTGCACAGCAATAGGCCTAATGCATGCTAGGACCTAGCCTAGGTCTAGAAGTTTGTCAATGTGGGAGCTAGGTCACATTGCAAGTTATGAAGCCTGCAAATGAAGGTCTAGCTAACTTATTTTTTGTAGGTTGTATAGGCAATAGTCCGGTTGGGTCCTAACCAGATAAAATCCATCTTTAATTAGCACAGCTGAGGGTTAAGTGGAACTTAAATGCCTAGGGTAGTGGAATGGAAAGACCGGCACAAACATTACTTTGGTGTGCGGTCTTTGCCTCCGATTAGTCTGTAGGTGCCGGGTACTGTATTGTTTGTAGTGACTATAATCTAGGCTTTCCCTTAACCTTTTCAGGAGTGGTTTTTTTTAAACATAGGTATTTTTTAAGATTATTTAACTTGGCCTATAAAACTAGGGATGTAGGCCTACATTTAAGTTCTGAAGATGACTTCATTGATGGAGAGTTCGATATTCAAGTAAAAAAAAAAAAAAAAAAAAATGGATAAAAGTTAGGCTTAATTTGGGAAAATTTTTAAATTAAAAAAAAATCAAAGTGTGAGGACGTAATATTACGGTCGTACTCTAGAAAAGGTTAACCACCCCAAACGGTGGGTGTATTTTTTAACATTTTAATATAATAGGCCTATGTTTTATGTTGCTTTTGTTTCCATCATTTATGTTGGATACTAGGGGCTATCCCAATTCAATACTCAACATTTTTTGTCTCAACGATTATTTTTATAATGTAGGTAGGCCCTAGGCCTATTTGCAAATTGCAAGAATATAAACTCAATCAACAAGATATTGCATATTAGACTTATTCCGTCGGGGAATCCCTTCCCTTTGACTACCTCCCCGACGGCGACGACAAAGACAACACGGACGGATGATGACACAGACGGAGACGACCACGACGTGGGGGAACCCCTGCCCTCCCCATATGCTTGTGGCTGGTTCTGACCAGCAAAGGCCTGTCCACCCCTTGTCCCCCCGCGTCATCCCTTACGTCCCTCCCTTCGTCTCGATTAGCCAAGTTGCATAAATATGAGACGTAAAGCAATATCCAATCAAAAACCTCAGCCTGAGTCCCACTGTAGGCCTAGGCCTACATCCATGATAGAAATGAATTATTGTTATTTATAATATGGTAAAATACAGTTCAAATAACAGATTAACAAACCTTGAAAAATTTTGTTATTGTATTTTTTTCATGAGAAATCCCATCACTAGGCCCCCCCCCTCCCCCCCCCCCCCACACACATTTTTATATGCCCTAGGCCTATGGGTACTTTTTCGGTTGGGGCGGTCCAACTATCTTTAGGCCGCGTCACTCCTCGTTTCTTAAAATACTCCACCTACAAAACCTTTAATGTCGCCATTTTAAATATAAAGTACTTTCAACGCGACGTTAAAGGCTTTGAAGGTTATTTTTGTTGTTGGTTGTTGTGTTGATAGTTGAACCGCCCCAACCGAAAGAGCGCCGGCCTACGCTGGGCTGGGTCCGCCTAATATTTTTGGTCTAGAACTGCCCGAGGCTAGGGGCCGTAATTTTAGATTGCCCCACGAGTCAAGTCACACGACCTGGATATTCAGACCATATTATTCACACTGAGCTACTGACATTGGCCAAGGCTTAGGATATAGCCTAGGGGCCTAGGACAGCATAGGGCCTAGGGCTAGGGCCTAGGCCTAGTTAACAATTATCAAAATTGCCTCAAATAAAAAAAAGGCTCGAAAACTTACCATATTGGGGCACTTCTCTTGAGGGCTGGGGCAACCAATTAAGGCTAGGGGCCTAGGCTAGGCCATATTGGATGCCTTTGTGTAGGGTATGCCTGCCTATCCAATTCCCTTTCAAGGCCTAGCCTAGCCCTAGGCCTAGGCCTACCCCTAGGCTCTAGCACGTGGGAACTTCTTCGGTTCATGCCCCCCCACCCAAAAACAAACGTGTTTTTCATGCTTTTTAGTATGTCAAATATCTTTTATCAATTAAATAACTTACCTTCAAAGAGAAATCAGATAAATAATGCAGGAGATAAAAGCCATGAGTAAAACAATGGGATAGCCTACACAAACCTGCCTGCTGAACTGAAACCACCATTGATAATGGAAACCACCTTACATTTACAAAACCGCCTGTTGTTGTTGTTGTTGTGCTGAGCATTAGTTATCACCGCCTGTGGTGCTGTGAGCGCGGGAACAAACAAATACAAAATGTCGTAGAGCTGATTGTTAGGTTTATCTAGCCTGGGGATGTAGGAAGGAAACACCCATGCTGGTAGAACCAGTCTCTCTTGTCAGGAAATTTTATAAGATAGAGGAATGACGACGATTCTTAAATATAACAATGTAACCAGCGGCGTAACGTCCGCCTCCGCAGCCCCCGCCGTCGCGGGGGGGCCCGGGAGTATGAGGGGCCCGGTCCCCTCATACATTGTTTTGGCTTTAGTCAGACTTCGTCGCCATGCAATAAATATGAAATAAACAAATATGGATATGTTATCATAAATGTTATCTTAGTTTTTGAAATGCACTCAAAATTTCAAAACCTTATCAACGACAACGACTGATCTCGCGCTGTACCCAGTTTATATATTTTTTATCTTCATATTCATATTCATATTGGTTTTATTCTTATTACATTATACTTATACATGACAGGATTTATAACAATTTGGTTAATGTAAATAAAGTTTGAGTTAGAGAAAAAATACAAGTCGATATATTAATGTATATAGTAGGTAATGAAAATAGTAGTATATTATTATATATAATTAGTATAATAAGAAGCCCACAAAATCTTCCAAGAGATTTGTGAGTGGGCAATTTCTATTTTTTGCATTGAAATTGGGGTATGGTGTGGACGTACACAGATATCAGGTACAGTATATTCCTATCCTATGTGCAATAGTACAGTACCTATGATGAAACATAGAAGTGAACAATAGAATATAATGTACATAGAAAAGTTTGTAGATAAATAGATAAATATTGATAATGAGAGACATAAAACAAGCTAATAAAATGTAATATGTACAATAATACTTACAAACTATTACTAGTTAATAACTAGTGAACTTTTATTATAGGTATACACATTGTATACAGATTCAGATTCAGATTGGTTTATTCTTATAACATTATACTTGTTTATCTTATGTTATACATTATACAGTAATATTGTCAACAGGTGTAACAAAGCGGGAAGATGGGAAAGGTTTATTTTTAAAATATCAACGAAGGTAGGCTAAGTTTTCAAAGTAAGTTCTTTCCCTACTAAAGAGCCAGTTACTGATTCTTTGTTTAAAAAGAGACATAGATGCTGAACTTTTGGTCAAGTTATCTAGGCGGTTGAAGGTACGAGGTCCTAGGAAGCTAAAATGTTGTTTACCTTTAACAACTAGGTTATAATTTCTTTGTCTGGTAACTACCATTGTACTATTTGTGTGAGGTTGGCCAAAGGCGGGGAAACATTGGCGATTTTTAAATAAATGGATTAACATTGACTTTATATAGAGTTGCCTTATATCTAATACCCTCATCATTGTATAGAGCTGGTTTGAAGGGAACCTTTTGTTTTTTTTTAGTATAACTTTTAAGATACATTTTTGTGATATGTTGATTGGTGTAAGGTGATTGCTATATAGCCCTCCCCAACCTATGATACCATAAGCTAATACAGATTGTACAAGAGCCGTGTAAACTATTTTTAAGACTGGTGTGTTGAGAATATTTCTTAGTCGATAGAAAATGAAAGTAAGTGATTGTAGTCGTCTTCTCAATTCATTACTGTGGAAGTTCCACTTTATATGATTGTCTACAATAATACCCAAGTACTTATACGATATAACTTTTTTTAGACTGGGACATGTACATTTTCCTTTATTCAATATGCATGTAGGTTGGTGTATCTTTATACATAATGAACCGTTTTGTGGTTGGCCCCGTTCGCTGTTGGAAAAAGTCATAAATACCGTCTTCTTTTCATTAAGTGTAAGGAAATTACAGTTGAGGCAGTGAAAGACAGTGTTTATAGCCGAATTTGCAGCTTCGAATGCTTTTTCCCAGCACACTTCCGATATGAGTAGCACTGTGTCATCGGCATATGAAATAATTTTTCCTCGTAGAGACAGGTTACATAATTCGTTAATATATATCAAAAACAAAATTGGCCCCAAGTATTTAATTTTAATTTTAAAAATTGTTTAATGAGTAAGAAAACACCACAGTAATTTTACTTTGAATGATGAAATTCATTCGTATAACACCACACGACAGAAAGATGTTCACACAGTGAAATATAATTAATCAAAGTCAGAAGTTTTTTAACTTCTGATTTGGACTTAAGTTCATCAGTTCTTGTCTTAGGAGTTTGTAAACGGTGACTTTGGAGCCGTCCTAGCAACGAAGCACATAATAAATTTCAGAGTTGTTCTGAATCGGCCTTGTTGATTCTGGCGTTGATTCGCGGGTGTTTGCACTGTCCATACCACTGATTGCTATATTTCCTATTAAAAATATCGATCTTTGGTTGGTTATCGCTCACTCGTCGATTGCGTCGGGGCCTGCAGGGTTGGCTTGGTCGCTTTGATTTAAAGTCCCCCACTGAAAATCAGTTATATAACTGAGTGGGTAGACTCTAAATAAAATTTATTTATTTATTTATTTATTTATTTAAGGTGTTTTTAAACGAAGCGCAAAGATTAAAACAATAATGCACAATAAGGTTCCGACTAATATTAAGAAAATTGACTCGATTCATCATTTAAAGTCTGTTTGGATAGTGCATTCTAGAAAGTATCTGATTTTTTTGACTGATACTGTAATGATTGTGATAACCATAAATTAAATGTATATTTTCGTATAATGACGAAATTAGTCATTATGTTAATATGATGTATGATGAATAACAAATTAAAAATGAAATGAAATATTTACAGTAGGTTATAAAATTTTACATTATTGAGTTCAAATTCAAACTACCCTATTAATAAGAGATAGAAGTTATTTGGACCAATATTTAAACTAAGCGCTCCAAACATTAAATTGACCTCAGGTTAATATTTTGGAGCAAATATAAACTAAAAACGGATATATTAGGACATAATGAGTTGTTCTAGTTCATGGGTTAAAGGTCACCTAACCCAAAGCATTGAAAAACACACTTGGGTCGTAACTTTTTTTCTAGGAATAATTTATAACAACACGAATGGTCTCAACTCACTCGATAGAGTTTTGTAAATAATTTAAAAATCTGTTACTAAAGGCAACGGTCGCATTAACTGATAATCTTTCGACGGGCGGTCAAATATGACATTTTCATCCTTATATGCATACATACATTTTGTCAACCATATTCCAAAATTTAAGTTTGTTACTATTATATTATTTGGTAGCATAAGATTTTTTTGATCCCCCCACCACAAAACTCCCAAATCAGTTGACTTTTTTCAGGCCTCCTCTTGGAAATTTGTTCAGAATATTATTATGAGGGTTTGATCCAAAATTCAGGTTTCTATCACAGAACCTCGAATGGGTTGGATGATCCGCTCAGCTTAGAGGCGAAGGCGAGAAAACGCAACATTTTATAGAAAGAAGCACATCCATCTTCTAGGACAGATTAGTAATATTTTTTCTAAGTGTTCCAAAATATAAAAAATAAAACGTTAAAACATTTTTATCTTGCAACTGTGATTTAAAAAGAATTTTACAATTTTTTGGTCCAGAAATTTGCGAAAATTGGTATTTTGGGAATTTTCATAAATCGGCTTTAACCTGCTTGTTTTTTGTTTCACATAGATACTAGAGCATCAGAGCATCATACCAATCTAAAATGGCCCTTTACAACATTGTGTCGTGAAACTGTGCACAAATACACTCAAACACGCAAAAATGTGCATTCCAAAATCACACCCTTTCTTGGTAATCAGCATATTTTGACCGAACCACTTGCCCAAATTACAACTCAAAATATAGCGGATTTACACAAATGGCTGTCGAGTACGTCAATAATGGCCAATATTGTTTGGGATCAAAATCTGCCAAGGTGACGGGGCATAAAGATCGTCCCCATGTTATTTATTATGGGAGATTTTTGACGATGGGACATAGCTCGAAAATACCAAGCTTGACATTTTTTGGAGAGGTCATGTGGACCCAATAATTTTTCTGTTGATTTCTAAATTCATAACACTAGTTAGCCCGAATGAAATATTTTGAGTTTATCGGTTGAATACCACTTTAAGTATGTATAAGGTTAGTTGAGTGCACACACCTAAAGTATGTTATGTAAATTGTATTAATCTATTCTTTGTCTTTCACCATTTTGTCCATTATGTCACTTTTTAAAAATAAATTCCCACGTTCAAGTTTCCAAAAAACTTTGTAGGCTTTGCTGTTCTTTATTGTAGCCTAAGTAATGTTAGACCTGTGGAATAATTAATAACATGCAAATAAAAAAAATGGTGAACTGAATCACACGCTTGGCTGATCTTCAATTAATTCACGTTTTAAAACTACCGCCATGGCATTTTGGCTCACGGCTTGATAGATAGCATGCCGTGCAAGATAGTAAATGGTAAATATCATCGATGCCGTGACATGGCAAACATAACCTAACCTCACATAACAGAACACGTGAGAAGCCTTGATTTTGAGATTGCCGGTTGCCTCAAAAGATGTGATTTTACTAAAAATCTATGGTAATGTACTTAATAATTACGATTTTAACATAGTATTGCACCGAATAAACGGCACTCCTTCGGTTGGGGCGGTCCAACTATCAACACAACAACAAAAATAGGCCCTAACCTTCAAAACCTTTAACGTCGCGATTTTAAACGAAAGTCCTTTTGCGTTGAAAGTAGGGCCTACTTTATATTTAAAATAGCGACGTTAAAGGTTTTGTAGGTAGAGTATTTTAAGAAACGAGGAGTGGCGCGGCCTAAAGATAGTTGGACCGCCCCAACCGAAGAAGTACCCTAGGCCCTAGCCTACCGAATAAACTAGCTCTAGGGTACTAATTTAGGTAATTATGCCATATAGCGCCTCAAACAAAAAACACCATTTAAAAACAATAATTTTGAATAAAAGTAGGTTATCGCCGCTTAGTCGGGGTGGGGGTGGGAGGGGGGGGGCGAAGCGTCGTGGGGGTGGGCTAAGCTGACCAAAAACAAACTTCACGCCCCCACCCCCCCCCCCTGTAGTCCGGTTTCCTTTTTCACAAGGCATTTTTACCCAAATGGATGTTTCCATAATTATAGGCCTAGGCTCCTTGCAAGTGACGTCAACAACAATGAAACAAATGAATTGAACTGATGGACAAACAATAATTTTTGCCTAGACAACCCATTGTCCATCAGTTCAATTAATTTGTTTCATTGTTGTTGACATCACTAGCAAGGAGCCTATAGGCATGGGCCTAGGGTTCACGAGGTTTAGGAGGCAGAGTTCCAGACGACTTGTGGAGGGCCTGACGCCTTGGGCCATACAACGAGCATCAATGCATTTCTAATGGATCTTGTGAGTTGTACTTTAAATCCACGTTCATTATGATTAAACGAGCTTAAATATGGCTTACAATTTTTCCTTATGTTTAATAAACATTTTTTAAATCATAACTCTCACTTGATGAATAGGCCTAGCCTAGGCCTAGGCTAGTTCTGGGCTCTAGCCTAAGCCTAGGGTCAAGTAGGGTCAGCTATGCAGTTCTCGACCACCTTTCGTCCTTAGCCAATAATTTGTTTTATGTCTTACTGTATTTCAGCCATATTATCTCCGACATAGTTGGGGAAGGTCCCAAAACGTTGCGGAGATTGAGGCTGTTCAGGGTAGTGTACCAAAACGTATCCAAATGTTTATACTTCTGGTCGAATCAACTAACAATCGAAGGCTGTATTGAATCAATTCTCGACCTAGGCTTTTATTTCGTAACCAATTCTCGACCGCGGCAAATCCCATGTTAAACTTCGCCGAATATTACCAAAATCAGAAATCGACCCAGAGTTTAATAGCATCATAAAAACGGTATAGGCCTAAATGTCCACCAAAATACATATTTCGGTGCAAAACAATCAATAATGACTAATGAGCTAAATAAACCATTTCCGACCACGTACGCCACGGCCCTAAACCTAAGTCGAGAACCCATTTCCTTGCGGTCGAGATCTGATTACGTTCCGTCATGACAGTTGTCCCGTCACTGCCGTGCTGAATTCAATATTTGAGGTGTAATTTTATGTTAAATACTAAAAGTAAAAGCAATTAACGTAAATTACAATGTTTAGGCCTAATAGTCAACATAAATGCAAAAAGTATGTCGTGAGCCCAAATTAAACAGGAGAAAACCCTTCCTGAAAATGTGCGACGCCGTTGCTAACCTTGCTAGCGCGATCTATTTAGGCAACATTCTTTGGGTCGAACCCATATCGTCCTATTAATAAATCGATACTCAATACATTTTAATTGGATGAGCGTAGCGAGCGAAGTGAGGACTTCAATTTCACTGACCCCCCCAAAAAATTTAGCTCGGGTGTTTTTTTTTTTTTTTTCTGTCTGTTCGCACGATTCCGGGCAAACGCCATAAGCGATCTTGATGAAAATTGGAGGGGACCTTCGTTTTCTCTGAACTTAGACTTGCCACGTTTTTGGGTAGGCCTACAATCGAAGAAATATTTCTCATGAATATCGTACTTTTACAATTTTTTTCGATTTTTAGTGCGATATTTTCGTGACATTTGGTCCGATTCTGACCAAACGGGTGGGGCTACAACGTTCATATTTCACATGGACATTAAGGTAATGGTGATGTATTTCTTTCTGAAAGGAAAAGTTGAAAAAGTTAGCCAGAATCTATAGAAATACAAGCTTTTAATAAAGTTGATTTTGTATCGTGGGGGGGGTACAATATAATACAATTGACATAGGTATATAACTTGGGAAATTGAAAATAGCAAACCTACAATAGCTTTTAAGTTGCACGGTATAAAGCACTTGACAAAATTGAAAATGCATCCCACGAGCAAACTACAAAACTTGTAAAACAGCCCTTCCATCCATCAACGCGGCGGGACTTTAGCGTTTTCCTAGTCATTTACAACATCGATTTTTGTACAGTCTTTATGAAAAAATCGATCCCGATCTAATAAAAGCAATCCCAGAGCTGTCACATCAACACAACATGGTTTTATTTGATAAATAGGTGGCGTGCACGTTAGGGTGGTCGAGAATAGGTGATGGTCGAGAACTGCGTACACCTAGTGTTGGGACTTGAAAAATTTCACGTGAAAGTTTTCATGAAAAATTTCAATTCATTGAAAATTTTCAAGGGCCGTGCAATGAAAATTTTCAAGTTTTTATTTTTATTATGTTGTTTTATTAGTGTACTCTATTATCTATGATTATGCAGTTGCCCAGTTGTTACTATTTAGGAATAGGATTTGGCTAGCCTCTTGCACAGCAATTAGGCCTCATGCATTCTAGGGCCTAGCCTAGAACAGAGGCGTTGACTGACCTAGGCCTAGAAGTTTGTCAATGTGGGAGCTAGGTCACATTGCAAATACGAAGCCTGCAAATGAACAGTTTAGCTTACATATTATTTTTTGTAGGTTGTATAGGCAATAGTCCGGTGGGCCCTAACCAGATAAAATCCATCTTTATTTACCGGTAGCACAAATGCTAGAGGGTTATGCGGAACTTAAATGCCTAGGGTGGGCTACCTAGTGGAATGGAAAGACCGGGACAAACATTATTTAGTGTGCGGTCTTCGCCTCCGATTAGTCTGAAGGTACCGTATCGTTTGTAGGCCTAGTGTAGCTGTATGTATATCAAACAACAATTAAAGTACTGCTCTACTCTACTCTACTCTAGTGACTATAATCTAGGCTTTCTCTTAACCACCCAGAACGTCGGGTGTATTTTTTTACATTTTGATATAGGCCTAGCTAATATGTTTTAGGCCCCTATGTTGCTTTTGTTTCCATCATTCACGTTGGATAGGCCTACTATTCCAATTTACAATAGTACTCAACATTTTTGTCTCAACAATTATTTTTATAATATAGGCCTAAGTATTTGCAAATTGCAAGAATAAACTTAGGCCTAATCAACAAGATATTGCATATTAGACTTATTTCACATCAGCCTGAGTCCCACTGTAGGCCTACATAGGGGCCTACTTGATAGAAATAAATTATTTTTATTTATGATATGGTTAAATACAGTTCAAATAACAGATTAATAAACTTTTTTTTCATGAAAATTCCCATCACTATGCATAGGCCTACCTGACCCTGCCCAATAGCCAAACGCCCCTAAAACGACGGATAAGCCAAACACGCTCCCGCCGCCCGCCTTTGTGACCAGATAATAATTTATTTAAATGTTCTACTAAAGTTTGGTTTAGGACAAATTGTAATCACTTCTTCATGAAAAGATATGTAGTCTCCAAATATGATATCCGCTGATTAGAAGGCGAGATAATAATATCGGAATGTTAAGTCCGCCATTTTCTTGATTTCGTCACTTTTCAACAACAAAACAACTTTTTGAAAATTCCACGATCTACGGAAACGAGTGTAAAAGCCATTATAATATCAAAGGGGTGAGAGACATTACTGAGTGTATTATAGCTGTGTCTTCAATATTAACACAACAGAAACGTGTTTTTACTTCCAGGAAAGCCTAACTAAATTATACCAAAATAGCTGACGTTCGGGTATTGGGTCGAGTTCCATTAGCCGAATACTCCGCTCCGCTGCCATTGAAACTCCATGTCATTCGTGAATAGTATTCATTTTTCCTGGATTGAAATTCAATAGCAATCAGACTATTGCACTCACATAGGCCTACTAGTTAAAAACTCGAAATATATAAAAAAGAACCCTCTTGTTAGTTTCACACGTTGCATTTTAGCTTTTATTTGTAAATTACGTAATTTTCGGCCATGTTATGTAACTATGTCACCATCTTGAGCCTTTTGGCTTCGGTGTTCGGCTATTGGCGACTTAGCTTTTCTGAACTTACTTCGACTTTCGAGTGTGATTATCGACTACACAGAGCATTTATGATTGGCCGAGATGTTTTAAATCAACCAATGAGGTATAAGGAAGCCTTAGAACAAAAACCAGTCATCTGACGTCATAATTGAATGTAAGTAGAAGGGTTTGTTGATACGGCAGTACGATTTTCTGCTAAAGGTGTTCGGCTATTGGGTACGGTACTTGACCCTAGGCCTAGGGGAACTTCTTCGGTTCATGGGCCCCCCAAAAAACACTTGATTCTCCTTGTTTTTTGTGGGTTTTTACTTTTTAGTATTGCGTAAAACTATTATTAATACCTACAAAACCTTGAACGTTTCTATTTTTGGCAAAACTCATTTTAGGTTGAAAGTCCTTTTCTTAGGCCTATTTATCGGCCTACGCCGTTGTAATCCCGTCGAATTCCAGTAGACCTACCTGATATCGTAAACTGCAGTATGAAAAATATCAATGTGACATCTTGTGTTTTCGAAAATGGCGCCACCCTCGTCAGATGGCCTGGGACTCACTTTAATAAATAAGAATAATGATGAATTAACTCATTTCACATTTATTATTGTTTAAATCAGTGATGGTATAAGGAACTTAGCCTTTTGAGGAACGAGGAACGTTTCAGTTCCTTTTTTTATTGAAAATGAACGAGGAACGTTTCAGTTCCTTTTTTTATTGAAAAGGAACGAGGAACGTCTCAGTTCCTTTTTAGGCAGAAGTAACTTAACTTTCCAAAGTTCCTTTTTTGGGGGAACGTGCCCAAGACTGGTGACCGTTACCTTTGTGACTATGGATATTATACTGACGTCAGAAGGTAAAAATCATTTTGATGCTGTTCCAAGTTTATTTTTACCAAATAAATTAAATAATTACTAAATTAACTTAAATGCAATGACTTCTTATTGTTTCCGTTTTTGCATTCCCATGCTGCACAAGCTAAAACCATATCAAACAATCCAGAAAAATACTTTATTGCATTATACTAGGAAAACGCTAAAGTCCCGCCGCGTTGATGGATGAGCTTTTTTGTAAGTTTGCGTAGGACCACTTTTCCTTTGCAAGTGCTTTTTGAATGCATTGTAGGTGATGGTGAGACCAACCAGAAAATGGCTGCCGTAGGTTTGTGACAAGTGTCTCGCGTAAGTAATAAATTACTGTTAACAAAATAAAAGCATAGCCATTACTACATACAAATATACAAAATAGTGAAATTAATCATGGCTATCAGTGTTGCGAAATTGGACACAAATAAACGAGCTACAAGTTAGGGATGTCAACGGGTACCCGGGTACCCGTTACCCGCCCGTTGCCCGCGGGTACGGGTCCAATTTTCCATTACCCGTTACCCGGAATTACCCGTTCTTTCCTTTGTCCATCGCGATCTTTTTCACGGAACAGACAATACATCGCGTCATTATACCCCTCCCCCTACCGCTCATGGCTGGCTGCTGTGATTGTAGCGACGAGTGATTGAGTGTGATTGTTGAATGATATAATACGGAATTCGGCGCGGGTTGGGTGGGTGGGGGGGGGGGGGGGGCTTAGAGATAGCGGCGAACAAGGCTTGACCTTGAAGCAAACTATACGATTTGGTTGCTCGAGACAAAACAGATGCCAATGCACCGAATTTCGTAATCGGGAGCGCAGAAACACTAAAAAATGAGTGTTATCTGCCCGGTTGTAACGACGTTTGACTGTAGACCTACGAGTTTGCGATGACTCAAAGCTGCCGATGTGAAGACGGGAAGGGTGTTGGATTGGACACTACTCGCGTGTATGAATGAAACAATGACCGTAGACCTAAAGTGATTCATGAGAAAACACAGTTCGGCTGGTCGCACACAGGATAAAAACAGCATAAAATAAAAATAGTTTACTGATCAAGGATAATTAGTAAACGTGTACACGTACCATCCCTAATTTTCTGTGAAGTGGAAGATCACTTCGAATGAACTGATACGAAAATAGTGCGCGGGGAGCGGGAGATCATGCCTTGGGGTAAAGACAAGGATTGACCTTGATCAGCCTACGATCCGATTTCGGTTGCGTACATATGCGCATGAAAGGAATGTAGTAATCAATCAGTGTTCCTTTCCGCTTGATGTAGTTGCTCCGAACCCATTGAGTCATCGTACACTAAAACATACGTGGCCTTTTACCAATACTACTTTTCAACTGCCAATGCTTTTCTGAATCATTTGACACCCATGACGATAAATCGAACATTTACTACCCGCGGGTATCTCGGGTAACGATCGCGGGTACCCGGGTACGAAAATTTCCGGGTATTGACATCCCTACTACAAGTGCACTTACAAAAAGCAAAGTGACAGAGGAGGAAGATGAAGACTGTGCCGCTGAGAAATGCCTGCGGCCAACAGGAAGGGAGGTGGACTGGGTCCAGTGTGACGGATGCCAGAAGTGGTTCCATTTATTCTGTGAGGGACTGCAAAAAGAAGAAATAGGCGAAAACGACGAATACATTTGTAAATATTGTAAAAAACTACGGGGACAAACCTTAGCCCAGGGTGGGAGCAGAGCGAGCCTAGGCTTAGGCAAAGTAGGAGATTGGTCCAGGCCCAAGCATAGGCCTTGGCCTAGGGCTAGGCCTAGACCTAGAAAGGCGACTAGGAATAAACTGAAACACAAAAACCATTATAATGGGGAGCTTAAAAAGGTGGTAAATAAAATTAACAAACTAAGCCAAGATTCCAGAGGTGATAAGGACGCATGCCTAGACCTAGGCCACAAACTGAACTCTATTGCGGCAGACATTGAAACAAACATGCAACAAGGTAGTAAATTCATAAACGATCAACTGGGCGAATTAAGGTCTGAAATTAAGGCACTTAAAACGCTAATGATAGAACTAAGACTGGGCAACATGACCGGGCCTCGGCCTTTGGAAAATTTTACGACGCAGATTAGCGAAAGCATAGGCCTAGGCCTACTGGATGGACACAACCAAGATCTAATCGATTTAGAGTCAGTGTGTCAAATAGATCTGCCATTGCCAAATAATGAGGGCACCAGGACAAATTCACATACGACCGGTTCTAGGCCCAAAACCGCTGAAGCCGCTGAAACTGAAACTGAAGAAGATTCGTCCCGTGTTAAAGTGAGCGAAGTTTGTAATCTGTTTGATCCTCTAATCAGACTAAATTCCGAGTGCAAGCAGAACTACAGAGCAAGGACCACTAGTAGGCCTGCAGGTGTCACCAACAAAATTTAAAAAAAAGAAATTTTAATTATGGCAGACAGCCATGGTAGAGGGATGAGAGAGAAAGTGGAACAAAAAATAGAAATGGGATCTTCAACAGTGGTAACATGTGATTTTAAGCCAAATGCTAAATTAATTGATGTAGTAAATATTAGTGACTCATGCCCATTTCATAAATCTGTGGCAAATGAAAACAATGTAGTGGTTATTATGGGTGGAACTAATGACATTAGTAACTTAATTGCAGAGAATCGGGCATCTAGCACACAACTTCCAAGCGAAGAGACAATCAGTCGTGAAATAATTTCACCTTTAATAACAACTCTTGACAAACTAAAAACTCATAAAGTAATAATAGTAGCGGTTCCTAGGAGAATAGACATGCCCAATATGAATATAGCAATAGCTAGAGTAAACGAAAGAATCAGTAGTGCAGTACTGTCACATCCAAGCGTAACCTTTTTAGATTTAAATGATAGCCTGTACCCAGTACATTACACACAGCAGGGCATCCACTTAAATGCAGTAGGCAAAGGAGTGTTAGCAAATTTGATAGTGAGTAGTATCACCCCAGGGTGGTTTCCGCTTAAGAAAAGCCACCAAAAAGCTAAACCGCTGAAACCAGCCGGTCAGGCAGGATCCCGGTATATCATGGATTTAGACTTCCTAAGGGGACATACTTTTGACTTATTACCATTACCATGTCCCCTTTTTCAAGTAACACAAACACCAACACCCGTAATATAACTCAAGTCAAACCTGCCAACCAAAATACGACCATGACAAAGCATGACATGTACACAGGGGGCATAAAATTAGTCCACCAAAACTGCCAAAGTCTGTATGGAAAATTAGACAAAATTACAGTTCTCCTTCAGAGCGAACTAAAAAATACAGATGTAATATGCATTTCAGAACATTGGCTTGAGAATGATAACATTATACACATTACACTTCCAAATTTTAACATCGCCACACACTTCTGTAGAGAAGAACCACATGGAGGCACCTGTATTTTTGTAAATGATAACTTAGCACCAATAATTAAGGATAGACAAGATCTAAAAAAGTTAAGCGTACCTAAACATTTTGAGTGCTGCGGCATTGAACTATCACAGCAAAAAAACGGAAATAAAATTACAAGATTAGGTCTTTTAATAATATCGATATATCGAACACCAAATTCAGACATAAAGATTTTCTTTGAAAAATTTAGCATTCTATTAGACATTATCGCGGGAGAAAATAAAAAGGCTATAATATGCGGAGATTTTAACATTAACCTACAACAGGACAATAGAAATGTGGTTAACTTCCATACACTGCTACAGTCTTTTAATTTCCGCACGACAATCGACACTCCCACAAGAGTCACAGAATTGACTGAAACACTGATTGATAATATCCTTACAAATATAAACTTTGGCCTTTATAACACAAACAATATAGAATTGTCAATCTCAGACCATAAATGCCAGCCAATATTTTAATGGAATGCTACAACAAGAAACATGGAAGGAATTATACTCCTTGACCAACGTCGAGGAACAATACAATTGTTTTCTGAAAACTTTCAAGCGTATGTTCGAAGAGGCTTTTCCGCTAAAAACCACAAAGATAACAAGCAAACATAAGAGATGGGTAACACCAGAGATAAGAGAACAGGGGATAAAACTGCGAACTCTTCACAGACAAGCTAAAATATCAGGAAACCCTAAAAAACTAGAAGACTATAAAGTCCAAAATAAACTATATAAAAATGAATTATCAAAAGCGAAGCAAATCACGAATGCTAACTGGATACATAGATCCGAAAATAAAAGCAAGGCCGTCTGGAACATAGTAAAGAATGAGACATATAGTAATAAGGCCCAGCGAAACCACAATATATCACTGTCGGTAGCGTCCATACTGGACAATCATATCCACTATGAAAGTAGTTCCGGGATCGCAAATGAAAAAGTAGAAAAACCACATGTGGTGGCGTCAATGTTTAATAATTATTTTGTAAATATACATAAAAACATAGTTACAGCTAGTACTAATTCAGACCCTATAGATCTCTTTCACAAACAGAATAAAATATTCAGTAATAAATTTAATTTTACTGAAATCACGGAAGTGAATATCGTGACCTCAGTGAGAAAACTAAAAAATACCAGCTCCTGTGGATGGGATGAAATCCCAATCACAGTGGTAAAAAAATGTATATCATTTATAAAAAAACCCCTTAGCTTTGTATTTAATACATCAATTAAAAGTGGAGTTTTCCCTGAGAGACTAAAATATTCAATAATCACACCTATACATAAAAATGGTGAGAAGACCGATATAGCCAACTATAGACCTATCTCAATACTACCCACCTTCTCAAAAGTGTTGGAAAGTATCGTAAAAAATCAACTAATGGATTTTCTTACAAAAAATAAAATTATAACTGATGCTCAGCATGGCTTTATGGCCGGCAAATCCACAAATACTGCATTTTTTGATTTTGATAGATATATACTAAATTCGCTAGACGAGGGTAAACACACATTGGGCATTTTCTGTGATCTTTCGAAGGCATTCGATTGTGTGGATTTTGACATTCTTTTAAATAAACTAAGACTAATAGGGTTTAGTGACATAACGCTAAACTGGTTTAGTTCCTACTTAAAAAAGAGAAAACAACAAGTGAAAATTAAGAGTGAAAATGAGAAGGGACACATGGAAAATCACTGCTCCCCATGGCTAGAAAGTCTAGCAGGGGTGCCTCAAGGTTCTATTTTAGGCCCTATTGCATTCCTTCTTTACATAAATGACCTTGAAGCAAATATAAATTCCGACGAGGTAATACTTTATGCAGATGACATAACAACCCTAATTATTGATATATCCCTGTTAGTAGTTGAAGAAAAGGCAAACGCAGCAGCATTCAAAATTAACGATTGGCTATCAGCAAATAAACTAGGCTTGAACGGGAAAAAGACCAACTTTATACACTTTCAACTTAAAAAAAAGGCCCTTAAGGATAAACTAGTCATTACATTAAACCAAACTGATATAAATGAGGTTGACAACACAAAGTGCTAGGAGCAATATTTGATAATTCCCTCAGCTGGAAAGACCATGTGAAGTCCCTATGTGCTCAATTGGCATCTGCCTGCTATGCCCTGAAGGTCATCAATAACTCTATTGGCAGAAATACAGCAAAGATTGCGTACCATGCATACTTTGAAGCACGACTTAAATATGCTATCCCCCTGTGGGGAAATTCGACGAATTCGCAAGATGCTTTTATATTACAAAAGAGAGCAATCAGGACCATTGCAGGCCTAAAAAATATGGAATCATGTAGAGGAGCTTTTAAAAATCTTAAAATCATGACTATGCCAAGCCTATACATTTTAGAAATTTTAAAACAAACAATTAAAAGAAAGCAGAATTTCACATCAAACACACAAGTTCACGCGCACAACACACGACAGAAAGAGCATCTTCATCCCAGCCAATACAACACAAAAAAGGGACAGACATCAATAATAAATATGGGCATAACCTTATTTAATAGACTACCTCCTGACATAAAAAACTTGGCAAATACCGACTAACAGATACGAGCAATAAAAACATACCTGATAGAAAACTGTTTTTACACAGTAAATGAATACATCACCAATGAAAGAGATGACATGTTTACCTGGTAGATAACAAATATATTACTGTTTTATCATTGTTTTATCACTGTTTTATCATTGTTTTATCACTGTTTTACCATTGTTTTATCATTGTTTTATTAATTCAACATCCTTGCTGTGTAAAAGCATTTGTAAATATGTATGTTTTATTATAGTAGTTGGTCTGGAGTAGTCAATGCTCATTTATGACAGGCTGATCTAGTTAGTTTGTAGTAAGCCAAATTGTATTATACTGTTGTTTTATTCATCACATATATAATATAGTATATAATTATATGTACCCATAATATACTGACAAACCCAATGTTGCAATGTAACCTACATGGATGCTAATAAAACTGAACTGAACTGAACTGAACTGATTGTGGTCAAGTTTCTATTGTTACTTGTTAATTGTTATTATAAACCTAAAAAAAACTCATATTAAAACCTTTATTCTATGGATTCTGGCTAACTTTTTCAACTTTTTCTTTCATAAAGCAGGGCTCGACAAATTTTTAAAAATCTACTTACCCAGCTGGGCAAGTGGCCCAAAATTTTAGTTGCCCAGACTCAATTCAAGGTTAACACAATAATTTTCTTTATTTTTCCATATATGTAGGCCTACGACAATTTTCTTTATTTTAACAATAGCCACGAGTCAATAACTTTACCGACTTTACGTACCGTACCCGCTTTTTATCATACTCTTGGTCATATTTTACATTTTTGGCAGGTTCATTAGCTAGGTCTAGTCTAGCTTAAGCAATGATAGGCCTATCTCATCTTCGTTAATGAGTGGCTTAGTAGCCGTAGGCCGAGATGTTGAAGCTACTCCACTAGGCCTACAGTTAAAAAAGTTCTGTAAATCCATTTAGAATGGTTCAATATTACGCAAT
The DNA here is from genome assembly GCA_024449915.1 of Sweltsa coloradensis. Taxonomy (NCBI): domain Eukaryota; kingdom Metazoa; phylum Arthropoda; class Insecta; order Plecoptera; family Chloroperlidae; genus Sweltsa; species Sweltsa coloradensis. The sequence goes on along the minus strand of JAMZAV010000210.1, from coordinate 197,499 downwards.
GGTTTTAAAGTGTCAAAAATGGTTGGAATTTCACGAAACGGGAGAACGTAAACAAGTCTCAGATCTCCATTTTCTCGACAGCTGTGAATACTGAATTATGGGTAAAGTCGATAGGTCGATATCGATCGGAATGCGATTGTAGTGGTGCGTGGTGCAGCCTGTGGCAAGTCTTGGAACTACATCAAGCGTCTGTCGCCTGTCGATAAAGAAGGTTTCTACTTCGTGAAATCTTACGCGATTTGAGTTTTTAACCAAATTTGTTGGTTGCCCGTATGGGCAACTAACAATAAATTATGCTTGCCCGTGCCTGGAGTGTTAGTTGCCCCGGGCAACTCGGGCATAGGAATTTTCGAGCCCTGCATAAAGCAATACATAACCATTACCTTAATATACATGTAAAATATGAACGTTGTAGCCCCACCCGTTTGGTCAGAATCGGCCCAAATGTCACGAAAATATCGCACTAAAAATAAAAAAAAAATAGTAAAAGTACGATATCCATGAGAAATATTTCTTCGATTGTACCTAAAAACAATACAGGTCTAAGTTCAGAGATTTCGAAGGCCCCCTCCAATTTTCATCAAGATCGGATATGCCGTTTGCCCGGTAGAGAGCGAACAAACAGACAAAAAAACAAACAAAAAAACAAACAAACAAAAAAATACACCCGAGCTAAGTTTTTTGGGGGTCAGTGAAATTGAAGTCTTCGCTTTGCTCATCCAAAAAGCATAAATTAAAACGCCAAATTGCCATCTTTAATATGGCAAAATTGGCGCTTCAATTTGCTACACTCGCGTCTGTGCGGAGGTATTGGAGACTGCGGATCTATCCTACTATAGGTGTTCAATATCTGTGGCCCAGTCTAATTATGCAGCAGTGTTTTGTCAAACAGGGAACCATTGTTAGGATGCCTCAAAGGCACTGAGTTACTTTTCTTGGTCAGGTTAGGTATTAATCTCGATGCAATCACCATGTGCTCTACTCTACAGGTAGTTAGTTATGTTACCCTTGTGACATACGGTGCATGTTACTCCCACGTTACCCCTTGTGACCAGATTTCATTTCCATTTGCAAGGCAGTGCATAAAGCACAGGATGCCCATTTTTTCAGATATCATTCTTCTAGGCATGAGCAAGCTGTGTAGAAAATTCCAGGTAGATAGCACCACTGGTAGCCATATTATCAAAACTTTTAGTAGTTTTTGTTACCCTTGTGACATATTCTTACAATGCTCAGTTCTAGGGGTATTTGTTAATATGTCAATATGTTCATGAAGTTTTGAGACTATTATTTCTTGGAAGTAGACACCATAATTTACAAATATATGTGCTTGGTATAAAACATAAACCATTAAAGCCCTAGGGCCTACTTCCATTTTAAAATCAACTTTGAAAAAATGGAAAAAATCTTGAGAGTAATAGCAATTTTCAAAATCTCAACTTTGAATGAAATTTGCCAAATAACTGGGAGAGATTTTCTCATGTTGGATATAAATAAATACAATTTAGACTTTTAGTAGATAGTGGAAAAAAAATCAGCTCAATATAACAAGGTGGGTGCCAAGTGATCCAAATCCCAACTGATCCAAAATAATCGTCAAAGAATTCGAATTAATATATTGATATAAAAATAAAGCCGTGTTTTTGCCAAAGTGATCCTTTACCCAACTGATCCAAATATAAATAATCATCGAAATATTAAATATTCCAAAGCAAGTAATTCCGTTTTGGATCAGTTGGGTTGTTTGGAATTAATAAAATAATAATATAAATACTACGGTGACGTCAGAAACAACCCAACTGATCCAAATGCGCGCGCAGCCGGCGAGCACGGCTGGTACACTAGCGCGCGCAATGTGGAAATGCGGGCTTAGGGATCAAGATGACTTCATCGTTCATCCTTGAACGATTTAGAAGTGTGAGTACATCATATCGAACGAAAAAACTACGGGGATTCCGAAAATCCAGTTCCCATCGTGCTAGGTAAGATATTTATCGTATTAATTATCCGTTTTACAATGTACAAATGGAAAAATGAGTTTTCCTTGAATATTGACATTAATATTTGATAATCCCTTTCGGCAAATTAAAAAAATACTATTCAATCTCTAGCGCTTGCTAGCATTTACGGTTTGAATTGTTCGGGGTAGGTATTAGACTTTGCATCACGGTGCACATTATCAAAACTATTAAATCCAACCAAGTAATTTTGTTTCATTAGAGCCGGCGGAAATAAGAAAACAAAGCTGAAGCTGTGACGTGAACTTATTAAACTGTGGCACCTATATTATTTATTTATTATCGCTGGTAAAGCATGATGGTATTTAATTTATTAATTCAAAAACAATTAATACTTAAACAAAAGTTGAAAATCGTACTCAAGTGCGATTTTAATAAGATATAATAGCTATGCATTTAATTGCACCAAAGTTACCAACAAAGTTGGTGAAGCTAAAGAATCGTCACGAGACATTCATGCATTCTCACGCTCGTAAGTAGGGGAGAGGGTGCATAAATGCGACGGTTCATAAATGGGACAGTGGCTATATCTAATCAGCTGATTTTTTCTTAATTTAGCTTTTTTACCAAAAGTTGGCAGCAGTGGTACTGCTTCTTCATAAACAAAAATTATAAAGATGGCCAACAATTTCTAATTGTTATTCCACTTTGGTTTTTTGCCACCTCCAAAGTAGAAATTCCTTTCAAGACAATAAAATAAAAAATAGACATAAGACCTTGTGAAATTTGAAGATGCTATTCTGGAACTTTTAATTGAGACACTGGAAAGAAGAAATAATTCTGGTTTCATCATTATCTTACCTATTTTTTGGGCCAAGTGGACATGTTGTCAACAATGCTTGAGGTTCATAAATGGGACATGGATGCAGGTTGCTAAATGGGACATTTGCTAAATGCTTGATTATGGATAAATAGGCCTAATGGTTATCAGAGCCAATGTATCACATTATAATTTATTTAAGGCCTAACTGAAGGCCCTTCACCCACATAGCTGCCCCATAAAGTAGGCCTAGGCTACCCAGGCCTGAACTAAGCCAATAGGCCCAAGCCCTAGCCTAGGCCATAGACCTAAACCAACCATCTAAGAGTAGCTAGGCTAAGGCCTATAGGCCCTATCAAGTAGGCTAGGCCCAGGCCTAGGGCCTAGTACACCAAGTAGGCCTACCATAGGCCCTAACTATGTCTAGGGCTTACATCAAGTAGGCAGGCTTACAAATTTTCATCCGGATATGGTAGTGAGAAAAACATCAACTTTGTGGGGCGAATTATGGGGGAAAAAAGCGAGGACATTTTTCAATGTCAATTCTTACGTAGAAAAGACGCAGGTAGTAGCAGCTTCTTCTACCCTAAGCAAGAAGACATTTCTGATGTTCATAAAGAACAAATATAGAAACGTCTGCCGCAGACAGTTAGAAATAAAGGAGGCGGGGGCCGCGGGACTGCCCGGACCAAGTCGTTCTTGTTTTTTTGCAATGGACTTTGTGAAGTTTGAGGGGGTTAATGGTGTAGTTAAATAGCCTTGAGGTTACAAAATGATAATGTTTTGTATTTAAAATAAAATAAATAAAATAATGTCTTTAGAATGCTTAATGGATGGTTATTTCTGTGATTTTTAGGCATGTCCCATTTAACAACCACATGGTTCATATGCCGACTTTCTAATTTGCACCTGTACGGTTATTAAAAAGAAATAGTTCGTGAACAACAAAATCTGAAATTTATGTCTAAAGGGTGGCTCTTAAAGTTGGCTATTTCAAATTTTAGAAAAAAACATAATTTGAGGAAATAATAATTAAAATGTGAAAAGTGTCCCATTTATGCACCCTCTCCCCTACTCACATTAATTTGTACAACGCTCTGGAGAAAATTTGAATTAACACATTATGCAAACTGCACAAAACATTGACATTTTTATACAGGAAAAACATATAAAAAACAGAATTACTTTATGTAATAAACACTACTATTGTCGACGCACCGCGGACGCTCCCGTTGCGTGCTCCAGATCCTGATTGAACAATCTTCCTGAGGTTATGGATTGAGTCCACTAAGACCGCCCACAGACATTCCCTTCAAAATAACTGTCAAAATATAAAAAATAAAAAAAATAAAGGATTTAGACTACTAAAGGCAGACATTTCAACCTGGGCAGGTTTCCCACAATAAATTTAAAGTTTAATAACTGAAGTACTTGGCATATTTGGATGAGCGTTCCGAGCGTAGCGAAGATTCCATCTACTACACTGAAGAAAAAAATCCGAAATGTTTTTGTATTTTTGTGTGTCTGTTAACACGATTTCGGCTAAACCGATAATCAAATTGCGATGAAAATTTCTGGAGGCCTTTAAAATCTCTGAACTTAGAACTGCCACGATTTTGAGCGAAATCGAAAAATTATTTTTTATGCAATTTTACGATTTTTTTCTATTAAAAAAAGAAAATTCTTCGAATTTTCACACCTACATGCTTTATTTGATTGCAATGATTTATTCACAGAATCTAAATTACATGAATTAATAAATTCATGTGAAATTTGAGCGCAATTGAAATATTATTTCTCATGAAAATCGCAATTTAACGATTTTTTAAATTTTTTAACATTCCTTTGACTTATAACACCTACTTGCTTTATCCAATTGTGATGATTTTTTCATAGCACCTTAATTTTATGAATTGATATATTCGTGTGAAATTTGAGCGCAATCGAAAAATTGTTTCTCAAGATAATCGCAATTTTACGATTTTTTGGGGTTTTGTGTGTTTGTTAGCACGATTCCGGCTAAAGCCATACTCCAAACTCCAATTGCAATGAAATTTTCTGGACGCCTTCTAGAATTTCTGAACTTAGAACTGCCAGGTTTTTGAACGCAATCAAATAATTATTTCTCGTGAAAATCACAATTTTCCGATTTTTTCCGATTTATAAAAAATTTCTTCGACTTACCTACATGCTTTATCCGATTGTAATTATTTTTACACAGAACCTTTATTTTATGAATTGATTTATTCGTATGAAATTTGAGCGTAATTGAAAAATTATTTCTCATGAAAATTGCAATTTTACGCTTTTTTTCTTTCAATTTTATCATTTCTTTGACTTATAACACCTACATGCTTTATCCGATTGTGATGATTTTTTCACAGCACCTTAATTGTATGAATTTATATATTTGTGTGAAATTTAAGCGCAATCGAAAAATTGTTTCTCATGATAATCGCAATTTTACGATTTGTTTTGAATTTCTTTATTCTTCAACTTAATTATAACACCTACATGCTTTGTTCGATTGTAATCTAGGTGCCCGTAAGGGCGCCGCAGCCAAGCCGCGGTGCGCTACACACTCGGGCACCTTATACAGCAAGCAGAGTTGGGGTGATTTCGAAGTGTCACCCAGTCGTCATGAAACGTGATGTGAACTTAAAAACTATCAAAATCAAGGGGATTTGTGTACCTGACAACACATGCCAAATTTGGTTGGGGTACAAACATTCCTTCTAGGTGAAAAAAATGGCTTGAAACATGCTCAAAATCACTTTAAGGATGTTAGTTACTACTACTCTACTACTACTGACTACTCTACTACTACTCTCTGTCTAATTCGTCAGTTTCAATTGCCCAGCGATTGTGACCAAACGGGTGGGGCTACAACTTTCATATTTTACATGGACATTAAAGTAATATGTAGTGATTGGATGAGCGTAGCGAGTGAAGCGAAGATTCCATATCACTACACTGGAGAAAAAAATCCGGAATGTTTTTCTTTTTTTTCTGTTTGTATTATTGTGTGTTTGTTAACACGATTCTGGCTAAATTGATACTCCAATTACGATGAAATTTTATGGAGGCCTTCAAAATCTCTGAACTTAGAACTGCCACGTTTTTGAGTGTAATCAAAAAATTATTTCGCATTAAAATCGCCATTTTTTTATTTTTTTTTATTTTTAAAAAAATTCTTCGACTTATAACAACTACATTTTTTGTTAGATTGTAATGATTTTTACACAGCACCTTTAATTTATGAATTAATATATTCGTGTGAAATTTGAGCGCAATCAAAGTTTTGTTCCTCCACTAACCCGGACTGCCGAGCAGACGTCAAGGAGAACGAAGCCGTTACACTAGCTTTCAAACCCTCCTTCTGCTCTAACCAGCGGTATACGTGAGTTTCAGGGTAGAGCGGTCGCCCACTCTTCTCATGACCATGCCCAATTCTACTTAACTTCGGTGTTCGAGTGGGAACCGGTTAAACGAGCTCGGCTAAACCGCTGGCTTCACTTTAGAAAAAAAAAAGTAGTGGGATGAATGCAATTCCAAAATAATGTAGTTTTTGTGCAGTCAATACTCGAAATTAGAAAACCACCGAAAGGAATTTATGATTATGATAATTTATGCTAAACTGGCAATTGCTAGTCGAGTATTGTCGGTCGAAGGGTCAGACCCATTAAAGAATATCCTTCGATCATGGGTCAGACCGGCAACGGCAACCCTCAAGGGGACCCTATCCCCAATATATATAACGTGTTTATTTGTAAAGGATAGGATAGCTTAACGTCTCATATTTATGCAACTTGGCTAATCGAGACGAAGGGAGGGACGTAAGGGATGACGCGGGGGGACAAGGGGTGGACAGGCCTGTGCTGGTCAGAACCAGCCACAAGCGTATGGGGAGGGCAGGGGTTCCTCCACGTCGTGGTCGTCTCCGTCTGTGTCATCATCCGTCCGTGTTGTCATTGTCGTCGCCGTCGTTGAGGTAGTCAAAGGGAAGGGGAAAATTCCCCGACGACGACCCAGAGCTCGCCATTAGTTTCAGGGAGAAAAATTTATTTGTAATTTGCATGGCGACTTACCAATAGGTTGATGCTAGATAGTTGTCTATGAGGTTTATCTGACAATACAGCAGGAGAAGTAACTACACTATTATTGCACTCGTTAAGTTTAGGTTTTTGGATGAGCGTAGCGAGCGAAGCGAAGATTCCATTCTACTACACTGGAGAAAAAAATCCGGAATGTTTTTTTTTTTTTTTGTATTTTTGTGTTTGTCCACACAATTCCGGCTAAACCGATACTCCAATTGCGATGAAATTTTGTGGAGATCTTTGAAATCTCTGAACTTAGAACTGCACGGTTCAAAAAATCGATCGAAAAATTATTTCTCATGAAAATCGCAATTTTACGATTTTTTTCGATTTTCTTGTTTTTTTCTGTTTGTATTTTTGTGTGTTTGTTAACACGATTCCAGATAAACCGATACTCCAATTTCGATAAAATTTTCTGGAGAGCTTTGAAATCTTTGGGTTTAGAACTGCCACGTTTGTGGGCGCAATGGAAAGATTATTTCTCATGAAAATAGCAATTTTACAATTTTTTTTCGTTTTTCTTTTTGTTTCTGTTTGTATTTTTGTTTGTTTGTTAACATGATTCCGGCTAAACCAATAATCCAATTGCAATGAAATTTTAAGGAGGCCTTCGAAATCTCTGAACTTAGAACTGCACAATTCGAAATATCGATCAAAAAATTATTTCTCATTAAAATCGCAATTTTACTTTTTTTTTCGATTTTTAAATAAATTCTTCGACTTATAACACCTACATGCTTTCTCCAATTGTAATTATTTTTTTACAGACTCTTAATTTTATGAATTAATATATTCCTGTGAAATTTGAGCGCAATCGGAAAATTATTTCTTATGAAAATTGCAATTTTACGATTTAATTTTTTTTTAACATTCTTCGACTTATATCACCTACTTGCTTTATCCGATTGTAATGATTTTTTCACAGAACCGTAATTTTATGAAAAAATGTATTCGTGTGAAATTTAAGAACAATCGAACAATTATTTCTCTTAATTAATAGGCCTAATTGCAATTTTACGATTTTGCTATGAAGCTGAGATAATGCTAAGGCTTTTATAATTTTCATTTTCTTTTAAAAGTGAATGGTGTTTAAGATTAAAAAACAATACATCTTAACATTACTAAGACGGATTTTATAATTTTTGTTTTGTTTGATAAATATGATTTTTGCATTGTTTGAAAATGTATGTTTTTTGTGAAAAAATCTATATTTCCCTCAATGCACCAATTACGCTCATCCATCAACGCGGCGGGACTTAAGCGTTTTCCTAGTTTAAAGAAATTTTGGATATCCATTATTTATAAATTCCTTCGTCTATTTGTCTAGATACACCCCTACATTAATATACATCCATACATACATAGGGGTACAACTCAAATTTCTATGCACACACCTATAACATACTGTAGAACGACATTCACTGTTTGCAGTCGGCACTATCACTGGTGCATCACACTAGAACGCAACACGACAAGGGATGCAAGGACTGCTAAACTGTCAAAGTGATTTAAGTGGTCATGTGACTTGCAAACCTACTCTCTATTATTAATAAAATGGGAGCCTTACAAGTGACAATTTAAAACGACAAACTATGCAACTTTGACACGTCCTCGCGTCATACTCATATTGAAGGAAATATGTTAGTAACAAAAATACCATTGATCGATTTAGGCCTATGTAGTGCTGAACAAACAAAAAAATACATTGTAAATGATTTTACCTCGTGGCCCATCATCCCCAATCTCCATGGGTAAAGCAGCGAGCGTACAAACCAATGTGTGTGGGAGGAATGGGTAGCGGCTCTTGGCGCCGTACAGGCTGGAAGTCACACATTAACAACCTAACGACGTAAGAGAGAACACCCCTACTCACGTGTGTTTGGGTGTCATTCTTGAGTTCCCGTGGAATAATACAAAATAAAAAAATCGCATTAAGAAAAAAACGTATTCCGTACATAGTTATAATATTTGGCTCTAATATGATACTAATAGAATTGCCTAATCCAAGATTCCAGGGGGGGCAAATGCCCCCCCCCCCCCGCGGACGCCCTTGGTAAGTATGTACAGCTCAGTGTATTGCGCCCGAAATGAACCCGATATGACGAAAAGTACTTGAGTTGTTAAAAATAGAAATGTTTTTTGGAATTTCCAAAAAGCGGCAGCCATTTTTTGAGAAATTTCCAAAAATATTTCGTATCGAGGGACTCGGAGGATGTTATGGGCCACAGCCTTGGACTCGTTCCTCTGGCATAATTGGTTTGGTAAAAAAAAATAATGTATTTTGGGTTGGTTCCGGTTTTTTCGTATTTATTCCCGAAATTCCCGGATGAAAATTATTCCTATGTATTTTCCATCACTCTATTGTAGCCTACTCGTAGATTCTACCCTAACGTGTTGGTGAAATAAATGTTGAAATGGGGGTAAATTTGGTAATTTCCTGAAATTTTCCATGACTCCCGATTTTCCTGGATAATTTTTCCGGACGTAAAATTGTAGGTCCATTGTGTCCGGTTCCTAAAAGTCCTAGATGACCCGGATCGGACCACAATTGCCCGAGTTGTTGGTAATTTAATTTAGTCTTTTGAATTTTTTTTCAGAAGTTGTCACCAGTGTAAAACATAAATTGAATTGGTTGCTGAACTGCTAAAATCAAGGACGCCTACCGACGTCAATAATTGTGCTGTGTGCTTTCACGTTTTGAATTGAAAAGTTGTAGGAGAAACAAGTTAATCGAGTGTATTCCAGAAGAAGAAAGGAGTTTAATCGCAAGGTAAATGTTGTTTAATTAATTACCTATTTTATTTTAACATATTCAACATTCCACAATGCATGATGGAAAGATAAAATAGTGTCTAAATGTTTCTATTGTTGTTTACCATACCATAAACTGAAATTTTTGAACCATCATATTTTACCCCAGTGTTTTACTAGTTAGTTATTATACTTTTTTATTTGTATGCCAACAATTAAACAACGTTATTGTATTGTTATATATAGTTTTCAACTAAAATTTGTAAATAAATTAACATTGATATGATGTAGTATGCATTTAAATCGCATTTCACCCAACCAATGATTACGACCTTGAACCTTGGCTTAGGAACTGGGCCCCAATACATTCAATGTGGTGGCTAGGCCCAGCCACAGTGGTTACTGTTTCATACCAACAATTTTGCCAACTGATTGAGATCGAGGCTGGAAAAATATTTTGCACCTCCTAGCATGTCCAGTGTCTCGTTTATATTCGGAAGTGTCCAAATTTGAGTTTTCGTTACACTATTTAATCCCCTCATATCTGCTACGACACGATAACCTACGGGTCCTGGGCTGCCGTCTGGTAGTGGTTTGCTTGGTTTATCGACGAGAAGCACAGGAAAGCTCCATTCACTGTTAGTTGGCTCTAATATTCCCTTATCCTTCATGTCCTGTATGCATTTGTCAAGTATAGCTCTCCTTGAATGTGGTATCCTGTATGGAGGTCGTTTAATCGGCTTTGTGCCTTCTATTAACTCTAATTTGTGCTGTACTTTGGATGTGCATCCGAAAGTCTTTTCGTCTTGCGAAAATAAATCAACATATTCAGTCAAAAATTCTTGCATCTGTTTCTTAACTGGTCCTGTCAAATGGTCTAAGTTCCACATGGCTTCTATTTCCTGCTGCGTAGGCTTGTTCTTGCCTTGGTCTGATATGGAGGCTAGCGTCCCTTGTTCTCTCATTTGTTCTATTCTCTCTCCCGAAATTAACTCAATGCTTCCCATCAGTGTGTTCTTGGGTATCTCTATGTCTGATTGCGTAATATTCATGATCTGCAATTGTACTTTATGGTCTTTCCTTTCGGTAATTAATGAGCGCGCGCATAATATGCCTCTATGCGTTAGTATGGCTGGTTCAAACAATAACACATTCCCTTCACTTTCATCCGCGTGTGATCGCGCTGAACCTCGTTGTATACCTTCACAGAGCACCTCCGATCGTGCTGGTATAGTTGTTCTTTCTTTTAATCGCACTAACCTGATACAATCATTATTTTGTGTTTGCTGTCCCTTGCTTGTAGCATCGCGAGCTGGCTTAATCACTTCTGTTTGTTGCACAACTGTTGTAGGCTGTGTTGTTTTTCTTCTGTGTTTCCGTCTTGATGGTTTGTTTTGTGTTGGCGATTGTGGTTTAATTTCCGCTTTATTTTGCTTATCTGTCTGTAATTTCGTGGAATTGGAATTGTTTATTCTGTGTTTATTACGTTGATTAATAAGGTTAATTGCCGGGGTGCCTTGTACATATGCATTCAGTTCTCTAGCATCTAGCTTGGTTCCTCTGTTCGGTAAGCTCTTGATTCTATAGCAATCTTGTTGTTACCCTCCCACATGTATTGTTCTGTTGTGGATATATTGAATTTGTATTCATGCAAAAAGTCCTTGCCTATCACTCTGTCTACGTCACCAAACATGTCGTCTCTCCCTATGACGAATGGGAATAAGTACACATCAGTCCCTAAGTTTAGTGCTAAATCTGTTTCGCCTGTGGTTGATAATGCATCTCCTGTTGCAGCATATAATATTTGATTAAATTGTCGAACTGGTTGTCCTCCTGTTCTTACTATCCCTTGTCGTATTAATGAAACAGTAGCGCCACTATCAATGAAAAGTTTCACAGTTCGTTTGGTTCCGTTCTTATTATGCACCGTACCAGTTATAATAAATCCATTTTCCTGCCAAAAATTCCCGAGTATCTCATAACGTAACCTGCGGGGCTCTAGTTTATTTGGTTCCCGTTCCCCGCGCCCAAACGAGAACCTTGTTCGTTTTGCATCTGATATTTGGCTTCCCTTTGTTTGCGAAAGCAGTCACGCTGTACATGACCTGGTAGAATACAATAATAACATCTGTTATTGTTTTGATTCGGATTTGAAGTAGGTCTATTACTTTCGCTTGTCCGTCTTGCCGTCGTACGTCCTTCGGGTGAACGTCCTGCTTGTTGACAATTGCGTGCAAAATGTCCTGGGGCATTACAATTATAACATCGTTTCTGTATTTGTCTCCGTTGCTGGCAGTCTCGGGCGTAATGACCGAAATTACGACATTCATAACATTGTATTGAACCTGAGTTAAAGTTCAAGTTACTTTCCCTGTTTCTTGTATTATCGTTTCTATTATTGCTCGCATTCCATGGCCTCTCGGGTGTCCTTGTCTGCATAGCGCGTGTGTTAGTGGTTTGCACTGAGTCGCGTGGCGTAGGCGAAACTTGTTCTGATGACACTGTATTAAACACTGACTTCTTATCACTGGTTAACAAGTCATTTTCATGCTCCTCAATCGCTATCTTGACTGCCTCTGCGAATGTTTTAGGCGCTCTCAACAAAACAAATCTCTTTGCTTCTCTAATACCGCGAAGAAATTGCGCCAACAATTGCTCTTCTAGCAATTTCAAACGGATGTTGTTTTCCGCTCTATCTTCCGAAATAACTCGAATTTTGGTACCTTCCTTCCTTAGCCGCGTTGCATATTGGTCTATTGTTTCTGTTGGTCGTTGCACACAATTATTAAATCGCTGGATTGCTGACGAATTATGTTCTCGTTCCTTAAATCGCTGGGTCAAGCTCGCTTTTATTGTTTCGTAATTAGCAGAGTGAAGCTCGGTTTCTACATTGAAATATTCCTTAGCTTCGCCTTCTAGCTTTAACCCCATTTTTTGCAGTTTGCTGTTTCTGGGCATCCGCTAATCACAGATGCCCTATCTATTGATACAAAAAGTCCCAACTGTTGTCTATTTTGTACCACCAGAAACTTTCGATTAATGCAGAATCCTGAAATTCCTAAAGGGAACTCATCGGCTTATCGGACACATTGCATTGTTAATCCACGTTAAATTGCTATGTGGTAATATGCTGGCGACAGTCAATTTTTAAAATTACGTTTCCTTATCGTTTTTCCTTGCAACTGTTGTAGATCCCCAAAACTTTTTAACTATCCAAAAGCGTGAATCTAATCCGGCAACTGATGTCAATCCCGCTGTCGACCCACGTATATGACGGCTGACAGGCTCCCAACTCTAGGTCCTCGGGATTCGAAACCACCTTCGACCAATGTAGACCGAGCACGATCCTAAAACCCACATACGTAACTACTTGATACATGGATTAGAGCGGGTTAAGTGCTCAATAAACTTGAAGCAATGAGTACAGTTGACTCTGCATGAAGTCACCAATTTTTTAATAATCAAAAACAATACATCAACACACTGATCATAACAACTAGTGTTCAATGTCAATGACATACCGTAAACCCTATAAACCGGATTCAATGCAGACACTGTTGTACCAGTCCATTAAACATACCTATATGACATAGTTCCACTCAACATTTATGCTAATCTAATTGATGTCAATCCGATAATACTCTACTACAAATTATTATCTAAACATCTCAATACATAACTGCTTCACCTTGAGTGTCTGCAATACACCATAACATATATGAGAATTTTTATCATAGCTTAAAATATTATCTAGTTCCTCAATTTAATATTATTTATTCAATAACACATACTACAATATTTATGTACCCCAAGTTTGTCTTCATTACTTACATATTGACGAATAGTACTAGAGAGTATATGAAAACGTTACCTTCTTACCAATTTTGGCTTTCATCTGATCGGTACGCTGAAGATTGTTTCGTTTTAAAGACTGCTGCTTTATGGTGAAAAACTTTCTCTTTAAACTGATGGTATTCATTAACCTGATTCTTTAATCTGATTGGTTAACGATGACTTCTATTAACGGTCGTTCTTTAAGTTCTCTGATTGGTTATTGATGACGTCTCTTAACTCATTCTTTAATATGATTGGTTAAACATGATGTATTCGCGATAATGGTCTTAATGTTACCTAAGTTCATGAAATCTGCTTGTTAATGATAATTAGTTTCGAGGAAACTTTACCTGGTTCTATCCGGATTTAACTGACTGTTAATGACATCCTGTTGTAATATAATATGGTCCAATTCTTTGAATCTGCCCATCAAGCTAATTACAATTCTTCGAATCTGGTCATTATGCTAATGGCATTCCTTACCTCGAAATATGATGAAATGCAAATGCTTGTGATGTTTTACCTAAATACTAAGCTTCAACTTGCTTGCTCCTATTAAATTCACTTTGCTAAATAGAACGTTGATTCCAGTCTACTACATAGCCAATTATATTGTTATTGAATGTTTATTTAAGGCCTATAAAGTTTGTGTGTGTTTCCAATGTAAATGTTTTTGGAATGTTTACAATGTTTCGGATCTAATTGTTCTATCGTTTGTTTTTGTTTAGAGAATTTCATCCAACATGGAGGAGGAATGAAAGCCCAATGAATGGGAACTATGGACTATGCGAGACATAGATGAGCAAGACGCAGTCGCACTACGTGAGTGTAGTATAATTATAACCATCTCACTGTAAAAGTTATTTATAAATTTAGATAAATAAAATAAATAAATAAATTGTATTTAGCGTCTACTCACTCAGTTAGGCCTATAACTGATTTTCAGTGGGGGGCATAAACTTAAAGTTCAAATCATCTTTTTAATTTTTTTTTTTTTTTTACATCTTGTTTTACAATTTTTTACAACTTGTGTTGTTTATAGTAGCGGTCAAATATCCACCACATTTCTTCAACGGAAATTACTATTATCCAAACGACGTGACTGCGCTATAATGCTACGAGGGGTGAGCAAACAATGTGTTTTTATATTTTAATAACACACCCAATTAGCAACTATAGTAATGACAAACAGCAAATCTCCACCTTGGTTTAGTTTTTATTTTTCTCTACATTACAGCATGTTGGAGTTTTATATTACAGTTTGAGCAATTTTTTGATCAAAATCAATGTAGTGAAGTCAGCAATGGAAACGGCACAAGAGGCTGTGAACACATTTGGGAAGTTTTCAAATTCGTCTACACGCCCACAAGATTGAGTGAATGTTGAATATAAAAAAAATTCTAATGTGTTGAAATTTCAAATGATACCAGAAATACACAAGTCTCAAGGAATCGTAGAACCATACCACGGGTTCACTAAAGAAGATCTGTGTGCCTTCTTCACGATAGTTTACTTGGATTGTTGATTGATTATTGCTTAACGTATTAACGTATTGGAGGTATTTATTTACATTTTATATCGTTTTAAATTGTACAATTTCTCTCCGTTTACGTTTACTCCACCCAATGTATTTTGACAATTTACAGGATGATTTGCCCGTCCAAGAAGAAGTGTTAGACGATGTCTTGCCCGGCGATCGCGACGACGACGACGAAGACCTTTCGATGTCTTGCCCGGCGATCGCGACGAAGACCTTTCGATTTCTTGCCCGGCGACCCCGACGATGACGACGAAGACCTTTCGATGTCTTGGTCTTGGCTCCGCCAACACGTGATAGTGGTTGTGCCCGGCGATGGCAACTGCCTTTTCCGTTGCATGAGTCAGTTCCTGTGTGGCCTACAGGAAGAATACGCCATAATGAGACGCGCAATCATAGATCACGTATGGCTGCACTGGGATGTTTTCCGCGACACCGAATACGGTTCTGATCTTGAAGTGTTAGCCTTTGCCCGCATCTACTCGAAGAACGTAATGTTACACAGACAGTTGAGCAACGAGCGAGTCCTTTAGAACGTACATGACATCAACGAGGGCGGACAGTAATCGTACCACCACCTCATACTCTCCGGCATGGCCAGTGCCAATGACATGGACGGCCACTACCTGATCCCGCTGCCAGCACATGACAAAGACTCGCCACCTGACGTATATGGGATGAGTGTGGATTTATCTCTGTCCACATCTCAAGTGACTCCCTCTAAACGGGCTAGCACTAGACGTGTATCTCGTAGAAGAATGAGAGTGCAGTCAATGCGGAAATGAAGCCGTCAATGCAGACAAGCCAAGGCTCATATGCCGAGCAGAAGAGATAAGCTTCATCCTCCAGCTGCCCATCAGACGAAGACGTTGCCAACTACACAATCCCAACAGAGGGTCCCGAGGCGCCCGACTTTGTGTTTGCCGTGCCTACGGCCAGGCCCAGGGTTCCGAACCGATGTCCGCCAACCACGTACAGGTGTGCCGTCGGTCACGCCGAAGAGGAAGTTGAGGCTGTTACCTGCGGAACACTGATGGCGAGATGTCCCGTGCCACACTGTATGGCGCTGCACTTTCAACAGGAGCGGAAGAACCCAAGAGGATTGTATGGCACCTGCTGCACTCTCGCAACTTAGACCCGCCGGGCGAGTGTCCCAAACTGCTAAGAGCTCTACTAACGGTAGACGATCGCGCAGGCAACGGGAGACACTTTCAGAAACACATTTGCCGATACAACGCCGCCTTGCAGATGGCATCTTTAAATGCAGACAACATCGTGCCGTTTGAAGCCGGAGGGTCGTTCTGCTATAAAATACAGGGCTGCGTATGCCGCCGGTAGAGGTGTGCGAACGCGATGCCGGACGTGCCAAGAAAACTTAGGCAGATTTACTTTGTAGACTCGGACCAGGCAGCAGACTGCAGGGTGGCTATGGAGCCAGAGTGTCGAGCCAACATCCTGCGTGTGCTCGATATGGTCATGAGGGAGGTGAATCCGCTCTGCCAGTCCTCTATGATGATGAAGTACGCTATGGATGTAGAAGACGCCCAAGCCGAGGCCAACGCTACCCCCGCGAGAGGTAATCATGAAGGCGAGATTCCGTTCATCTTCTTTGGTGACGAGAACTCCCGGGGGCGAAAGGTTATCATGAAGGCGAGATTCCGTCCATCTTCTTTGGTGACGAGAACTCCCGGGGGCGAGAGGTAATCATGAAGGCAAGATTTCGGTCATCTTCTTTGGTGATGAGAACTCCCGGGGGCGAGAGGTAAGGATCTCCACCCACCTGGAACAACTGGAACGCAAGTCTTATGCGGGACTCGTTTACCACATGGCTTGTCCCGCCGAACACAAGGGCAAGGCCGTGGGTGTGGTCACTGACATGCCGGCCACACACGTCAACTCGCCCCGTTTCTTTGCCTTAATTGCCAGGACTTGATGGCCACGATGTTAAAGAACGGCATGCCGGACTATCTAATAACAATCAGCGCGAACCCTAGGTGGCCAGAGATTGTTGAAATCCTCCAGCTTGGCGTCAGTGCCAACAACCGGCCAGATCTGACGTGCCCGTCTTCAAGATTCGTCTGGAGACGTTGATCAACAAGGTTTTGGGTCAAGTCTCCAACTATGTGTACGGTACGCCATAGAATTTAAAAAGAGGGGATTGCCGCACGCCCACACTGTGGTCACGATGCGCGACTGCAACAAGCCGCGAACTGGCAAGGACCTCGACGAGCTGTTCAGGGCGTATATTCCCGAGCCCGCGACCGAACCCAGGCTCTACGACATCCGTGACCATAAAGATGGTGCACAACAAGTGTTCGGCACTGTGCTGGAAGCCAGACACGCGCACGTGTTCCAAACGCTTTCCCAAACCGTACGCAAAGGTTACCACCTTTAACGTGCGCGGCAGGGCGGTCCACAAACGTATTTCAGTCGCCGACTGGGGAAGGTCTTTTACCAAGAGAGGACAATTGTACGATGACGAGGACGTCAAGTTATCGCCGAACCGAGGGTGGTTTTGTCCCTCGGAATTTCACTGCCATTTATTCCCACGCGGACGAGCCCGACGCGAAGGACGCACACCGAGGAGGTCACTACACGACAGGAGACGAAGCGCTCGCCAAACGTGACCATCTGAACGTACGGCAGAGGGAGGTGTACGACGCGATGATGGAGGCAGTCGAATTCTACCAGTGCGGCGAGGTGGACACGCCCAAGCCGATGTTTGTCGACGGGCCGGGCGGTACTGGAAAGACTTTTCTGTTAAACACACTCCTTGCAAACATACAACACCTCGACATGAAGGTGTACACCGTCGCGTGGACTGGAATTGCCGCCACACTGCTGCACGGGGGCCAGACCTGCCACAGACTCTTCTCGATACCGTGG
Organism: Sweltsa coloradensis; assembly: GCA_024449915.1. NCBI lineage: Eukaryota > Metazoa > Arthropoda > Insecta > Plecoptera > Chloroperlidae > Sweltsa > Sweltsa coloradensis. Next base: position 179,616 of record JAMZAV010000210.1, on the reverse strand, counting down.
AGACTCGACCGGTTCGCCACGTTGCGCCTGTCGGAGCAGTGTGTACCGCCTCCCAACCTGCTCGACGCCGACCTCATCCTCGTTGACGAGGTGTTGATGGCGCACAAGGAGGCGTTCCGAGCCGTCGACGACTTCCTCAAGTTTATCACTGACGTCGCGAAGTGGTGTTGTGTGCGCGAAAGCCAATCCTCTTTGGTGGAGGACTTTCCGAACGATGCCGTCGTAACAAATGTACCTCCCCACGCCGTCATTGCAGCAAGCATAAACTACTTATTTTGCTCTGTAGAAAGTTTTCCCAACGTCGTGCGGACCAACTAGCATGACTGAGGCTCTCAGTGGGACAGCACGACTGCCGCAACGATTCATCCCGACCGAGGTGGTTTGTCCCTCGAATTTCAGTGGCTACAAGGGAAAAAATAGTGACTTCATTTCGGACCATTTATTCCCACGCAGACGACGCGGACGAGCCCAACGGGGAGGACGCACACCGAGGTCTCCACACGACACGAGACGAAACGCTCGCCAAACGTGACCATCTGAACGTACGGCAGAGGGAGGTGTACGACGCGATGATGGAGGCAGTCGAACGCTACCAGTGCGGCGAGGTGGACACGCCCAAGCCGATGTTTGTCGACGGGCCGGGCGGTACTGGAAAGACTTTTCTGTTAAACACACTCCTTGCAAACATACAACACCTCGACATGAAGGTGTACACCGTCGCGTGGACTGGAATTGCCGCCACACTGCTGCACGGGGGCCAGACCTGCCACAGACTCTTCTCGATACCGTGGAGACTCGACCGGTTCGCCACGTTGCGCCTGTCGGAGCAGTGTGTACCGCCTCCCAACCTGCTCGACGCCGACCTCATCCTCGTTGACGAGGTGTTGATGGCGCACAAGGAGGCGTTCCGAGCCGTCGACGACTTCCTCAAGTTTATCACCTGACGTCGCGAAGTGGTGTTTGGCGGAAAGCCAATCCTCTTTGGTGGAGACTTTCGCCAACTGATGCCAGTCGTAACAAATGTACCTCCCCATGCCGTCATTGCAGCAAGCATGAAAACTTCTTATCTTTGGCCTCTGATAAGAAAGTTTTCCCCAACCGTCTACCACTGTGCCGGACCGGAACAGCTAAAGTGAGCTGACCGGCTCATCCAGCCTGGCGACAGCACGCTGCCCGCACCACATCCCCGCCTCGTGGTCATGGTAGAGATTGATGAATCGTTCGAGGTCTCGACATGCCCACCACCATATTCGGGCCGAAATTGGACGAGGACGTTGCTCACAGGATCATCCTGACGCCCACCAACAAGATGGCGTTGGCCATCAACGTATTGATGTTAGCCAAGTTGCCGGGCAAAATGGTCACCCTCTACAGCACCGACTAGCTTGTCGAGACGGATAAATGTACCAGGGTTACACAGGACACCTCACAACAACCTCACGCCCAGTGGCTTTGCCCCCCCACGTTCTCAACCTCAAGGTCGGCGTTGTCCTCATGCTGCAACGCAACGTAGACGTGAACGAGGGTCTGTGCAACGGCACCGCCTCCAGGTACTCGACATCGATCCGAACATGCTACACTGCAAGATAGTGATGAACGGAGCATACAACGCCAACGACAAGTTCCTTTTGAGGTGTGTCCAGACACTGGACGACATCACCGTCTTCCCCTTCAGGATGGAACGTGTCCAGTTCCCCGTACGGCTGTCGTACGCCATGACCGTCAACAAGGCGCAGGGCCAGACCGTCGACAGGATCGGCCTCATACTGGACCACCAGTTCTTCTCTCACGGACGGTTCTACATCACCGCCAGCCGAGTGTCCAGGATGGCAGACTTTAAAGGTACACTGAAGTAAAGTTTTATTGCTTATTAGTTAGAAGACTGTCATTTGTCAACGTGGGCGGCAGGGCGGTCCACAAACTTATTTCATTCGCCGACGGGGGAAGGTCTTTTACTAAGAGAGGACAATTGTACGATGACGCGAAAGTCGAGTTATCGCCGAACCGAGGGTGGTTTTGTCCCTCAGAATTTCAGTGGCTACAAGGGAAAAAATAGTGACTTCATTTCGGACCATTTATTCCCACGCAGACGACGCGGACGAGCCCAACGGGGAGGACGCACACCGAGGTCTCCACACGACACGAGACGAAACGCTCGCCAAACGTGACCATCTGAACGTACGGCAGAGGGAGGTGTACGACGCGATGATGGAGGCAGTCGAACGCTACCAGTGCGGCGAGGTGGACACGCCCAAGCCGATGTTTGTCGACGGGCCGGGCGGTACTGGAAAGACTTTTCTGTTAAACACACTCCTTGCAAACATACAACACCTCGACATGAAGGTGTACACCGTCGCGTGGACTGGAATTGCCGCCACACTGCTGCACGGGGGCCAGACCTGCCACAGACTCTTCTCGATACCGTGGAGACTCGAGCGGTTCGCCACGTTGCGCCTGTCGAAACAGTGTGTACCGCCTCCCAACCTGCTCGACGCCGACCTCATCCTCGTTGACGAGGTGTTGATGGCGCACAAGGAGGCGTTCCGAGCCGTCGACGACTTCCTCAAGTTTATCACCTGACGTCGCGAAGTGGTGTTTGGCGGAAAGCCAATCCTCTTTGGTGGAGACTTTCGCCAACTGATGCCAGTCGTAACAAATGTACCTCCCCACGCCGTCATTGCAGCAAGCATGAAAACTTCTTATCTTTGGCCTCTGATAAGAAAGTTTTCCCCAACCATCTACAACTGTGCCGGACCGGAACAGCTAAAGTGAGCTGACCGGCTCATCCAGCTTGGCGACAGCACGCTGCCCGCACCACATCCCCGCCTCGTGGTCATGGTAGAGATTGACGAATCGTTCGAGGTCTCGACATGCCCACCACCATATTCGGGCCGAAATTGGACGAGGACGTTGCTCACAGGACCATCCTGACGCCCACTAACAAGATGGCGTTGGCCATCAACGTATTGATGTTAGCCAAGTTGCCGGGCAAAATGGTCACCCTCTACAGCACCGACTAGCTTGTCGAGACGGATAAATGTACCAGGGTTACACAGGACACCTCACAACAACCTCACGCCCAGTGGCTTTGCCCCCCCACGTTCTCAACCTCAAGGTCGGCGTTGTCCTCATGCTGCAACGCAACGTAGACGTGAACGAGGGTCTGTGCAACGGCACCGCCTCCAGGTACTCGACATCGATCCGAACATGCTACACTGCAAGATAGTGATGAACGGAGCATACAACGCCAACGACAAGTTCCTTTTGAGGTGTGTCCAGACACTGGACGACATCACCGTCTTCCTCTTCACGATGGAACGCGTCCAGTTCCCCGTACGGCTGTCGTACGCCATGACCGTCAAAAAGGCGCAGGGCCAGACCGTCGACAGGATCGGCCTCATACTGGACCACCAGTTCTTTTCTCACGGACGGTTCTACATCGCCGCCAGCCGAGTGTCCAGGATGGCAGACTTTAAAGGTACACTGAAGTAAAGTTTTATTGCTTATTAGTTAGAAGACTGTCATTTGTCAACGTGGGCGGCAGGGCGGTCCACAAACGTATTTGATGCCGACGGGCGAAGGTCTTTTACCAAGAGAGGACAATTGTATGATGACGCGAAAGTCGAGTTATCGCCGAACCGAGGGTGGTTTTGTCCCTCAGAATTTCAGTGGCTACAAGGGAAAAAATAGTGACTTCATTTCGGACCATTTATTCCCACGCAGACGACGCGGACGAGCCCAACGGGGAGGACGCACACCGAGGTCACCACACGACACGAGACGAAACGCTCGCCAAACGTGACCATCTGAACGTACGGCAGAGGGAGGTGTACGACGCGATGATGGAGGCAGTCGAACGCTACCAGTGCGGCGAGGTGGACACGCCCAAGCCGATGTTTGTCGACGGGCCGGGCAGTACTGGAAAGACTTTTCTGTTAAACACACTCCTTGCAAACAAGCAACACCTCGGCATGAAGGTGTACGCCGTCGCGTGGACTGGAATTGCCGCCACACTGCTGCACGGGGGCCAGACCTGCCACAGACTCTTGTCGATACCGTGGAGACTCGACCGGTTCGCCACGTTGCGCCTGTCGGAGCAGTGTGTACCGCCTCCCAACCTGCTCGACGCCGACCTCATCCTCGTTGACGAGGTGTTGATGGCGCACAAGGAGGCGTTCCGAGCCGTCGACGACTTCCTCAAGTTTATCACCTGACGTCGCGAAGTGGTGTTTGGCGGAAAGCCAATCCTCTTTGGTGGAGACTTTGGAAACTGATGTCAGTTGTAACAAATGGACCTCCCCACGCCGTCATTGCAGCAAGCATGAAAACGTTATCTTTGGCCCCTGATGAGAAAGTTTTCCCTAACCGTCTACCACCGTGCCGGACCGGAACAGCTAGAGAGAGCCGACCGGCTCATCCAGCTTGGCGACGACACGCTGCTCGCACCACATCTCCGCCTCGTGGGCATGGAAGAGATAGACGAATCGTTCGAGGTCTCGACATGCCCACCACCATATTCGGGCCGAAATTGGATGAGGAAGTTGCTCACAGGGATTGATGCTCGCCATGTTGCCGGGCGAAATGGTCACCCTCTACAGCGCCGACAAGCTTGTCGAGACGGATAAACGTACCAGGGTCACACAGGACACCTCACAACAACCTCACGCCCAGTGGCTTTGCCCCCCCCACGTTCTCAACCTCAAGGTTGGCGTAGTTGTCATGCTGCAATGCAACGTAGACGTGAACGAGGGTCTGTGCAACGGCACCTGCCGGCACCGACATGGATCCGAACATGCTACACTGCAAGATAGTGATGGACGGAGCATACAACGGCAATGACAAGTTCCTTTTGAGGTGTGTCCAGACACTGGACGACATCACTGCCTTCCCCTTCAGGATGGAACGCGTCCAGTTCCCCGTAAGGCTGTCGTACGCCATGACCGTCAACAAGGGGCAGGGCCAGACCTTCGACAGGATCGGCCTCGTACTGGACCACCAGTGCTTCTCTCACGGACAGTTCTACGTCGCTGCCAGCCGAGTGTCCAGGATGGCTGAATTTAAGGTGCAGGTGTATGACACGTTGCACCAGGGCAGGCTGCTGGCCGCTTCTGGAGGGAGGTGCTCGACAAGTGAGTTTTCCCCATCGTATAGATGGACCATCGAAGACATTAATTATTTGAAACTCTGCCGCTTCGCGAACGCTTTTTTTAGTCGCGTTGATGGATGAGCTTTTTGTAAGTTTTTAGTTGCGTGGGATCTCTTTACTTTTGCAAATGCTTTTTGAACGCATTGTAGGTGATTGTTGTCAAATTTCTATTGTTACTTGTAATTGTTTCGTTTTTATAAACCTCAAAAAACTTATATTAAAACTTGTATTTCTATTGATTCTGGCTAACTTTTCCAACTTTTTCTTTCAAATGGTACTTCATTACCATAACCTTAATGTCCATGCAAAATATGAACGTTGTAGCCCCACCCGTTTAGTCAGAATCGGCCCAAATGTCACGAAAATATCGCACTAAAAATTGAAAAAAATCGTAAAAATACGATATTCATGAGAAATATTTCTTTGATTGTACCAAAAAATGTGGCAAGTCTAAGTTCAGAGATTTCGAAGGTCCCCTCCAATTTTCATCAAGATCGCATATGACGTTTGCCCGGTAGAGCGCGAACAAACAAACAAAAAACAAACAAACACCCGAGCAAAAATTTTTGGGGGGTCAGTGAAATTGAAGTCTTCGCAAGAAATTAATTATTAAAAAAATTAAAGAACATGTTCGGACATACTATGGAAAACATAGCCAGTACGAAATACGAGTAAAGATTGCAAGGTTTTTTGTATCTCCCAGCGGAATTTTGGGCAACCTTGAGCGTTCAAGATTAGGTACACCTTAGTCACCGCCTGACATTTAAAAAATCATTCAATAAAAATGATTTTTTCAGAACAAAAGCATTGATGTTAAATTAAATCCTACACAGTTCAGTTTGAATTTACAATTTATTGTTTCTTGTAGGTTTTAATAGTTAATTATTGAGCGAGCGTCTCCACTTGACTCTTATGGCTCGAATGTCTGTTTTTTTTTGTTTTTTGTTTTTTGTTTTTTTTTTCTGTTACTGCTTCGGTACAGGTCGCACCGTTTTTCTGATCGACCTGAAATTCTGCACACATGTACATACCACCTATGCGGGTTGCTGTATAGTTTTGTGGCAAGATCGTTCAAAAAGTTAAAAAGTTACATTAAAGTTAATCGAATGTTTTTTTTTCAAACTAAACGGCGACAAAATCTGAGGTGGCCAAATCATTTAGAATGTCCGTCCGGTCACGAATATGATAATTTTATTTTGATCCGATAAGTAGTGTAGATGGAAATTACATTATAACAAAGTACCGTTACCATGGCAACGGAAAGTCGCGCAGCTTTTTTGGCTCATGATAGCTGTCGAACGGAGGCTCGGATCGAGTTGAAATTTTGACCATCCGCAAGCTTCGTTCCCGATTGAATGCCATTAGTTTTGTGGCAAAATCGTTCAAAAAGTTATAAAGTTACATTAAAGTTAATCTAAAGTTTTTTTAAAAAACTGAACGGCGACAAAATCTGAGGTAGCCAAATCATTTAGAATGTCCGTCCGGTCACGAATATGTTAATTTTATTTTGATCCGATAAGTAGTGTAGATAGAAATTACATTTTAACAAAAGTAACGTTACCATGGCAACGAAAAGTCGCACAAGAATTCTGGTCACTTTGCACTGCCACCTAGAAGTAATCAAGGGTTAAAATAGTTTTCCCAAAGAAATGATGTCAAGGTCCTCTAGATGGCGGTGGATTTTATCCATTCTCTCCTATTTTACAAATTTTCAGCTAAATCGGTCAAGACCTTAAAGACTTATTGGTATGTAACATTATGGGAATGTCGTACTCGGGTCGTGTTGCACGTACCGGTGCTCGCTCAACAACGCGACGGGACTTTAGCGTTTTCCTAGTTTACAAACATTTCTTTGATAGCATTAACAAATGGGGAAAGTTCCCTTAAATAAAAATTTGGAGAAACTTACATAAATTACACTTTGTAGTATATAGCGAGCGTAGGTAGGAGTGGGGTGTATTTTCGTATTAATTAATTAATTTTTTTCGTAACTTCTTTTTCTAATTATAGTTTTAATATGCATTGAATGCTTTAAATTGGGATGTTATATCATTTGTGATTAATTAAACATGTTCTGTAATTTCTAGGTTATTCCTAAAGCACCGAATGATATAAGTCAACTGGTCACCATCCACGCTGCGAACATGGGATAGGGCTATGTATGTCGCAATCATTTATGTTATTTCCATAGAATATGTTAGGGCCTCATGTGATTCTTACTGTGTATGTAATAAGCACAATTTTATATTATTAAAAAACATTCGCCAATGGTAGTTTTAGCAAGTAGCATCCAGCAACTTTTTGTAATAATATCACTTTTCACATTATTTTTAGACTTTTCTGGTTGTTTACGCCCTTATGACGAGACGTACGACTGCCTATTTGCGTACATGCAAGAGTTGGCCAACCTGATGCACAATTCTCTACGTGACGCTTTTCCCGGCGCTGCCCGTCACGGGTGCTTCTTCCATTACGACCAAGTAAGTAAAAATCGTTTTATCACATAGCCCAATATAAATGAAAATATGACAATTACAAAAAAATACAATATGATTATCCAAATTCCACATTGAAGAGTATTTAGTTTATAGCAACAAATTCAAATTGATATGGATTTAAACAATTATAATAAGAATAAAAACGAAGATCAATACAATAATCATTTCACATTTAAATGTTTTAGGCTGTTTGGGGTAGAACACAAAACTTAGGCCTTTTGCCGTACTATGATGATCATGATGAAGTACGTTTACGACGTGTGTACGAACCATTATACCACTGAACTACCGGCTGGAAAGATCGAGGCCGGGTTTCCTGGAATAGAGGTATGCATATATTAATACCTTGTTATTAATATAATACTAAAACCAAAGATGATTATTAAATGACAATTACAAAACAATACAATATGATTAGCCTATCCAAATTCCACAATGAAGAGTATTTATAGCAACAAATATTTATGGATTTAAACAATGATAATAAGAATAAAAACAAAGATAAAAAATAATAATCAATTCATATTCCAATGTTTTAGGCTATTTGGGGTAAGACACAAAATCTCGGCCTTGTGCCTTACCTTGTTGACGATGAGGACATACGACGTGTGATACGTACCATCATAGCCCTACCACTGTTACCGGCTGCACATATTGAGGCCGGGTTTGCTGGAATAGAGGTATGTATAAATAAATAAAATAAATTGTATTTAGAGTCTATCCACTCAGTTATATAACTGATTTTCAGTGGAGGACTTTAAATCAAAGCGACCAAGCCAACCCTGTAGGCCCCGACGCAATCGACGAGTGAGCGATAACCAACCAAAGATCGATATTTTTTAATAGGAAATATAGCAATCAGTGGTATGAACAGTGCGAACACCCGCGAATCAACGCCAGAATTAACAAGGCCGATTCAGAACAACTCTGAATTTACTATGTGCTTCGTTGCTAGGACGGCTCCAAAGTCACCGTTTACAAACTCCTAAGACACGAAGTGATGGACTTAAGTCCAAATCAGAAGTTAAAAAACTACTGACTTTAGCGGGAATCGATCCCTGGACCTTCTGCATTGGAAGCAGATACGCTAACAACAAGACCAACGAGCCACACATATATAGTACATATATAATACCTCTATGTTGTTAATATAATAATAAAATCAAATATGTTTATTATTTTTTTTTTTTATTGTTACATGTTTATTTACAAGTGACATTCATGGTTACTTTGTCAAGAGTTCACACAAAGCCAGGAGATGGCTATCTGTGGAGTAAGAACAATAAATGATGGGACATGATGAAATGATATATGACATGAGCTCCGATTGACATGCGGTTTTGTTGGCATTGTCCTTGAACAAGGAAGGAACTGTATTGGTGACTGGGATTGGGGTGGCGCATTTGCGATACCATGTAGTTGCCGGACCTCCATGCACCATTAGTCTCCAAATATCATAACTTACTATTAATTTTCTAACATAATTTATTTGTTAGGTATTCCGCTTTATACTCACATTTCCACCAACAACTAGATTGGAAATCTAGTAAGAAACGTTTATTCTTTTTCTTCTTCGGCGATCTGGTGATAAATTAACTTTGCTCCCTCTTTTGGACCCATTATAACACCACAACGAGTCAGATAGTATAATACCTTGTACAAAATTAATGGCAAATGAGCTGACAGTAAATACAATTTAATTTGACCTCTAATGATGACACAATTAAAATTAGAACTTAATTTTAAATATAAAATATATATACTGTATTTTGAATTTTCATTAATTAATAAAACAAAAACAAAATATCAACACAAAACAATCTGCGCACTTGAGTCTATGAAAAGTGTACTAGGGTTGTTCAAGCACCGAGTGGTAAATATATAGAAAATGTTGTCAAATGTGAAACTCATCACTCAAAGAGTCAAAATAATAAACAAGTAGACCTACAACAAACCATTATCAATTTTGTCAAAGTTTAGCTGAATACCAACGTAGGCTCCTACTCCTGACGTAACAAATCTTCCATCTAATTGGTTATTATTTATTTATTTAACGTCTAGCCTGTTCAGTTATTTAAACAGATTTACAAAGGAGGACTAATAATAAATAACTTTATAAATGCACACAGATAATGAACTTGTTTCCAGTTTCCACAGTCTACTTTTCAACAACTTCACAGATTGCACTTCGAGAGTGATATACTATCCGAAAGAGATTTTGGATGGTTTTGGAGTTGAACTCAGAGCTAATCCTTTCTACAAAAACCGATTACAGCAAAAATGTTTTTAATTTTATGTATGTGTTCTTATTTGTTTTGATAAGCAAACGCGGCCAGGCATTGAAAACGCAGCGGCAAGTGCATTCTTGGTCAGACTAATACAATACATGAGGAGGTATTAGTTAAACATTGTCAGACCTGAGATCCATATAACCTTCCAAGAAGAACTAACAATAACATCGAGGCATTCCACAGATCTTTCAAGGAGGATGAAGTGGAGCCCAAACATTTGGATTTTCTTAGGTATGTTTAAATAATAACCATTTAATTTAACCAATAACCATTATTATTCTGTTGTTAATTTATTATCGAATTTAAATATATTCACCTATTCTATTACATGACTATGAGGCTTATCGGATTAAGAAACCAAAACTGCATAGCAAAGCACTTACCAAATCTGATTTTATGGCCATAAGTAAGGGGGGGTATCTGCGTGGGGCGGGAGGAACACAACGCGGAATGCGTTAGTGCTGAAAGTTGAACGAGGAAGCGGAGCAGTACCGAACAGAAAACAAAAACTAATTAGCTACTGTAAAACCTAATATTTCTATGACAAAACATACCGTCAATAATTTGAATTATCTAGTTCACCTGAAGAGCTAGCTATTTTCTGTCACCTCGTACTTGTGGATTTGTTATTCTGTCGCGACGGTCTTCTAATTGAGCATGTTATTAATAACAATAGTTATTTGTATTTTTTACAGCAAACATTTGTGCAGTGTGCGCATGGCTACGCCTAATGCGTAATGATACACATCTTATCAAGGCATTTCAAGGCACATTAGCCCTTTCTTGCCCATTTTATTTATCTAAAAACCTAGCTCACATAAAAAGGTTTAATTTTAATTGTCAAACCATTAGAGAGCAACAAGGAATAAGTATAGGCTGAATTGTAAAGGAAAGTTAGATCTATGTTCCTATGCTATTTAGAGGTTGATTTATGAACAATGAATATGTTCAAAACTACACCAAACATGCGTTATATTTGGTATAAAATGCAATTTTGTTAAAATTCGCTTTAAAACGCATTCGAATGAACTAAAAATTTAATAGCATATGGGAGGAGGATTAATCTAGCTCGACTCTATAATTCAGACTGTATTTGATTCCTTGTGGCTCTAATGGTTTGGCAATCAAACCTTTGTCTGTGAGCTATGTTTTGTGCTAAGTTCTGTCCGGGAAGGTCTCTTATGAGGTACATATATTATATACGGAGACAGATCGTTGGTTCGATTACGCGATGATGACATTCATATGCGCTATCCTTCACAATTGCCCATGAAAGCTATTTTAAAGTTGCTAGGGCAAATTGTATTATTTCTAGCAAGTTTCAAAGTTTGTAATTTTTTTTTAATACACATGTATTTTCAAAAGACGTCTGACGTCAGTTCCGCATAACAACATAATACTATGCACTGCATTATCCACATGGCAGCGTAGTGTACTCCAAAGAGCTTATTTGCATATGTCTAGAACATAAATACATTGTTGGCGACTTTTTATGTTAACATACAATCCATGAATATTCTGAAATTAATTTTCAAGTATTGAAAATATGTAGGCTGTGTTAAAATTGAGTAAATCAAAAGTGTTTTTATGTAAACTAAAACCATTAATAATTAATGGTTTGATACGCTTGATGCTTTTGGCTTGATGATGATGATGATCAAGAACAAGAAAATGTGCAAAAATACGTAATTCTCCTTTCATTTATAGTTAGATCATTGCCGTTTTATTGGTTGTTTGATTGTTAACTGGATTTTTATGTCGTAACTCAAAACTCGTTTTCTCCACTATAAATTATTAGAAAACTTCCTTATTAATTTCATCATTTAAATGTTGCCCAAAACAACCCAAAACCAACCAGGCTCATAAGTAGAGGTAGTGAAAAATGGTGATAACGAAATTCGCGAATTTTTTTAAATGTCCTTTTTAGTGCCTAAAATGTAATATGTCGACGAATTACATCATTAAGAGATGGAAAAAAAAAACATTTTGAAATCGCGAAATTCGCGAAATCTCGTGTATAGCGCGAAATAACGAACGAAATTGTATGAAACTGGTCAAAAACGCGAATTACCTCGCGAAATGAACCGTTTAGAGTGCAAAATGTAAGGGATGGTGGAGGTGCCGGTCCAGTTTTGATGGAGGTGCGGTTCCAGACAGAATATTAAGGCGTGCGGTAGGCGGTACAGACATCAAACAGTCAACGCAACGCGCGCGTCACGGGCTTCACGGAAATAGACCGCGGAAATAACGGCGCGTATATGGCTCCGCAGAAATAGTCCACCAAAATAACAGTGCATACAAATATTTATTTTTTGTTGGTAATCGACTCTGAATCGATTTTTAGGTCACAATGATCGATTCTAACTTTTTGTAATCGATGTCATCCCTACTTAAGGGGCTCCGTTTTTTTTTTTTTTTTTTTTTTCGATTTTTTGATTTTTTCGAAACGCTTTTGACAATTTTTTCGAAATCGCGAAAAAAACGCGAAATTTTGGTTTTTAAAAACGAAATTTGCGTTTTTATCACCATTTTTCATTACCTCTACTCATAAGATAAAATTTGATGTGAATCTTTGTCATTTAATGCATTCTTATGTTCATTCATGTGCAAGTATTTGAATTTATCTGGTAAACAATTACTTACATTACAACTTTAGCATGTCTTCCTTTCAGATAAACTCGTACAAACAGATTGATACAGTTTCTCAAGGTCATTAAGAGTGCACTACACAAATATGGATGTGGGAGAATTTCCTGCAGTACCGGTACGTAATCATCTGAATGATTTGACACTTCTCATGGCTACTAAACAAAAATATGTTAACATATATATGTTTAAGGGCCGCCTTTTACTTGGATTAAGGTCCAGCAATGGAGCGGGGAGCTGTCACCACTCAACAGGGTTTAAGTCTAGTTGAGGTAGACTAATGATAGTGGAGAGGGGAAAGAAGGTTCAGAGGGGAGGTGTGGGAACTTGACTACGGTGTAGTGTCGAAAGATAAAACACCTCGAGTCCAATGATAATGAATCACCTTTATTTACTTAGTCCCGACAAGTTTGTAGGTATATAACATAATGAATCGAAGTTTTATGATATCCAGTGGGGTACAATGTTTAGTCACAAGAATGATAGTAGGTGTTTATGACAATGAGCAAATTGATTGAGTTTTAACGTAACAGGCCATTAGTATAACAAGTCAATACACAGTGTAATATAAGAATACAGGGAGATAATGCCAATTGGCGGGTAGAGTGCTATATGTGATTGAGATAGAGCTGCATGCTGCAGTTGAAAGTGAGTTATAGCAAGGTGCTACTGACAGAAGGCCGGCGCATAAGAGGTAATGATGCCAACATTAATATAGGTCATGTATGAAGTGAGAAGGTAATTAGTTGTTTGGAGAACAACATTTTTAGGTGAAGCCTGGTCACAAGTGCAACTTAAATAAAAACATAATGCAATGTGACTTACCCTTATCTCGTGCTGACGTGACACTTTAACTGAACACTGAAGTTAGGACACAATGCAAGAAGGTGAAGGGTAATGATGCCAGCAAAGACTGGATATCATGTGACTAGGAAAGGTTACCAGTAAGACTGACAAACCATAGAGAGTGAGTGTTGATCGCCAGCAAAACTGTCGGATCGGAGGTCTGGAATAGACTGACTTTACCAGGGGCAGAAGCCCAGTTTACATTTTTAATTCAATTCAATTCAATTGCTTTATTCACCAAACTGAGCTTGTGCTCTTTACAATTGCTTTTAGTTGTAGAATACTTCAATATTGAGTTACATGGATAGTTATTAGATCGAATAAAATAAGACTTTGTGCAAAGAGTGCATCAACATGATAATACAGAATTTAACATTCATTCAATTCATACAATATCTATTCACTTTAATTATACTTACTTTAATCTAAATTAAATATAATTGCAGTATGATCACTGCCTAAAAAAATAAGTACAACAGTGCCAGTAGCATACTAATACAGAATAATTACAACAAATGAAAAACACACAAATGGTTTATGTAATATAGCATTATTTTACATTGAACCATAATACCTTTGAGTAGGCCTATATAAAGGATGGTTATATACTCAATGATAATACACAACTTTTTAGTACATCGTACAAAAATTACAAACTAAACATAACAATTAACCTAAAGTTAAGTAGTGTATCAAGATGATAATACAGAATTTAACATTTAGTTGCACTATTCAATTCATTCAATTTATACAATATCTATTCACTTTAATTAGGCCTATACTTACTTAAGTCTAAATTAAATCTTCTTGCAGTATGATCACTGCCTAAAAATAAGTACAACAGTGCCAGTAGCACAAAAATACAGAATTTGACATACAACAAGTAGTCCTCCGCCAACCATCAAGAAAGTTCCCATCTCACTGAGGAATATAAACAATGTTAGTAATCTATATACTTATATATACTAGGTAGGGGTGGGCAAACGTTCGAAGACTCGGCTCTAGCCGAGCTTTTTTGAAGTTCGGCTCGGCTCGGGCTCGACTTTTTAAGCTCGAGTTTGGTTTTGATCAAAACTTCGAACTTTAAACAAACTTCGTCTTGAAATTACGCCAAAAACTGATTTTATACATCGTTCGCGTAATAAAACAACAAAGCAGCGATCGCCATACTGGATATTTCTAACAGCTGATTTTCCAAGTTCCAGCGTCTTGAAAAGTTCTCATTTTGTCACGCCAAGACGCACGACGAAGCTATCTGTTAGAAGGCGGTGCGCATCTGTGATTGGCTCGATCGTCACAATTTACACTCGTTGTGCAGGGTCGGCAACATAACAAACACAAACTAGAAATTTTGCTTCTTGATCTACGAAGTACCAACATTATTGAATCTTAACGGCGGGAAATTTGAAAATACGCAAAATTTGAAAAAATAGTTTGAATTAATTGAATTTTTTATGACGAAATGGAGCCTTTATTTTGAGCTTTTATATTTAAATTTAAGATTTTTTATAACTTTTTTTTAAATTTTATAAATGTCTTATTTGTTACAGAATAATAATGGATTTTCAAAAGTTTGGCTCGAGTTCGAAGTTCGAAAATTTTTGGTTCAAAAGTTCGAGTTCGGCTCGAAAGACAAAAACCTAGGTTCGCCCACCCAAATACTAGGCCTAACTTAGTTTTTACAGTTGGTTACGTCAAGATAGAACTCTATGTGAAGCATTTTTCAATGTCATTTAATAAAAGGTTAGATTTTATTTCACGTTTGAAAGCTTGTTTGCTGAGGTTTTTTATTGTGGTTGGTAGTTTATTTATTGTATAGCATAAATCCTTGAAAGTTGATGTTGGATTTCCCAAACTTTAGTGTATTGACATGTCTAATGTGAAGATTGTTTCTAGCACGGGTATAGTGGTCATGTGTATCCCTGTTCAGTTGAAACGATAGATTTGTCATACAGTAGCTATGAAGCATGTTATGTATAAATGATAATGTTTGGTATTTGTGAAGGCTGATGAGTGGCAGTATTTTATTTTGACTGTACATGTGCACACGATGCATTTCCATTGTGTACTGTAGTTAAAGATATTACGAATAGCTCGGTTATGAATAATAACCAAGCGGTTTATATTAGATCTGCAAGCTGTCCCCCATACTATATTTAAATAAGAGAGGTGGCTGTGTATGTATGAGTAGTAAACCGATTTGAGGACAGATACATTTATTAATACTGAGATACGTTTCAGGATGCCTGTAATTGGAGATATCTTCTTGGCTACATGGTCAATATGCTCCTGCCATGACAGACGTTTATCTAATATTACACCCAGATACTTAACTGAGGGGACCTCTAGGATTTGAGTGTTGTTAATAGTTAGTTGGATAATGTGATTATTCTGAGAGAGATTGCGTGAGTTGAAGATTATATAATTGGTCTTCATTATGTTGAGAGACAGTTTATTTAAGCGTAGCCATTCTGCTAGTATTAATAGGTCATCTTGCATCATAATGATTCACAGGAAGCCTATTTGTGACGTCGCGGTCTATCTAACCTGTGATAAATCTATTTGTTTAATAACATGTTTTGTCAAACGTAGAATGACCTTGTTTACAACAGGACTCAAATACATCCTGGATATGATTTGAAGTAGTAGTTAAGAATAGATTGTTATTGTCTTTGAAGAAGGAATAATTATGCTTGAGTAGAAGACAAATGTAACTTGAGATTTAAAATATAATGTTTTAATATGAATTTAGAGAATAATTGTTATATCTTATATGCAACGAGTTTAGCGCCCTAGAACATCAAGCTAGTCGATAGTTTATAATAACATGCATAAAGTAATTTTATTCCTGTATGTAACAGAGCCCTGGATGAGTTTTCTGCTCTGTGCACCCACTGGGATGGGCTGTATGAGGAGCCATATGACCACACAGCTGCACAGGGCAGCAGCCCTGGAAGCCCGGTGGGCGTCCCACGGGAGGCGAAGCGCCGCAGCGTGAAGCCTGGGCGTCACGTGCGACAGTGACTCCGACTGACGGCGGCTGAAGCCTGGGTGTCACGTGCGACAGTGACTCCGACTGAGGGCGGCTCAAGCCTGGGCGGCATGTGCGACAGCGACTCCGACTGAGGGCGGCTCAAGCCTGGATGGTAAGTTTTGTTTTGTTGTTCCTTAGAGATTTGTCCGTGATCATGTACCTGAAATCAAATTTCCAAAAGACTGCCAGAGGCAGCGCCTGGGATTTTGGAAAGAAGGCGTCAACATGTGTCTCCGTGTATTTGTGCCTTGTTGTATTTTATAATAGACCCGGGTACAAGGGGTGCGTGTGCTAAGACAACCCGCTCGCGTTCGAGCGAGGGGCGACTGCTGTGCGCCGAGTAGGTAGTGATGGGGTGTACGAGGGAGGCGAGCCCACGTGCGCTGTGCGGGTGAGCGCACGCATTTCTATTGCGTCAGAGTGGACGTCGTTAGTAGGCTCCGGTGCCACAATGATGTAATGGTGGGGTGGGGCTAGAGATGTAAAATTTCCGGAAAGATAAATCTCGGAAATTTTCCGGAATATTTCCGTGCCTAAATCATGCAAATTGCAAATATAATGTGGTGGAGTGTAAGGATACGGTTACCTGAGTCTGTATGAGGATGATAATTTATTGAATCCTACATAGAGATGATACAGGCTTATCCATTAGACCTAATTAGTAATTACTATATACAAAATTACTAAATTAGTAAATTGTATTAATTTGTCCTGAAATTTAATAGGAGTGTAGTAGAGTTGGAAATGTTTCTTAATACACAAACAAAATATATGAGTATGATTTTATTGTAACATAGGACCCTAGTTTAGGTAGATAAATAATTAGGCCTACAGTTATGACTGCCATTTTGTTGTGTGACCTGACACTAACATCATCTCATCTCATCGAAGAAGTGATAAGAAGTCTGCTCCTAGTCCCGTTTCCAGTATTATACAGGTCCTACTAGGTGTGGTAGGTGTAGACCCACTGCCACTGGGGTAGCGTGGTTGTGTGAGGCTTAACTTTCTTACACGAAGGAGTATTTAAACACCCAAGTGCTTTCGTGCTTGTGAGCGCTGCATATCGACAGGGCCAGAACTTGCACCCAGTAGGAATCATTTAGTGTTACATGTGGGCTTATCCCAGTACGCTGTAGTTTGTTTGAGTCCCATCGCAACTTCGACTAGGGCAATTATCATGTGAGCCGGTGGTAGTGATGTTACAGTGAGCAGAGCCCACTTTTTCTCTTGTGTGTGTGGCCTTCGGTTCTTGGACGCACTGTGTCCCAGTAGATAGGTATTTGTTTGATTAGAGACAACTAGGAACTTTATTCACTTGATGTGGGCACATGGTGCGCATAGTCAGTGATGTTCTAGAGAGAAAATGCAACAGAAGGGAAAGTGGTCGAAAGCTGGGGTCGATGTTTGGACTATATAGTGATGGGGTGTCAGGATGCACACTGCCCTGACCGCTTCGCGTTCAGCATGTTGCGTACTGTTGTGCGGGAAATTTTAAAGATGTAGTCCCGGTTTTCCGGGTGAACGCAGGGCATTTCCGAAATTGTTCAGTGGAAGATTTCGTAGGCTATGCCACATGTAATCCCTAGGTGGGGGCGGTCGGCGCGAGTTGCCGACGAAAGCAACACCATGTATAAAGTGGCGCTCTATATTTCCAAAGTAGCACCGACGTGATAATAAACAATATAACGAGGATGAAGGAACCACCCGCGTAGTGGGTTGCTGGTTCCTCATACCAAGTGGGAGTATTTAATTGCTCCAGGTGTTGTGCCCAAATTTGCAGGGGGATAGGAGTATCCCTAGCATGCTTTCTCCCTAGACGTGCTAAGATTTTGGTGATTTGATCCTTAGTACCCAAGGTGCTGTCTATTGTTGGCGTGGTCTGGTTGGACATTAGACTCAGGACAGTAGGAAGGGTAGGTACAGTAAAAGACAAACCCCTTGTGAAAAGGGAATACTGTCCTGTATGGCTGGCCAAAATGAAGTCGTCACCAAAGGCCCTACAAGTTAGCTGAATTACTAGAGATCCCGTTCCAGACAACGTTAAATGCGAGATTGAGCCGTTGTCCTGCAGGTATCTGCTCGGGCAAAGTATAGTAAAAGGCTCAGATTTCACTTTATATCCATGTCCTCTCTTCTGGAGAACGGTGTGTATAATAGTATCGAATAATATAGGGATTATGTATTTATTGCAATGGTCATGAATCGCATCCTTGTTCCCTGAATATAAACCATATAAGCACGACGGGTGATGCCTCTTAAATATAGCACGCATCGGTGCACATGTAGTGATAATGGTTTTAGAACATAGTGCAAAGTCCTGGTCAGACATATCGACATAAAATTCGCCGTCAGAAGTGACCGCAAGATAGTCATACGTGGATGATACCTGTACTGCTGTCTGTGACTCTGGGAGGACATAGAGCAAAGAATACATTTTATAACATTCAAAATATCTATTGTGTTCTTTGATCGGTAATTGTATAAATAACCGCATGCGTCCGTCAACTGCGGCCATATGGACCGTGGCTATCGTACTGTAACGAACGGCCGTCACTGAGGGTGAAACAGTCTTCATTAATATTCAAATAACTAAGTACTTACGTCTCTTCGCCTCCACCAGAACTAGGGTTTTAGATGGGGTAGTTCAGCCCATGTAGATCGCTATAGCTTTGCATTGAGAGGTTCGGTTTCTTTAACATACAGAGGTCCTAACCTCACTCAATTTATAGGAGATGACTCATTAAAGGATGAAAACAATGTGTATACATTTTCAAATTAAAACTGCTTCTACAATTTATTATTTCATAATACATGAAACACATGATTTGGTTCGGCACTTGTTCGATTACAGATTATAAAACGGATCGTCATTAATAAACAATGTTTCTATTACCTCTGAATAGATTTCCTTACAAAACATTTCGGCTAGTAAAGTTCCTATGGTATATTTATACAGAGACATGTCACATTATTAACACTGGTAAAAACATCTAATTCCAAAACACTAACACTTTATACATTACAAAATAACATGGTTTGTTCCACTTACCAAAATCTCCTTTGGATTTATTAAACACTGAATCTACTGCTCTTGTGACTTCTCTCTAACTCTTTCTCACTGCCTCTTTCTTCTCTGGACTTCACTTCTCTTCCAAACTCTCTCTGGAACTCTCGTATTCCCTACGGCTCCCACTATCATTGCTTAGCTATAGGCAACCTCCTTTCCTTCTTCCTATCAATACCCTTCCATTGGTGTTTTCGCGAGGTCGCCCTTGTCAGTTTTCCTGAAGTGGTTGACCGTGTATATTTGTTCATGCCATGCATTGAGTATCTGTATGACCGGTTCTTAGACATCTCCCGCACTTGGGTCTACCGTCTAGGGTCCGTGAATTGACTGGTGTCTGGTTGTTTTGGTTTATAGGTGCCGAGTTTCTACCTTCACGACCGCTCTGTGAGTGTCTGGGTGTGTCCTCAAACCTAACTCTTGGCGGATTCGACTCTCCCTCCTTTCTATTGTTATTTGGTGGAAACCTAGTTTGTCCCTGGGATTGGTTATTCCTATTTGGCCAGTGTCTTCTTTGATTTGGGAATACCTGTCCAGGCCTATAATTATCCCGGAAATCTTTTCTATTCTCCTCCTTCTGAACAAGTTTCTCTAAGGATCTCAGGATTTTAACCTGAATATCTTCTCCTTGTTCTGGGGGTGCCGGTTGATGCCTTGCCTTCTCCTTTGAGACAAAGGCCCTTTCTAAAGGTGCCGATTGAAATGGATAACACTCATCTACTCTATCCCCTATGAGCGCACGGGCTCCCTGAAACTTTTTCACTTGCGACATAGTACTTGATCAGGCGTGGTTAAATCCATCATCGCCATCCTATCTATGTATGTCGGTAACATCCCTCTGATTATCTGGTTAGTAATGTTTGCCTCTGACATGTTGCTATCAACTAGTTTGCATAGTTCGAATTTCTCGTAGAAATATGTGGTAGATGCTTCATATTTATCCTGAGCCTGGTTCCTAAGCTTTATTTCAATCGTTTCATGAAAACCTACAGGCTCAAAAACTGTACGCAATTATTCAATTATTTCTTCAATTGAATTATCTTTGCCAACGTGGTTTTAAACCATTTATTAGCTGTACCTTCAAGGTAGATTTCAATGTTCTCCCTCATATCTTCGTCATCCCATTTATTTAATTTTCCTGCTTTTTCGTATTGTTCTATGAACTCAAAAACATTTTCATTTTGTAATCCCGAAAACGAAATTGGTTTATACCTATCACTTCTATTATGGATAGGCGGCATTTTGTTATTTTTTGGTGTACTTGTAGCGAAGCTAGGCCCTGTTGCTTCTGCACGCGAAATTAAAGAGTTGTCCGGCGTTTCTAAGTCCTGAGTTCTCGACTCTTCAGAATTTTCCATTAAACCCGGTTCAATTTTTACTTTTATTGCACAAGGGGAATTTTATAAATCAAATTTATGATGAAGCAAGAAATATTAAACTCACACCTTTAAGTGAAGAGATATAAAGCAAATTGGAGAAATTAAGCTACAAATTAAGAAATATCTGGGAATATGGAATGTTGTAAGTAATTTGATGTTCATGTTAATAGAGAATGTATAACGATTACAACTCCGACTCCGAGGAGGAGAACCAGATGCCGATGGTGGACGCACGGGAGGTAATAGAGGCGCGCCGAAACCAACGCCCGGCACGGCAGAGTCGACGCCTGACCGTCGCGCCACTCACCCGATCTACCTGGAGTCAATCAGTGCAGTATACCACGGAGAGAGGCCAACACGCCTTCCTGCCGGAACCTCCCCGATGCAACACCCACTAAGCCCAGCTGTCGGCACAATGGCAGGGGATCAGGGGTTCACACCAGGTGGACGAAGCAGGTCTGCCTTTCCTGTCCCCACCCCATATATCCCTCGACCTCGTCACCTCGACGCCCATCGCCTCCTCCCTCCATCAACCCTTATTGGGTGAGAGACCCCCACATGTATCTGGGGAGACAGACCCAAAATCATCCCTAACCCAGAACCCATCATTTCACCCCCGACCCATCCGCAACCAACCCTTGTTGAAACACCTCAACGACCACACCCAAGGGACCCCCGGTTACCCAGGCTGCCTCAGCAAACCAGATGCATGGTGGATCCAAGCGAGTGGAGGCCACCCCAACGCCTCACCTCGGTGAATGGCGCAGTCGCCGGATCACCACAGCCCGGACCCTTGTGGGGTGCACCTGGGGACCCACGAATACGGACCACACCAGCACCGGCACCCAGGCGCATGTCCTATGCGGAGTACCTGGTTAGGACAACTACCAGGGCAAACAGCGGACCCGGACTAGAGAACCCACCGCCAGGGACTCAAATACAGTCCCTGCCAACCTCCTTGGAGACGCCGACGCCACAAATAGTCATCAAGAGGGAGAGGAACCCTTCGGAGTCAATCTCCGAAGCGGAAACCATTCCCTTCCTCAGACTAGACAGGTCCCCAACTCCAGAACGCCCAACACCAACACCCACACCAGCGCCACCATCCTCACCGAACGCTGAAATACTGCCCGCGGTCCCTGCCGGCCTAATAGTCAATAGAGGTCTCTCCCCAGAGGCCGCAAGGGAAGTTCAGCGGCAGCTGACCAACGTGTTCGCGGCAACATACCTCACGAATCCCCCCTACAACCCCAACTGCACCTGCAAGAGAAGTCACAAGAGCAGTAGATTCAGTGTTTAATAAATCCAAAGAAGATTCTGGTAAGTGGAACAAACCATGTTATTTTGTAATGTATAAAGTGTTTATAACACTAAGTGTTAGTGTTTTGGAATTAGATGTTTTTACCAGTGTTAATAATGTGACATGTCTCCGTATAAATATACCATAGGAACTTTACTAGCCGAAATGTTTTGTAAGGAAATCTATTCAGAGGTAAAAGAAACATTGTTTATTAATGACGATCCGTTTTAAAATCTGTAATCGAACAAGTGCCGAACCAAAATCATGTGTTTCATGTATTATGAAATAATAAATTGTGCTGGGGGGTGGTAACAAAATTGGAGTTAGGGGGGTGAAGAGGAGCTGCCACCACTCAACGGGTTTAAGACGTCTTGTTGAGAGAGACGGACGGGGTAGTTGGGACCATGGGTGAGGCTTGAGAGGGAGCGTGGGGACTTGACCTTACTGAGTAGGGTCGGGGTTTAATGCAATAATCCTGAGTCTAATAATATCCTCCTTTATTTAGTTCTTCTGGAGAATTGAAGATACAGAATGTATTGGACTAAAGTCCTGAGGTAATCAGGGTTGGAGGGTTTAATTACAATGTGTGTGCGAGTTTTGTAGGGGTGGGCACATGGCTTAGGGGTGAGATAACCAGTCATTGGAATATAACACTTGACAAACACAGTATATGGTATTGTTAGATATTGCCAGTTGGCGCACAAGGTACACACAGGTGATAATTAAAATAATGTAGGTTGCAGTGCATAGAGAGGAGATATATTACCCACATCTGACTGAGGGTCAGTGCATAAATGGTAATTATGACCAATAGAAGTTAGTCTTTCTAATGACATGCATAGAATAAGGCTTTAATTACTTTGGTGGAGCCAAAGTAATTTAATTTAGCTTAGTAAATTATAGTAATTAAGATCATGGATATAATGAAGTTGCACTCACCCTTATCGTAGACTGATGACACACAGATGATGAAACACTTTAAACTTTATGAAAAATACTCAGGCAGAACCTATAGTATGTTGCTTTAGGGACACACAGGCAGGACCTAATGTGTAGTATAGGCGGAACCTAATACTGAACTGAATTATTAGACCCAGAGGTCCAGTTTATATACCCAATTCTGTAGGCCTAAATGTGACGTATTGACCCATCTTCCTAATGAAAAAACGATTTATCTAATAACTTGTTTACTTGTAATGAGAGATCTATATTGACCTGGGGAGTAGGAAAACCCCCAGAAAATAGCTAATTGTTGTAATTAAGGATGTTATTGTGACAAAAGCTATAGTGAAGTAAATTTAAGTGATGCAAGTAATGTGAGACCAGATCTAAGATGATTCCTACTTTTTATATGGATGTTGCTTTGAGCCCTGAACATCACCTAATTAAATATAGTTTCCTAATTGTAACAATTAATATGTTGAACAGTGCCCTGGACGTTTTCGCAGAGCTATGTCACCACTGGGAGGACCTGTACTGTCCGTATGACCATGAGGCGGTGTTGGCGGCCTGCCTGGCGGCGCGACGGGCCACCCACTGGGTGCGCAGCGCTGCGTCGCGGCGCCTGGGTGTTGTCTGTGACAGCGACACCGACACCGAGTAGGTGGTAAGTGTCCTTGATATATACATTTTTCTTTCATTTTTATCTTTTTCATTACTTGTTTTTGTAATTCGTTGTTGCCGTAGTCGTGTACCTAGAATAAAATTCCCAAAAACTTCCAGACTGTGTCTGAGTTTCCGGAAAGAAAGTGCATGATCAGTCTGCCTTGTGAGTTCCCACGATGGTGAACTTTTATACGAGACCTGGGTACAATGGGTGTGTGGGTTGTGAAAAAACACCCTGGTTAGGCCGAGAGGGGACATTCGTGCGGCGTGTAGTCAGAGACGAGGTATAAGCCGGAGGCTGTGACGATGGTTGTTCGTTGATGTGCGCCGTGCGTGTAATCGCACGCATCTCCAAAGTTTCAGCTTGAGCACGATTAACGTTATCAGGTGCCACTAAGACATAGTGGTGTGGGGGAGGGGCGCTTGGTGGGAGTGTGCGCCGAGAGCAACACCACACTTTGAGTGGTGCCCGATATTTCCACACCAGGACTGTAGTGATAATAAACATAATTGTGAGAATGAAAGAACCTCCCGCATAGTGAGTTGTCGTGTCCTCATGCTTTGTCCGGGCGGACTGTATTGCCGATCCTAGTGTCGAACCTGCGCTCTTGCGTGTAGGCGCAGTGCATGCGCGTGGGGTTCTGTACATGTCCGTCATCTGTAAAATTACATGAGGACTGCTCTGCTGACCTATGGGTCGTATGACTGTCTACCCGTATTGCATCCGAGTAGAGCTTCCGTGGCTGGGTATCTGAAACCCTGGGGTCAAACCCATGACCGTCTGGGATTTGTCTATTACCACTGTACACTGTAGGCGTGTGCATTTGTGAGTTGTGTGCAGTGTAGTCATTGACTCCTGCCTCATCAATCATGCCATGCCCGTGTACCTGCACCGTGGCTGTCGGTAAGTCCTTGTGTCGGGTGTGGGACTGGGTGCACCCTGATTTATGTGACCTGTCATCCACTTGCCGAGCGACATCTGTGCGTGCAGCAGTCGGATGTGCATCCATTCTGTTTAACGCTGCACACAAGTGCATGCGCGTGTGAGTCACGGGACCAGCAGCTGGTCGAGTGTTTGCATGTGACGTCATGTCATTAACACTGTCAAGTGTGACGCACGTGGTCTGGCCATGTGGCGTTTTGCAAGTCGTGGGAGTGACAGAATGATGTGTAGCTTGTCTATGCTTACCCACATTATTTATTATGTCTCCACTTTCATTCCTTGCCTTAATAACATTTGTGGCTTTGTGTGACCGTGTGACCTGTCCGTCATTGGACGTACTATGGCGTACCTGGTCGTGTGACGTATTGGGCTGATGTGTATGAATATGTCCAGAGTCGATGGTTCCAGTGAGTCGAGTTTGCAACCTCGCATCATTATTACCTATCGGGAATGTGGTGGTCCTATGCAAGCGTGTTTTATCATCATTGTACATTTTATCTATCCGTGGGTGGAGATATGAATTATCAAATGTTGGCTGCTTATTCAAAATGTCATCGCGAGTTGTTGAGAAAAGAGAAAGAGAGGGGGGAAAAATGAGAAAATGAAAGGTCTTTTATGATGTAAAGTTACCTGCAACAACAGGGGTGAACTGACTATGCTGACGTAATTGTAATTTAAAATAGAAAGTGATGATCCTCCCTGTATGGAGTATCTAGTGGTATTGAAGAGAATTAGAGAGAAAAACAAAATTCATTCGAGATGCGTTGACTTGCATTATCTCTAAAAATGTGTTAGGCGATGATAAGCAATATGAGCGGGTGGAGACCGTACCTATCGGTGACCCATATTAATTGTGCTCTTTATTGCTGAGTCCGAGGCTAAGTTGTTGACCGAGTTTAGAAGAGAGAGGGGAAGAAAGAGAAGAAAGAGGGAGAAATAAAATAAAATAAAATATTTTTATTGGGGAGGGAACAAAACTGGCTTAGTTGAAAAAACTATTGTACTTTGAGCAAAGTGTATAAATAATTATGAAGATAATGCACAAAGTGTGTTTACATAAAAACACCTATGCTGTGTGCTCGGAAGTATGGAGAAACTTGTGAACAAGCTCCTTTACTCATGGACTGTGGTATGTGAATTCTAGCCGACCTTTATGGTTATTTATAATCTAGACTTGCATGTGTCTCTGATGGCAAGTTGAGTGAAATTATTTAAAATACAGAGAGAAACCGAATTCAATTTTCAATATACGAGAAATTATTTTGGAAATTACTATTCAGGCCTAAATACGTGATATTGGTATTTGGTGAACGAGAAGGTAGAGGTGTATGTTGCAGTAATTGCTCTAATTTGCGAGAAAAAATTATTTTCATATATAAGATTTGCGACAATTATAAATATTTTACCTTTGCGAAAGTAGAGAATAATAGTTTTATTTCATAGTGAGAAAATTGTTGTATTTATAATTTCCCTATGTTTTACTGCCCTGGATGTAAAGGTTAATGCAAGTAGCAGCCGATACTTAGTTATAGCTGATTGATAGGGGACCAGGTAGGATATTTTATTTTTTTGTGAATAGTGTTTTCAAAATTCCAAATTGTGTTTTATTGTGTTTTATTTTATTTTAATGTCATACTTAGGCCTACTACCGTAATTTATGGGAAACCCACTATCAATTCATCAAAATTGTCAAATCTTTTGTTATTATTTTAAAGAATGCTGGGCATTACACTCAAATAAGTTGCAAATTAATGAAGTGAGAGGTATTAGATTGTTGGTCCTGACATCCATTCAAAAGCTAACATGGTGAATTTTGGGGCGTACATCAAATGAAAACATCTTTAATTCTCTCGCGTCATTCGAATTTTGATTATTTTTATGTTAGTGGACATCAAAACTGCGCAAATTACGTCGTTTTTGGCAGATTGTGTGAAAAGAATTCAAATTTCCTGTTATTTTGCTTTATTTGCTAAAATGGTGAAATGTCGTTTTATTGTGCGATTTGATTTGAGTTCTTTATTGAATGAAACATGGACATTTGCTTTTAAAAAGCCATTTTATGCAAAATTACAGAATTGTGTTTTATAGCTCAATGCGAAATTCCTGTATCCCTACTTATAGACTTCAAGCCGTTGTTAAGTGAATTAAGTGAAGGTGTGATTTTATTCAGTAGTCATTTTTGTGTAACTAAATCAGTGATACATCTGAAACATGGGTGTGAGTGTTGGTAATGGTGACGAGAGTTTTGACCGTGTTGCTAATAATTAACTGAACGCGACTAAATGGTGAGCTAGTAGCATAGAAGAGAAAAACTTGTCAAAATAAGTGATGATCGCTGGAAAAAGATTTATGAATAGTGGCTAAAATGACGGGGACCTTGTCGTGAGTGTCATGATTGTTTGTGTATTTATTACTGGGTCTTTGGCGGATTGACATTTATTGAGAGAATAAAGTTAATTGTCATCTGGATTTTCCGTAGCGCCGCACGGTACCAGTACCTGTGCCTGTCGTCGGCAATGTTCGAAATGGATGATGCGCACTGCTACTGTATTCGGGACAATCGAACATATGGGCAAATATTCTCGCGACAGTTGACCCATTCTCCAGGAGGAACCATCGGCGATTTTGCGAAGAGTTGGTGGCGTCTGCGGTTGAGCCTGGCGTGATGTGGGTTCCATACGTAGCTGTGTGGTAAGTTGTGTATTTAGTAATTTATTCGTTGTCCCGAGCGTGTGTGTAATTGTCGTTCAATTGTAATGGTGAGCATGCGTATTTTTTTTTTTGTGTCACCAACGTGTAATTTTATTAATTATCGTAAAATGTTGACATATAATTCGTAGGTCCGAACGGGGGGGGGGGGGGGGTACTCGCGGTGATCTCGATGCGCGGGTCGAGACGCAGAACGTCAGATGTGGGGGGGAATTCCTGATTATCCGCGATTGCACCGAAGATGAATGCGTGCTCATTCGTGATTGTGTCAACCTAGTGAAGTGATGGCTTGTCCTGACTTTACAACCGTGAGTTTAAGTGGTCGTATTTTTTATGTAGATTGGAGGCTGTGGCAGGACAAGTGTGTAAGTGCGCAACTATTATTGTCGCCCTCGCCCTATCATCCGAACGTGGATCTGTGCAAACCGGCTGATTGGGATGCATTACCTTCAGACTTCCTGGAACCTCTCCCGTTGGGGGTGTCGGTGGCTGAGAAGGAGGCGTGGAGGCAAGGGGTGTGTATGTTCATGCAACGAGCCGCGAGGTGCCAGATTCTTGCCATCTGCTCGGCACTAGTTGCTCTAGATGGGAGCAGCTGTTTTTGCCTGCAGCCACATAGAACCTGTGCCGAGGTTATCGAAGAGTCTTGTGGGGAAGTGATAAAAAATCATTAAAACAATTTTAATGAAATGTTGGTGGAGATTAGCGACTCCCCGTATGTGAAGTGGGTGCCGTGGGAGGACACTAAATAGGGGTAAGTGCATTGTTATTTGTCGTCAAAAGATCCTAAAGGTATTGTTCATTGTAGGCGTGTCGCATGTCGTGCTATCTGTTGCTTAGTTTGGGGGGGGGGGGGGTAACAGCAAGTGACCGGCAGTATATTACTAGTGAAATTCCGAACGCTTAATTTTCCCAAAGAAGGGGGTAAAAGCAAGTGACCGCTAGAATTTATTTACTATTAATATTTGTTTAGAAGGGGAATATAGTAAATGGCCACTTTCTAAAGAGAGGGGGGAGGGGTGTCTTCTAGTTATCAGGAGAGAAACGTAATGTGTAAAGGAGGACCCTTAGCGAGATAAGCCTTAGACTGCGGAGGGGGGGGGGGGGGGAGGGAGGGTAACCCGAGATGTAACGAAACACAATTGTTTCCTCTACTTTGTCATCTATGGTTAAACTATGGCGTGCGCAGACCACTCTGTGTTGATCCCGGCCGTCCAGGAATTCGTGTTGCGGTGGCGGTTAATACGGAGCGCCTGTGCGAGGTCCAGGGAGGACCTGTCTCCTCGACCGGAGCACCCGTTCCCAAGAGTGTGTGAGATTGTGGGGGAGAACATAATTTTACCCGATCATGAGTGGTTTGCGAATACAAACGAAGGATTGCGTGCGGAACCTCGGTTGAGGAAGGTTGTGCGGCAGCTCCGCTCCGTATCTATAGTGTACAAGCGAGCGATATCGTTCTGATTACATAGTAGCTTTGTTTGTTTGTCCTGTACCAGGTTCACATATTTACTCCTGGAATCGTCCGGATGTACGTCATAAAACCGGAAATATGAGTAATAAGTAAGCGTTACGCCCAGTTGGACAAACAAACATATTTGCACCAGTTTTGACATTGACGAGGCTACGAAGGCCTCACGACCACACGACCACACGATGATAGGCTAATAGGCTTTGGGCCTAGTATATTTTTCAATATTTTGGCCTAGATAATAGGTTTCTAGTACATTGTTGTACATAAAAATTGCTAAACGTCTTTCAAGCAGACCTATCCTAGTTTTAGGTTATGTCGGCCCTGGGCTTAGGTTTTTGCTTAACGGTTGATTAATTGGCATTGTTCCTTTTAAGAAAGGCCGTGAAGATTCATATAATCATTGGGAAAGATATTGCTCGGCCCGGCTTTTTCCATTTTAACTTCTAGCTTCTTTCTTAGCTTCTCACTACACAACCAAGCCACTACAAACTTTAAAAATGGCGCAATATTTTGTTGTTTTACACCCACTCCTGCTAAATAAGCAGGTGTAAAATTCTTACTCCAGTCGCAGTTGTGGTAACTTACAACAGGACAAAAAAACGTTTCTGGGTTGTGACAGGTACATTTACACTAGGAAAACAGGACAAACAAACAAAGCTATGGACAGTGTATTTACATTTCATCTGTGAATGATAGTGATACAATATACACACGTGTGGGTCGCAAAAATCTTCTGCAATGCCGCCGGAAGAAAGAAAAAATAC
Source organism: Sweltsa coloradensis (assembly GCA_024449915.1). NCBI lineage: Eukaryota > Metazoa > Arthropoda > Insecta > Plecoptera > Chloroperlidae > Sweltsa > Sweltsa coloradensis. Next base: position 149,920 of record JAMZAV010000210.1, on the reverse strand, counting down.
TCGAAGCAATAGTACCCCGGAGGTGAGTGCAGAACTAATTCCTCCAAAGGGTCACCTTGAGGATAATATTGCTCAAATCAACGAGAAGTTGTCAGAGATCGAGGGAGGGTTACCCGAGGAATAATGAAGTAAATGCGCTCTATGAGGGTGGTCATGGTGAATTTAAAATAATGCACCAAAATATAAGAAGCATACAATTACACTTCAATGAATTCATTGTTATGTTAAAGGGGTATTTAACCACTAAACTCAAAAAATATATTTCATTCAGGCTAACTAGTAATGAATTAAGCAATCAACAGAAAAATTATCGGGGCCACCATGACCTCCCATAAAATTGTCAAACATGACATTTTTCGAGCTAGGTCCCATCGACAAAAATCTCCCATAAGAAATGACATGGGGACGATCTTTATGCCCCGTGACCTTGGAGGATTTTGACCCAAAAAAATATTGGCCATTATTGACGTACTCCACAGCTTTTTCTGTAAATTCTCTATATTTTGTTTTGTAATTTGGGCAAGTAGTTCGGTCAAAATAGGCTGATTACCAAGATGGGGTGTGATTTTGGAATGCATATTTTTGCGTGTTTGAGGGTATTTCGGGGCACAGTTTCAAGACACAATGTAAAAAATGGGCATTTTAGATTGGTACTGTGCTCTAGTATTTATGTGGACCAAAAAAGAAGCAGGTTAAAGCCGATTTAAGAAATTTTCCCCAAAAAACACCAATTTTCGCAAATTTCTGGATCAAAATAATTGAAAAATTCGTGTTAAATCACAGTTACAAGATATAATTTTTTAAACTGTCATTTAAGTGTAGTATTGTGCTATAGATCATGTGGTAAAAATATTTTTTTGAGTTAATAGCCCCTTTAAGCGAGTTGAAATTTGAGCTTGATATTATCGTTTTAACTGAGACGCATCTCGTGCAAAATGAACCTTTTAATATTCACGGATATTCTACATCTTATTTTAATTCACGCCACTCTTGTTATGATGGAATAGTAGTTTTAATTAATACTAGTCGTGTTGGTAATGCTAAAATTGAGACTCGCTGCTTGAATCGAAATGCAAACGCAGCTAATATTACGTTCAAATTTGATGGAGAAACTTACTCTATTTTAAGTGTTTATCGCTCTCCTTCTACCAATGTAGGAAACTTTGTAGCTGAATTGCATTCGGTAATCAACGGATTTTCTTCCTATGACCATCAGATTATCATTGGGGATATAAATCTAAATATTTTGGAGAATGAAATCCAGTCACAAGTGCAGCATGATTATTTAAACCTGTTATATACTCTAATGGATATAAAGCATGTGTAACTAGCCCTACAAGAGAAAGTTTACATAGTAGCACCTGCCTGGACCATATATTTGTTAAGTCTAGGAAGATTAAAGGCACGGTAACATGTATCTATAAATCTGTTATTACTGATCACTATCCGATTTTCTTTAGTTGGGAGGCAGGAGATAAATTGAATAAAATTATGCAGGCAAAGGAAACTCCAACTAAAGGCGAGACTCAAGGACAATATAATAAAAAATTAAATGTTGAAAAGCTCAAGTCAAGCTTAGATAATGAAACTTGGGACAAGGTATTTCTTACTCAGCATGTAAATGATTCTTTTAATTCTTCTATGAATATACTCGAGTCATATTAACAATTCGTATGACATTAAAATTCAAAAGAATAATTCCAAAAAAAAAAATTAACTGATTAGATAACCAATGGCATAATTACGTCTATAAAAAAGCGAGATAAAATGCATTTTAATATTAACTAGGAAGCTTCGCAAACGCTTTTTCAGACGCGTTGTTGGATCAGCGTAATTGTTTAAGGAGTATTTCACTGAAAATGTATGAAAACCCAGCAATTTTGCATTAATATTGTTTTAATTGTTTTTTAAGTTTACTTTTTTATTTTTAACGACTACATGAATTTATTTTATTAGCCGAAATCGTGTTAGCAAACAGACAAAAATACAAACAGAAAAAATAAGAAAAACAAAAAAAATCCTAAAATTGCGATTTTCACCAGAAATAATTTTTCGATTGCTCTCAAGAACGTGGCAGTTTTAAGTTCAGAGATTTCGAAGGCGTCCAAAAAATTTCATCGCAATTGGAGTATCGGTTTAGCTGGAATCAAGTTAACAAACACACAAAAATAGAAACAGAAAAAAACAAGAAAATCGAAAAAAAATCGTAAAATTGCAATTTTTATGAGAAACAATTTTTCGATCGATTTTTTGAACCGTGCAGTTCTAAGTTCAGAGATTTCAAAGGTCTCCTGAAAATTTCATCGCAATTGGAGTATCATTTTAGCCGGAATCGTGTTCACAGATACACAAAAATACAAACAGAAAAACTAAGAAAAATGAAAAAAAATCGTAAAATTGCGATTTTCATAGGAAATAATCTTTCGACTGCTCTTAAAAACGTAGCAGTTTTATGTTCAAAGATTTTGAAGGCCTCCAAAAAATTTCATCGCAATTGGAGTATCGGTTTAGCCGGAATCGTGTTAACAAACACCCAAAAATACAAACAGAAAAAAAAAACAACAAAATCGAAAAAAATATTAAAATTGTAATTTTCATGAGAAATAATTTTTCGATGGATTTTTTGAACCGTGCAGTTCTAAGTTCAGAAATTTCAAAGGTCTCCAGAAAATTTCATCGCAATTGGAGTATTGGTTTAGCCGGAATCGTGTTCACAAATACACAAAAATACAAACAGAAAAACTAAAAAAAAAAACGGAAAAAAATCGTAAAATTGCGATTTTCATGAGCTTTCGATTGCGCTCAAAAAGGTGTCAGTTTTAAGTTCAGAGATTTCGAAGGCCTCCAAAAAATTTCATCGCAATTGGAGTATCGGTTTAGCCGGAATCGTGTTCACAGACCCACAAAAATACAAAAAAAAAGAAAAAAAACATTCCGGATTTTTTTCTCCAGTGTAGTGATATGGAATCTTCGCTTCGCTCGCTACGCTCATCCAAAAAACTAAGAGTAGACCCAAATATAGATGAGCAGTACCTTTATGATTTAAAATGCTGGTATAAAGCATACCGTAATTTCCTTAACAAATTGATTATTACCACCAAAAATAATTACTATTCAAGAAAAATACGCTCTAATGAGCAAAACCCCAAGAAAGTATGGGAAGTTATTAATGAAATCTGATCAAATAAGGGAAGTGCAAATTGGTTATGAGCTCCACTCGACGGAAGATGACCCTAAAAAAACTACAGATGCATTCGCTGACTTTTTCTCTAACGTGGGAGAAAAACTCGCGGAAAAAATTTTGAAAACAAAATAACCGTCAAAACGCCAACAACTTAAGTCACATTCCTCGAAATAAGAATTCAATATTTCTAAATCCCGTTATGGAGAGAGAAATTCTAGACATTATTAGAAACCTTAGCACAAGTTCAGCTGGTGGTTATGATAATTTAAGTGGTCATTCGATTGCCGCTTTGGGAGTGTACATTGCTAGCCCACTAAAGCATATATTTAACTTATTTTTTGAGTTAGGAGAATTCCCACAAGACCTCAAAACCGCTATTGTAATTCCTGTTTTCAAAAATGATGACCGTACTAAACCAGAAAACTATGGACCTATTTCTCTCTTGTTGCACTTGGCAAAGATCTTCGAAAAATTATTTAGGCCTATGGTGAGAATTATGTCATTTTTGCAGTCATACAAAATATTATGTCCAGCGCAATTTGGTTTTCGTCCGCATTTAACCCTTTATAGGGCAGTGGTTTCTATATTTACCACCACCTTTCAAAATCTACACAATTAAATCTGACAGTTTTTCATACTTTACACCCGGTCAAAAAGCTGCTTTGTTTTGTTCTGAATTGGTAGAATTTTTCCTTACTAAATTCTAATGATTAGAACGATTTTTGTAATGGATCAAAAATCGAATTGTGTATAAAAACACAAAAATACACAAATTTCCGGGATGTCCCGGATATTTTGCTTGCCTGTAGTAGATTCAATTTGAACATGCAAAAAAATTGGAAAAAAATGAAAAATTGCAAAAAAAATCTATTTTTTGAAAATATACTCAAATATTGAATTTTTTTTCAAATTTGATGTCAATTTGGAATCCAAAATCAGCATTTTTTTCCTGAAAGATCAAGGAAAAAAATCAAAAAAATTCTAAAATTTAAAAAAAAAATCACAAATTTCAAATTGTTTGGGTAGAAAGAAAAATTTTGGGTCCCAACATTATGCCCTATAAAGGGTTAAGTACGTCAAACGCAATACATAAAGAAACTAGTAGCATTCATGAAGCATTGGATATCAATGAAAGAGTGTTAACTGTTTTTTTGGACTTGGCAAAAGCCTTTGATACAGTGGACCATGAAAGGTTAATAGCTAAACTCGAACGTATTGGTGTGAGTGGGTCAGTTTTGGCACTATTTAGTAGTTACCTTAGTAATCGTGGCCAAATGGTCAAAATTGGTTCTATTTACAGTGAAACAAAAATTATCAAATGTGGGGTGCCGCAGGGTACTGTACTGGGACCAATTTGGTTCATTATATGTATTAACGATTTATGTAGTAAACTGGATATTGAAGGAGAGTTTATAATGTACCCCGATGATACGGCCTTAGTTTTTAGAGGCTTAGATTGGAATATGGTATACCGCAAGGCTAATAATTCATTGTGTTTAGTTAAAAGTTGGCTTGACAATAATTTACTTACTTTAAATATAAATAAAACAACCCGATAAATAAAAAATGTCATAAATAAAACCGTCTACATGCCTATTACTATCTCAAGCAAAACGCAGCCAGAAATGACCGTTGAATTAAAATTAAAGTCACATGATTTGACTTGTCCGAAGAATTTCCTCTGTAACTGCTTAGAGATAAAAAAATGTGTTAGTGCAAAGTATTTAGGTATTGTCATTGATAATAATTTGTGGTGGTCAGAGCATATAAGTACTTGTATTAAGAAAGTTAGAAGTTTGCTTTATGTTTTTTATAGACTAAGGCATACAATTAGCAGGGAATTGCTATTGTTAGTATACAGAGCTTTGGGGCAGTCAATATTACAATATGGGATTATTGGGTGGGGAGGGGCTTATAAAACGCATCTAAACCCGCTTATAATTATTCAGAGGGTTCTTCTAAAGGTTGTTCTATGTAAGTCTAAATGGTACTCTTCTAAAAATGCCAGATATCTACCAGATATTTTTCAAACACAGTATGATTCACACCTTTTATTTTAATATGTACAGTGCAATTAACAAACTGCTATTACAAAATACCAGATTTTACAATATAAATACCTATAAATGTCCCTAAATGTCCCTAAAAAACGTAAACTTATTGGGCAAATCTTGGACCATATTTTTTCAATCAGATACCCCTGGCAATCAGAAAATGTACATCTTTAAGGCTATTCGACTGCGTTTTTCTATTTTCCAAAATATGCTACCAAGTCAAAATATAGTGAATGGCTTTGAAACCTGGAAATCAAAAATATTTTTTTCTAATTTTTCTGATCCGGTACACGGCCAATATAGCCACCTCAAAATAATTTCCAGCTTCAATTCGCCAAGGCACACCATTCAACGTAGGGTGATGTGTTTTTGTGACATTAATTTTCAACTGTTTTTCTATGGACTGACTGAGAGAAAAAAGATTTATTTTAACAATTGTCTTTCCTGCGAATTTTTTCGTTTGGCAGTATTTTTTACCGATTTGTACCGCCAAACAAAAAAATTCGCAGGAAAGACAATTGTTATAATAAATCTTTGTTCTCTCAGTCAGTCCATAGAAAAACAGTTGAAAATTAATGTCACAAAAACACAACACCCTAATTTGAATGGTGTGCCTTGGCAAATTGAAGTTTGAAATTGTTTTGAGATGGCTATATTGGCCGTGTACCGGATCAGAAAAATTTGAAAAAAATATTTTTGATTTTCTTAAATAGCCAGGTTTGAAAGCCATTAACTATGTTTTGACTTTGTAGCATATTTTGGAAAATAGAAAAACGCGGTCGAATAGCCTTAAGTTTGTTTAAATATTCGTTGAAAAAATGGATGAGTAAACCGGAATCATATTGCACTGTTCAAGAATTTATGAATCTCTTGAATTAATTATGAACCCCATTAATTACTAATTGACTTTAAAAAAAATTGTTTATGCCTTGTGTATTGTGTTTAATTTCTATGTATTAATATATTTGTGAGCACTATGTCTATTACTTATTGTTATATATATATACGAGTTTCTGCATATTTTTAAGTTGTTATTTTTTGTTACATCTATCAGTTTCCGCATAAAAATTATATGTGTATTATTTTTGACAGCCCGCACACAAGAGGTTTTCTCTTACGCGGGCTTCCTATTGTGTATATTTAATATATTTTTGTCATCACAGGTATGCTCATAACTTTGTATTGTTTACTTATCTGATGTATGTATATTTGCAGGAATAAAATGCATTAAAATTGAATTGATTGAATGATACCCCGTTGGACGTGCTGGGGCAGATTGAGCAGTTGAATTTCGCCATACTTCTCGCCGCGCGTCATCATTATCTGGCGCTAAGACATGCCTCTCAGGTGATGGCAAATGTGAACTGCCATTGTTTGAGTGCCATGGGGACCTGTGGTGCAGGGGTGGTTCCACTCCTTCACCACCGAGTTTCACCGGTACTATCGCACGCAAGCGGTGGCTCAAGCAGGAGAGCCATACGTGCTGTGGTTTCCCTATATGGACGGCTGGTGAGTGATCAAAAAACTGATTGTTATATTCTTAGGGAAATGACAAGGAGAGGCGCGTTTCGTGAAATTAAGCCCTTCAGTAGTATCAATGAGATTATGTCTCGTATTTTATACGTGAATTATAAAGACAAAAATAAGAATAAAATCAAGATTTTGGTGGAGGTGCCGGGTACGAGTTTCAATTTATTAGTTCGTGCTACGCCGTAAAGGATAAATGAGACAAGTAATGACATTTAGCTAAAAAAAACTTGTGCAGTGGCTGTTTATTACCCTTACCCGAGCGGGGGGGAGGAAATGAGTACGCAAAACAGAAGTGCGACTTTTTAATACTCTTACGCGAACGGGGGGAGGGGAGGTGGGTACGAATGAGTACGCAAAACAGGAGTGTGACTGTTTGCGCGTGCACTCAGTGGTTTACTTTATTTATCGATTAGTAATCCCGATAATGATTGTCTTTGGCTTCGAGTGCACGGAGTGATGGTTTCTTGGTTCGTAAGCTAACCCGTGTACGCAATAATTTATTACGAGCCTGGCGCATGGATCGAGTGGTTCGCTGAAGTGGAGATGTTTGTTTTACTGTCGAGAACCTGGAGGAACCAGGTTCGAGTGGAGATTGAAGTTTTTTATTGCGAACCACATGTGCGGTACCCGAGTTAGTTTGGAGTGGTTCGCCGTGACCGTTGAGTACTCCTGATGTACCGGCGATGACTCGAATATTGTTCCTAGCATCATATTGTTCCTGTGTTGTTCCGCCATTGTTAGTTCGTTGACGATGACTTGCCGTCCCGTGTTTACCTGGTAATTTACGTGCGTCGTTGATGTCTTTAGTATTCAGCTTCCGTGATGTGTCGCCGTCCTTAGTGGATGTTTCACGTGAATCTTTACTGTCTTTAGTGTGTTTTTATGCGAATTATCACTTTCCCGAGAGTATGGTTTGTGTGAATTTCCACTATCTTTAGTGTGAGTTTTGTGAGAATTTTCACTGGCCTCAGTGTATGTTTTATGCAAATTCTATTTGTTTCACAGTCTTGGGACGGGGGTAGTTCGTGATTGCCTTAATTTTTGTGGGTGAAGGTTTCAACCCTTCTTGATCTACAACGAAACCCAGATAGTCAATACTTGATTTGATGAATTGGCATTTGCTTGGCTTAAGTTTTAACCCTTTTTCCTGTACTCTTTCCAAAACTAGTTGTAGATGTTCAAAATGTTGGTCAAGGTCATCACTAAAGATTACAATGTCATCTAAATATATTATGATGAACTTGTACCTCATATCAGAGAAGGATTCGTTTATGAACCGCTGCCACGACGCGGGGGCGTCCTTAAGGCCCTGAGGAAGACGGGTCCAGTGCAATAAGTCGTCCTGTAAAATGATGGCTGTCTTTTTCTGGTCGTCTGGATGCAGAGGTATACAGTGATATGCTTCAGCTACGTCCAAAACTGAGTAGCACCGTTTATTCTGGAGGAAACGGGTACTTTCAATCACCTGAGGCATTGGATAATTGCCAGAGACAGTTACAGCATTCAATTTTTCATAGCCGCAAACCAATCGATATTCTGGTTTGGCTTCCGGAGAACGGGTTCCCTTTGGAACAAGAAAGCATGGGCTGCTCCAGTCAGAATTAGAAGGTACCAGGAGACCCTGTGCCTTAAGGTCCTCAATTTTTGCTTTTAAAATAGGTTCCATGCTGTGAGGTACCCGAAAAGGTCGTTGTTTGATGGGGCGGGCGTCGCCTGTATCAATGTGATGTATTATGCCCGTGGCTTTGCCGATATCTTGCCCTTTCGAGCAAAAGGCTGAAATATGATTGGAGAGCATTTGTTTTAATTTGTTTTGTACATCTGAATCGAGATGTGCGAGGTCACACAGGTCATCCACCAGATTTGTTTTGGCTGCGGAGAGTGGTGGTGTCGAATTCGGCTCGTTGTCCTGAGTAGATAGAGTACCCACATGCTGGGTACCCATTGTGGTGACCATATCAGTGCCCGTCCTGACTGAGGGGGGGTGGGGGCGTCGGGTGACTGGAACACGGCGGGCCGCGCCGATCGCCCCGCCGTCGCGGAACCGCTGGCTGTGCCGGCAGAGGAAGTGCTGGAGAAAGTGTGCCTGTAGCTGAAATTATATTTTGGTGACCAAGTGATGATTTGACCCTTTGCCCTGGGGTGGATTTATTTTTGTAACTTTTGATGTCATTATTCTGATATTTATTTTGATGAGCAATTAATTTGTTGATTTTTACCATATCTGGCATTTACCCTGTATGGAAATTAAGTGTTTTATTAGCTTGCATATCTCGATTCGTTTTGCTATGATGTGCATGGGAATGATCAAGTCCTGACCGAATTACTCCCGCATGATTGACCATGCTGGTTTGAGAGCGATCTATGATGGTCGCCGAGTGAATGAGTTGTTTTTCCTTATTTGTAGGATTTTGTTTACATCTTTTATAATTGTATTTACTTTAGGAGGGTCTGTGATTGACAACAACTCATATCGATTGCTGACTGGTACGTGTGCATGTACGGGCTGAGGGTTGGCATCTCCCCGCATGTGTGACACACCCCTGCTAGGAACACTTTTTGTACCGTGTGACTGCTGCGCGTGTTTAATCACAGCCGTGTGACATTTCTTGTGTACGTCAGAGGTGGCTGCATTGGTGCGTGCGTGTGTACGCTCGGAGCCGGCGTGAGCGAGGGGTGACTGCATCGGCCTTGGATTGCGCGCGCAGCCGACACTGGAGTGAGTGCATCTGGATACATCCTCTGCCTCGCGAGGAGCCGTGGTGCATCGTGTCCTGGCCTGCAACGAGCGCGCCTGCGCACATGGCGTGAGGCTAGTGCGAGCGTCTGTGCTGCACCGTACGCTCTCCATGCGCCTGCATTGCCTGGACGGGTCGTATTGCCGATCCTGGCGTCGAACGTGCGTGCCCCCGCGGAGGTTCCGCAAGTGTGCTTGTAGGTCTGCACATGCCCGGTAACTGTGACGTAACATGGGGGCTTCTCTGTTCGTACGTGGGCCATATTATTGTTATCCCTTACAACGTGTGAATAGAGCTTCTGTGTATCATTGGTAGTCGACCGGGGGTCGAACCCATGACTGGCCGTCACCTGCGTGGTGCCATTGTGGATCACAGATGCGTGCATTATTGCTTGTTGTGCAGTGTTATTGTTGACAACTGCAACCTTGGGCATGCAATTCAATCGCACCCGTTCCGTGGCTAGCCCAGGATGTGACCGTGGAACCATTGTGTCATCACATGGGTCCTGTGATCTGTCAGGCAACTGTCGGGCGACACCTGCGCGTGTAGCAGCAGGGTGTGTCTCTGCCATGTCTGAGATTGCACATGGCTGCATGCGCGTTTGATCTACCGGACAGCTGGCTGTGTGCGTGTTGAGTTGTGACGTCATGTCATTGACTCCAGTTGGTGCGACGTGTTACATGTCGTGGGAATGACGTAGTTATGCGTAGCATTCATGTGCGTACATGCATTATGTTATATTCACTGAAGAACTAGAACAAATAATGTCGACTCATCTTAAGGGCAGTCACAATATAGTTGCAGGGGACATAAATATAAATACTTACCATCCTAGCGATGCTGAATATAATATTTCTAATGATTACCTTAACGTAATGTTCTCTAATGGATACTTACCATGCATTAAAGAACCTACCAGAGTTACAACAACTTCTCAAAAGTGTATAGACCACATTTATCTAAATTCGCACATTGCATCATACACTTCATTAATCTTACAAACTAATATAACAGATCACTACCCAACATATCTAGGCTGGAGTACAACTAATAATAATAGTAAAAACAACGAACATATTCAAAAGACCACTTGTGCCACCAAAATTGATAACGATACTTTTATGGCATTAATCGAAGATGAGAGCTGGAATGATGTCATTAACACTAATAACTCAAATGATGCAGCTGTCAATTTTATAAATATATTTAAAACACATGTAATGAATGCTACTGTTCCATTAAAGATAAAGAAAATAAAAACTTTTAAAATCATGGATGACAGTCGGAATAGCTACATCAATGAAAGAAAGAGATAAACTACACAAGAAAGTACTAAAAGACCCCACTAATGAAACTCTAAAACTCCGTTACAAAATGTATCGAAATAAAATAAACACTCTGGTAAAAGACAGGAAAAACAAGTTTTTACCAAGATAAATAGCAAATGCTCATAATGACGTAAGAAAAACTTGGCGGTAATTAACGAGGCTGCAAATAGAATAGATCTAAATAGAAATTAAGAAAATTCAAACAGACAAAGGTGTTGTTTCTAAACAAAAAACAATCCTGTAATGGTTGCTAATGAATTTGTCGACTTTTTTAGTGATATAGGGAAAACAATGGCAAACAAAATAATCAGTAGTAAACTTCCACACACTACAAAACATTCAAATAAACTAAAATCGAGGGACAAAGTTAATCCAAAGACTATCTTTTTGACGCCAGTTTGATGAAGACGAAATCATAGAGTACATCAACGAGCTGGGCATGCGGACGTCACCTGGGCATGATGGGATACTTACATCAACCTTAAAACTAGTAAAGAACTCTATAACTCAACCCCTCATGCATATCATTAACATTAGGTTTTCATATCTGGAGAATACCCAGATATTCTAAAAAAAGCTCAAATAACCCCATACATAAGAAGGATGATAAAACTAAATTAAGTAATTACAGACCAATCTCTCTCACATCAAATATTTCAAAAATTTATGAAAAGCTATAAAAAAAAGATTCAATGACTTTCTCGAAACTAACGATATTATTTCTGACAATCAATTTGGATTCCGAAATTCGTTAAGCACGCAGGACGCAATTCTGAAATTAACCACAGAAGTACATACCGCATTAGATTCAAACAAAAAACCGCTAGCTGTATTCTTGGATTTAGCTAAAGCATTTGATACGGTTTTCACACGAATTATTACTAAACAATTAAATAATTATGGTATACGTGGCATCGCAAACAACCTTATAAAGAGCTATATAACTGATCGGGAACAAATGGTGACCATACATGGTCACCTTAGTAAACCAAGAATAATTGAATACGGAGTTCCACAGGGTAACAGTGTTGGGACCTTTACTCTTTAACCATCTTTATTAATGAATTGTGTAATGGTATAATCGATGGAAAAATAATTACATTTGCTGACGATACAGTGCTATTATTTGTCGGCAAAAACTGGGATGAAGTTTACAAAAAAGCTCAACGAGAACTCTCTAAAATACAGCAGTGGCTAAACGATAACATCCTCACTCTCAATCTGGAAAAATGGAATTTATCACCTTTTCTGCCACGATTGCCAACCAGCCTACTCAAAACAACATACAACTCCACTTAACTGATTGCGACACCCCTATCCATAGTAATAACACTACCTGCAACTGCCATGTAATTAAGAAAGTGGCTCATATAAAATATTTAGGTGTAATAATCGACCAACATTTAAAATGGAATTGTCATATTAAAATGATCACATCTAGGTTAAGAAATTGTCTGTACATTTTTTATACGTTAAGAAATATTCTGACAAAAACTCTCCTTTAGAAATATATACTTTGCCTTGATACAATCTTCACTTATTTATGGAATACTGAGTTGGGGAGGAGCTTATGACACTCACATACATCAGCTAAACGTAATTCAAAGCTTGTTCTAAAAATAATCCTTAAAAACCTAAATTCTTCCCGTCGAAATCTACTTTTATTGAAACTAATACCTTAAGTGTTCGCAAACTCTACGTTAAATTATTGTGCACTCATATTCATAAAAACTTAAATCAATACAAAAAAGTAAATCATGCAATAAACACTAAATCCAATAATGTCAGCCTAATAACCCCACTTGCGAAACTCACATTAACTCAAAGACACGCCGTATTTTTAGGGCCCAACTATTTAATTCCCTCCCATTACCAATAAGAACCACTGTACGAAGCAGTCGATTCAAAATTGATCTAACGAAATGGTTGGCCTGCTGTTCACAACAATATATTGAAGATGTAACCAACAACGTGTTATCTAAATAAGAGTCATATTATAACTCCTGCTTGCCATTCCCGCGGTTCTAATTCTTCATTATTTATGACTATACCCAGCATTGTATTAATTCTGTTTGTGTTAGTATTGTTTAAAAAAAAAGTTATCTGTGTGTACATATCCTATTGTTATAGTTATAATTATAATGTATCTTCAAATGTAACAGATTGTTATCGAACGGTTTTTTGTTTTTAATTTTTATGCATCATAGCAATAATTTCATATCAAAATAAATAGTATATGTGAAATGAGTTGTTATAAACTAATAATAGTAATTTAGTTTTTACTTTACTTTTTACTTTTTACATCTTACTTTTAATTTTTACTTTTTACTTTTTACTTTTTACTTTTACATTTTACATTTTTACTCTTTAGGTATTACTTTTTACTAAAACAACATTAAATTCTCTGTACAATTACCTCTAGGAACTGCTCTCGTTCAAACTATGTTTTTTAAGGCAGCACACTAGAATATATCTTTTACCTGTTGCAATTACCATGTAATGTACTACTGACAAATAAATAAATAAAATAAATAAATAAATAAATAAATACGTTTCCACTGTTATTCCTTGTATTACGAATGTCAGAATTCCCGTGCGGCTGTGTTACTCGTACGTCCGTGGACGTATTAGGACGTACCTGACTTTGTGACGTAGCAAATGTGTGGGGGTGGTTGTTGGAGGAGGTAATTATATCGTGAGTAGCCATTCTCATGACGTCCTTACGTTCCGGCAATGTATTGTTCCTAAAGTCTTGTGTGGTAGTGCTGTGAATGTGCGTTTCATTATTGTTGTGGTTATCAGGTCGTGAATGGAGATATGAATTATCAAAGGTTGGCTGTTTATTCAAAATGTCCTCGCGAGATGTTTCGAACCAAGTCACGAGTGATTTTGAAGAATGTGGACCTACTTCTGATTGTTTGTCAGTAGGCCTATGGAATGTGTTGTGTATTTGCAAGTTAATTTTAGAAAGTCGGTCAGTGTCCAGCACTGACTGCAATCTTTCAATTTCACCACGCAAATGAACATTTTGTGTTAACTAGGTCAGTAGTATGTCTATCTGTGATTAATGCGCGGTTTTTAAGAGCGTATAATTTAGCGTGTAAATTATGGATGATGTCAGTGTCAGGTGAAGATTGTGAAGTGTGAATATTCGTATCATGAATGCCAGTGTGGTGCAGCTGTGAAACGGAGTGTTGTGTGTCAATGTGTTGGTGAGTGGTAGGCATAGAATGTTGTGGTTCGAAGCCCTGTATGAGTAGTTTTCATTGGTACGTCTGGTCGCATGGTCGTGGGTAGATGTAAGGGTAAGCTTTTTGTGCAAGTTGCTACGTCAGTGTAGGAAAGACGGTGCATTATCTGTCCACATGTGTTATGTTGAAAATCTAAAACATTAATAGTGGGGGCAAAGCCGTGGACATAGGTGTTCGCGCCATTTCCCGGCGCTATTTTGGTAGTTATATTTTTCTCTTAGCTATTGGTATTTCTTGTTTCGTATTCATAAGTTGCACATATTGTTATCACCTGTTTGAATTTCTGCCTATCAGACGTCATTTCCTGGTTTTCTCGCGTTCGACTTTATGCAAGTATTTTGTCAATGCAGTTCGCCTCTCGCCTTCACTCGATGAAGTGCAAAGTTCGTTTTCGTTTCAAATTCTTTTGCTCGCAACTCGCAACGAACGGGGTCCTTCCCCGGGAAAATTTGCACCCCGGGAAACGTATTCAAGTGCGTACCCCGTTGCCCCGCTTCCGTTTTTGGAAATTACAACGAGGGGTTTCCGAGTTTGCAGCCCTTTGGGTTACCTCCCTTTCCCCGGGCCCATTCTTTTTAATTCCCTACCCCATCTTCCAAATTTGGGTTTTTCTTTATCCCTGTTCTCTCTCGGGTGGGGTTTAAAACATCTCGCCCATCGTATTTCCCTTTGGGCACTGCCTCCTTCAGCCTACGTCAAGATTGGGGGGGAAAAGTTCAGATAAAAATATATATACAGTCCTTTAAACCCTGGGAGTTAAAGCCCTCGACTCAAACAATGGGTTTTTAATTGAATAACTTTTTTTTTCCTTGTTTTAAAAGCATTCTGCTTATACCCTAATGAAAAATTTTAAAACACGGGGAAATCACTCCCCAAAGAATCCCCAGCAAAACCGGGAAAACTTTTAAAACTCTTCTGTGAATACAGCGAAACTTATCATAAGCATAATCCTGGTTCCCAAGGCGCAATGTTGCCCTAGTTTCCCCGCTAAGCGGAAGTACATGGCCCGTGACCGCTGTCATTTTTTTCCCTTTTGAAATCAAACAGAAGCCCGCCCGAGTTTGCACTGCCTCTGGTGATTAGAGAAATGCCCTGCGCCCGAATAAATTTAGGCAAATAGCCCCCCTTTTTCGAAAAATTTAAATATTTTGAAATAGCGGGAACTATATCTTAATGGGCCCCCCGATTAAATCTTTGTTTACTTTATGAAACCTAACTTCGGATTTTTCGTTTGGAGGGCGATGCAAAAGCCCCATTTAGTTTAAATTTTAAAAAATAAACACGTGTATTTTCTGTGGTCAAGGGGTTTGGTGGGGGGGGGGGGGGTTTGGAGGTGGAGCCCCTGGGGGCGGGCGAGGGGGGGTTTTACGTGCGAATTAGAGGTTTTGTTTTAAAACGGGGCTCTTTCCCCTTGTCTTGGGGGGGTCGGATGAGGGGTTGGTTTGGCCCAAAAGGTGCCTTTAAAATTTGGATCCCGAATTCAGCTTTAGCTATAAAAGTGCCCTAGCCCGTTTAAACAGGGGGTGCAGGGGGGGGCGATTCTGACTACAATTCCCCCGGGAATGGTCCCTTGCTGGTGGGGTAGGGTTTTGGAAATGCATAATCTGAGCGGGGTAGAATTGCTGATATCGTTGGGGGGGGGGGGAATTGCTGAAAATTTGAGGGGGTACTTAAAAAAAATTGGGGGGGTACTGGGGGGGAAAATATTGGGTCGCGTTTTTTGAGAAAAAAAGGGGGAATAAAAGAGACTTGCTGACCCGGCCTGGGGGGGTCCCCTGAGAAAGAGTCGGTTTGGTTTTCTTTTGGGGGGGACTAAAAAATCCCGAGGAGTGGGGCAAAAATCGAGACAGAGGGCCAAAACCCAAGGGCCCTTTGCAAGGGAAAAACTTTTTGAGGGGAAAGGAGTAATTTGGCCCCCGGGTTCCCCTGTACTGAAGTGTAAACCCGGTGGAGGGGGGAAGGAGATCGTCACGTTTGTTCCCCTTTGTGCAAAGTGTGGAGACTTGGGGAAAGGGGGGTTTGGGGGTTTAATAAAAAAATGTGGGCATGAGTCCGTGTTTGCTTTAACTGCGGGAATTGCGCGAAATTACCTCTTAAATATCTCCTGGAGTCGCACCGCCCAATGCCCCTTTGGGAAATTTTTAGGTCGGGCTCTAAATTAAAGGGCCCCCTTTTAATTTTCCCCCGGAAAATCCCTTTTGATGAATTGCGTCATGACTTGTTCTTTCTAGTAATTTTCCCCCCGTAAAGGTCCTCTGTTTTTAATTTTTCGCGGGACCTAGCCCGTTTTTGCACTGATCCACAATTTTGTCGCAAATGATTTAATAGTTCCCTTAGGAAATTTGGGAATAAGCTGGGGAATTTATTTTACTAGTTTTTTTTTTTTTGGGGGGGGGGAAAAAACCCCCCAATTTTTCAAAAGGTACCAGTTAAATGAAATTTTTAAAGGGAAACCTGTTTAGGGCGTTTTAAAAAGGGGCTGGGGAGTGGGGTGGGAAGTCCCTGTTTCCCTTTTTTAAATTTTTAAAAACCGAGTGAAATAACAACTAAATGGTAGTCCAAAGACAAAACCCCCCTGCTATTTTTTTCCAAAACCCCGGTAAAAAAATTTTTTAAACTTTGATACCTTTGTTTTGAGCCAAAAATTCGGGGCCCAAAGTCCTAGATTTTGTAAAATGTATGACCGGGGATTTGTCCTTTTGTTGCAGAGCGGGAAAGCGGTTCCGGGAGGACCCGGGTTTGTCATGAGAGGGGCGCCGGGGGGGGGTGGAAAGAGGGGGCCCGGGAAAAAGGGGAAGAGGGGGGAGACGAGTGTCCCGGAAAAAATGGGCCCACCCCTTCAAGGAGTGTGACTGTGTCTTCAGAATCCGGGGCATTTTTTTTTTTTTAAAATTTAAATTTTTTTTTTTTGATCATGCTTTAATTTTTCCCTTTTTTAATTTTTTTAAAAAAATTTTAAACCCCCCCTTTAACTTTAAACATTTTAACTTCAACCTTTAAAATTTAAAAATTTTTTCCCAATTTTCCCCGGTTTATGTGAAATTATTTTTTCCCGTCTTTATTTTCCTATTTTTTATTCGACTCAAGGAAAGGCAACCATGTAAAATATTTTATTTTGGGGAAAAAAAAAGTGCCCAAAATTTTTTCAATGAGGGGAAGACACTAATGATATTTTTCCCAAAAATTTAAAAAGCAGCAATATTAGAAAAAAAACAAAACCCCCCATACTGTCAAATTTAAGGGCCCCCCCTTTTTTCTTGGATTACGGTCCAGCAATGGAGGGGGGGGAACCCTCACCCCTCCAAAGGGGTTTTAAATCTAGTTGGGAAGACTAAAGAAGTGGAGAGGGGAAAAAAGGGGTTTAGAGGGGAGGGTGGGAACTTTAAATACGGGGTAGGGTTGGGAAATTTAAAACCAAACCCCAAAATCCAATGATAAAGAAAACACCTTTATTTACCCTTTGTCCCGACAATTTTTGGGAGGTATATTTTTGAGGTAGTGAAAAATGGGGATAACGAAATTCGCGGGAAATTTTTTTTAAAAACCATTTTAAATTTCCTAAAAAGTAAAAATTTGGGCACAAATTACATCTTTTTGAGAGAAAGAAAAACATTTTTTAAAAGCCCAATATCGCAAAATCCGTGTATATCGCGGGAAAAAAGGGAACCCAAATTTTTATAAAAATGGTTTAAAAAAGCAAAATTTAAATTGCCCAAAAATTTAAAAATTTTTGGTTTCTCAAAAAGTGGGGGGATGGGGGAGGGGCCGGGCCAAATGTTTGTGAATTTTGGGGAGGGGCCGATCCAGACCGAACATTTCGCGCGCGGGGGAGGGGTACATGTTTTTGTTTTTATTTCCACCTTTTTCATAGATATAATACCCAACAAACTAACTAGTTTCCTAGATGGGACTTCCCCGGGTAGGGAAATTTCTCACGAAACCCTTGCCGCAGAAAAGGTCTTTTTGGGCCCAAAAAATAGGGGGCCAAGCAATGGCGTCGGAGCCAGGAGGGGGAGGGTGGGGAGCTTTTCCTCCCCCTGAGCTTACAAGGGGGGGGGGGGGGGGGGAAAGTATCTTCTCGTCCCTCCTAGAAAAAAAAGAAAAAAAGAAATAAAACCCTTGAAAACATAAAATTTTTATTCTTTAAATCCCCTTTTATAGGGTTTTTTTTCCGGGAAAAAAATTAATTTTTCTTTTTCTTTTTTTTTTTTTTTCGTTCAAATAAAACCCCCTAAAAACGTAAAAAACCCCTTCAAAAATAGTATTTTTTTTAAAAAAATTGCCTTTCCCCCCCCCCCATTGGTTGTTTGTCTAAACCCCCCCCCCCCCCCCCCCCCCCCCCCGAAATATATTTCCCCCCGTAACGCCCCCCCTACTTTGAGGAAACCCATGGGAAATATGTATGGGGAAGCCTGTACTTTTTCCCCCGGGAAAAATTTTTGCCCCCCCCCGGGAAAAAAAAAGACTTCCGACGCGCCTGGTCCCCGAAACACAAGTACAAAGCTGGGTTGTAAAGGAAAGCTTTTACTTTTAATTTGTAATAGGTCTATGCTAGTTTTTTTATTTTCATTACTTTTGAATGCATTTTATGCAGATTTTTTTTCAAAAAAGGGAAATTTTTGAAAAATGCTTTTGGGTTTGGGATTTTTTAGAAACAAATTGTTTTTAAATTTAACTTTTTAATGAACCCAAAAAACCCCCAAAAAAATAAGCTTAGAAAAAAACCCCTTTTGTGTAAACTATAATGCACTATCTTGAATTGTTCATCAGTCAGACCTTTATGCCAGAGTATTTTTAAGACAAATTACATGTTCAAGAGGAATTTACATTATGGATTCATTGGCATGAGTTAGTTACAAGAATTTTGTTTCGGGACACACAATTTTGAATTTGCTGACTCGAGGACATTATAGTTGCATATTATGTTACCATATGTAACTATGTATGGAAGCATGAACTTTTGCTGATAAAGTTCGCCCCCCCTGGAAAAATAGACTTCCGACGCGGCTGCTAATCTATGTTTGTGTTTGTTTTATTTCGAATAACTTACATATTATCGAAGTTGGGTTTTTATCAGTCATGCAGCGAGATATTTAAATGGTGGCACGGAAACCCGTGCTTATTTAATTTAATTCTATTTTGTAAATATCTTGTTATCTAGGGGCGACGGTCGTCGCCCGGCAGACAAGCGATGCGATGCTTAGGCGACACACCCGAACTCCGGCCCTATATACACCTACAGAGTTGGGGGTTTTCAGCTATCTGCACACGCCGCCCCGAAAGGGGTACAATCTTGAAACTGGGTATATGACCTGGTATGTGGTCCATGACTTACCAAAAAAAAAATAAACCCGATCCGACAACTCGTTCTGTGTTAAAAAAGGCTCTCAACATCGTCAAATTCCTTAAGGCTGGCTGGTGGCTGGTGGCTGGTGGCTGGTGGTTGGGTGGGTGGGTGGGTGGGTGGGTGGCAGTTCTCCGCGGAGAGTTCTTTAGCCTACAGAGAAAACGGTAAATCTTAGAACTATGAAACTTGGACCACACTTAGGTGTATTTCAGACGCAGTGCCTTTTGCTTTCATACCAAAATCGGGTAACAGGGACCGGAGAAAATCA
Organism: Sweltsa coloradensis; assembly: GCA_024449915.1. Classification (NCBI taxonomy): domain Eukaryota; kingdom Metazoa; phylum Arthropoda; class Insecta; order Plecoptera; family Chloroperlidae; genus Sweltsa; species Sweltsa coloradensis. The sequence continues at coordinate 130,220 of JAMZAV010000210.1, read as the reverse complement.
AAATTTGGATGATAATCAAAACGCGTAATTACCAAGCGTGGTAATTTGTACAAACTTGAAATTTAACATGCTATTAACCATTATAAATATCTTGCGTCCAAAAACACAAGGGGCTAAATTTTGGGGATGACCATGGGCCCAAAAATGACAAAAAAACATATCTGAACTTAAGAAATGAATCATTCAAAGAAAACGCTACAACTGAGATGTTTCAAACGTGGAATACATTTTGATATCTCTCATTCTTTATCACTTTTGAATATGGAAAGCAAAATTGGTTAACGGGTACCGGAAAAAAACCAAAATTATCAAAATTAGGTAATTCGTACTCTTATGAATAATACGCTATACCGAGAAAACGGTCATCTTAGAACTTTGAAACTGGGCCACACTCAGATGTACCTCATATAACAAAAACCGGGCAATTGGGACCGGGGAAAATCAAAATCAAAATCAAAATCAAAACGCGTAATTACTCAGGCGTAGTAATTGTACAAGCTTGAAATTAAACATGCTCTTAACCATTATAAATATAAAATGCTTATGCTAGTGCGTTGGTCTTGTTGTTAGCGTATCTGCTTCCAATGCAGAAGGGCCAGGGTTCGATTCCCGCTAAAGTCAGAAGTTTTTAACTTCTGATTGAACTTAAGTCTATCAGTTCTTGTCTTAGGAGTTTGTAAACGGTGACTTTGGAGCCGTCCTAGCAAAATCAAAACGCGTAATTACTCATGCGTAGTAGTTTGTATCCAAGCTTGAAATTAGACATGCTTTTAACCATTATAAATATCTAGTGCTTATGCTAGTGCGTTGGTCTTGTTGTTAGCGTATCTGCTTCCAATGCAGAAGGGCCAGGGTTCGATTCCCGCTAAAGTCAGAAGTTTTTTAACTTCTGATTTGGACTTAAGTCTATCAGTTCTTGTCTTAGGAGTTTGTAAACGGTGACTTTGGAGCCGTCCTAGCAAAATTAAAACGCGTAATTACTCAGAGGGTAGTGATTTGTACAAGCTTAAAATTAAACATGCTCTTAACCATTATAAATATCTAGTGCTTATGCTAGTGCGTTGGTCTTGTTGTTAGCGTATCTGCTTCCAATGCAGAAGGGCCAGGGTTCGATTCCGCTAAAGCCAGAAGTTTTTTAACTTCTGATTTGGACTGAAGTCTATCAGTTCTTGTCTTAGGAGTTTGATAACGGTGACTTTGGAGCCGTCCTAGCAACGAAGCACATAATAAATTTCAGAGTTGTTCTGAATCGGCCTTGTTGATTCTGGCGTTGATCCGCGGGTGTTCGCACTGTCCATACCACAGATTGATATATTTCCTATTAAAAATATCGATCTTTGGTGGTTATCGCTCACTCGTCGATTGCGTCGGGGCCTGCAGGGTTGGCTTGGTCGCTTGATTTAAAGTCCCCACTGAAAATCAGTTATTAACTGAGTGGGTAGACTCTAAATAAAAATGTATTTATTTATTTATTTATTTATTTATTTATTTATTTAATGGGTATCTTTGGGGGGACCGTGGGCCCAAAAATTAAAAAAAACAACTTTGAACTTAACAAATTTAATCATTCACACCTTGATAGCGAACGAACAACAAAAAGATGTAATATCCAACCAAAACAAAAATTTGTAAAAAAACGGCAGCCAAGCTCTCCTTCAAAAGTATTCGGCTGTGAATGCTGTGAGATATAAAGTTGAGCCAAGCTTTTTATTCTTTCTCCTAGTTTCGCTTTGAAAAATAGTAAGATCATTTCGCCTGTTGACGAGCGCCAAGCCAACGATTTTTGTGGTAAAAAAGTAAATTTTTAAACTCGAAATCATAAAAAAAATTGCCTTGGCCATTGAATTTGGTTCATGGCCAAGAATTTTTTTTATGATTTCGAGTTTAAAAATTTTACTTTTTTACCACAAAAATCGTTGGCTTGGCGCTCGTCAACAGGCGAAATGATCTTACTTATTTTCAAAGCGAAACTAGGGAAAAAAGAATAAAAAGCTTGGCTCAACTTTTATATCTCACAGCATTCACAGACGAATACTTTTGAAGGAGAGCTTTGGCTGCCGTTTTTTTTTTTACAAATTTTTGTATTTGGTTGGATATCCACTAGGCCTACAACTGATTATGTTGCTCATCTACGTTTTGAAGTACACTTTACATGAGTAGGAAATAACAAGGTAAGTTCACTCCAGAACGGCAAACAGATTGTGCTGAAATTGTAAACAGACATCCGGTACTAGTTCTGAGGGTCCGTTACGATTTAAACTCGCAATAAATAATAAATTGGAAATAGGCTGAGAATGTCACATTTAATTCAATTTAACGACAATTACTTTATGAACGAATCATTTTCAATTAATCACTGCATGCTTAGTATCTCCATCATTAATAACAAAAATTAAAACGGCTCCCAAATTCCCATATATTATTCTTTATTTATTTTATTTATTAATTTAACGTCTATCCTATTCAGTTATAAAAACTGATTTACAAAGTACGACAACTAAATAAATCTAATTACATAAATGCAGACATAACAATGAACTACAGTCAAGTAAATATTTGAAATAGTAATATGACAACAACAATGTAATGCTTGGAGGTGTTCTTGATAATAATATGCAATAACAAACTCATGTCACGAAATAACTTTACGAGGTATTAACGATTGAAATATTAGGTATTTCCTATCTCCTACCATTGGAATGGCACAAAAATCACACTTTCGAACACCAAATTATCTAAGTAGGCCTACATCTAAAATAAATAAGAAACAAACAAAAATCCTTTTTTAACATTGGTTATTCCATAATAATAATAATCTTTTAAAAAAATCACCACGCCGAACTCATTACCGAGAGATTGTAGACCAAAGTTAAAAATATTTCAATACAAGTAGAAATGACCAGAAAACGTCGCTACATTGTATGACCTCAACCATACATAATGAACATAAACAAGCAAAATCAATATGTTAAATTTTGACAGTTTGACAGTATCTTTGCCAAATGTACATGTAGTGTCACCATAGTCATAAAGACAAACATTTGTGCGTGTTTTAATCTGTTTATGTCTAAATGCAAATTGTTTTGATTAATATATACCTTTCATACAAAGAAAAATCAGATTTTAACTATTCAACAAAATTCTCTCCGTATCATAACACGGCAGCCTATATTTATTTAACATAGGAGGCAAATATTAGGGTAACATATTTTTATTTAAGTTGTGTACACTGTACATCCTACAGTCATGAAAAATTTTTTATTAATAATTATTCATTGTAATTTTATCATCAAATTCCAACTCGCAATCTTCTCGGGGTTTTGGCCGTGATTAGGGGAGTTTTTTTCCTGAAACTAATGGCGAGCTCTGGGTCGTCGTCAGGGAACTTTCCCCTTCCCTTTGACTACCTCCCCGACGGCGACGACAATGACAAGACGGACGGATGATGACACAGATATGGAGACGACCTCGACGTGGGGGAACCCTGCCCTCCCCATACGCTTGTGGCTGGTTCTGACCAGGACAGGCCTGTCCACCCCTTGCCCCCCCGCGTCATCCCTTACGTCCCTCCTTCGTCTCGATTAGCCAAGCTGCATAAATATGAGACGTTAAGCAATATCCAATCAATCAATCAATTATAATGTATGTATAATAAAAAAATATTATAATTTTTAATCATTAAGCGAGCGAAGCGAGCGTTTCCATTTGACTCTGCCGGAAAAATTTGCCACTCGTTTTTTTTTTTTTTTTTTGTTTGTATGTATGTCTCGCCATAACGTTCGAACGGAGGCTCGGATCGAGTTGAAATTTTGACCATCCGCAAGCTTTGTTCTCGATTGAATGCCATTAGTTTTTGTGGCAAAATCGTTCAAAAAGTTAAAAGTTACATTAAAGTTAATCGAAAGTTTTTTTTTCAAACTAACCCGGCGACAAAATCTGAGATAGCCAAATCATTTAGAATGTCCGTCCGGTCACGAATATGTTAATTTTAGTTTGATTCGATAAGTAGTGTAGATGGAAATTACATTATAACAAAAGTAACGTTGCCATGGCAAAGAAAAGACGCGCGAAGTTTCTAATGCACTGCCACCTAGAAGTAATCAAAATACTTTCGAGGAAGCAGTCTATTATTTGTCACCAAAGAGTTTAAATATTTTTCCCAATGAGTCAAGGTCCTCTAGATGGCGGTGGATTTTATCCGCAAAGTAAAGATTTACATATGGGTTTACCCAAATACCTTGGCAATAATAAATAATATTGGAAACATGGCCCCGTGGACAGCAAACGTCGCAAATTTTAAAATTTACAAAAAATGTGCATTGTGGGTCTAGCTATAGCACGTGCTCGCTTATCAACGCGTCCAACTGAGCGTTTCCTAGTGTATAATAATTAATAATTAACTAAAATTCATCAATTTTGTGTAGCTAATGTAGTTGCTTTGTATTGCCAATTGGGTATTTTATGGATGGGTTATGTTCAATAATTTTAAAACTGCATGATCCGCAACCACTCTATTTTCGTATTGCTTTCAAGAAGATAACAATGATTTTATGCAATTCGTTGATTCCATTTTACAGTTTCAACCGTGAACAACACCTTTACCCCTGATGAATAAGCCCGCTTGTGACGGAGACCGAACGGGTTGCCTACCTTCTCAGTTTAGGGGCGGTTTACGTTTTTCAATGAAACAACCCTCTTTTCCGTGTCCTACTTCAAGATAGTAGGTAGGCTTAAATTGCTTTAGCAGAATATTATAATTTTTTTAACAAAATGGATATCTCAAGCATTGAAGCTCAAGCAAGAACCGGTTATTTTGCCAAAAAAGCGTGGGTGTGTCCACAACTTCTGACCCAGTAGACTCACTGTCGGATCTCGACTTTTGGCCTCCGTGTTAATTTTTAAATTTTTATAAATTTTCTTTGCGTTTACTGCAGTACTCCAATAATACCACAGTATTCATAATAACTAGGAAACGCTCAGTTTGACGCGTTGATAAGCGAGCACGTGCTGTAGCTAAACCCACATTGCACATTTTTTTAAATTTTAAAATTTACGACGTTCGCGTTTCTAATATTATTTATTATTGCCAAGGTATTTGGGGTAAACCCGTGTTTAAATCTTTACTTTAAAATCCACCGCCATCTAGAGGACCTTGACTCCTTGGGAAACTATTTAAACTCTTTGTTGACAAATAATAGACTGCTTCCTCGAAAGTATTTTGATAACTTCTAGGTGGCAGTGCATTAGAAAACTTCGCGCGTCTTTTCGTTGCCATGGCAACGTTACTTTGTTATAATGTAATTTCCATCTACACTACTTATCGGATCAAAATAAAATTAAAAATATTCGTGACCGGACGGACATTCTAAATGATTTGGCTATCTCAGATTTTGTCGACGTTGAGTTTGAAAAAAAAAAACTTTCGATTAACTTTAATGTAACTTTTTACTTTTGAACGATTTTGCCCCAAAACTAATGGCACTCAATCGAGAACAAAGCTTGCGGATGGTGAAAATTTCAACTCGATCTGAGCCTCCGTTCGACCGCTATCATGAGCCAAAAAAGCTGCACGACTTTCCGTTGCCATGGTAACCGTACTTTGTTATAATGTAATTTCCATCTACACTACTTATCGGATCAAATTAAATTAACATATTCGTGACCGGACGGACATTCTAAATGATTTGGCCATCTCAGATTTTGTCGCCGTGAAGTTTGAAAAAAAAACTTTCGATTAACTTTAATGTAACTTTTTAACTTTTTGAACGATTTTGCCACAAAACTAATGGCATTCAATCGAGAACAAAGCTTGCGGATGGTGAAAAATTTCAACTCGATCCGAGCCTCCGTTCGAACGTTATCGCGAGACATACAAACAAAAAAAAAACAAACAAACAAACAAACAAAAAAAAACAAAACCAGTGACTATTTTTTCCGGCAGAGTCAAATGGAAACGCTCGCTTTGCTCGCTTAATAATTAGAGACACAAGACGTGTAGGGCCTACATATTATTTTGTAGCATATTTTTTTTGAGCACTTTTAAAAACGTGCATGGGGCATTCTACAATTTGTATTTTAAAATTAGGTCTTTAAAAGTAAGATCACGTCTAAACTGCAATTTTTACAAACACATTAAAAAAATAATGTTAAATAAAATAAATGGAGGACTGGACAAACCTTCCTTTCCGTAAAAAAAGGGTGGCGTTTTTTTATCATCTTCACAAAGCACTATTTTCACGCGTATTTCTCTCTAAAAATGATACTTTTATTTATTTATTTTTTTATTTTTTAACGACTCATTCCGTTATAAAAACCGATTTACAACCGAGGACAATCCAACTAATTACATAAATGCTGGCAACATAATGAACTATTGTTAAAAGGGCTTTTTACTCAAAAAAATATTTTTACCACATGATCTATAGCACAATACTACAATAAAATGACAGTTTAAAAAATTATATCTTTTTAACTGTGATTTAACACGAATTTTTCATTTTTTGATCCAGAAATTTTCAAAAATTTGGTGTTTTAGAAATTTCTTGGGATCGGCTTTAACCGGCTTTTTTTTTGGGGTCCACATAGATACTAGAGCAATAGTAGGCTACAAATCTAAAATGCCCATTTTTTTACATCGTGTCTTGAAATTGTGCCCAAACACGCAAAAATATGCATTTCAAAATCACACCACACCTTTGAAAATCAGCATATTTTGACCGAACTACTTGCCCAAATTATAAAAAAAAATTTTAGAGAATTTACCGAAAAGGCTGTAGAGTACGTCAATAATAGCTAATATTTTTTTTTTATCAAAATCCTCCAAGGTCACGGGGCATAAAGATCGTCCCCATGTTATTTCTTATGGGAGATTTTTGCCGATGGGGACCAAGCTCGAAAAATGTCATTTTTGACAATTCTTTGGGAGGAGATGGGGGGCCCCAATAATTTTTCTATTAATGCTAAATTCATTACTAGTTAGCCTGAACGAAATATATTTTTGAGTTTAGCGGCTAAATACCCCTAAAAGTTAAGTTTTTAAATAGTAATATTACAACAACAATCATGGGCTTCCGTAGAGGGGGGGGGGGGAAAGGGGTGAAGGGGGTCAGTGCCCGCCTTTCAAGGCTGGCCCACAGATTTTATATTCACTTCACTGAGATTATGCCATCCCTAATCAAAATGTATTTAGGTTTAAAAAAAATAAACTTAAGAATCTACAATGAAACAACAATGAAAAAAAAAAAATCAAATACACTGAAAAAAAGTTTTTCTGGGGTCTCCTGCGAGTAAATTTTTGGGAAAAGGACCAAATATAAACCCCCTAGGTCTATCTATGTTCTTATTGTAAAACACTATTTTCTCCCAGCAATTTTATCTTTTCAACCCTTCCCATTCATAAAAAAAGTGGGGGGGAGCTAAGTAAATGTTTTTTCCAAATCATAGTAGAGAAGTAAAAAAAATAGTCTGTAATTTAATAGCTATTTACATACCAAATCAAATTCTCAAAAACATTTAAAAAAATTAGGTGTTTAAGTTTTGCTCCCCTTTACTATAGAATCTACAAATAGACTGAAAACCGTTTATCTGAGCTCTTCCGCAAGTATATTTAGAAATCGGACTGAAAATTAAGCCCACTTCTATGCCCAAATCACGCACCTTTTTGCACCCTGCTTTTTGACTTTTCACCCCTTCCCCTTTGCAAGAATTTGCATTCTAAAGTGGGGAACTAATCGAAGCATTTTTAAAAGTCACTGTAGAGAAGTAAAAAATGGGGTCTAATTTTGCAGCTATTATGCACTCTAAAAATTCCCAAAGTCCTATTTTGAAACCCTAAAAAAAAATCACAGGGGGCAAAAAAGGAAATACACCCCAATAAACCTTTAAAACTTGGCCCGAACTCCCATGCCCGCGCTCAGGTGTGTTGACGATTGCAGTAAAACGGTTTTAGTACGTTCCCAAAATCCTCAAATGTTAAAAAGAGCCTTTTATTTGATATCCAACGGGGTTTTAAAAAAATTTAGGCTTACAAAATCTGCAAGAGGAAGCCCAAAACGTGAAAGAATCGAAAATCGAAAACATGATTTCCTTCCCTGGAAATTCCCACCAAACTTTTTTTCTTACGATACAACCAAATCAAACGTGCGCGTTCACATCGATTTAAACGTTTGATTCCGGATGAAAAAATTTGCGTTAAAAAAATTACACCTTTGAAAAAACCCCCAAAGGTTGCCAAAATTATTAAATTATGAGGTTTCCGATTTTTTTATTAAAAATTGATTAATTAATCTAATTTACGCTACTGGCCCCTCATGGTTTGATCTTTTTTAAACATTGTGAATATGGTATCGAGGGGTTTTACCGTTTTACCCGAAAAAAGCTAAAAGAGAGCTTTAAAAAGTCAAAACTCGCCCCCGCGATTTAGAAATAGGATTTTTAAAAACTAAGTATATTAAAATATACCTAATACCCCCTATTGCCCCTATGTTTCCTCTGTCTTTAAATGGATATCATTTCATTTGCTTTTTTTTTTTTCAATTTTATCAAACCCTTTAGATTCTATAGTTTGGGGATGAAAAAATTATTTTTGGCAATTTGAATCCACTTGCAAATACCCGAAATTAAGACGGGTCATTTTAGAAAATCCACAAAGGGTTTTTTTAAAAACAAAAAAGGACACTGCAGGGTGATTTTCTTGGGCCCTGAATTTTAATCAACTTCCCCTATACGCGGGTCTCAAAACCCCACCGCCCAAGTTTTAAAGCGAAGGCCAAGGGGGTTATTAAATTTGGCAAGAGTTATTAAAGTTACTTAATTTTTATTTGGGAATTTTTTCAGGGTTTTTTTTTATGCTTGTAAGTGTTGATTTTTTGTTTTGATTCTTTATTTTATATTTTCACCAATGTTATAATAGGTATCTATTGATTTTTGAAAATTTGTATCTGTACTTAACTTTGCTCAAGTATTGAGTATGTATTCTTATATTTTATGTTTTTATGCATCATACATGTTTTTTGATTGGAATGGAAAATTTTAATTTTTCTGTGGCTGCAAAAACCACGGGGGTTTTTTACCCTATGTGATCTTTTTTTTTTTTTTTTAGGTATTTTAAAAGAGCATGGTGTATTTTTTTGCTTTGTTAAAATTATTGCATGGTAAATGTAGGAAAATTATGTATTTTTTTTTTTTTAAATTAAAAAAATGTTTTGAGAGAGCATATTTTACCCCTTTTTAGAGCCCGGGTTCCATTCCCCAAAAAAAGTTTTTTAAAAAAAGCATTAATTTTGCTCCCCCATTTTTAAATGCGAATTCTTGTAAAAGGAAAGGGGGTGCAACCGGGTAAAAGAAAAAATATGCCTATATAGTCAAGCGGTTTAAAAGGAAAAAAAAGAACAATTGGGGTTTTGTGGTAGAGGCGTAAATTTTTGGATTGTATATTCAAAACAATATATAAGAAAATTGCCTGAGGAGCCATGAAAAAACCCATCCAGTTAAGGGGGGGGAAGGGGGGAAAAAAATGGCATTTTTCAAATTTCCAAAAATAAAAAATAAAACCAAATTTGACCCTAAGATTAAAATAAAAATTGTAGAAAAAGCCCAAAAATTTTAATAAAAAAAAATATATAATATATATATACCCATGTATGTATATTAACCAGATATTGAAACCCTTTGTCTTTTTTTTCAAAAAATTTCCACTGTGTGGGAGGTTTTCCCCTACCATCACCGTTTAAGTTATAGGGCCTTTTTTTTGTCTAAAACACTCAGAAAAAATGATTTTCGAGCCGAGGTGCTCAACCCCGAGAATAATGGACTGTATATATATTTTGATTAAAATTTCCCCCAAATCTTGACGTAGCTGAAGCTGCGGATGGTGAAAAATTTCAACTCCGATCCGAGCCTCCGTTCGAACGATTTATCGCGAGACATACAAACAAAAAAAAACCAAACAACAAACAAACCACCAAAAAACAAAACAGTGACTATTTTTCCGGCCAGAGTCAATGGAAAACGCTCGCTTGCTCGCGAATAATAGAGACACAAGACGGTACGGGCCACATATTATTTTGTAGCATATTTTTTTTGAGCACTTTTCAAAAAACGTGCATGGGCATTCTACAATTTGGATTTTAAAATTAGGTCTTTAACAAGTAAGATTCACGTCTAAAACTGCAATTGTACAAAACACATTTAAAAAAAATAATGTAAATAAAAATAAGGAGGACCTGGAACCTCTCGTTCCAGTAAAAAACTGGCGTTTGTATCATCTTCCACAAAGCACTGATTTCACGCGTCTTTCTCTCTAAAAAATGATACTTTTTATTTATTATTATTATTTTTTAACGACTTCATTCCCCCCCATGTTATAAAAAACCGATTACAACGAGGTACAATCCAACTAATTACATAAATGCTGCCACAATATGAACTATGTTAATAAGGGCTATTAACTCAAAAAAATATGTTTTACCACAGGATCTATAGAACAATACTACAATAAAATGACAGTTTAAAAAAATTATATCTTATAACTGTGATTTAACACGAATGTTTATTTTTTTGATCCAGAAATTTTCGAAAATTGGTGTTTAGAAATTTCTTAGATCGGCTAACCGGCTCTTTTTTTGGTCCACATAGATACTAGAGCATAGTAGTCTACAAATCTAAAAGCCCATCTTTTACATCGTGTCTTGAAAATTTTGCCAACACGCAAAACGCATTCAAAATCACACCACCACCTTTGTAATCAGCATATTGGACGAAAATTCACTTCGCCCAAATTATAAACAAAATTAGGAAATTTACAGAAAAGGCTTAGAGTACGTCAATAATAGCCAATATTTTTTTTGATCAAAATCTCCAAGGTCACGGGCCTAAAGATCTTCCTATGTTTAGTTCTTATGGGATGATTTTTGCCGATAGGACCAAAGCTCGAAAAATGTCATGTTTGACAATTCTTGGGAGGTGCTGCGGGGCCCCAATAATTTTTCTTATTAATTGCTAAATTCATTCTATAGTTAGCCTGAACGAAATAGATTTTTGAGTTAGCGGCTAAATACCACTTAAGTTAAGTTTGTTAATAGTATATTACAACAACAATCATGGGCTCCGTGAGGGGGGGGGGCAGGGAAGGGGGGTCAGTGCCGCCTTTCAAAGGCTGGACACAGATTTTATACGTCACTTCCACTGAGATTATGCCATCCTAATCCAAAATGTATTTTAGTTTAAAATAAATAAACTTAAGAATTACAATGAAACAACAATGAAAAAAAAAAAACAATCAAATACAATGAAAAACGTTTTTTAGGGGTCTCCTGAGAGTAATTTGAAAAGGACTCAAATATAAACCCCATAGTCTATATATGCTCTTATATGTAAACAATATTTTCACCCAGAATTTATTTTCAACCTTCCCGTTCGTAAGAATTTATATTCTCAAAGTGGGGAGGGAGCGAAGTATGTTTTTTTCGAAAATCATAGTGGAGAAGTATAAAAAAATGTCTCTATTTTATCAGTATTTGACCTACCAAATCAAATTCTCAAAATCATTGTAAAAAAAAGTAGGGTTTAAGTGTTTGCTCCCATTTACTATAGAATTTACACTACACTGAAAAAACAGTGCTTCTGAGCTCTTCCGCAAGTATATTTAGAAATCGGACGAACATTAAGCCCACTTCTATGCCCAATCATGCCACCTTTTGCACTGCTTTTTTTACTTTTCTACCCCTTCCCATTCGCAAGAATTTGCATTATAAAGTGGGGGAACTAATTGAGCTTTTTTAAAAGTCATGGTAGAGAAGTAAAAAAATGGGGTATAATTTAGCAGTTATTTATGCACTATCAAGATTGCCAAAGTCTGATTTTGCAACCCTAAAAAAGAATCTACAGGGGGCTAAAAAATGGAAATACACTGCAATAAAACCGTAACTTGCCCGAACTCACATGCCGCGCTCAGGGTGTGTTGACGATTGCAGCTGAACGGTTTTATGTATCAGTACCAAATCCTGCATGAATGTTAATAGAGTTCCTTTATTTTGATACCCACACTGGGTTGCCAAAAATTAGCCTTACAAAATCAATGCAAGAGGTAAGTCCAAAACGTGAAAGAATCGAAAATCGAAAACATGGATTTCAATTCTGGAAAGTCTCACCAAACTGTTTGTCTTACGATAAAACCAATTCGACGTGCGCGTTCACACTGATTTAAACGTGATATCAGGATGAAAAATTTGCGTTAAAAATCTGTACAATTTGAATAATTCCCGAGGCTAGACCAAAAATTAAGTAAATTATAGAGGTTCACGATTTTTTCTTATCAAAATTGATTAATTAACATATACGCGTACTGGACCTCATGGATGATCTTTATAAACATGTGAAATATGGTATCGATGTTGTTAACCGTTTACCCGAAGAAAGCTTGAAAGATGAGCGTCTAAAGTATAAAACTCGCCGCCGGATTTAGAAATTAGCGACTTTTAAACTAAGTTCATATTACTATATACCTATATCATACCATGATGCACCTAGTTTTCCTTCTGTCGTTATGCGAATATCATTTCTTATTTGCTAGTTTTTTTTCATATTTTATCTAAACCTTTAGATTTCTATGTTTAGGGATGCAAAAATTAGTATTTGGCAATTTTGATATCGACTTGCTAATACCCGAAATTAAGACGCGTAAATTTTAGAAAACTCACGAGGTTTAAACAAAAAAGGACAGATGCAGCGGTGTAGGTCATTGGAGCCTGGAATTTTTAATCAACTTCCCTATAGCGTCAGGTCTTCTAAACCCACCGCCAAGATTAAGCGAGAGGTCCCCAGGTGGTTATTAAAACTATGGCAGAGCGGTATGTAAAGATTACTAATTTTTAGTTGTAATTATATATTAGTGTTTTTTTGCTTTGCTAACGTGTTTGATCTTTGTCTTGATCTTATATTATATATATTCACCAAGGTTATAATAGGTAGCTATTGATTTGCTTGTATAAGTAGTCTGGTACTTATAACTTTGCTCAAGTATTGTAGTAGGTATTCTTATCTTCTTATGTTTTTATGCATCATATCAATGTCTCTGGATTGGAATGGAAATTTAATTTTCTGCTGCGCTGAACCACACACTGGTTGTACCCTATGTGATCTTTTTTCTTCAGTGGTACGTACGTGTTATATTCACGAGCAGTGGTGTGATTATTGCATTTGTTATAATTATTGCAGGTAAATTGAGGTACATATGTATTTTTTTTTTATTGGAAATTGAAAAATTGATTTGAGAGGAGCAATATATACCGCCTTTTTAGAGTCCGTTCCACTTCTCAAAAAAGATTTTGTGAAAAAAGCATTAACTGATCCCCCACTTGGGAATGCGAATTCTTGTAAATAGGAAGGGGTGCAACCGTGTAAAATGTAAAAAGTATGCCTATAGTAGTCAAGCGGATAAGGAAAATACAACAGAAAAACAATAGGGGTTTGGTGTAGAGGAGTGAATTTTGGGCTGTATGATTCAGAACAATAATTATAGAAAATTGACTCGAGGAGCATTGAAAAAATCCATCCAGTTAAGGGGGTGGAGAGGGTGAAAAAATGGCATTTTCAACTATTCAAATATCAAAAATCAAACAAAGTTGATCCTAAGATTACAAAATAAACATATTGTAGATAAAAGTCCAAATTTTAATAAAAAAAAAAATATACATATATATATATTATCCATGTATGTATATCTAACCAGGATATTGCAAACTTTGCTTTTTTTCACAAATTTAATCACTGTGCTGGAGATTAGCCTACAGTCCACCGATTAAGTTATAGGCCGTGAATTTGTCTAAACACTCAGAAGAATGATTGTCGACCGAGGTGCTCAAACTCGAGAATACTGGACTGTATATTATATTTGAATCTGAACTTACCACCGAATCTTGAGTAGGCTGAAGGAGGCAGTGCAGAGGTAAGTTACGATGGGCGAGATGTTAAGACCACCCGCGAGAGAGGAACCGGGATAAAGAAACTCGAGTTTGGAAGTGAGTAGGAAGTTAGAGAATGCCTGGAGGCAAGTCGAACCAAGGACTGCAGCCGGGAAACCCGTCGTTGTATTCCAAGACGGACGCGGCAGGCGGCCACCGCAACTTGAGTACGTACAGTGAGTGCATGTCGAGGAGAAACGGGACAACTGCGTTGCGAGTTGCGAGCGAGGAATTTGAGACGAAAAACGAACTTTGCCACTTCATCGAGTGAGGCGGAGGAGGCGAACTGCATGACAAAAGACTTGCATAAAGGTCGAACGCGAGAAAACCAGGAATGCTGATAGGCGAAATTCAAAACAGGTGATAACAATATGTGCAACTTATGAATACGAAACAAGAAATACCAATAGCCCTAAGAGAAAAAATAAACTACCAAAAATAGCGCCGGAAATGGCGCGAAAATATAACCGGCCCAACCTAAAATGGATATTTAGATAGGACCAGAGAGAAATAACTAAGAACTACAACTATAAGACCGAGCCAAAAGAATAACTAAGAAGGAGGGAGGATCACAAACTGTTCACGGAAGGTAAACACTCCTTTGGAGTCGAACGCCACTCTGAATGACGTTGTCTTTGCCAGGGCACACGTTGTACCACCGGCCAATAAGGCAAGACAAAGGAGTGGGTAGCGGGGTTTCCAAACAAGAAGACCACGTCACCGGCCTTGAGGTTGGGCACGGCGCGGCACCCACTTCCACACTGCATCTGCGTGTGCAGATACTCAGAGGACCAACGTGTCCATAAAAAGCTTTGAAGCAGTTGACGGATTGAAGCCAACGAGAGAGGTGAGAGTGCATTCTCGACGAAAGCAACTTCGGGAGGTGCGGAGTAAGCGAGGTGCGAAACAAATGTGCGGGAGAGATGGTAATCTGGGCATCGGGGGTCGAACGAAGTGGCACAAAGCGGAGGATATTCCAACACGGCTTCGATGCGTGAAAACAGGGTGGAGTACTCCTCGAGATTAGGCGGAGTCTTAATTAGCTCGATGCAGGAGTTAACTTGCGGATTTTACCGGCGTCCCAAAGTCCACCGAAATTAGGAGCGTAAGGGGGGTTGAAAATGCACCTTACACATTACGAGTGCAAGCTTGTCCGCGATGGCGGTCTCAGCTGCCGGGAGAGATCGTAGATCTCGGCGGAGCGATAGCGAGCAAGCACTACGTAGTTAGGCCACAGTCCGGAGTAATGTGAGCTGGGAGCCACGCCGGGCGAGAAACCGACAAGACAGGCCAGGAAAAGCTTCAGTGGAACAGGTCAGCAGACCAGCTCAGGTGCACAGCTTTGGTGGCCATGCAGACGAGAGACATAATGTAGCCTTTGACGATGGAGGCATTACGACGAGGACTCGTCTTCACTGAGAAGGCCAGCGTAGTCTGTGCCCACGTGGAGGAACGCACGCGAAAGGGCTTAACGCCGAGGTTAGGCAGATTGGCTCATCAATTGGCTGATTAAGGCTTGGCGCGGAATTTGAAACAGGTTAAGCAGCGGCGAATGCGTTGCCGTAACAAACCAACGCAGAGGATAATCCAATACATCTGCTGAATGATAGCTTTGCACAGTGCGGGGGCCAGAGTGCAAGGAGGAGCAGGAGGGAAGGCATCACACAAGGCGCGGAACAAAGGCGGCTTCCTGGGGAAGCAGAGGGGATGACGAGCTTCTTCGGGGAGAGAAGAATAATGAAGCCTGCCGCCACCTGACAAACCACGGGAGTCAATGAAGGGCTTGTGGGTGGCGATGCGGGGGGTCACGAACGAGTGTTTAGCCAGTTGCTTGAGCTCATCAGCGAAGTACTGCTGCTGAGTGATGCGCACACGAACAGGCGCATCGCGTCCTCAAGATCGGATAGGGAGCAGAGGAACCAGAGGGGGGTGACAAGGTACTCGACGAGCAAGCAAGATGCGGGAAAAGCGTACCACGTGACCGAACACGCGCTTGGCTTTCAAGAGCGAGGCGAAACTCTGTCAGTTTGACAAGGCAGAGGATCAATGACGGGATCATGAGTTATCAGCACGTGAGACGCTTCAGCTCGGGCAAAGTCTGGCCCCCCCCCAGCGGTTCAACCGAAGGGAACGAGCGAGACCACGTGGAGGGGGGAGAACGCATGAAGGGTCGGGAACCAGAGAAACCATATGGGGTGGTTCAAACAGGTCCAGGGGGAGCAGCCCCGAGAGGCGCAAGCGGCAGGGTTCTCTTCAGAACAATCATGAGCCCATTCAGGGGAGAAGTGGTCTCGAGTATTTCGACTACCGATTGGCGGACGATGTCTTCAGTGGTGCGGTGGGTTACTGAGCCAAGCGAGCACGATAGGGAGTCAGTGTATAGCAACACTGTTTCATGTGCAAAGGGCTTGAGAGCGGGTAGGGTGTCATTTAAGCAACCCTAGGACAAATAACAATGCTCCCACTTGAGTTCCAACGTGGGCACGTGAGCAGCTTGGACGGGCGCGACCTGCTCCTGGCTTCTCAACAATCTGATGTGAGATTGCGAGCACGTCTCAACGTGCAAGTAAAGAGATTAGCAGCATAGGCATGCTCGGAGGCGTCGCAAAACCCTACAAGCCGGTATGTGGCATCGTTCATGACAAGGAGACGCGGAACATGAACATCACTACAACTGGGCAGCTTTCAATGGCAGTGAGCCAAGTCGAGATGAGTGATCCGAGAGTGATTCATCCCACTCCACGCGCAAGAGCCAGAGATCTGCATGAAACACCTCATCCAGGAGGACGAAAGGGGTGAGAAACCCGAGTGGGTCGAATATGCGCGCGATGTAGGAGACTCTGGAAAAAACAAAAAAAACCGTTTGGTGACTGCAACTACAATAGGCAGAGGTGGAAGCTGAAGCAATCGGAACGAGGGTCCCACAACAGACGAGAATTTCAAAGTTTGTTCGTCGTTTATCAGACAGGGGGAGTTCTAGATGGTCCTTGGGGAGGGAGAGAGCGTTCAGGAACATGCTAGCCCACTTGCGTTGCTCGACGCCTGCACACTGAGTGAGTGACTGCAACTCAGCACGAAGCACGAGGGCTTCGTCAAGGTCACTGGCGCCTGAAAACTACGTCATCGATGTAGATGTTTGAAGTAAGGGCGCGGTGAAGCGATAGGGAACTTAGAACCTCGTCCACGACCAGTTGCATGCAACACTCGTGGGCATGGAAGGCAGAGGGAGTGAGACCGTAGGTCACTGTATTGAGCTTCGTACTCAACGAAGGAGAGTAGGGCTCAGGACGCCAGAATATGTGCTGAAAAGCACGACGTCCTGGTGCACAAGGATTGACGGTACATCATGTCTCACGTCCCGGCAAAGAGCTACAGGATAAGTGCGAAAAGTGGTTTAGACACAGTGGAAGGTCACACTTTGAAGCTTAGGACACTCAGCAGGACGTGGTTGAGAGCGACCCACTTTTATCCGGAGAGGAGGCGTTGAATACCACTGCAGTTTAGTGGTAGAGCTTGCGACCTTGTGTACACAATGATGCCGCGGATTATGTACTCCGCAGGTCGAGAGGGAAGGCTGCATGTGCAGTGAACGAGGCGTAATCACTCATGAACTCATGATATGAGTCATGAAGTGGAGGCTCACGCTTCAGACGACGCTCTAAATGACAAAAGTCTGAGCGCGAAGTCACGATGAGCCTGGCAGGGACGCAATCAGGCTTGAATGGTAGAGCGACCGAGTAGCTGGCCAGAGGGGTCGCGAGAGTGAGTTGTAATGAAGTGCTCCTTCAACGAGCGAATGCAATGGGTCCAGAGAGGAGGTCGATGACTTCTTCTGTTTCCCAGAGAGACGGAGAGTATGTTCCAACGGGGAGCTTGTCACAGGGAGAAATGAGTAGGGATGACTCAGGTGCTGGTGAGTTAGCGTGGGCACGGACCTAAGATTACCCAACCAAAAACCGTTTTTGAGTGCGGGCAGTTGCTGCCTACGATGTGTGTCCGGTTTACAGAGAATGTCTGAGTAGAGAATCGGCACCAATGAGGAAATCAATGGGCCCTGCGTACATGAAGAATCGTCAGCGAGGGCAGAGGTCATGATAGCTCTCATGAACGTCAGTGGACACGGGAGGATGTAGGCAAATTGACGGCAATAGTTGAGAGAAAGTGTGATTGACATGCCTAGAGGGTTGCCCAGCAGAGCGAGAAGCTAAACTGCATTGCACAATACCATGCACTCGAGTATTAGTTGTCCGACACCTGACAGCTGGGCGGTGGCTGGATGACTCAAGCCAAACGTGGCCACTAACGACTTAGTGAGATAGCAGAGATTTGGACCCGGAGGTCAACAACCGGCGAAAGGGTTGCATGATATCGTGCGCGTCACTAATGAAGTGCGCGAACGGTGCCTGATTTTATAACTATGACAGTGTGATGAGTGGGCTCGAAGCTGGACTTGACATGGACAGAGACTGAGGACGCTGAAGGACCTTGCTCGGTGACAGGAGCTATCGGTCAGCGAGAGACGGAGCGGATTCAGAAGTAACATAGAATGATGTTTAGAGCTTTTGACACACAGAACAGATTTCGTGGAAGTGCAATTGGGATGCAGGATGTGCACCCATACAATTAAAACAGAGTTTTAATTGGCGCAGCGTGTCATAACGTGTCTATGGTTAAAAACCACGGAAACATTGCACTGGTACAATGTATGAGAAGCCTACAATACCGGGACAAGCGGACACAGTTGAATGAGAGTGATACGAGATGATTAGTGGGTAACTCGCGCACACTGTTGTTCGAGACAGGTGACGACACTAAACAAGGTGTTGATTCGCTTTGAAGGAAGAGAAATTTGACGGTAGTAACAGAACTTTACGACAGCACATAACTCCATCGTTCTAGATTGGTCTTCGAGAAAAACGATTAGCGATTTGTAATCGGGAGTGAATTGAGATGTTTGTCCGTTTTCAAAGCCTTCGAGAGACGCATCGAGATTAGCTAAATGCCAAACATAAAAATAAAAATACCATAAATCGGGGAATATTCAGAGCTTTTCAAGAGATTCGACAGAGTTGCGATGGGTTTTTAAAACGCTGGAAGACCGTCCATAGGATGACGTTTTTAGAAGGAACAAAATCTAAAATCTGTGGACTACAAACTCCCTAGGAATCGCTTTGTTTTGATAACGAGAGATTGAGAGTGTCAGAGCGAGGGGTAATTTTCTCAGTTATTTGAACCTGAGATGAGGCAACGGAGTTTAGACAATGAAGTTGGTAAATAGTGTAACTTTTGAACATTACTTAATGATTTTATTAATCATCGATCAGAGATTTGAAAGAGAATAGAATTCGGGCCATTTGCAAATGTCTCCTTTGAACTGGGAAGATCTATGACTGGCAATGCAAGAAGATGGTGGAACTGAGGCGGACAGAGGACAGGTTGAGTCACAACAGGGCGCTGATTTAATTATCAAACCGTAGTATCACGAAACTACACGCAAAGAAAAGAAAAAAAACGTTTCAAAAAATGGTTTGAACTTTGTCTATTTCGATCGATTTAGCGGGAAGAAATACTTGGGTGTTGAGTTCGGCAATAGACATTTGGATTTTGCGGAAATCAGATTCCAATGAGTACAACTTATCAAAACGGGGCCTAAATGACTCAACTTGATGGGTTTATTTTCTCGAACGCAATTGTACGTTCGTTGAACGGACGCGAATATTAAAACTCGCGTCGAGCAACTAACTTTTTCTGCTGAGCTTGCAACTCTTCCATGAGGAACGGAGAGATTCAAGTATCAACAATAAGAGAAACAACGTAAGAGACAATTACATGAATAGTGCAATCAACAGAAAACACGATCGCCCCCGGAAAAACAACACTCAAAACCGTGTGTGTAGGCGACGGAACTTCTCAACCGTGTGCTCCCTTTCGCCCTGAACGACTATAGTATATGTATTTGCCCCCGTACAAATCGCGTGAATCCAATCACGGTAGTACCACGGCCCGGATGGCAAATGTCTGTTCGAGCCGCGGAGGTGCTCAACTCGAGAATAATGACTGTAATATATTTTGATCTGTAATTTACCACGAATCTTGGACGTAGGCTGAAAGGAGGCAGTGCAGAGGTATAGTACGGATGGGCGACGATGTAAGGCCCACCGCGAGAAGAGAACAGGGATATAAGAAACTCGAGTTGGAGCAAGATGCGTAGGAAGTTTTAGGGAGAAATAGCCTGGGAAGGCAAGTCGAACCAAGAGGACTGCAGATCGGGAAAACCCGTCGTGGATTCCAAGACGGGGACGCGGCAGGACTGGCACGCACTTGAGTACATACAGCGAGTGCAAGTCTCGGAGAACGACACCACGTGCGGTGCGAGAGTTGGCCGAGCGAGAGAATTTGAGGACGAAACGAACTTTGCACTTCATTCGAGTGAAGGCGAGAGGCGAACTGCATTGACAAAATACTTGCATAAAGTCGAACGCGAGAGAAAACCAGAAATGACGTCTGTAGGCAAGAAATTCAAACAGGTGATAAAATATATGGCAACTTATGGTAATACGAAACAGAAAACCAATAGCTAAAGAGAAAAAATATAACCTACCAAAATAGCGCCGGGAAAGGCGCGAACAATGTATCTCAAAAATTGGCACGAGGTTGCCCTCAAAACCGTTTGGCTTGCTTATAGGAGAAAAGGGGGGGGGTGGGCGAGGGGTGTAATAAAAGGAGTGATAAAACTAAATTAGAAATCCGTATTCAATATTATATTTAGAACGCCATATTAATGTGTTGTGATGTAGATTAAGGTCTAAACTTTAATTTGAAAAAATTAAATTTCACCATATTAAATCTGATCAGATTTATGCGCCCTTTATCCCATTTTTCATAAATTTCCGAAAATTATCGAAACTGTATCGTGGACCACTCTTTCGCCTACAAATTATCCTATATTAAGAATGAGGACGAAAAATAGAGTTTGTGATGCTTTGGGTACATTTTTACTCAATGGACTTGATTCCCATTTTCTCACAAATTTACTAAATTTTAAAATTAACGAAAGTGTATCTTGTGACCACTCCGTTTTAGTTCAAAATTATCCCAAAAATAAGAAAAAGGAAAAAAAAATTTTTTTCAACCCCTTTGGGTAAGTTTCAATCAAGGGACTTTTACCCCATTTTAAAAATTTTTATCAAATTAACGAAAGTCTACGTTGATGACTCGTTTTGTCTAAAATTATTTTTAAAAATACAAATTTAGGCAAAAAATAAGATTTTAACACCTTGGTCATTTTCATGAATGGACTTTGTCATATTTTGAAAAATTTTCTAAATTTTAAAAAAAGTTTATCTTGTGATCACTCGTTTAATTTAAAAAATTGTATTTACTCCACATTTCATTTTGATGGAATTGGGAAAAGGGAAATTTTCTGAACACTTTGCTTTGAAACAGTTTTAAATAAAGGTAAAGTAGACCCCCTATACCCTTTTTTTAGTAATCACCCTTGTTTTGAAAAGACCATCATTAAGGTAAGTTAAATTTTAATCATATAAAGCAAATTTAATATAACTTCGCTGGGTGATTCCTTTCCATGGGGTCGTTTTTTCCTTTATCGAAAAAACCTTAAAACATTTTAAAATATAAACCCAAAAATCCCCTCAATAATATAATAAAAATAAAAATAATAATAAAATAAAAAATAATAATAATAAATAAAAATAATAAAAAAAAATAATAAAAATAAAAAAAAAAAAAAAAAAAAAAAAAAAAAAAAAAAAAAAAAAAAAAAAAAAAAAAAAAAACCCTCAATACTAGCCAATTTAGCGAAAAAAGGACCCTGTTTTTTTTTGTTTCTTGATATCACAAGCTAGCTAAAAGCTGGCATAATCTTTTTTAATAAAAAAACAGTAGTTATGAATACCATATAAACGGAGGATCGATTGTTAAAAACGCTCTCCATCAACGGACGTATTAATACTACGCAACGCGGCCGTATTTACAGTGTATAAACAAAAAATCATAAAGATTTTTGATCGAAAAAATGTGTTGACCTCGACTAAAAAAACCCCCCAAATTTTTTACAGTTTCAAATAGGCTATTTGCGCTTATTCTTAGAAAAGGGTCAAAGACCCTTTTGTGAAAAAGTACCCCAAAGGGTTAAAAATTTTTTTTCGTCCCAATTCAATTATTAGGATAAATTTGAGACAAAAAGATTCCCCACGATAGACTTTTTGTGAATATGAGTAAAATTTTGAAATGGGGTAAAAATCCATTTAGTGAAACTGTGCCTAGGTGTTGAAAAACTTTTTTTTTTCCTTTTCTTTTTATTGGGATAATTTTTGAACAAAAAGAGTGGTCACCGAACACTTTCGTTAAAATTAGTAATTTGTAAAATGGGGTCAAAATCCGTTGAGTAAAAAAGTACCCAAAACATCACAAAATCTTATTTTTGTCCTAATTCGTATTATTAGGATAATTTGTAGGCAGAAAAAGTGGGCACACGAACCTTTTGAAAAATTGAGGAAAATTTATGAACAGGGATAAAGGGCGCATAATTGATCAGATTTACATATTTGGTGAAAATTTTTAATTTTTTAAAAAATTTAAAATTCAGACCTTTAATTACAATACATAAATGGCGTTCTAAATATAATATTTGAATACGGATTTCTTTATTTTATTTTTTATAACCCTTTTAGACACCCCCCCCTTTCCCCTATAAGAAGCAACTTTTTTGGGGCTCCTCGTGCCAATTTTTGGAGATCATTTTTTCTGAGAGTTTTGACAAAATTCAGGGCCTTATCCTTGCCCCGTGATGGTAGGCTAATCCCCCCGCACATGAGTAAATTTGTAAAAAAAGTCAAAGGGTCAAATTGGTTAGTTTTAAATATGGTATTATTTTTTTTATTAAAATTTGCACTTTTATCTAAAATATTAAAAATTTTTTGTAATTTAGGATAAAATTTTTGTTTTTTTTTGAATATTTCATAATGCCTTTTTTTCCCCCCCTTCCCCCCCCTTTAAACCCGGGAGGGTTTTTTTTTCAGGGCCCCTCGGAAAATTTTCTATAATATCGTTCTGAGTATAAAACCCAAAATTTTCAGGGGCTCCCACAAATTCCTAATTGTTATAACCCGCTAGCTATAGAGTAAAAAAAGGTGCAAACATAGTGCATAAATATTGGTGTTTTTGTTTTTGTGGGTTAGTCATTTTAAAGGGGCCCTTTTTATTAACTGTAATTAATTAATTTCACATATTTAATGTATTTTTAAAATTTAAAAATAGTTATCAAAAATTGACGCAAAACACCATTGTTAAAATTACTTTTTGAAAATTTCAGTAAGTTGGTTACGGTCAAAAAGGTTTTTTAAAGTCACAAAATTATTAATCAACAATTAAAATTTTTGATACTCAAAAAACAAAAATACCTAAACACGAGACAAAAAGTCCTTTATATAAATAAAAGAAATAAGTCTCTTGGAATTTTGCAACATACCAAATAAATAATCAAAAAAGGGACAGCAAAAAAATAAATTATTTGTGTAAAATTGGTGAGGGAGGTTTTAATAATTTACGTTTCCCAAGAAAGCAAGGGAATTCAATGGCAATCGAAAATGATATGAATTTAAAAAAATGAACCCCTTTCGTTTATTATTATTATTATTCTTTATTTACTAATACAGAATTTACATTCAGAGAACATTAGATCAAAAAGCAAACGTTTTAAAAATTTGAAAATATTAAGCTACAACACATATTTTTTTCAATTATCACATTACTTACTTGTTTTTTTACTTCACATATAAACAAATACAAATTTTTCGTTTTAAGACCTATCTATCTAGTAAGCTAGAATAGAGTTTTATTCAACAACATATAAAAATAATAAAAAAAAAACGAAAGTGAAATTATACTAAGAAGTGTACAAATTGAGACTATAGTAACAAGTTGAAATTGGCTGCGCTCAGAAACAAATTTAATAAGCAATAAAAAATTAAACACAATAATTGTAGGTAGGCAAAGTATAAAATATAAAATTAATACATGAGAACTGACTCTAAATGTAATTTGGGCGAATTGATTTTATTGGTTTTCAGTCAAATATGTGCTCTAAGATTACTTACTGTTCAGTGCGATACGACATTTTCGTTTGGTATTAAAGGTTATTTTGAAAAGAGACCCAAGTTTAGAGGAGTATTTGAATAATTGAGGCTGTTGTAGGTTTCTTGAATTCTGACTAACGGAGAGAAATTTGAATGGTATTTATTTCTTGACTTGGGTGGATAAAAAGAGCTTAGTGTTGCGAGATCGTCTAACTGGAACGTTTGAAACTAAAAAGTTCCAACAGTTCAGGACTGTCAATCTCACACTGTACAATTTTATAAAGGAACACCAAGTCTGAGGTTGTCCGTCTGTCCACCAGTGGAAACCCATGTTGTATTCCCTACACAAGTTAGTATAGTCTCTCCTGTGGTAAATAACAGATGATTTATAACATACCTTTTAAAAGCCTCTGTTGCAGTCTCTCAACATTGCTGATTTTAGTAACGTGTAAGGGGGACCACACCTCGCTACCGTAAATAAACAATGGGACGAACCATGGCGAGATAAAGCCGTCTAATTGTCAGGGTTGAAAAGTCTCTATTGCATGTTCTCTTAACAAACCCCCACATTTTGAAGGCCTTACCCATCATTACTTTTGTAGTGCTTTTATAACTTAGGTCGGGAAATAATTGGATACCTAGGTCTTTAACAGTGTTTTCCCTTTCCAGAAACGTGTTTTTTTATTTGATATGCAAAGTCAATTGTGTTCTTTTTATGGTGTAGGGTAATAATTGTGCACTTCAATGGATTCAGCTCATCTTCCCGATTCTACACCATTTAACGAGCGCGTCGATATCTAACTGGGAGTTTAATACAGTCCGCTAAAGATGTTATGGATAGAAATATCTTAGCGTCATCCCGCGTACATAAGAATTGATGAAAATTTCAAGCATAAAGGAATGTCACATAATATGTAAATATTAAATAACAAAGGCCCCAGAGGATTGATCCCTGTGGGACACCAGATGTGACTTCCACTGAATGTGACGAGATGCCATCGATTTACTACCGACTGTTGTCGACTATGTAAATAGCTTGCAAGTAATTTTAATAGGGGGCCAGAAACGCCCAATTTTTCTAATTTATATACAAGGAGATGGTGACTAACGCAATCGAAGGCCTTTGAAAAGTCCGTATAAACCGTATCCACCTGTTTGTTGTTGTTGATATTCTCGCCAATACTGTGTGTGAAGTACGTAAGGTTAGATATTGTTGACCGCTTCGGCATGAATCCGTGCTGAGAAAGGTATATGGAGTCGAACATGGTGAAGTAAATGTTGATGAATAAACTTTTCGAAAACCTTTGAGAAAATCGGAAGTAGTGATGTATGTAATAATAAAATTGATGAGGATAATATGCATTGTGCTGATAAAACATTTAACAATCAATAAACTAACGTTGTTTGTGGCAAAAATGTATGGTGTATTAAATAGGTAACGTCTACGTTTCACTATAAGGTATTACTTATTTTAGAATGTAGGATTTGAATATTTCATTGTTCATATGTTGATACACTCATATAGTGGTCATGCCATTGAGCAAGCAGCACGACCTCGAGGGTTATTAGCACTGGCGTTGCCGTTAGGGCTGGGAGTGCAAGTGCATCACCATTTTGCATACAATTTTTCATCATTAGACTCGTTTAAAAACCTCGAGTCAGAGAAGGCTGAATGTAAATTTTGTTTCATGTGCTACAGAGGTTGATTTAGACATTATGTATAGATATTTCAGTTGAAATTTTATCTGACATATTAAAATGGTTATAACTTATGATAACTATTATATAGTAAAAAGTAACGTAATGAATCCATTCACAATTTTTTAATTGTGTAACTATGCCTACAAGAGCTACTTACATTAATTTGTGGATTGCTACATAACATTATCAATTTAAATTAATTATTAATTCGTCAAAATTAATAAATAAATAACGATGATAGTGCTTTATTATGTTATTAGGCACATGTCGTCGTGTGAAGTATTTATAATTTGTGATGCGGTATGAAAAAAAGGGACCTTAGGGTGAAAGGTCAATTTTTTTTTATATTAGGCACATTGATAGTTATTTTGCAACAAATTGAAAGATTTATCTTAAAAACTTATATAGCCATGATTTTAATCATTTTAACTAGAAAAGTGCGATTTCGAGAAAAACGAATGCAAAGTTCCCATTTCTATAATGTTGCAGACTTGTGTTATTTTGTGAAAAAATTCATTTAACCGGCTGAGCCAAAGAGGCTGGCAGCATTTAGTTGACAATATTGCTCCTAGGTAGGGTTACAATCAAAAACAGAAAATGAGTGTTGCACTTATTTATCCAGCGGAAGGGTTCTCACCACCGCTAGAAGAAACAACAACAACAAACAACAACAACAACAACAACCAACAACCACACAACAAACACTTATTTCATCATTCTTGACTGTTGTGTCCTTTTTACTTTTTCACCCAAGGCCCTTTTCTCATATCGATCACATTTCATTTACATTACAATACAGTTATTTACAATGGATATCACCGTAGAGACTTAGAGAATCTTCAATTAATGACTACGTGCAAACACGCCATCTAATTATCAATTAATTGTATTTCAATCAACAATTAAGTTGATTTTTAGATGTTTTTTTTTCACGTTCATTATTCTTTCATGTGTAGTTTCTTTGAACAAGTATGGAAACAGCTGTATATTCTAATTTTAATTCACGTCTATTTTTTAACTTGATATGCAAATGTGATAAATTTCGACACCTTAGTCTTTCTGTGATTTTGAGTATGTTAAATAGTATTTTTTTTCTGTTTCCAATACAAAAAAAAACATTTCTGTTGCAATTTGTTCAAGGTCAAAAATGATTTGCTCTACTGGTTTCAAGGGTGTGGAAATATCCTAATAAGGAAAAGGAAAGGGGGGATTATAATTGGGAATTTAAACAATACATTTTTCGTTACTAAACAGAATAGTGTCGAGTGGAATAATCTACCTGAGAGCATTGTGGAAGAAGAGTAGATAATATATTTTAAAAGGTTTTTGGAAACATTATAATACGAATCTGTATTAAGTGTACTTAGTATTTTTGGAATTTTAAAATTACTAGAAAAACGCCAAAGTCGTTGTTAGACGAGTGAGTGAGCCATGTGCTGAGTACCCGGTAACATTCCCTTTCTTCACCCTAACTAAGGCCTCCCAAGCCTATCATAGGTTAGAGTGGTGCATTATGGCCTTACAGTTGACGCGACCTTATACCAACTAAACTCAAAACTCTATTAATTATTTTTGGCGCTCGTCAACAGGCGAAATGATCTCTTACTTCTTTTCAGTGCGAAACTAGGGAGAAAGAATGAAATGAAAAGCTTTGCTCATCACAGCCGAAGACTTTTGAAGGAGAGCTTTGGCTGCCGTTTTTTTTTTTTTTTTTTTGGGGGGGGGTTTAAGTAATGGATACACAAATGTACCTAGATACAAGTCAACCTTGGCCGGTGCCGGCAGGCGAGAAGGAACTCTTTTTAAAGTGTTGGGGGGGGGGGGGACATCTAAATTACCGATGACATACACCGTGGAGATACAAAATAAATACATAAACAAATATTATAAATTTCGGAATTACCATTTTCGCTTCTGCATGCTTGACACAACTAACCACAATAGGGAACTGTCCTTCATTACCAAATTTGAATATGTCCCTACTAATAACCTCAAATACCGACCGGTAAAGTTTTTTTATGCGTCCTGCTTTTATTAGCGCTAACTGTGAGCGAGGAAAAATTTGAACCGGGCTTCGCGCCGGAAAACGGCCATGCGCCATTGCAGGTGGGCGTGACGTCATTGTGAGGTTCGCCGAGGCGGCGAGCTGGCAGTTGAAAGCACTGAAAGCTTCCCCTCCTCACCTCACCTCACGATGACGTCACAACCAAAAGAGCGCGTACTTAAGTCTTTGTGCGGCAAGTCAAAACCCAGGAACTTTGAACATGGATAGAATCCACAGATTTTATTTTTTATAGTTTATTTTAATTGCGGTGTTTATTAAATTGATTATTATAAATTACTAAATACGTGTAAGATATATTTAAAACCAAGGACAGTTCCCTATTGTCAGCATACCCTATTGTGTCCTAAGTACGTTACTAGTTTTTCATTTGTGATGAACGTCAAACTGGATGGTGCTTTACATTCTGGATAATAACAGCGGGGGGGGGGGGTTACCCTCATCCCCCTCCTTTCCTACCTTCCTACGCGCCGGTAACTAGTATTGCCAGGTTTTCGTAAATTATCCTCCACTAAAAATCATAACATTTGCATTTCAAAAATAATTAACCTAGTTTTTTTTTTAACTAGTATTCTAGTCCCCACTTCCTTCATAAATCCCAACTAATCCCCCGCTTTGCACCCTCGGGTTTCCCACGAGAAATTAAAAAATAAAATCAATGGCTGAATATGGATATGACCTAAATTACATAATATGCCATTTTTGTGTTAAATCACGTGCACGTAAAATGCTCAATTTTCTACGTACATCCTTCATTTAAAAAAGCATTTAGTTAAAATTTTATACAGAATCACGGATGATAATTTTTTCAATCAAAATGTAAGAAATCATTTAATTTATAATTTTTTCGTCAATATTGGTGTCAGCTAATTGGAGAGCGCGACGAAGTTCGAGCTATGATAACAAGACCGCTCGCACTTTGTACAGTTCCTATAACCTTGCATATTATTATTTATTCATAAGCAAACATTACATAATATTATGTTTCCGTGTAGCGATATGAAGTGGATGCAGGAAGCGAACCTACACATTTGTGTCCTCCCATCCATCGTAAATAAAACTAAAATAAAACTAAACTAAAACTAACAAACTTACATTGCATGACATGCATATCTTTTGATGAAAATGATGATTATAAAAAGAAATCAAATACATTAAATTGATATCAGTCAAGTAATAAGAAACAAATTTATGAAACTGGTTAGATAAAAGTGAAATACAATGATTATATTGATATGAGTAATAAAATAAGAATAATACATTAATACTTATTGAAAATGATCAGATATGAAATATGTATGGAATGTAGTTCCCCTTCTACAGTCAGAATACCAGATTAATAGAATGTATTCTGTCCAGTTTTACTCTGTTTGATATTATCACAGATTTCATTTCGTCCACCACCACCCACCCATGCTAGTGGAGGGGGGGGGGGGAGAGGTACACCCACCCAATATAAGGTGGACTATCAATGCATAAATTGTAATATTCGGTATCATAGAGTAGATTATGCACAACTTTGTAAAGATGCTAACCTAATGACTTTAGAAAACCGAAGGAACTTTCTGACATGGTTTACCTTTACAACATTGTAAATAATTTAACAAACACTAGTTCAATTCTTGGCAAAATTAAATTTTTATATGCCTCCCGAACATACACGCCTTCATAAAAATTTTCAAGCAGCCCCTAAGTCATCTCGACCTTCATAAAAATTCATGCATCAACAGATGACAGCATTCTTTATCAACAGAATATTGCAGCATTCATTTAATATGCTAAAACCTCTTGAAGGAACATACATTGATCTCTACTCTCTGATCACTCAAGCTTTAGGATATTAACATTATAATTTATTCACTATAGCTTATTTCCATTTTGTCTCTTCTTTCATATCCACTTTTCTCTTCTTTTCTCTCAAGAATATCTCTTCTTAATTTTAATTGTTAATAATTTTGATAGTTTCACATTTAAATTGCCAATTTCAAATATGTTTAAAGAGTTACAATTATATTATTTTGTGTATATTGTATATTTTAATGTCTATAAGTATATGGTTTCTATCCATTATGATATGATTTGCACTTGTGGAGTATTTTGTACTCTGTTGCATTATGCAATGTAGTAAATACGTAATTAATTAAATAAATAAATAAACAAACAATAAAAATGTGCAAAGATAATGAAATACAACAATATACCTCCTGCACATTGAATATTTTTTGCCCTCGAATTCAAGGAATCTTGAACGAAACATTGAACCGTTTAATCCGGGCTTTATACTTTTTTATGATTTTAGTTGAATCATATACATTTTCTGATAAAAGTCGCTCTTATTCAATAAGAACTCTATAGACTTCAAAGTTTGCAAAATATTTTTTTGACTACATTCGGTAGTTTCAAATTGCGTGTATTTTAAAACTTGTTTCAAATCAAGATTCTGTGTGACCAATGCACGAGTTAATTGTGAAGTGACGACAGTGGGAAACAGATCTCTGTATTTGCCCACTACGCACATCAACGCGAGAAACAACGTTCGAGGCCGTATTTCAATATTCACCCATTACTCCCATGATGTAGGGTGTGGTGATATTGTTATTTATTTCGACATTTTTACGAGTATCCATTATAACTTTTTCTCTGTTCGTTGAGCAATATTGTCGAAACGCATTGTTGCGGACGAGTTCGGTATTAAAAAAAATCATTTTACCTTTTTTGGTTTGTTTTATAAAATTGCATTTTATATATCATCTTCCCGCCAAAAACTTTCGCATGATGCCAAGTTGCATTCCAAATGGGTTAAATGTTGATAGGACACTAGACCAAATTATTTTTCAATCTCTGTTAAGGGCCCGTATACCCGTATTCCCCTATACTACCAAGTACCAGTTAATTACCCCAAAATCATCTACCTTTCCCTATTGAACTATGCAGCATACAATTTTTTTTACATGTACTACAACACCTGTCTTATTTACTTTGAAATTAGCCTCTTTGAAAATATATTTTGCTCTATTTGTTATAAATATTTTTCTCAAATAACGATTTGGTAACAACTTCTCCCTACATCTTGTGGCACAAGTTAGGGCCTACTTCATTTTACTGTTGTTTAATAAGTAAAAAAAAAACATGTTCAAGTGTGGCATTGAAGCTTATAAATATATACTGAAAATTTCACATTGATCGGACATCTATGAGCTGAGAAAAAGGTGTATAATTATTTATATATGTTAAACTTTGGTAATTAATTCTTTCGAGTTTCCAAGTACAGTTTTGAGATGAACAAGTTTTTAAAAAGTATGCGTTTAGGCATAATAACCGATTTTACAGCTACCTGTCAGGAGAGCAAAAGCAAAAAGATTCAATTTCCCGCCCCCCAAAAAATTTTTGTCGGTGTTTTTTTTTTCTCTCTCTTGTAGTGTTTTTTGTTCGCGCTCTAACGCATTGCGATTTGAAAAAAATTGGAGGGACTTTCGAAATTCTAAACCTAGACTCCCACGTTTTTGGGTCAATCGATCAAATATTTTAGATTATCGCATTTTTACGATTTTTTCGATTTTTTCTCCGTTTTTTGAGAAACTTTATAAAAAACTTTATAATCATGAAATTATAATCTATGTTTTAAGGGGAATTTAAAGAAATATTTCTCATGAAATCTATTTTTACGATTTTTTCCGAGTTTTTAATTCGTTTTTTCGTGACATTGCGCCGATTCGCCCAAAACGGGTGAGGCACAACGTTCATATTTTACTTTGACATTAAGATTATGGTGATGTAGTCCCTTTTTTAAAAAAAAATTTAAAAAATTTTTGTAAAAATTTCATAGAAAAAAAGGTTTTAAAAAGTTTTTTAAGGTGTTAAAAATAAAAAAGAAAATAAGTAAATATAGAAAAAGTAATGAGACCCCATTTAAAAAAAGTAATCTTTGGACAGAAATTTTGAAAACAAAGCTCATCCTAACGTGACGGGAAAAAAAGCTTTCGCAAAGGGCCTAGTGGTTTTAAAATAGAATAACGTTGGGTTTAAAAAATATATGATACCCCCAGGGGTTTCATCAGATAAATACGATAATTTTAATTATATGAGAAAACAACACCTTTTTGTTCACTCCCATAGTTAGGTAGGGTTCGATCGGTACGGTCTCGGTAGGGTAGGGTACGGTCCCGGTACGGGGTGAACCGTAAAGCACTCTTTGTTTTAACTTAAATGATAGTAAATCATTGTTTTTGTTATCGATCGCCTGTAATTGGTTGGCAATAACAAGTTCGAACGGTTTATAATAAACAATTTTAAAGGGGGTGGAATAATTAAAAAAAAAAGCTTATTAAATAAAAAATATTTTGTTTAAAAAACTTAAAGCGAGTAAGTATACAGGAATGTCTACTGTCAAGTCTGTGCTTGTAGTTTATAGTGGTAAAGTCTCATCATTCTAAGCAAAATTTCCCCCTGTAAAATTCAGAAGAGCTATCAAATTTCCGTACCGTACCGTCCCTTTACCGTACCGTCCCCTCGACTTTGATAGCCACCTATAGAGGGGGCGTAAAATTGTCCCGAAAATTTAAAAAAAAAATATTTAGTGATTAGTTTGTAGAGAGAGAGAAATTTAATGGTTTCTTTAAGCTACACTTGACTTTAGGCTTCCATTAGCAAATTTTGTTTTAAATTTATTTTTAACAGTAGGATTTTGATTTTTTTTTGGTGTTTTTTATAAAGGTTTGTGTCCTATTCCCGTTAGCGTGTTTTGAAATTTAAACAAATTTGTTTTAGCATGTTAGCGATTGGTAAACGAATGAAAAATTACACGCGTGTGTATCAACTGTTTTTACAAACCATAGCCCTCTGGGTAAGCAAAAATCCTATGTAAGCCCCACATATTGAGCAATAAAACAAAAAGAGCGTCCACTTAAGTTCGAAGGGTCCACTTCCCTTTTTCCTTTAATACTTTATTAAATAAAAGTAAACATAATTATAATGTTTTTTTTAAAAAAATTTTAATAGAATGAAAATTTTATTTAAAACTGAACTGTTTCTAGCTTTTGGTAAAAAATTTGCTTTTTTAAGTGAAATATTTCGGTGGTTTTATTTTTCCTTGGGCTGGCTAAATTTATCAAAAAAAATTAAAATACTGACAAAAATCAAATTTTAAATAAACAAAAACAACTCTTTGCAATTTTTGATATTATTCATCCAATACCCTAGGTTTTTTTGTAGAAATTAGTATTTTTGGTGAATAATGCAGCGGTATGCTGCCATTTCATTACACCTCACAACACATTATAGCGTAAAATACTCCCCAACAACAAATAAGTCAAACACTTAAAAACACTTTATAAATCAAAATTACACACCTATAGCTTTCGGGTTTTTACAAATTTTTGGGCCTATATCAGCAAAAAAAATTTATAAACAGAAACCCGAACAAAAGAAAACAATGCAGATTCATTTCCCTTTTTTTACATACTAAGCAATACAAATTAATATTGGGCTATCAAAGCCCTTTTTCTTCATTTTTTGGTAGCGAAGCGAAGATTTCAATTTTTCACGACCCCCAAAAAATTTGTAAATTTTTTTTTTATTTGTTTGTTTTTTTTTTTGTTTGTATTTTTGTCTTTTTGTTCGCTCTCTCCGGGCAAAGGGGCATATGCGATCTGATGAAAATTGGAGGGGCCCTTCGTTTTCTTGAACTTAGAAATGCACGTTTTTTGGTCAACGAATAAATTTTTCCTGAATATCGTATTTTTACGATTTTTTTCTTTTTTTAGTGCGATATTTTCGTGACATTTGGGCGATTCTGACCAAACGGGGGGGCAAAAAACGTTATTTTTCCCCACGGACAAAAGGGTTATGGTGTGTGCCCTTTTGAAAAAAAAATTTTGAAAAAGTTACCCAGAATCCATAATTTTTTTGAGGAATTAAAACAATTAAAAAGTAAAAAATAGAAATTCACAAAAACCCCAAATGCGTTAAAAAAGCATTAAAGAAAAAAAGAGTTCCACGCAAACTAAAGACTTAAAAGATGAGCGAGCAAAGATTTCAATTTCACTGCCCCCCTAAAAAAAATTTTCCGGGGTGTTTTTGTTTTTGTTGTTGTTGTTTTTTTGTATTTTGTCGTTGTTCCGCTCTACCGGGCAAAGGCATATGCGATTTTGATAAAAAAATTAAAGAGATCTTCGAAATTCGAATTTAGATTGCACTTTTTTGGGGTACAATCGATGAATATTTCACATGATAATCGTATTTTACGTTTTTGGGGATTTTTATGGGATACTTTTCGTGATTTTTGGAAACGGCTACTCAGATCTTAAGAAACTTTATAAAAAACATTGAAAATCATAAAATTTTATATGTTATGTTTTTAAAAGACATTTGAAGAAATATTTCTAAAAAATCGTACTTTTGATTTTTTTTAGAACCCATCCATAACGCGACAAAAAAAAGGTTGGCGAAGCGGCTTGTTAAACCAAATTTTGGTCTTTTACTTTTAAACATGCCCAAACTATTTTTTTCTTTGTTTTCCCCGGGTAATTATCAAATTTTCCTTTACACCATTTTTTAAAGGACTGACCCTAACCAAACCACCCCCGAATTTTGTACATTAAAAAAGCATTTTCTTCCAAAACGTAGCAAAAAAGTTCATGAAACTATCAAATAATATAAGAAATTTACATTCAAATTAGTAATTATTTTTGACCGTGAGGAAATAATCAGCACGGGAAGGTCAAATTTTATATGCGCCGTTTAATAAGATAATCTTTTGTCTGGACTCGGCTAACCATAGATTAAGTCTTTTATCGAAGTCATTTATTTCACTTTCTATTTTTGGATACTAAGTTATAGTTAAGCGAGCGAAGCGAGGTTTCCTTTTGTCTCTGCCGGAAAAATTAGTCACTGGTTTTTTTTTGTTTTGTTTTTTTTTTTATATGTTCGCCATAACTTTTTAAAAAGGGAAGGCTCGGACGAGTTAAAATTTTTTCCCCATCCGCAAGCTTCGTTCTCGATTAAATGCCATTAGTTTTGGCAAAATCGTTCAAAAAGAAAAAAATTTACAAAAAGTTAATCGAAAGTTTTTTTTAAAAAACAAAAAAGGCGACAAAATCGGGGGACACCCAAACTTTAGAAGTCCTTCCGGTCACGAATATTTTAAATTTTTATTTTGACCCCGATAAGTAGTGTAGAGGGAAAATAGCTTATAACAAAAGAAGTTGCCATGGCAACAAAAAAGAGCGCGAAGTTTCTAATGCATGCACCTAGAAGTAATCAAAATACTTTCGGGGGAAGCAGTCTATATTTGTCAACAAAGATTTGAATATTTTTCCCCAAGGGAGTCAAGCCCTCTAGAGGCGGTGGTTTTTATCCACAAAGTAAAGGTTACACAGGGTTTT
Source organism: Sweltsa coloradensis (assembly GCA_024449915.1). Lineage (NCBI taxonomy): Eukaryota > Metazoa > Arthropoda > Insecta > Plecoptera > Chloroperlidae > Sweltsa > Sweltsa coloradensis. The sequence continues at coordinate 95,017 of JAMZAV010000210.1, read as the reverse complement.
ACCCAAATCCCTAGGAAAAATAAATAATATTGGAAAAAAGCATGGGGGACAGCAAAACGTCGCAAATTTAAAAATTAAAAAAAGTGCAATGTGGGTGCAAAGCTATAGCAGGGCCGCTTATAAAACGCGTAACTGAGCTTTTCCCTAGTTTAAGCGAACAAAGCGAGCTTTCCATTTGACTCTGCCGGAAAAATTAGTCACTGTTTTTTTTTTTTTTTTTTTCGTATGTTCCCATAACTTTCGAACGGAGGCTCGGATCGGTAAAATTTTTCCCACCCGCAAGCTTGTTCTCGTTTAAAAATGCCATTAGTTTTGGGCAAAACGTTAAAAAATTTAAAAAAGTTACATTAAAGTTAATCGAAAGTTTTTTTTTCAAACAAAAGGGCGAAAAAATCTGAGACAGCCAAATCATTTAGTGCCGTCCGGTCACGAATATGTTAATTTTTATTTGACCCGTAAGTAGTGTAGAGGGAAATTACTTTATAAAAAAAAGAACTTTCCCAGGGCAAAAAAAAAGACGCGCAAAGTTCTAATGCACGCCCCCTAGAAGTAATCAAAACACTTTCGAAAAAAGCAGTCTATTTTTTGTCAACAAAGAGTTAAAATATTTTTCCCAAGGAGTAAAGGCCCTCTAGAGGGGCGGGGGGATTTTACCACAAAGTAAAGGTTTACACACGGTTTACCCCAAATCCCTTGGCAATAAAAAATAATTTTGGGAAAAACATGGCCCTGGGACAGGAACGTCGCAAATTTTAAAATTAAAAAAAATGGAAATGTGGGTATAGCTTATAACGTGCTCGCTTAAAAAGCGTAAAAATGAGCGTTTCCTAGTAAGTTTAAAAACAAGCCTCGTCATTTCATGCCGAGTGTTGACGAGTTTAAGTTGAAATAACAAAAATCAACGTGCTTACCCCAATAAAAATAAAGCTATTTTTTGGATGAAAAAACGTTTTGTCCGCGGTTACAAATTTCCCCGGGGGCGTTGCATCATATTGGTAACAGCTGTGTGATTGCGAACCACGACACAAAAATTACGCCAGTTTGTCAGATCGCTTTAAGGAGAGTCGGGAAATCGAAAAACTTCTACAAGAACTTATTAACCGGGGTTTTTTCTGTGATTTAAAGTGGCGTAATAAGATTTCTAAAAAATTTTTACGAAGCCTGCACTCTAAATTAAAAAGAGGGGAAAAAAAAAACTAAAATCGAGGAAATTTCGCCCCTTTTTTTTAGCTTGTTTTTGCACCCTCTTTCTGAGGACCAACCCCTCCTAAAATTGAGTGAAAAAATTTCCCACTCAATTTAGAGCGAAATTTTCATCTGAAAAAAGGGTGATAATCGTAATAAAAGATCGAAATTCCCCAAAATAATAGCGATATTTGGCTAAAAGATACTCTTATTAAGGCTTTTTAATAACTCAAATAGAAGCAAAAATCACTCAAATGAGAAAAACAATTTCCCAAAAAAAATATCGAAATTCAATCAAAAAGTAGCGGGGGGGGGAAAGGGTACACATGAAATTTTAAATTTTAAAACTCATGTTAATGGGTCAATATCTTAAAAACACAAAATAGTATTATAGCAGCTGTAGCAAACATCACATTGATAGGGAGAGGAGACGCGCTCTTTTTCACTGGGACGCCCATGAAAAGGCATGATATAATAATTTCCTTTAATTTTTTATCTGGGCCTACACATAAAAATTTTTTTGTTGTAAAAAAAACAATAAAAAAACACAATGAAATTCGTGCATATAGAAGTACAACAGAGGGGACATTTAGGCCCTCCCTTTTAAAATTTTTTCGGGTTTTTCCGCAAAAATCCCCTTTTTCTATTAAAACTTTGTACATTTTCATCACTACACCGGTAAAAATATTTTCCTTGAAGACACATGGCAAATGGCAATGCGCACAGGCACGAACTAACAGAAGACGAGTTAGTTGGTTTCGAAGATGTGGACGTGTTCAGGGACCGTTGATAATTTGGAATGCCCTACCCCGTTTTTTGGGCTGAGATATGACAAGCAATTATTTCCAGTGAAGTTTTAAACGTCGCCGGGAAAATCTCTGTATTCATCCCCAGACTTGGCCCAATCAGGACAATACAGTAGACATACAATAAGAAGAAGCCCATTCATCGCTTAGATAAATTCAACACTTATCCTTTAACAAGCTTTTTTGCATCGTCACTATTGACAAACATCGCTAAAATAAAGAGGGTTTTACATGGTCCTCAGCACATTGAGCTAAAAATGATCACCCAATCATCGATGACAATTCCAGTTAAAAAAAAGAGGACGAACACCAAAACAAATGTCCGCTCGGCGATTTAGTGAAACAAACCATCAAATAATTTAGCGGTGAATTTTACAGTAAAAAATTTTTTAAATATTGCCAAATGCATTTGATGTTTTATAAACATAATTAAAAAATCCCCGGACCTAAATATGATTTTTAAAAAAATGCTGAGACGTATGAGCGATTTTTCTTTTGAAAATTTTTTGGACGGGACGGGAATATAGCCTCAGAAACACCAATTTTATTCAAATTGCCAATCAATCCAGCTGTTCAAAATTGAATTACCGCTGCTCAAAATTCAATTTTTAAAATAGCTGGGGATTTATTTGGGCAAATTTTAAAGTAACGTTGATTTGAGGGTTTTGTCCCCTTTAAAAGAATTTCAAATAAATAATTGCTTTTTTATTAATTCCTTTTTTTATTTACAAAATTTCAGACGTCTTTATGCATTCTTTAGAAATCATATTTTAAAGGGCTAGTAGAGATTGAAATAGGAATAATATGATTTTTTTAAAAAGCCCTTTTTTGATATTGCTGTTTTTTGCGACTTTTCTCACCATGTTATTTTTTTCCAATATTTTTATGTGTGCATTTTACAAGTGTGAGAAAGTAAACAGTTTAAATGCTTATACCGTAATCACACGTACTAGGAAGTTCGCAAACGCTTTTTTTTGTCGCGTTGATGGATGACCTTTTTTGTAAGTTTTTTGTTGCTAGGACCACTTTTTCTTTGAAGTGCTTTTTTTTAATGCTTTGTAGGGGATTTTTGTCAAGTTTTTATTGTTTTTTTAATTGTTTTTAAAACCAAAAAAAATATATTTTAAAAATTTATTCTATGGATTCGGCTAACTTTTTTTAACTTTTTCTTTTAAAAAAACAAAACCACCCTTACCTTAATGTACATGTAAAAAAATGAACGTTGTAGCCCCACCCGTTTTGGTTTAGAATCGGCCCCAAAAGTCACGAAAATATCGCACTAATATCGAAAAAAAAAAAGTAAAAGTACGATATTCTGAGAAAAAATTTTTTTCGATTGTACCCAAAAAAAGTGGCAGGTCAAGTTAGAGATTTCAAAGGTCCCTTCAATTTTCATCAAGATCGATATGCGTTTGCCCCGGAGAGGGCGAACAGGAAAAAAAAAAAACTCGATTTAATTTTTTTTGGGGGGGTGGTCAGGAAATGAAGTCTTCGCTTCGCCATCCCAAAAAAAAAAACATTACAAAACGCCATTTTTCAATTTTTATTTTAAATTTTTTTTTTTTCCTAGACCCCTATACTGTAATTTTTTTAAGTTCCCAAAAGTTTAGATTTAAAAAAAACTCTTTTGAAAAAATAAATATACTTTTAAGAAATTTTAAAAAAATAATAAATAAATTCGTGTAATGGGGTCGATATGAGAAATTTTGGGGGCAATTTTTCCCGGGGTCCGTAAAAAATGCAGACTTTACGATAACTGTAGTGGAGCGGTACACGAATGAAAAACGACAAAACTGCACTTTTGAACACGGTTTTCCGCTTTTTCCACAGTTGTAGGTGGGGCCAAAACAATATTAAAAGGGTGTGGAGGCACTCAAATTTTCCCTTTGAATTTAAAAAGGCGGGCCCTTTTCAAAACGATGTCCTAGATACAAAAAAATCTTTTGATGGTCTAATAAATCAGTTTGGTATCGTTTTGTATATTTCGACTGAATAACCGAAAAAAACGTCAAAAAAAAAATCTGGGGGAAATTTTAGAAGTTTAAAAAATTTTGTATATTTTTTAAGGAAAACTTCTTAGATTGGGTACGACGTAGAAACTCCTTACCCTACCCCTGAATTGTCCAGATTAAAAATTTTTTGATTTTAATGTTTAATTTAAAACCCAAATTTATTTTTTTTTCTTATTGGCCCTCATTTCTGCGGCAACAGAGGTGTTAACAGGTGGTTAATGATTATTGTGTGATTAATATGTGCTCTTTTTAAGCTCGGGTTTGGCACTTGGCTCAGTGAAGCTGGACCCAAAGTTTTTTTTTGATGTGGAGGCAAAAAAATTCCTTTTGAAACCAAGAGGCGGGGTTTTGGAAAGTTTACCCTTTGTAACAAAATTTTGCAGTTTTCAAATTATCCCCGTGTTTGGGAGTCATTTTCGTTGTAAAGGGCTCTCGAATACAAATTACACAAAATTAAAATTAAAAAAAACAAAAAAAATTTAGAAACTGAAATTTTGTAGAATTTTAAAATCAATACTGGAGTTTACTTTGGGGTGTTTTCTTTTTGACGTTGTTAAGAGGAGTCCTGAGGTGCTCGGAGACGAGTCTCAGAAAATCAGTTTTTTGTTTTTCTTTCTTTCGGGGTAAACGGTTAAAAACGTCGGTATAATATTTCACACGAACTTTATAAAGAATCCATTATAAGACCATACGCGTACTCCTAAAATTAATTCATTAATTTTGAATTACAAATGTAAAAAATTCCCTTAATTTACTCAATTTTGGTGAACTTTGGGGAAATTTATTAAAGTGTACAGATTATTTTTAAAGCATATTGAATACTGGATACAACGATTAAATCAAGTGAACTAGCAGGTTAATTTGGTTTTATGTAATATAAAAAGGTTTGGTGAAATTATTTTTAGAATTTAAATCCCTGTTTTTGGGTTTCCCCTTTTTTTTTTCGTTTTGGATTATGTCCGCAAGGACCTTTTTGGCCCTTTCTTGCAACCCAAATGTGGATATCTACATAAAAGTACTTCTTAACATGCATGCAAAATTTGGAAGTAAACCAACCGTTTTAGCATAAATCATCAACACCTGCAGGGGCGCCAACTTTCAGAACGACTGTGGGTGCTCAAAAATAGACAAACTATGGGGTAGAGCAGGGCGATTCTGGAGTAGTTAACGGGGAGGTGAAATTAAAATCCCCGGGGTAGAAAGGGGGCTACACGGGGGTTCGGGGGCGAAGCCCCCCAACAATAGCGAAAAAATTTTGAAAAAAAGGTTTTTAGAGTGCGTTTGGTGCGTTTAGAAAAAAAATTTTGGGGCTGAAGAATACCCAAAAAATGTAGTTTTGGCAGTCAAAACTGGAAACCCACCCAAAAAGAAGTGAGTCAGAGGTGATAGATTTTTTACTCCCGCTAGGGTTTGGCACTGGGGGCTTGCGGGAGTTGAAATCAGCCCCAACTACAAATTTTTAATGAAAAAATAAATCTTGATGTATTTCCATTCAATTCCGTATGTGTGTGGGTGCGCAGAAGAACTGCCGTTTTTGATGAGATTTTTTGATGATTTTTTGGGTGCATAGCCCTACATAAATCTATTCGTGGTGCTTTGGCTTCCCGCACCCACGGAGCTGGCCGTATGAACCCCCTGAGTGCGCGCATTTTTGGGTTTGGGCATGCAGCTAGCAAAGTTTTGTCCAATGGCAACTTAAAAAAGGTAGCCCGTAACCGTTCAAAGAATCCTCAAATGCATAGTTCCTTGGTTTCTTTTTTTGATCACAAATTACTCTCACTGATTGACAATATTTAAAAGACCTTGAAGAGCTCTCAAAAAACAGCTCTCAGCGTTTAACCTGGTTCTGTAGTAGAAACTAAAAATCTACAAGGGCTACCAACCATCTCTCCCTTGCCTTTGAAACGCACCGAAAAAAATAATGCTTTATAAGGGTGACCGACCGTGGTGTAGAGGGCCTAAAAGAAGATCCATGGTCTTTGGGGGTGGCATTGCGGGCCCAAAGTCTGCAGGTTAACAGTGAATTATTTCCCCCACAAGATGAAACCCCAAAATATTTTGACAAAAATGAGAATTCTCAGCTACCCGACTATGTTTAGGGAAACACTTTGGGTCAGATTTCAGATTTTTGATTTCAGATTCAGATTTTACGCTTTTTTTCAATTCATGATACAGATAATAAAAATAGAAAAAAAACATTGATTTACAAATTGAAGGTGAATGCCAACATGAGAGAGGCTTGTGGTGGGGCATAATATTTTTTGGCAATTAGGTTTTGATGGCAGATGACGTTGAATCTTGGGAGTATACCTAATTATGTAGTTTCAACAAAGTATATAAATGTATGTGTAAAATAAAGTATTAAAAGTATAAAAAATATACAAATGATCCACTTAGTGGTTTAGTAAGTAGGTACTTAAAATTTTTTAAAAAGGGGTTTTTAGTGTTACTTTTAACAAAATTATTATTATGATTATAGCAGTTGTCGACTCAAAGACAGTTTTCAGAATTTTGGGAATCTCTTGGAATTAAGCGAAGATTTATATAATGACAGCCGGGTGTTGGAGAAGGAAGGGTGACACATTAAACTCTCTTGTAGATGATGGCATCAATCTGTATAAGGGTTGTAAAGGAGGTACTATATAGTTTTAACTAATAACTACTTTTCAACCTTAAAGACAGTGAACAAAACGATCTTCCCCGGCTAAAAAAAAAATTTCGTCGCAGGCGACAAGAATAAAAAAGTGTGATGAGATGAGCAGCTTTTCTCTAAATATTCATTGCAAGTCAGCACGGGAAATTTAATTAGTGACTTTTTTTTGCCGAAAATCAGCTTGTCCCCCCTTTGATTTAGCAAATGGTGGCTGCGCAAGGTAACAAAAAGGGAAACTGCCATTAGGACCCGAGATTTCACACATTCACTGATTGAAAGGTCTGCTTTTAATTTCAAAGGCAACGGTCTGCCAAAAGAGCAATGTGTGAATTAGTGAAGAACGCGGCAAGAAGTAATAAAATTTCTTTAAACAGAAAATCTAAATACCTATATTTTTTATAAAACCCATCAATTAGCGATTGTGATAATAGCCCTAGTGAATTGTAAACTGTACGTATCATTAATATTTTTAGGTCAAATTGTTTCTCTGGCCCAAATTCATTGGACTTGACACCAAACATGATATTTTTACGTTTTGAGAAAATTTTTAGGTTTTAAAGGTCATTTTCCAAAAATGGCCCCTTGGATTCGAAGGGGAATTTTAAAAGCCCCAATCTTAAAAAAAACTTTGGGTACCAGCTTTTAACTGAGCCAAATGCCAAACCGCGTTAAAAAGGGGGCATATTAATCAGCACAATAACATAACCACCTGTTGAGCACCTCTGGTTGCCGCAGCAATGACTGGCCAAAAAGTAAAAAAAATGAATTTTGGTTTTAAATTAAACATTTAAATCATAATAATTTTATGTTAGAAGCATTTACAAGGGTAGGGTAAAGAGTTTCTATGTCGGACCCAATCTATGAAGATTTTCTTGAAAATACTACTAAATATATGTTAAACTTCTAGAATTTCACCTGGATTTTTATTTTAACATTATTTTTGTGCTATTCGAGTCGGAAATATACGAAAACGATACCAAACATGATTTATTAGACACATCAAAAGAATTTTTGTATCTGAAAACATCGTTTTGAAAAATGGCCGCCATTTTGAATTCTAAGGGAAATTTTGAGTGCCTCCACATCCTTAAAAATTACTTTTGGTTCCACCTACAACTGTGCAAAGTGGCAAACCGTGTTCAAAAAGTGCAGTATTATTTTGCGTACCGCTACCACTATAGCTGCCTTCGATCACTTATCCGTCTAGTGTAACGAGAGTATGTCCTTGTCATTAGTCTGACGTTCAAGTTGGAGACGACCCCCAGCCTGAAGAGTACGTCTCAACTTTCAAGATTAATTGACAGCTTAGCTCAGTTAACTAATTACACTTCCGTACTACCACAATTTATTACATTTTCATTATTGAAAAACGTTTAGGAGTATAAAGTTAATAAACCTTTGCCGCCAAGTAAAACGCAAACAAACAAACAGAGCCAGAGGTTGATTAATTTCACTGGCTAAGGGCAAGAGGCATAGAGAGGGCCTTGGTTGAGGGGCGTCGCTCGCCGATATTAAACCCACGCGAAAATATAGTTTTTAGTATCTCAAGAGTAAGACCTTCCAGTCTCAACGACGAAATAGTGAATCATGTGGGGCATGTGGGCTATACAAGGCAACAGTTCCATGATATTGTGATTAAAAGGCTGCATTCTTTGTCTGTAGCTTTAATTAAAGGAAAAGTGTTGAATGAGGGTTACAAAACCTGCACTGATTGTACGCCTATAAAAGATTAGTTCAAACTTGTTTCGTACAACTTGTTACACAGTTACAGACCTAACGAGACCACGATATCACTCGTGGTTTTGTTCGTTTGTTAGGTGTTAAATTTCTTGAAAAAACGTATTTTTGTCTACCCACCGCCGTCACATAACTGGATTTTCAGTGGGGGGCTTTATCCCTTTTCGGTCATATGTCGGGGCAGCGCCGACATGGGTGTTTACTACACCTCCCACAAAAACATTTAAAAAATTGTAAAAAAATTGATTAAAAAAAATTGAAAATTTAGAAAACTTTGTATGTGATGCCCTACACACAGGTCTTTTGACGCACTTACTATAGTTAACAGTTCCACTGCCCTCCAAATAACAAACAATATCTGACCGAAAAGGGTTAATGTAAAGTGGACAAATCCAACCCTGATGGCGCTGTCCCCGTCAACAAGCACACAATGACCAACGAGAAACCGATATTTCAATAGGAATACACCAACCAAACAAGTTTGAGGTGATTCCACCCGCGGGCGACTCAGGAATCAAAAGTGTAAATTCACACCAACCATAGAATTTATTTATATGCCTACTGTTATGATGACTCCAAAGTCACTGTTTGTGTTTACACGTTATCTAGCCAAGAAATGATGGACTTAGGTCCATATCAGAAGTTAAAAACTTCAGCCTGAAGCTGGATTCGAACCCGGGACTTTCAGCACTAGAAGCAAGGACTCGAAAGTAATTGTACCAACGAGCAACACTTATATAATTACTAGGCCGCTTCGCAAACGCTTTTTTAAGTCGCGTTGATGGATGAGATTTTTTGTAAGTTTTTAGTTTGCGTGGGATCTCTTTACTTTGTGCTTTTTGAACGCATTGTAGGTGATTGTTATCAAGTTTCTATTGTTACTTGTTAATTGTTATTATATACCTCAAAAACTCACATTAAAACCTTTATTCTACGGATTCTGGCTAACTTTTTCAATTTTTTTCTTTCAAAAAGCAATACATAACCATGACCTTAATGTACATGTATAATATGAACGTTGTAGCCACACCCGTTTGCTCAGAATCGGCCCAAATATCACGAAAATATCGCACTAAAAATCGTAAAAAATCGTAGAAATATATATATATTTTTTTATTTGATTTTATTCTATGAGAAATAATTATTCGATTGTACCCAAAAACGTGGCAGGTCTAAGTTCAGAGATTTAGAAGGTCCCCTATAACTTTCTTCAAGATCGCATATGCCGTTTGCCCGGTAAAGATCAAACAAACAGACAAAACTACAAAAAAACAAAAAAAACAAAACAAAACAAAACATAAACATTGGAGCTAAATTTTTTGAGGGGTCAGTGAAATTGAAGTCATCGCTTCGCTCATCCAATTATTAAATTCAATCTTTATTGACTGCTGTCCAATTAGTATGGATGCCCACGGGGATCCAGCGTACTTATCAATACAAAAATACATGTTTACAAAAATAAATAACTTATTATTAATATTACAGTAGTGAAATAAATAAATTCACTTTTGAGCGGATTTAATATTTGCCCCAATAAATGATTTTTTACCACATAATCTATAGCATAAAACTACACTCAAATGACTGTTTAAAAAATATATCTTGTAACTGTGATTTTACACGAATTTTTCAATTTTTTGATCATGAAATTTGCAAAAATTGGCGTTTTGGAAAATTTCTTAAATCGGCTTTAACTTGTTTCTTTTTTTGTTCCACATAGATACTAGAGCATCATACCAATCTAAAATGACCCTTTATAACATCGTGCCTTGAAACTGTGCACAAATATACAAAATATGCATTCCAAAATTACACCACTTCTTAATAATCAGCATTTTTGACCGAACCACTTGCCCAAATCACAAAACAAAATATAGAGGATTTACAGAAAAGGCTGTAGAGTACGTCAATAATGGCCAATATTTTTTCGGATCAAAATCCTTTAAGGTAACGGGGCATAAATATCGTCCCCATTTTATTTCTTATGGGAGATTTTTGCCGATGGGACCTAGCTCGAAAAATACCAAGTTTGAGATTTTTTCCAGGGTCAAGGTGGACCCAATAATTTTTCTGTTGATTTCTAAATTCATAACTAGTTAGCCTGAATGAAATACATATTTTAGTTTAGCGGGTGAATACCCCTTTAATCTTTGTTTCCGCAGATAGACCTAAAAGTAGGTCCTACTGATACCAATAAACTCAGAATAGTGTATGCCTACCAGATAAACTTTTGTAGGAAGCCTGCCCAGGGTGCAATTCATGCCCCTCTTCAGGTATGTTGCGGATAGGATATTGTGAAGGGATGTCCGAGGGCTGTTTAAGAGGACTCAATCCCTTGCATTCGCATTAATGACTGAGGAAAACCTCGGAAAAAACCTTCAGTCAGGATTGCCGATCTCGACGGGATTTGAAACCGGGACCTCCCGAATCAGAGTCGAGCGCTTAACGCTCGAGCCAACACTGTCGGTTTAGACCTACCAGAGTGTGATTACGTTGATTGAGCGCTGGGCTAAAATCAGCTTATTTAATTGCGTTAGTGACGATGTTTAAATTTTGCCGATGGAATATGCCACTCTTAGGTGAACTAGGTATGTTGCGGATAGGACAATTGAGGCACGTAAATGGAAAAGGCCGTAAGTGCCGCGAACCAAAATGTTCAGAAATCAAATAAATGTATTGATAAATGCTAATTTTATTCTTCAATATTTAAAAAAAAGCATCAAACTGTATTTTTATGTTTTGCATAATATTGTTTTATTAATTTTAAATTTCTTTAAACGGGATAAAAGATGCATGGATAAAGGTGAAAGTCATCTCATTAATAACCTAAAGAATGATGTAAGTACCACCTAGTGTTTTACAAAAGGGTGAAAGTCCAAGGTTAACATTTAAAAACGCTGTAACTGACTAGAACACACCAACACATTGACATGGCGCTGGCACTTAGATCCTTCCCCAGGTTCGGCTCGATGCGTCTTGGTAGGTGGTGCTACCTTTCCACCACTCTATGGACTAAGTCAGTATACAAAAGCACATACATCCATTCCTATGTTATTGGCAATGGCATTTTCATTCGTTTCCGTGAAAAAAGTGATTTTTTCCATTCGAGGCACTTACAGCTTTTTCCATTTACGTGCCTCAATTGTGAAGGGATGTCCGAGGACTCAATCCCTTGCATTCGCATTGACGACTAAAGAAAACCTCGAAAAAGAAACATAGCCAGGATTGCCGGTCTCTACGCGTTTCGAAACCCGGGACCTCTCGAATCAGAGTCGAGCGCTTGATCCACCACTGCACTATTCGTCAGTTTCAAAATAGATTTGTTACATGTTATTTTAGATTAGTATTATGCTCAAGTATGTAAGTGAAACATAAGGTAAATGGGTTAAATCTAATTTAAGAAATTCACAAAAACCTTAATTTAAAAAAAAAATTAGGAGCTAAAAAAATATAAATAACATCAGTGAAATCAAGAATAGGTACTTAGAGAGTATAATTGTTTAAATTCTCTTTGAAAATTGGTATTCTTGCATTAAATATTTGGTAACATTTTCAGGGTAGGCCTAATAGACAGTTTTTGATAAGCGGTCAGCATAGATGTTTATAAATATGATATTGAATGGTTGTACCAATGATATTTAACATGTATAGTTTGCTAGATCCCCAGACATTGGTCCACTTCCTTGATAATTTGAAGCCATCTTGAAAAAACAGTTTGCATGTTAAGTAGATGGGAGCGATTTGTAACCCAAATATTTTTCAAGATGGCTGTCAGGTTGACAGGTGAACATATTAGTCTTTAACACCAAATGATTACTAAATTCCCTTATACAATAATTTCTTATTGTTTCTGTTTGTTCAATCCCATGCTGCACAAGCTAAAACCAAATCAAACAATCCAGAAAAATATTTTTTTGCATTAAAAAAGCTTAAATTGAAACGCCAAATCGCCATCTTGAAAATGTTAGATTGACGCTTCAATTTGGTACGCTCGCGCCTGTGCGGACTGGGTATCTAGCCTACTATAGATGTTAAACATCATTGGGTTGAACAAAGTCCATGCAAAGACGTATATCTTTGTAAAGGATTTGTTGCCAGCAATAATGTTTTATTCTACTCTACTACGAGTATGTATAAACCATTGGTTGGCATTAATGCTCAGTTTGATCTTACTTGTTACTGACTGAAGGAAAGGGTATCAACCATGAATGCAACTTTCCAAACACTTATCACCAACTGATATTTCCTTCTCCAGGAAAGCAAGGTGGTTTCGCCAGTGTTCGCAAACGTCGGAAGTTTAATCGCGTATAACTTGCGAACTAGTTTCTTCAACCTCCCACGCTGAAAACTTACTTGGTTTAGTTTCATTGAAATATACACTTCCCGCTTGATGGTTAAGTTTTATGCTATTTAATATTGATAGCGCACGATTGATTGAGAAACACGATTACACCCACGGAGGAAAACTTATTTGCTATGAAACTCTTCTTCAAGCATTATATTGTTATCAAATAAACCCGAAGACATTAGGTTCGTTTTTTTGTCTTGCACTTTTCTATTGTGAATGTGTGTGAGAATGTCGAAAGGGAATTATGGTTACACTACAGGAAGACAAAACACCGCTCTGGTGTAGCATCATTTGATCACTTAAATAATTCTGTACAATTTTGAATTCTTTTTACGTTTGTATGAAATAAGTAATGTATGTAATATAAAACATATTCATTCTTGGTGTAAAGCCTACAAGAAATGTTGACATTACGTTAAAACTCAGTTCAATTACGTTGCCGCTATCTTTTCACAGCACTACACGGTAAGGTGACCATGTTTTGCAAGTTACATACCGGGACAATTAATATAATGTAAGCATATGTACCCCACGGATCATTTCGGGGTCCAGGTCAGAGCCCCCAGCCGCCAGAACCGATTTTTTAAAGATATATTTACGTCAAATGCCCTGAAAATAGCTTTCTGACATAAAAATATAAATTAAATATGGTTGTTATCTGTACATATTTGTAGGCATAAAATCTTAATCTAGTGGTTCAAAAATGACAGCACAAAACAAAATACAAAAATTCAGCAGATAATAATGTATTTATGAGGGCATCATATTAATGAAGACCTAATCATAAGAATAAAGATCATTTGAAAATGCATTGAATTTGTATAATACGGATGGTTAAACTTTTAATACACTTTGTCTTTGCAACGAAATAGTAAGTTTATGTATGTAATTATTAATCAAAAACGTAGTTCAGTTGTGTGATTGGTACATTTTGATTTTCCAATATCTATAAATAAAATCAATGCAAATAATGACAGAAAATTAGTGGTGTGCGAGTCCTGATTTTTGAGTTTGAGTCAAGTCCGAAACTAGTACTTCGTGTTATTTTTTAAATTTCACTATTATACTCTATGACTATTATTTACAATATGAAAAATATTTATTGTATTGATGTTATGTAGGCTCCAAACGTGAAGACAGAGTAACATCTAATTGAGGCGTTTTTTCCAAAAATAACCTTTGTCTAAAAAACACATTTTGCAGGAGATCATTATACTTCATACCATCCGCAATTAATGTACTAAAATTCTAATTTTTGGTTTTAACTGTGTATCTTGATGATAGTTTTTATTTCTGCTATGACATTTTGTTATAGTATTTCCTAGAAAGCCAAAAAAGCCAAAAAAACTTTCAATATAGGTTGTTTTTTTTGTGTTCCAGAAAGCTCTATAGGATATATAGGATGTATATATAGTTCCACATTGAACATCTGGACAGCTTTCACCTAAATGCACCGCCTTAAATATAAAAAAAAAAATCAATGGACATAGTTTGTTTTTGTAAAAAACATTTAGTTTTTCAATCTTTAACGTGTGACATAGGTTGTTTTTGCCAAAACTTTTATGATAGGATTATTCCCAGTGAAAATACGAATTTTTTGATAGTATGGGTTCGAAATCGGTAATTTTGGACAAAGGTTGTTTTTGGAAAAAAACGCCTCAATTGATTTAAACATGTAACCCTCTCTCTAGATCATTTTAAAGATCAAGCACAAATGTTATTAGGGCTAGGCTATGACATTCAGCAAGTGATATTACATGAACAGGTTGACACAAACATTGTAGTGGCATTATTTTTGCCCCAAAAAAAGTACAAAACTTCCAAAATGAATAAATTTGTATGAAAAGACTCAGGTTACTATTCAGGCTAAGTAATCAGCATTGGTAAGGTAGCACCAAAAATATATGGGCCTAACGATTTTTACGTTTTCACACACTTGCGCGACCCGGCACCTCCACCAAAATCATTAATAATACTCAGACCCCTAGAGAAAATGAATTATCTTCTTAGAAGTGGAAGAACTATTTCATTGTTTTTACTATCAGCATTTATCAGAGGAGTGTATTTTTGGATGAGCGTAGCGAGCGTAGCGAGCGAAGCGAAGATTCCATTTCACTACACTGGAGAAAAAAATCCAAAAATGTTTTTCTTTTTTTTTCTTCTTTTTCCTGTTTGTATTTTTGTGTGTCTGTTAACACGATTCCGGCTAAACCGATACTCCAATTACGATGACATTTTATGGAGGCCTTCGAAATCTCTGAACTTAGAACTGCCTCGTTTTTGAGCGCAATCGGAAAATTATTTCTCATTAAAATCGCAATTTTACGATTTTTTTCGATTTTTAAAAAAATTCTCCAGCTTATAACACCTACATGCTTTATTCGATTTTAATGATTTTTTACAGAACCTTAATTTTATGAATTAATATATTCGTGTAAAATTTGTGCGCAATCGTATAATTATTTCTTAAGAAAATTTTAATATTACGAATTTTTCCATTTTTAAAATTACGATTAATTAAAAAAAATTTAAAATTTAAGTTAATTTTTTGTTTAATTTAAATTTAATTTAAAAAAAAATCTTCAACTTAGTAATAATTTTTTCACAGAACAACAGAAAATCCGCATAACACATGGCAGCTCAATGCACCAATTACGCTCATCCAACAACGCGGCGGGACTTGAGCGTTTTCCTAGTTTAAGTATAACACTATCCTTCCATGCACGCGGTATAGTTAAGAAAATACCAGGACACTTTCTCCCCAAAAATTGCAAACCGGTACAAATACGTCATTTCAATGAGTCTCTCGGGACACCGGTACAAGTGTTCTGAAACCGGTACGTCTGGTCACCTTACTACACGGCACCGTACACCCACCTCGGGAGCGGGTGTTACAACGGGGTATACTGGACAAAATAACGCCGCAGTGTATGTTGCACGGAGACAGAATAACGTGTTGGTGCTCTACACCTTGCACCAGCGACGGCAGTGCAGGACAAAACACCGACCCTATTTAACACTTGCATGGGTTGGATACGTGTAAACTGTGCCTTTGAGCTGTCTAGCAATAAAGCACTAAACAAATTGTGTACATGTTATGCTGGATTAGCCTTGTTGATTACAACGTCGAACCCGGGTAAACAGTGCCCAACAAGTTGAACGCAAAGGGTGGGGGTGGGGGTGGGGGGAAATATCCCCCCTTGATTTGCGGGCCCTTGCAAAGCCTGCATCGTCATTTTCAACTACACATCACTGAGATTATGTCACCGACAGAATATTGTTTTAGTTTCTGCTCTCTTTAATACAAGTTTGTGAATCATATTCAAAAGATTTGTTTTTCTGTTTAAAGTAAAGGTAATGTACATATCACAATTGCAACTCTGGATTTACGGAAATTCTAGCGATTTGGCATTCAAACTCATACCACAATCCTCATACAACTAGCGTAAATTTACGAAATAAGCTCCCTTATTTCTAAATTAGACTTATTGGATGAGCGTAGCGAAGATTCCATTCTACTACACTGGAGAAAAAAATCCGAAATGTTTTTTTTTTCTGTTTGTATTTTTGTGTGTCTGTTAACACGATTCCGGCTAAACCGATACTCCAATTGCGATTAAATTTCCTGGAGGCCTTCGAAATCTCTGAACTTAGAATTGCCACGTTTTTGAGCTCAATCGATATATTATTTCTCATGAAAATTGCATTTCCATTTTTTTTTAAATCTTCGACTTATAACACCTACATGCTTTATCCGATTGTAATGATTTTTTCACAGAACCTTAATTTTATGAATTAATATATTGGTGTGAAATTTGAGCGCAATCGAAAAATTATTTCTTATGAAAATCGCAATTTTACGATTTTTTTCATTTAAAAAAAATGTCTTCAACTTTGTAATGATTTTTTCACAGAACAACAGAAAATCTGCATAACACATGGCAGCTCAATGCACCAATTACGCTCATCCAACAACGTGCCTGAAAAAGCGTTTGCGAAGCTTTCTAGTTATTTTCAAGTTACTAATTGAATCAGCCTAACACGCACTTTGCAATCCTTGATAAAATCTGCGGCACTTGAATCATTTGTATATTAATTGCCCACAATACACAAGATTTTACTTCTTACATAATCAAACATTGAAGAGAATGTAAATAATATTAAAACTAAATATTTGGTACCTCTTTGGAATATGAGTAGAACATAATTATTTATGCTACGGATAAAGCCATTTCATAATCATATCCCCACTTTTCAACATATTCGTCGGTGACCTTCCATCTTGTCTTCAATTCTCGTCGTGTTTGATGTACGCTGACGATGCCAAGATGTTCTGTCCAATCAAGAGTGTTGTCGACTGCCACTAGCTACAACGTGGTTTCCTTGCTCTTATTGGATGGTGTTCAACGTGCACGGAAAATGGACTTAAACTTACTAGGAAGCTTCGCAAACACTTTTTCAGGCGCGTTGTTGGATGAGCGTATGTTTTTTTAAACGAAAAAAGCGTAAAATGGCGATTTTCATGTGAAATTAAATTTCGATTGCGCTCAAATTGCACACAAATATATAAATTCATAAAATTAAGGTTCTGTGAAAATATCATTTCAACCTGATAAAGCATGTAGGTGTTATAAGCCGAAGAAAAATGCGTTAAATTGCAATTTTAATGAGAAATTATTTTTCGATCGCACTCAAATT
Organism: Sweltsa coloradensis; assembly: GCA_024449915.1. Lineage (NCBI taxonomy): Eukaryota > Metazoa > Arthropoda > Insecta > Plecoptera > Chloroperlidae > Sweltsa > Sweltsa coloradensis. The sequence goes on along the minus strand of JAMZAV010000210.1, from coordinate 77,578 downwards.
TCACAACAATATATTAATTTATAAAATTAAGGTGCTGTGAAAAAATCATTACAATCGGATAAAGCATGTAGGTGTTATAAGTCAAAGAATGTTTTAAAAATAAAAAAAATCGTAAAATTGCGATTTTCATAAAAAATATTTTTTCGATTGAGCTCATATTTCACACGAATATATTAATTCGTAAAATTAAGGTTCTGTTAAAAAGTCATTACAATCGGATAAAGTATGTAGGTGTTATAATCGAAGAATTTTTTTTAAATCGAAAAAAATCGTAAAATTGGGCTCAAAAACGTGGCAGTTCTAAGTTTAGAGATTTCGAAGGCCTCCAGGAAATTTCATCGCAATTGGAGTTTTGGTTTAGCCGGAATCGCGTTAACAAACAAACAAAAATACAAAAAAAAGAAAAAAAGAAAAAAAAACATTCCAGATTTTTTCCTCCAGTGTAGTGAAATGGAATCTTCACTTCGCTCATCCAAAAAAATGTGTCAAGTGATCTCGTTTGCTAATAAGAAAAATGTCATCGTTCATGGGAGATGTAATTTCGGATATGGTATCTAGCGTGCGTGATCTTGGGAGTTCTAGTTTGCTCCAATCTGTCATTAACCGACTTATAGAACAAATTCTTCCAAAGGCCTTCAAAATGCTTGAGTTCATTAAGCGGACGTGCGGACGTGATTTCTCTGACGTCACAATTCGTAGGCTGTACTAGGCTCTTGTTGGGCCGATTGTTGAATAATGATATTTGTGGGAAGCCTGCCCAGGGTGCAATTCATGCCCCTCTTCAGGTGTCTATAACTAGGTATGTTGCGGATAGGACACTTGTGAAGGGATGTCTGAGGGCTGTTTAAGAGGACTCAATCCCTTGCATTCGCATTAACGACTGAGGAAAACCTCGGAAACAACCTTCAGTCAGGATTGCCGGTACGACGGGATTTGAACCCGGGACCTCCCTAATCAGAGCCGCGCCCGATTGTTGAAGGATTGTTGATTATGCTAGTGCAATCTGGTCTCCTCACCACCTGACCAAGATACATAACGTCGAACGCTTGCAGCACAGGTTAATTAAATGGTTCTGTTATAGAAATAATACCACTTATCACAGAATAGATTATATTAACCTGTATAAATCCAACTATCTGCAAACGTTAGAGAATAGACGTGAAACATCCGATCTTGTCTTTCTCCAGAGAATAGTGAAGAGCGAGGTAGACTGTACCGATCTATCAGAACTAACTAATATCATTTAAGGCATACAGGACTTTTTAATGAACCGTTTATAAATATTAATTTCTACCTAGAACGGTGACACTACAATGAAATGGAAAAGCAAAGTGAGTTCAATATTGATTTATTTAGTGACAGTACACCACTTCTCAAGAAAAAGTGCATTCTATTCAGTCAATCCGTACACAACATCACTTAAGTTAATCACAATTTTAATGCACTGTTATTGTACCTTACCTTCTTCACAAAAATCTTGATTATAATTTTCCATATAGTATAATTTAATAAATTCAGTTTCTCACCTCTACTACGATAACGGTTCTTTTCAATTCCATTTAGTTGTCTAGCACTTTTCATTGGCAGTATAATAATTCTAGTTAATTTGTTTTCAAATCTCATACAAATTATGTTTACTCTGTTTAATAATTAGGTTTTTATGTATCTCTTCTGCACATTCCGCAGAAAAAAAACATTAGTATTTGCATTATTAACTCTAGAAGTATCAGTCATGTCATACCATGCAATTTTTTCTATGTCTATATATTTAGTTACATCAGTATTGCATCCAACGTTTTCTGGAATTATTGTATTCTGTTGTTGGGTAACGCATAAATAAATAAATAAATATTAATTTTTAATACGAAAATGTCCAAAAAGTGCTTTGAAGCAGCTTATTTTCTCTTCCTTGACAAACACGGCTTATTATGTTTTTCTTTCTGCACGTTAAAAGGCATTCTGTTTGGGTTGAATTTTAAGTAACGTGTGACAGTTTTAACCGAAGATAAAAAGTGCAATCTTAAATTTAATTCCCAATAAGCATGTGCAAATCCTTTATTCGCATAATTTAAGTAGATATCACTCTGCATATAGTCTTCAGACGAATAATGTTGCCACAGATTTTGCCTCTACGCCTATTGTAAGTGTCACGATGAGGGGCATGCACACTATTTTTTTGCTTTTATTGCTCTACAGTTGTTTGAGTTGTTGGCAGGGCCTTTATAATAGAGGGCAGTTCTGCCTTGTTTAGGCAGTTCTTAAAAATGTTGAGTGGCAAGATTTGAAACTGACACGATGTGGATCTTCACAATGTTATAAATTATCGACGAAAGCACGCTGAAAACTAGTAAAATGCCACCATTTGCAAGGTTAAAAATCAGAAATTTTCCCGCACTATAGTTACGGGAACATTCTCCCGAGACCCCCCATTATAAGTAACAAGGAGGCATACTTTTCCCGAGAATTTTTTTTCATAGGCAGTTCAAAAAATTTCATAAGCTCTGGTTGTTGGAAGTAATTAGTAATTTTGAAATTTAACTAGGGCCTACTTGGCTTCGGCTTTGTTCCCCTTGTGAAAAATCCTGCGGACGCCTATGGTTAGCGGTTTCACTCGGGTTAGGGATTTAGTGCTAAAGAGCATCCGCATCCATCATCTTTGCCAGCGGTTTAGCCGCGATCGCTTAGCCGGTTCCCACTCGAACACAGAAGTTAAGCAACCTCGGGCGTGGCCAGGGGGAGAGTGGGTGAACGCTCTGCGAGAGCTATAGTGTAACGGCTTCGTTCTCCTCGATGTCTGTCTATGACTGTCAATGTTACACCGTCTTTTCGGATGGGACGTAAAGCCGTTCCCCTTGGTACTTATCGAGAGGAGTAGGCTACGTGCCGGTACCGGGTTTCCGACTTTCCCCTCCTCCCTTCTATACATCTTTCATCCTCAACTATCACCACTCATCGTCTCGAAAGCCTTAGTGCATTAATATGAGACGTTAAGCAATACAAATCAATCTATTCATCTTTGATGAGGTATGATGTCACAATGTAATCTAGTTGGATCGGCGTAGACGTGTCCTCTCTGCTCTGCACATAACAATAATCTACGTCAAGTGAGATTAGCCCTTCGGAGCCAATTACATTTTTATTCAGCTTAGTGTCATTTTAAATATTAAAGTACAACGTAGTCATGTAACTACACACCGAAAACTTGTCAACGTGTTATTACGATCAAATGTGCATTCGACTTCATCAGAAATAAATGATTTCATCACATCAACGTCGACCAACTGGAAGTCATACAACTAGTAATATATTTCTGTCACCAACACACCACGATAGACGGTTACGAAAACATGCGGGCTAAATTAAATTAAATTATAATAACGAACTCGGCGTAAACATTGCAGTAACCGTTGCAGATAAAAAACCTATCACAACAGATTGATATAACTAGTGGGCGTATTCTGCATACCCGCGGAAGTAAAAGAACAATTCAAACTTCTCATCTCTTTCGAAACAATGCAAAATGAAAGATCAACGAAGAACAATTTGGTCAAGTCGAATAACATTTTCGTACCACAGGGCGTACCACAGGGCTCCGTTCTGTCGCCAGTCCTTTATATGATATAGGTGGAACCAGATAAGCTGGCGGTCGTCAAGGTCAAGCGAGAGCACGGACGCCAACGTTGAAAATTTACACACAACTGACATTAGGTAGGGCCTACCGTATTTGGTCATGTTATCACATATATCAACATTTTATAAGCTGTGAATAATGTAGTTCGTCCAACAGAGTCAATATTTTAACGAAATAATGATTTAAGTAATAACGATTAAGAAAGTGTTTTTTGCCTTGTTGGTAATGGTGTGTTCAAAGTTCCAGCTGTTTATAATGCCAACCTCGCCAAATGTGATGTCAATGTTTAGGAGCATCAAAATGTTATGATTTTATTCGTACACTTCACAAATACTTTATTTTTAGGATATAATGGGCAAAGCTATGGCTTTAAAATAGTCGTGTTTTTCCTCGAAAGTAGTTTTAGAGACCGTTATTTTATTTACTTTTTGCCGACCCTGTGGCCATAGTGACAGTGCGACAGTGCTGCGATCCCTCGGCGACCGCCACCTTAACTGGTTCCACCTATAGGTGGTCATGATCCCCACTAGTATCGGCAAATCAATTTTTAGACGACTCTGCTTACTGGAGTGTACGGCGTACTCGGCGAGTCAAGCTTGAAAGTTGTATAGTTAGAAGTAGCCAGTGGTTAATTTGTAAGGGAAAAGGTGGGTACACGCTAAAAAAACGGGAGAATTATTTTAAGGGGACCAGTACGGGGGGTTACAGCGCCGCAGGTGAAAATTTAGAAAATCATGTTTTTAGAGTGTGTTTGGTGCGTTCTAGAAAAAATAAGTGGGCTGAATGCAATACCAAATTAATGGCTTTTTTGTACAGTAATAACTATAAAACTATAAAAAAAAGAATAGGAGTAGTGACGAGATTCCATGTCACAACCATTGAATATGCATATCATTACGTTCGTGATCACGTCCAACAAAAATGGGAAATTGTCGAAATTGTTGGTCATTACTCTTCAAAAGTGAGGGCTGAGTGTACTAAGTTTATTTACAGTTATAAATTTATTCAAGTAAATTTGAAATATGAGTATGTGGGTGTTAATTAATTAATATAAATTATTTTCATTTTTTATATATATATTAGCCAAAATGTGAGTGTTGCGTACCTAATAATTCATGAAAAAAGGTGGGTTTACTGCGTATACCCACAAAAATAGGTGGGTACACTGCGTGTTCCCGCGCTCCATTACAAATTAAGCACTGGAAGTAGCCTAGTTTAGTTGTAGATTTAGTAAGAATTAAGATAAGATAAGATAAATTAATTATACAATTGTGCTGAAAGATGAACGGCTGAAGCCACGCACAAGTACTTAGTATTTATGTGGCGTCAGTCATTCAATCAGGTAATTGAATCTTTGTACTGAATCCTTGAACTCGAGCCTAATAAATTGAATTGAATTGATGCAACCCAAACTAAATGCCCTACAGCTGTGGCAATCAAAATGGCACAACAAATCCAATCCCTCAACGATTCAAACTCAACTAATATATTTTTGTTTACGTAGAAACCACATGGAACGGCAAAAGTGCATGTCATGTCTTAAATATGAAAATCACTCTGAGGGGCAAATATATTTCACCTTGTTGGTTTAGACCTAAGTCGGACATCGAATTGGACACCGTACGCTAACCGTATCTTAGCAACAGCACGGTCGACTCCAGTGCTGCCACCCCTCCCTCCACGCTAATACATACACACACGTAACAAAAACTTGTAGAAATACAGCCAAACCTTACACACTCAAAAGAAATGAGATCTAAAAAAAGGGCCAAGCTCATCTACCCTTCCACATTTGCGCATTCTTAATTCATAAACGTACAGTGTCCCATAACAGCATCCTCGAAAAGCTTGGCAAAATAGAATTTGCGATTATTAATTTAAACGTAATAGTTCATCCAAGTTCTTTTTTCTAATTAATTTAAACGTAATAACATGTAAATTTTATATTGCCAAGCTTTTCGAGGATGCTGTTATGGGACACTTTACTTTTATGAATTAAGAATGCGCAAATGTGGAAGGGTAGATTAGCTTGGGCCTTTTTTTAGATCTCATTTCTTTTGAGTGTGTAAGGTTTGGCTGTATTTCTACAAGTTTTTGTTATGTGTGTGATCTCATTACTTTTTCAAGTTCCATTGCAAAATTATTTGTTAAAATAAAATAATTTTATCAAAGTTGATTTAATTTCTATGGTATTAGCAATAACAATAGGATGTAAAATATCTAGACCCGGATTCATGTACATCCTGGGTATAGGTGGTATAACCATGGTATAACGACGGTATAAGGACTGGTTAAGTCTAGGCAACTCACATCCAATTAAAACTTTCCCATGCTACAACAAGCGCACAACTAATGTTATTTTACACCTTTCACTGCATCCACAGCCATGTAAATCAACAGATTATCAAAAGAACATTGAAAATTTGCACAGTTTTTGTTTTCGTTTTATTAAACGAGGGAGCGGAGCGACTGAGTGTCTCCATTCAACTCAAACGGCTCTCATTCTGTGATTCTGTCTGTCTGTCTGTACGTCGAAAATCAGCCGAACCGCTGAACAGATTGCGCTGAAATTTTAAACAGACATCCAGTACAAGTTTACTGAGTTCTGTTAACAAAATCAGCTTGATCCATTGCGATTTAAGCCAACAATAAATAAAAATGTGATTTTTAATAATATCAATGGCATTTGTTTCGTAGCAGTCAGCGGGACGAAGTTGACGTGGCCTGCATGGCCTAGTGGTAACCATTTAGCCTACCGCACGGATGCATGGGGTTCGATACCCGTCAGTTCTAACTTTTTTATATTTTTATACCCACATATTATTTTTGAGGGTTGTTCAATGGGAAATAAAAATTAGGTGATTTTGGTTTTTTCTTGAAAATTTGTAATGTTTCACGCTAATACGTTTTGAATACGATTCGCATTTTGAATGTTCAATTTAAATAATTATTGTGGCAAGTAGAGTGAGTTCCTGTAAGGTGACCAGACGGTCAGGTTTTAGAAGTCAAAACACTTGGCTAACTCACTCGTTTAATAACGACTTTGGCGTTTCCCTAGTATAGTGACAGGAGTTTTGCGTGAGATCATTGAAAGAAAAGAATAGGTGTATTATTTCCGTACCGGTACATTTTTGTATAGCCTAGGTGGACAATCATACTATTGTTTATCTGCATTAGACTTTTTAAACGAGGGAGCGGAGCGACCGAGTGTCTCCATTCAACTCGAACGGTTCTCATTCTGTGATTCTGTCTGTCTATCTGTCTGTCTGTCTGTACGTCGAAAATCAGCCGAACCGCTGAACAGATTGGGCTGAAATTTTAAACAGACATCCGGTACGAAATTATTGAGAACTGCTAACAAAATCAACTAGATCCATTGCGATTTAATCCCACAATAAATAAAAATGTGATTTTTAAAATATCGATAGCATTTGTTTAGTAGCAGCTATCGGGACCACATCTACGTGGCTTGCATGGCCTATTGGTAAGCATTTAGCCTACCACACGGAGGGTTGAGGTTCGATACCCGTTAGCTCGAACTTTTTTTATATTTTTACGCCCACATATTATTTTTGAGGGGTGTTAAATGGGAAATAAAACTTAGGTGATTTTGTTTTATCTTGGAAATTTGTTAATGTTTCACGCTAATACGTTTTGAACACGATTCGCATTTCAAATGTTCAATTTAAATATCTAGGAAAACGCCAAAGTCGTTGTTAAACGAGTGAGTGAGCCATGTGTTGAGTACCCGGTATCATTCCTCATACTGGGCTAGATCCTTAGGTATAGGGGAGGAAAGGAGATGTTCCCGGGTACTCAACACTTGGCTCACTCACTCACTCGTTTAACAACGACTTTGGCGTTTCCCTAGTAGTAATTAAAACTAGTTATTTGTGCGGGAAGTGTGTCAGAACAAGGTTGTGCTGGCCTAGGGTTGGCTAGGCTTGTCAACATGTAATGTAAGTATTTATTTTATCGAGTCCTATAGCCTAATGGAACTTTAGACCTACACTGTTGTATTATAAATAATTTCCTACATCTGGGCCTAGGCCAGGGACGGTTTTCTGATTTGTTTTTTGAGAGTATAATGACAACTTTTCTCGTTTCACACATAGAAGCAAAATTTAAAATGTCCGCCATTTGTTTACGTATCGCATTTTCCCGCCTAACTCTGCTTTGTTGTGTTTTTTTGTTGGTAGCCTAAAGTCACAGATAAATTTTCTCTTGATTGTGAATTGTTTTTCGTGATAACCAGAGTGTTTTCGAATATAAAAATTACACACGATGGTGTATTTAGGTTCCTGTGAGCCGCACACCTATAAGTACGTGAGTGCCTTTGATATTACAGTAACTATTTCCCTTTTCATTTCTGTTTTTTTTCATGTGAAAACTTTTGTTTATGGAAGAAACGGAGCTTGTTCTTGTCAAAGATACTCCAGTCAAAATAAGTTTGTAACAAAGAACTATGTTCTAAGTTCTTTGTGTTGAATGCACAGCATAACCTTGGCTTCCACGGCCTTCATGATGAAGATTGAAGCACCACACCTTTGCTAATCACAATGAGTGCCTAGGGGATATTATCAAATCGGCCAAATATCTTGAATGCATATTTAAATACTTTATTTTCAATTGAGCCAATAATAAACTACATCGTCAAATTTCAAACGTTATTTAGAGGATCATGATGTCTTCACCAGCAGAAGTGCCAGTTGCTAACTCCCAAACCCAAAAAGAGTTCAAGACCATCAAGCAGCTTTCTTCGTTTTGCAATTCTCAATTCGAAGAACTAAAACAGTCTGCAACACAACAGTTGTTGGATATGCAACATTTAGTAACATCGGTTACCGCTCCCAGGAAGGACACTAACCCAACCACCGATGATGAGAGCTCAGTCGCCGATACCTTAGCTGCAATACAGGAACTGCAGAAGCGCCTGGATAACCAGATTGCTGTAGTCAAAGCGAGCGTGACGAAAGAGCTTGACCTAGTGAAGGTTGATATTGACCGGATGTCAAAAGCCTTGATCAACCAAGCTGACCACAACGACGCCGCCGAACAATATAGCAGAAGGAACTGCCTGCTAATCCATGCCATAGCAGAGTGTCCAGACGAGGACGTGGTAAATACCGTCCTTAATTTTGTGAATCGGCGGCTAGGAGACAACTCCGGGGTCCTCCTGCGTTATGAGGATATTGATAGAGTTCATCGTCTGGGACCTCTACGGCGAACTTTCGCAGACGTGGCAGGATCGTCCGAGCGTCAGAGACCTAGGGCTATCATTCTCAAGTTGGCAAGGTACATCCCGCGTGCACTAATTTGGGAGAGAAAGCGGAGACTTAAGGGTACTGATTTTCTCATCACCGAGTCTCTCACCATGTTACGGGCAAAACTCCTCACAGCTGCAAAGGTGGTGGCAGGAAATCGCAACGTGTGGTTCAAGACGGTCGAATTGTCGTCATACGTCCCGACAACTCTCGTCTCTACATCATCAGAGAGCGCGACCTTCAAGCACTTCAAGCACTACAAACACCAGTACAACCAACCTCATCAATCCCATGAATAGGCACTTGTGACTGTTATGGCAAGAGCAGGTTTTATATTTAACGTATTAATTTGTTGAATAATATTTCTTTTTATCATGTTATGCCTACTTAGGTATCTGTTGTATTTCATAGTTCTTTACAGTGTGAATGCGTGTGTGTATGTTTTCAAAAAGTTTATTTTATTTTATTTGATGAATGTGCAGGGTGAGTTAGAATTCTTGTTTTTCCGAACAAGTATTTATTTGGCATTAGATTCCCATATAGGCCTAAGAGATATTATGATTATTGTTTTGGTTGATCCGCTAACAATGTTTCTATTTTTAATTACAAATGGCTTCAAAACGTAAGTTAGCAAATATGAGCGTTCTAGGTGGACCCCCAAAATCACCTACACCTACTGATTTGACGAATAATTTTTTGACTTTGCCAGCCGTTATCAATGACCTTCACCTCTCACCTCCGCCTTCTCCGAATACTTATTGTCCGACCGGAAACATTCTGAAGAACTGATTGTCTAGACATCCTAGGGCTCTTCAGGTCGTCCATTTAAATGCTTCATCTATTATGTCACACTGTCTTGATCTACGAACAATTATTTCCGAAAATGACATTCACGTAATTCTCATTAGTGAGTCTTGGTTAAAACCGTCGTTACATTCCAATCTGATACAGCTCGATGGATACAGGATCATTAGAAATGATCGCACTAAGAAGCGGGGAGGCGGTGTATGTGCTTATATACGTAATGATATAAAAAGTAAAGTTTTGTGCCAATCTCCAAGTGCTTACTGTTCTCGTCCGGAATATATTATCCTTGAGATTAAAATTAAGAATCAATCGATACTTTTAGCAGTAGTTTATCGTCCTCCAAAAATTGGTTTCCTCACAGACTTCGAAACCTCCTTATTAAAACATATTCCTCATTATGAGCACATCATTATCATGGGTGATTTTAATACTAACTTGCTTTTAGAGAATCATACAGACACCACGACAACTTAAAAACTATTTTCAACTCTTGTAATTTAACAATCCTGCCCCTTTCCACAACCCATCACACTTCCACTTCTCACACTTGGATTGACATTATGTTGACGTCAAATCGGGATAGAGTTCTAAATCATGGGCAGCTCTCAGTCCCATGGATCTCTGCTCACGACTTAATTTATTTGCAGTACTCAATACGGGTACCGAATCAGACACCAAAATTTCTTATGAGACGTAATATAAAATATATTGACAAAGAACAATTTCTGTTAGATTCTCTAGCCTTGCCTTGGGATAATTTCGCTAATCTTCCAACAATCGATGAAAAGCTAATGGAATTTAACTCATTATTGTTACAACTTTATGATAAGCATGCCCCCCTTAGAGTCGTAAGAGTGACTAAACCACCTTCTCCATGGATGACAGCTGAAATAAGAGACCTCATGGCTAAGCGTGATGGGGCCTTCAATAAATTTAAAACAGACTCAAATGAAGAAAATCGAGATAAATACAGAACATTAAGAAATAAAACTAACCAGATTATTCGAACCGAAAGGAAACGCTATACCTACAGTCTACTTGACCCTAAGATCCCAATGAAAAAGATGTGGCAAAGTCTTTCACAAATGGGTATTGGGAAGCAAAAGGTTGATTGTACTCCTATCGATATTCCGCTTGATGCTCTCAATACACATTTCACTACACTTCCCACTATCACTGACTTAAATAAAAAGGAAAGATTCATAAACGACATAGAAAATAATTCAATTAAACCCACGTACGAAGAGTTTTATTTTACTCACGTGACTCCAAAACTTGCCCTTCATGCAATCAATCGAATCAAATCCAATGCAGAAGGAGTTGATTTAATTTCAATTAAACTTATTCAACATATGATCAAACTTTCCCCTTTTCTAATAGAGCCTATAATACATCTTTTTATTTTTTCATTGAATTCTCACTCATACCCAACTACTTGGAAACAGGCTCTTGTTCACCCTCTACCTAAAAAGTCTAAACCAAACTCAGCCAATGATTATCGACCCATAAGTATTCTACCAGCACTTTCGAAAGCGTTGGAATTTATTGTCCATAAACAAATTTCAGCATATCTTGCAGAAAATGACATATTAGATAAATATCAATCCGGCTTTAGATCAAATCACAGTACATGCACAGCTTTAATTAAATTAACGGATGATATAAGGAAGAAAATGGACAGTCGACAATTGACACTCTTGACACTACTTGACTTTAGCAAAGCTTTTGATTCTGTTGACATTGACATACTTATAACTAAACTAAAATCTATTAATTTCTCTACTCCTACACTTCAGTGGATGGAATCTTACCTTCGTCAAAGACATCAATGCGTAATATCCGATGGCAATCAATCAACCTGGGAACCCGTATGTGCTGGAGTTCCGCAAGGAAGTGTCCTTGGACCTCTATTATTTTCAATATATATTAATGATATATCATCTTCTCTAAAGTACTGCTATCATCATTTATACGCCGATGACTTGCAAATCTACTTACATGCTTCACCTTCAGCTATTAACCAGGCAATACTGATGATGAATGAGGACCTAAAATCTCTTGCTAAGTGGGCATCTAACAATCTCCTTCATATAAACCCTAATAAATCACAAACCATCATATTAGGTTATCAGAAACTTCTAAACAAAATTGATTATGCAACACTTCCTAATGTTATCTTGAATGGCATGTCTATACCTCTACAACATAATGTTAAAAATTTAGGACTTTCTTGGACTGAACATATTAAACATGTTTGTCAAAAGACTTACGCCTCGCTACATTCATTAAATAGACTTAAGAACTTTCTTCCAACTAAACTCAAAAGAATGCTTGTACAATCCCTCATATTTCCTCACTTTGACTACTGCGACGTTATTTATAATGACTTGACTGAAGACTTATCTATTCGACTTCAACGGGCTCAAAATTCATGCGTACGTTTTATTATGGGTATTAAAAAATCTGATCATGTAACTCAAAGTTACAAAGATCTTCAATGGCTTCGCCTAAATGATCGACGTAACCTCCACTCTGTCTGTCTTGTTCATCGCGTATTATCAACTTCTTTACCGTCTTATCTTGCTACCAACTTCACGTACCTCCATTCAAATCATCTCTTTAACACTAGATCAAGGGCAGGTACTCAACTCATTTTCCCCGTTCACAGGACAAACTTACTCGATAATTCATTCACTATCAGTGCAATAAGAACTTGGAACGCTCTACCTTCAAACATCAGGGACACCCATATCAATAGTTACAATATCTTTAGGAGTAAAATTCATGAACTTTATTTCAAAAAATGCCATGGGAATACTGACAAATAACAACATGCACAATATGTTTAAACTCACAATAATAAGCTTATTCTTGATTTTAACTTCTGTAGACAATTCACTTAATAATTATGGTATGAATGATAGTATAAATGTGTAATATGTATAGTTTAGGCCTATGCGCTTTAAAAATGTAAATTAATGTTATTTTATCAAATATTTATTGTAAATTCAAAATTGTTATTAACTAATTAAAAATCTGAAAATGTATTTAAATTAAAGTTTGGATGGAAGAAAAGGTTTAGCTGGCCTTAATCCCGCCTGGAAAATATAGACGAATAGGCTATCTATCTATCTATCTATCTATCTATCTATCTATCTATCTATCTATCTATCTATCTTATACCGTCAACAAGTGTCAAGTAACTATAGTTACTTGTTGATTGTATGCCTAGTGTATAAGGCTTATTTAAAAACCTTTATTTGGAAGCCTTCCAGCAAACTTTTTCAACTTTTTCTTTCAAAAGAGACTATATTACTATAACCTTAATGTCCATGTAAAATATGAACATTGTAGCCCCACCCGTCTAGTCAGAATCGCGGGCCGATTGAAACTGACGAATAAGATAGTAGTAGTAGCAGTAGTAGCAGTAGTAAGTAGCTAACATCCTTAAAGTGATTTTGAGCATGTTTCAAGCTATTTTTTCACCAAGAAGGAATGGTCGTACCCCAATAAAATTTGGCATGTGTAGTCAGGTACCTAAATCCTCTCAACTTTGATAGTTTTCTAGTCCACATCACGTTACATGACGGCTGGGTAACACCTCGAAATCACCCCAACTCTGCTTGCTGTATAAGGTGCTTGAGTGTGTAGCGCGCCACGGCTTGGCTGCGGCGCCCTAACGGGCACCTAGATACTTATAAAGTATTTATCCTTCTATTTTTCGACTATCCCTTTCAGACCCAAGATTATTTTTTCTTAATTTATTAGTTTTTAGCAAAAATTCGAAGTTCTTATTTTTATTCTAAGAATTTTAGTTTTAAAAAAATTAAGTCACGTTTTTTCAGTAATTTTGGGAAATTTTGTCTTTTGAATGAAAGCTTCAATTCAAGTAAAATTTCAAATTCAAAATACATTTCAAAAGATTTTTGCTGAATTTTTGGCATTTTTTCCCATTTTTTGTACCTCAAATAATAGTAATTCTAGAGATTTATTAAATTTCCGGGACAAAACGAATTTTATGAATTTGTACCATTTTTAGCCTTTTTTGAAGATTTTTGGATGAGCGTAGCGAGCGAAGCGAAGATTCCATTTCACTACACTGGAGAACAAAAACCAGAATGTTTTTTTTTGTATTTGTGGTGTTTGTTAACACGATTCCGGCTAAACCGATACTCCAATTGCAATGAAATTTTTGGAGACCTTCGAAATCTCTTGAACTTAGAATTTCCACGTTCTTGAGCGCAATCGGAAAATAATTTCTCATAAAAATCGCAATTTTACGATTTTTTTTCGATTTAAAAAAAAATTCTTCGACTTATAACACCTATATGCTTTATCTGATTTTAATGATTTTTTCACAGAACCTTAATTTTATGAATTGAGATATTCGTGTGAAATTTGAGCGTAATCCAAAAATTATTTTTTATGAAAATCAAAATTTTACAGGTTTTTTCTTTTTTTAAACAATTCTTTGACATTATAACACCTACACGCTTTATCCTATTGTAATGATTTTTTCACAGAACCTTAATTTTATAAATTAATATATTCGTGTTAAATTTGAGCGCAATCGAATAATTATTTCTTATGAAAATCGCAATTTTACGATTTTTTTTTCTTTTTTTTTAAATTACGAATAATTTAACAATTGAAGTGAATTTTTTATTTTATTTAAATTAATTAAAAAAAAATCTTCGACTAAGTAATGATTTTTTCACAGAACAACAGAAAATCCGCATAACACATGGCAGCACAATACACCAATTACGCTCATCCAACAACGCGGTGGGACTTAAGCGTTTTCCTAGTTAGTTTCAATGTTCTCTCAAAAATTCCCATTGGCATGTTTAAAAAAAATTTAACAAAAAAAATGGCTAAAAAAAAACATGTACCCGGATTCAAATTTGAAAGTTGACCCTCACAATTGTGAGCACAGGGTACGAAAGGGCTATGCTGCAATTGTCTTGTAAGTCATTCAATACCACCTCATCAATAGCTTATTCATAACTAGAAACAAGAATAATTCAACGATCTTCCCGCCTTGCACCATGGACCAAGAACATTAAACATTTATGACACTATTATTCCATGCACCCAAAAGATTTCAAGCCCTCGTTTGCAGATATGCAAATCGAATACAAGATTATAATCTTACCCACATCAAAACATTATTAGCTCAACTCAACCTGTAAATAATTTTACTAGGAATCAAAAACCACACATTCCTATACCTCTGAAAATGCTCGTCGATACCCAACCTTCCAAAATTACTTTCCAGCAACCCTATTTTGTCTAAAGTGATTTGTTTCTATTTAAATCTTTGCATCTATTCGAAATAAAATAAATCAAAACTATTGTTTGTAGTTGAAATAGTAAGTTTATTTAGAAAATTAACTACTTTCACAAGTACATTGTAAAAGAGTTGCTATATGATGCTAAAGTTTATGTGTATGTAATTGTTATGCATCAAATAATATAAATGCGTTCACTGTACAGTAAAATGTATGTACGACGAAAGATATATTTGCTGGAAGAGGCAAAAAGTTGGAATAAACAAGGGGGACAATTTAAGATTATATATTTAACTTTTTTAGGACATCACTTAAGAGCCCGTATCCGGGAGCCATTTAAGAACAAGAAAAATGCCAACTTTGACCAAATGTTTAAAGAAAACCATTCACAATATTTGAATCGGGTAAGTTGCATTGTTCATGTTGGACTTTAACTTAAACCTTTGCGCAATCACTTTTTTCATTTTAATGGTCAATTATATGTAAAACAAAGCACAAACTAATGCTTCATTATCTTGAAAACTAAAAGAGATAGAACGATCTGACTTGCGGAAAGGTTTAAGTTTTTGATTTACACATATTTGAAAGTTCTTATCCAAGAGGTCGAATTCTATATAGATTACTCAAAATATGTGGCTGAAATTTGATTGATTGTGCTACTATCTATCGGCGATCCATTACATTTCTTGTACGGACGACAGTTTTTTTATAAGCCTTTCCCAAGTCTACCTACCTGGAAATTATAATTGACCATTTCAAAGACTGGCATGTCGAGAAACTGAAAGGACGCTGTTTGAGTTTAGAAGGCATAATATTGTTATGCATTGTGAGGGCTGTGACCTCACATCATGTTTTTGTTATTAAATATGTTTTTTAGTAGTCACTAGCAACGAACGAGTTGAAATGGATGTGAAATGAGTGTACTATGTTTGAAAGTAAAGTAATTCAAATAAATAAATAAATATACAGTCCACATTTAAAAAAGCCTACCAGTTTTAATCATTGGTCATCCGGCCCGGAGGACCAATGATTAAAACTGGTAGGCTTTTTTAAATGTGGACTGTATATTTATTTATTTATTTGAATTACTTTACTTTCAAACATAGTACACTCATTTCACATCCATTTCAACTCGTTCGTTGCTAGTGACTACTATAAAACACATCTAATAACAAAAACAAGATGTGAGGCCACAGCCCTCACAATGCATAATAATATTATGCCTTCTAAACTCAAACAGACGCGCCATAAAGAGGCTGGTCGGTCTGCTTGGGTTTGCAGCGATGTATTTGATTGATAATTTATCCAACACAAAAATGATATCTTACAATTATTAGCGAAATAATAATATAATGCTATTAATAAAACGTTTGATACACTGTGGGTTTTATAAAATTTGAATGAACAAAATCGGACTTTGGAGTTGGTTTTTTAAGTTGTTTATTGGTACAATAAAAAATCGCTAAAACCGTCCATGAAGTCCGATTTTGTTCATTCAAATCTTATAAAACGTACATTTTATCATACTTTTTATTAATAGTATTTTATTTTTATATTTCTAATAATTATAAGATTTAATTTTTATTGTGTAACTTCTTGTACAGGTGACAGTTTTTATAAGTCTTTCCCAAAGTCTAGCTACCTGGAAACGATAATTGACTATTTCAAAGAGAGGTATTGTGGAGCTGAAAGGGGGCACCATAAAGAGACTGGTCGATCCACTTGGGTTATGTGATTGACAAAGTTACCCAATATAAAAATTATATCTTTATCATTAGCGAAATAATAATAAAATACTATTAATAAAACGTATGATACGCTGTGTGTTTTATAAAATTTGAATGAACATAATCGGACTTTGGAGTCTGTTTTTAAGTTGTTCCGACTTTGTAACGTACATTTATCATACTTTTTAGTTTTTATTAATAGTATTTTATTTGTATATTGCTAATAATTCTAAGATTTAATATTTTATTGGGTAACCTGAAATTGTATAGATTGTTTCTTTAATTACAAAGCATTATGTAGCGATAGCAAGCTACAATTTGTGTAGTTGTAGCGAGAAAAATAGCGTGACATTTACGCCCCCCCCCCCCCTTGAAAACTCAAAAGTCGGCACTGCAAAGTATCTGTTTTTGTCCGCGGCTTGAACATTCTGAGTATAAACTGCCAGTGCCCAACCGCCTACACACACATCGTTCGTTCTCTCGCTCACTCGCCCGCTCCCCCCCCCCCCCCACCCTCTCTCTCACTATGTCAAGTGTTCACCTGCGATGTGACTCATCGAGAGTTCGTAATGTGCATCATCCGCCAAAAACTTAATTTAATAAAAACAAAATTATTATAGTAAGGTGTTTACCAATAAAATTTACGAAGAAATTACAACAATGACATGCCAGTTATTGACGACAATAGGCCTACTATTATGATTAGTAATCGACGTAATTATTACGCGGAATCTACTATTGCACAAATGCAATATTATGATCGTCTATCTCCGTGGACAATACGGTTAGCTCGCTCGTTATTGTTCAGTGTTTTAATACTGACCTGACCCTAACAGCTTGCTGCATTCTTCCGTCTTTATTCAGTCCCAGAATGAAAAGCTTTGTTCACAAGAATTAAATTGTTCCTGGCCTCCTAGTGAGTACATCGTGAAGAAAATTAGTGTTGTGCAACAAAACGACGTGTTTTTGTCGATTTGTTACGCCCGAATCTGTGTAAATCGAGCTAAGTAAAGGTCGTGAAATCAAGTAGGCCTACTCGCACGCACGTCCATCACGAACATGTAGCGGAAAAATAGCGCTACTTTTACCAAGGCAAGAAGCGTCCCCAAACCCAAGAATGTTTTAATATGTTATGTAGACAAATAAAACACTGTTAAAATATGCAAATAAATACATGTAGAAGACTTAAAAAAAAATTGTTTGCCTTATTTGTATATTGTTTGTATATTTATAATGATCCTGGTTACTTTATTAATTTCATGATTATTTCATTACAAAAACACGAATGCGTAAAAATGTTGAGAATATATTATTATTATTATTATTATTATTATTATTATTATTATTATTATTATTATTATTATTATTATTATTATTATTATTATTATTATTATTATTATTATTATTATTATTTATTATATTATTATTATTATTATTCTGATGCTCCTAAACAAAATCGCCCATGAAAGAGAGGTTGTCATCAATGTCTTCTTAGATATGTATTATTATGAAATGAGCTATGTTTGGCGGGCCTTCAAATTCCAACTCTACACCTTCTCGCGGTTTGGCCCGTGAATAGGGGAGTTTCACTCCCTGAAACTAATGGCGAGCTCTGGGTCGTCGTCGGGGAACCCCTTCCCTTTGACCACCTCTCCGACGGCGACGACGACAAAGACAACACGGACGGATGATGACACAGACGGAGACGACCACGACGTGGGGGAACCCCTGCCCTCCCCATGTTTGTGGCTGGTTCTGACCAGCACAGGCCTGTCCACCCCTTGTCCCCCCGCGTCATCCCTTACGTCCCTCTCTTCGTCTCGATTAGCCAAGTTGCATAAATATGAGACGTAAAGCAATATCCAATCATCAATAATCATCAATAATACTGATCAAGCAGATTTGCGTGAATCTGTTCTAAATAAGAAGCCATGAGTATATCAAAGATATTATTTAACTACTTATAGTCATGCATGGATTTATTCATGTCACACACAGCTTAGGCCTACTGCCAAGAGGTATCATAGAATATTGCTTCACATGCGTAATTCACATTTGTATACAAAATAAATAAGAAACTAACTGAAAATTTTCAAAGCACTGATGTCAATGTTACCCTATTGTTATACTCATCCATTCATACTCCAGCCCTCAGAATGGGCAAAAAACTTAGTATGTCGACCCAAACAAGCTCTGCAACCTTGTGGTCAGCACAGACAGGTATTGTCGTGAAACTGAAAGGTGGATCCACTTGGGATGCATTGATGTATTTCATTGATAAGTTTTACCCAATCCCAATACAAAAATTGTATCGTACAATCATTAGCGAAATAATAATCTAATACTATTAATAAACGTATGATACACTGTGTGTTTAATAAAATTTGAATTAACAAAATCGGACTCTGGAGTCAGGTTTTAAGTTGTTAATTGGTCTAATGATAAGTGGCTTAAAAACTGTCCATGAAGTCCGATTTTGTTCATTCAAATTTTATGAAACGTACATTTTATCATACTTTTTATTAATAGTATTTTCATTTTATATTGCTAATAATTATAAGATTCACTGTTGTCAACGTAACCCTATTGTTATACTCCAACCCTCAGAGCAGGCAAAAAAATTACAATGTCGAACAAAACAAACACGGCGACTACCCACAGTCAGTAATGTTCCCGCCTCTTACTGCGTTCTCAACTCGTTTTTTTCGCCGAACACGAATATTCCAGCTAAGATACGGCTCTTAAGAGTTTATACTATATATTGTATAACCAAAATTGGTAGTAGCGCGCCACATATAATAGGGGCCACATTCTTCCCAGGCTTGTATGAGCATCTCAGTCTAATATCAGTATCGCCCAAATCATGTCATCTCTCCATTGGTCTTTACCTTGTCATATTAAATTTTAATTATGTTTTTGTTTAAAATTAAGTTTTTCTACACAACTTACTAATTTATCGCAGCTTGAGTTCTTTTTGAATTTTGATTAATTGTTCGACCTTCCAAACTGACGTCTCGTTCCGTAGTTGTGGCTAACTGTCAGGGTTCAGTCTTCTATTCTATTGTGTGCTGGACGTTTTATTGGCGCTGGCATCAAGGTATATACGACGGTATAATATTACCCTACTTTGCCTTCTATATACGTGCAGGCCGGCAGGGGAAATAGAACAATGTGGTTGCTGGTTGAATTTCCTTTCATACCTATAATTTGCTTTATTAAAGGGGTGGGGGGTGGTACAAGCATCTGATGATGAATCACCACAAGTTATGCTTGCTACAGCTCCCACAGTTAAGTCGGAGCTAAGCTAGCGAAAAACATTTTACCCGCTAGCTCTTTAATCCAGAGCCACCTGCAGCTTATGAGAGAGAGGGCGAGTTATGTTGTAACCTGAGTTTGTTCCAGACCAGCTAGCAAGAGAGAATGATGCATTGCTTTGTGCGTGCGTGCGTGAGTTAGTGAGTGAGTGAGTGAGTGACTGAGTGAGTTAGTAAGTGATTGAGTGAGTGAATGAGTGAATGAGTGAATGAGTGAATGAGTGAATGAGTGAGTGAGAGACTGAGTTGAGTGAGTGAGATGAGTGAGTGAGTGAGTGAGTGAGTGTGTGAGTGAGTGAGTGAGTGAGTGAGTGAGTGAGTGAGTGAGTGAGTGAGTGATTGATTGAGTGAGTGAATAAGTGAATGAGCGAGTGAGCGAGTAGGTGAGTTAGTTAGTTAGTGAGTGATCGAGTGAGTGATTGAGTAAATGCGTGCGTGCGTGTGTGCGTGCGTGAGTGAGCGCTTGAGTGATGGGAAACCGAAGTCTAGTAAAATAAATGTTCTTTGACTTTGAGGCAGCCAAAGCGTAAATGTTGATTTGGATCGAGATATTATATTCATAACCTTTGAAAACGGAAAGAAATGTGGTTCGAATGAGTTGGCAAAGCAACCCAGGTAACTATTCAAACCACGTGCTCTGGAATATGCAAAGAGGTGAAAGTCAAAGGTTAAAATCATTTAAATTCAGTCTGTGTTGAATGGTAATATTTGAAAAGAACTCAGAACTGAAAAGAGGAAAAAGGTTAAAAGTAAAAAACATCCACGACAGAGATATTTGAGAAAATATACATTTTCAAGCAGAGAAGTGGGGAGTTCTTTGTTTACAATCAGCTAAAAGCAATCTCTCTCGTAGGATGGAATGTTGCAGGTGAATTGTTGCGTCGTCATGGCGACGCCCGGGCTGCCAGTGCACGGGCTACTCTCCCTTTGATGATTGTGTTGCCAGCATTTCGGACTAGCACCCACTCAGGTCAAGGTCCTTGCACTCAGGTAGCGTTACAAACATCTTTCTTTCAGGTAATATATTAATAATATTTTCCCCGGGAAATATTCAGCAGTGCGATTCTGTAAGATCGTTATGGATAACGTGAATGATCGCTATCGTTAAAACAAAAACATTTGATGTGCTCATTAGCCATTATTGTAAATTCTGGCTTAGCCAATCAAAACAAAAGTAGTAACGAAATCAAGTGTGCAGTGATAGTTGGCATGAGTATCATATATACTTTAATGTTGTTTGCGGTTGATATCTTAACGATTGATAACGAGGATTCAAAAGGTTTTGATATAAATCCTTGTTAAATTATCGGTTCACTGTCATATGGATGTAAAAATATATTACTGCATACTTGATTTCGTTACGACATTTGTTTTGATTGGTTAAGCCAGAATTTACAATAATGGTAAATGAGCACAACAAATGATTTTGTTTTAACGATAGCGATCATTCACGTTATCCATAACGATCTTACAGAATCGCACTGCAGGTGACTCAGGTGACTGTCTATGGAAGAATTGTTCGGTAGAGAATCATAGAGATTCAGTGGTAACTCTGATTCAGGGAGTCGCATCAAATCCTCCACCGGCAATCCTGACTGAAAGTTTTTCTCGAGGTTTTCTTCGGTCGTTCAGGCGGGATTGAGTTCCCTCTCTCAGTTACCCAAAGCTCTTATATAACCTAGGTAGTCACCTAAAGATGGTCAAACCGTACATCCTGATGAAAACGTTATTTCCACAAATCT
The DNA here is from genome assembly GCA_024449915.1 of Sweltsa coloradensis. Lineage (NCBI taxonomy): Eukaryota > Metazoa > Arthropoda > Insecta > Plecoptera > Chloroperlidae > Sweltsa > Sweltsa coloradensis. Next base: position 55,802 of record JAMZAV010000210.1, on the reverse strand, counting down.
TGGACTAAAAGCGCGCACATATACATTAACTTTATGCTGGCTGTGTCCAAGGACTCCAGATGGAAGTGGATTGAATCCAAAAGAGTTAAAACTCTCTGATGAGTGTCGGGTAAGAAATTAAAACGAACGCGTTATCTTTTCTAGCTAGATGAACTTTAAACACAACAGTTTAACAAATCTGGGGGCTTAAGGAAGTGTTGAAATCTGCATTGCCTCGATATTTGAAAACGGATTTATCCCATAGCCAATTAACCCATCAAAATTAGGTGTGAATAAAGCAAACTGTTTAAGCCGTAAATTGATGAACCTGTCTATTTCCCTCGATAACGCGGTTATAAAGTAGCGACCTCAATTATGTTTTCCATAATAACCTTTAATAACTTTTATACAGGAACTTTTAACTTTTCAATTCCATTTTGTATTAAGTAACAGTAACTTTTAATAGTTCCTTTTAAAGACTGAGAAACTTTACTTTTGAACGCTCTATTTTTTACGGTAACTTTACCAACACTGGATTATAATATCCTATACCTATGTCGTGAAACTAAATTAATCACACTCGCTCTGCAGTGCTACAACAAACTGCAAAGTGTTGGCTCGAGCGCTAAGCGCGCGACTCTGATTCGGGAGGTTTCGGATTCGAATTCCGTCGGACCGGCAATCCTGATTGAATGTTTTTTCCGAGGAATCCTCAGTCGTCAATGCGAATGCAAAGAATTGAGTCCTCTTAAACAGCCCCCGGGCATCTCTATCACAATTTGTCCTATCCGCACATACCTAGTTAACCTAGTTCACCTGCAGAGGGGCTAATTGCACCCTATAACAGGTTTCCCACGATAAAAAAAATATGCGAGTTACTTAACGTAAAAACCGGTTTCCACTCGAACACCTAAGTTAAGCAGAATTGGGCGTAGTAAGGGGTAGAGTGGGTGAACGCTCTCTGCCCTGAAACTCACGTATACCGCTGGTTAGAGCAGATGGAGGGTTCGAAAGCTAGTGTAACGGCTTCGTTCTCCTCGACGTCTGCTCGGCAGTCAGGGTTAGTGGAGGAACCTATATGACTGTCAAAGTTACACCGTTCTTTCGGATGGGACGTTAAGCCGTTGGTCCCCTTGGTACTTTTCGAAAGGAGTAGGCTACGTGCCGGTACCGGGTTTCCCCTCCTCCCTTCTGTTCATACTTCATCCTCATTTATCACCACTCATCGTCTCGATTAGCCAAAGTGCATAAATATGAGACGTTAAGCAATATCCAATCAATCAATCAATACTTACGTAAAGCAATAGCAATAGTTTTTGACATTTCAGGGACTGAATTTGTGAAGTGGCCAACAATATACAAAAAAAGTAAAAAAAAGTCTAAAACTCAAATTAACGGTCTGTCTCGATCAATTGTGTCCATTGTTTGAATCGTGTAGGGAAATCAGCTGCCATTAATTAATGTGTATGAATGCTAAGAGCTTAATCCACGAGGAAACCCTATACTACCGTCGCACGACTTTATTAAACTTAAATTAGTTTTGAATCTATAATCTTAGCGCATGTTTGAATTTAAAACATTCAAGTATCGATTAAGTTTGAAAACTAAAATTTCAATCTGCTTTTAGTTTGTCTTTAGAACTCGGTTTTATATATATCAGATTCTTCATAACTAAAATATGAATATTTCAATCTATCTATGGGACAATATTAATTAAAGTTAATTAATTAATAATCTGTTACGACGGGGAATGTTAGCTTCTTGTATACTCACAAACCAGTCTTCAACTATTTTGTAATCTACTTTCTTACTATGATATGCGATGACGATGACGATGACGATGACGATGACGATGACGATGACGATGACGATGACGATGACGATGACGATGACGATGACGATGACGATGACGATGACGATGACGATGACGATGACGATGACGATGACGATGACGATGACGATTGTGTTGCTAACGTCTCTATTAAGGCACTAAGGCTATTCGAGACGAATAGTGGTGATAGACGACGTTGAAGGATGACTAGATAAACATGCCTTATCCGGGATTCGAACCCACGTCCTCGTAGTTTCATACGCTTCAGACCAGATCGTATGTGTCATTGAAGACGGCTTTCTTACTGATCAATTATAATATTTTATTGATGTTTATTTACAATTGACAGTAAACTTAAACGGTAAAATAACATTAACACAAAACTTATGATAATCACTTATTCTCTTTTGACACTTCTTGAATGTGTGTTTCGATTAGTTTAAACTTTCTAAAACATGTTAACTCTTTCATTGTTTTGTTTCTTTTACATCAATTTGCTTTGTAATGAATTTAACAATGCTATTTATATTTTCCGTTTTCTGTATTGTAACTTACTTAATTATTTCAAGTTTACTTATTAAGCGAGCGAAGCGAGCGTTTCCATTTGACTCTGCCGGAAAAATTAGTCACTGTTTTTTTTTTTTTTTTTTGTATGTATGTCTCGCCATAACGTTCGAACGGAGGCTCGGATCGAGTTGAAATTTAGACCATCCGCAAGCTTCGTTCTCGATTGAATGCCATTAGTTTTGTGGCAAAATCGTTCAAAAAGTTAAAAAGTTACATCAAAGTTAATCGAAAGTTTTTTTTTCAAACTAAACGGCGACAAAATCTGAGGTGGCCAAATCATTTAGAATGTCCGTCCCGGGCACGAATATGTAAATTTTATTTTGATCCGATAAGTAGTGTAGATGGAAATTACATTATAACAAAGTAACGTTGCCATGGCAACGAAAAGACGCGCAAAGTTTTCTAATGCACTGCTACCTAGAAGTAATCAAAATACTTTCGAGGAAGCAGTCTATTATTTGTCAACAAAGATTAGTTTTCCCAAGGAGTCAAGGTCCTCTAGATGGCGGTGGATTTTATCCACAAAGTAAAGGTTTACACACGGGTTTACCCAAATACCTTGGCAATAATAAATAATATTGGAAACGTGGCCCTGTGGACAGCGAACGTCGCAAAATTTAAAATTAAAAAAAAATGTGCAATGTGGGTCTAGCTATAGCACGTGCTCGCTTATCAACGCGTCCAACTGAGCGTTTCCTAGTCTGTATACAAGTTATCTTGCTTCGAATTTTTTTTATATCGGATCCTAACTTTATTTTGATCTGTATGTTCGATGCCTTATGCTCATGATAAGTTAATTTTGTATTCCTTAAAATGTACCACAATACTAAAATAACTATACTGTTATGAAGGACGGTGGTAATAAAACTGTTCAGTTAGAGTGTGTAGAAGTAATGTTGATATAGAACAGGACATGCAGATGTGAATGATTTCAAAGTATTCGAAGCAAGAAGCGACCTGCAATTTTAAGTGGATCATGTACTTGAGTTTCGCAGTCACGTACTTGGAATGAGAACCGTATTGGGTGGTGAGTAATGTGTTCAAGATGGAAGAGTGGCGAGTGTAATTGATGAGCTTGATACAGTAGAAATAAGATGGTTTGCACATGACGTATAGGTACGTCGTACGAGTACGATGTAGAATAACGTTGAAAAAAGTTTTAAAAGCTTATTTCGTAATAATTTTTTATCATCAATTCGGCATCTCACAAATCATTGTACATTATTATTGTTATTATTATTATTACTAGGCCGCTCCGCGAACGCTTTTCCAGTCGCGTTGATGGATCAGTGTTTTTTTTTTTTTTTTTTAAAATATTCTGGGGGGAAAATCGTAAAAGTACGATTTCTATAAGAAATATTTCTTCAAATGTCTCTGAAATCATGAGATATAAAATTCAAGTGATTTTAAACGTTCCCATAAAGTTTCATCAAGATCGTAGCCGTTTGCCAAATATCACGAACATAGCTCATTAAAAATCGAAAAAAAACCGTAAAAGTAAGATAGTCATAAAAAATATTTGATCGACTGTACCCAAAAACGTGACAGTCTAAGTTCAGAGATTTCGAAGCTCCCCCAAATTTTCATCAAGATCGCATATGCTGTTTGCCCGGTAGAGCGCAAAGAAACAGACAAACATCCAAACAAAAAAACAAAAACAAAAAACAAAAAACTAAAAACACCCCTGGTAATTTTTTTGAGGGGTCAGTGAAATTGAAGTCTTCGCTTCGCTCATCCAATTAGTATTTTTATTTTTATTATTATTTTATTGGATGTATTTCATACAAACTCGGTCAAAACCGGAGCTAACATGTTGTACGGACTTACGTCAAGTACTTCCATGTATCTCCATTACATACATTATTACTTTGTCTTAAATCGAATTACAATAATTCATTTATAATATTGTTTGATGTTTTCCTTCTCCTTCTCCTTCTCCTTCTCCTTCTCCTTCTCCTTCTCCTTCTCCTTCTCCTTCTCCTTCTCCTTCTCCTTCTCCTTCTCCTTCTCCTTCTCCTTCTTCTTCTTCTTCTTCTTCTTCTTCTTCTTCTTCTTCTTCTTCTTCTTCTTCTTCTTCTTCTTCTTCTTCTTCTTCTTCTTCTTCTTCTTCTTCTTCTTGGATGTATTTCATACAAACTCGGTCAAAACCGGAGCTAACATATGTTGTACGGACTTACGTCAAGTACTTCCATGTGTACCTACCTACATTACACACATTATTACTTTGTCTTAGTTATATATAATGTTGTTTGTAGATGATGTTTCTTTATGCTGTGTACGGTCGTGGCCGATTTCTCGTCGCCATCCTAGCATTTACTCTTCGGACTATGAGAAACCACGAAAACCAAGTCAGGATTGAAGCTGTCTCGGAATCTCGAAGTATCATTCTTAGTTTAGAAATGTACGAAACTATTCTACACGTGTTGCGTATTACTGCCTTTTGAGTCTCGATGTATACATTGGGTTGAAGAATTTAGCTTATTCGGTATGATGCCGTTAGCCGATATAACGAATGGGATTGTATTTACCATTTTCTGTTTCCACATCTTCTTGAATCTCAATTGCAAGTTCACTATACTTGGCATTTTTTCTTCAAGAGGGGGGGGGGGGGGGGAATAGTCGCGAAATTAAAACCACGCAAAATTACAGTTTTTACGTGATATCTCGAGAACGATGCATGAATCTAAAAACTTATTGCAGACAGCCCTGTGGTTTTTTTAGAACAAGATAATGCAAAAAAATATTCAAATATAATAATTGGTGCGGTTTGTATAAGATTTGCATTAAATTTATTAAATATATCGAATAAAAAACTTATTACCATCATATTACAATCTGTTTTCGTGCAGGCTATAGTTCTCCCAAATCACAGGGCTGTCTGCAATCAGTTTTTTAGATATTTTGCATCGATCTCGAGATTTCACGAAAAAAACTGTAATTTTGCGTGATTTCGCTACGTTATGGCACATTGGGACAGCAACGTCAATAAAAGTAGTATCTTGTTTCTTCTTGTCAATAATTATTACATCCGGTCTGTTGTGATGTATAGTTTGGTCCGTTATAACTGTGCGGTTGTAGTATAATTTAAAGTCTTTATTATCTAGTACTTCCTCTGGTTTGTGTTTGTTGTAAGGTGTGTTTGACATAGTGATTGGCTCCCAGATATGATGTGATCGATAGCCGATAGTTTCACCATTTAAATTACATTTTCTACATTGATCTAGGGCGACGGTCGTCGCCCGGCAGACAAGCGATGCGATGCTTAGGCGACACCGAACTCCGGCCCTATATACACCTACAAGAGTTGGGGGGTTTTCAGCTATCTGCACACGCCGCCCCGAAAGAGTTACAATCTTGAAACTCGGTATATGACCTGGTATGTGGTCCATGACATACCAAAAAAAAATCAACCCGATCCGACAACTCGTTCTGTGTTAAAAAAGGCTCTCAACATCGTCAAATTCCTTAAGGCTGGCTGGGGGCTGGTGGCTGGTGGTTGGGTGGGTGGGTGGGTGGTGGGTGGGTGGGTGGCAGTTCTCCGCGGAGAGTTCTTTAGCCTACAGAGAAAACGGTAAATCTTAGAACTATGAAACTTGGACCACACTTAGGTGTATTTCAGACGCAGTGCCTTTTGCTTTCAAAACCAAAATCGGGTAACAGGGACCGGAGAAAATCAAAATTTGGATGATAATCAAAACGCGTAATTACCAAGGCGTGGTAATTTGTACAAACTTGAAATTTAACATGCTATTAACCAATTTAAATATCTTGCGTCCAAAACTCAAGGGGCTAAATTTGGGATGACCATGGGCCCAAAAATGACAAAAAACATATCTGAACTTTAAGAAATGAATCATTCAAAGAAAACGCTACAACTGAGATGTTTCAAACGTGGAATACATTTTGATATCTCTCATTCTTTATCACTTTTGAATATGGAAAGCAAAATTGGTTAACGGGTACCGGAAAAAAACCAAAATTATCAAAAGTAGGTAATTCCGTACTCTTATGAATAATACGCTATACCGAGAAAACGGTTCATCTTAGAACTTTGAAACTTGGGCCACACTCAGATGTACCTCATATAACAAAAACCGGGCAATTGGGACCGGGGAAAATCAAAATCAAAATCAAAACACGTAATTACTCAGGCGTAGTAATTTGTACAAGCTTGAAATTAACATGCTCTTAACCATTATAAGTATCAAGTGCTTATGCTAGTGCGTTGGTCTTGTTGTTAGCGTATCTGCTTCCAATGCAGAAGGGCCAGGGTTCGATTCCCGCTAAAGTCAGAAGTTTTTTAACTTCTGATTTGGACTTAAGTCTATCAGTTCTTGTCTTAGGAGTTTGTAAACGGTGACTTTGGAGCCGTCCTAGCAAAATCAAAACGCGTTATTACTCAGGCGTAGTAATTTGTATACAAGCTTGAAATTAAACATGCTCTTAACCATTATAAATATATAGTGCTTATGCTAGTGCGTTGGTCTTGTTGTTAGCGTATCTGCTTCCAATGCAGAAGGGCCAGGGTTCGATTCCCGCTAAAATCAGAAGTTTTTTAACTTCTGATTTGGACTTAAGTCTATCAGTTCTTGTCTTAGGAGTTTGTAAACGGTGACTTTGGAGCCGTCCTAGCAACGAAGCACATAATAAATTTCAGAGTTGTTCTGAATCAGCCTTGTCGATTCTGGCGTGGATCCGCGGGTGTTCGCACTGTCCATACCACTGATTGATATATTTCCTATTAAAAATATCGATCTTTGGTTGGTTATCGCTCACTCGTCGATTGCGTCGGGGCCTGCAGGGTTGGCTTGGTCGCTTTGATTTAAAGTCCCTCACTGAAAATCAGTTATATAACTGAGTGGGTAGTCTGTAAATAAAAATGTATTTATTTATTTATTTAAGGGGTATCTTTGGGGGGACCGTGGGCCCAAAAATGTAAAAAAACAACTTTGAACTCAACAAATTTAATCATTCACACCTTGATAGCGAACGAACAACAAAAAGATGTAATATCCAACCAAATACAAAAATTTGTAAAAAAAAACGGCAGCCAAGCTCTCCTTCAAAAGTCTTCGGCTGTGAATGCTGTGAGATATAGAAGTTGAGCCAAGCTTTTTATTCTTTCTCCCTAGTTCCGCTTTTAAAATAAGTAAGATCATTTCGCCTGTTGACGAGCGCCAAGCCAACGATTTTTGTGGTAAAAAAGTAAAATTTTCAAACTCGAAATCATAAAAAAAAATGGCTTGGCCATTGAATTTGGTTCATGGCCAAGAATTATTTTTATGATTTCGAGTTTAAAATTTTTACTTTTTTACCACAAAACTCGTTGGCTTGACGCTCGTCAACAGGCGAAATGATCTTACTTATTTTAAAAGCGAAACTAGGGAGAAAGAATAAAAAGCTTGGCTCAACTTCTATATCTCACAGCATTCACAGCCGAAGACTTTTGAAGGAGAGCTTGGCTGCCGTTTTTTTTTACAAATTTTTGTATTTGGTTGGATATTATTTACTGTCGCATCTACTGTCGCATGTATTTTTTATATTTGTTCGTTGCAATCACTCTGTCTTGAATAGCTATTATAAAACCTTTTGTTTCTCCAAATAGTTTCCCGTTGTTTAACCAACTTATTGATGCCTTAATATCTACGTGTCCTTTGTGTAGTTCATCATAATGTCTCTTGTGTAGGGTCTTTTCTGAGAGTCGTAACTCTTTAGCAGCGTCATATTTTATGGGGTTCCCTTGTAGATTGTCATTTTCGTTTGCTAGATTGAGTGGAGTTAATGATTTGTCAGCTAGCACCACAGCCATATGCAGTGTTGATTAGTTTCTCTTTGTAAAAAAAAAAAATATTTTCTTAAAATGTCTAGTTGTTCATAATACAAGTTGCGCAGATCAACTAGACCCCGTCCTCCTTGTTCTCTTGGAAGTGTCAATCTCTCTATTGCTGATTTAGGATGATGCATTCTGTGTTTGGTAAGTGTAGTACGAGTTAATATTTCCAACGCGTGGATGTCTGTCTGCGTCCATTTAATGATTCCGAATGAATATGTCAGTACTTGTGTAGCATATATATTTATTGCTGTGATCTTGTTTTTACCGTTTATTTGCGTCTTGATGATAGATTTGAGTCGTTCCTTGTATGTATCAATCAATTTTGATTTCATTACTTTATGTTCAATTCTGGCAGCTTGTGAGAATCCTAAATATTTGTATACTTCGTTATCATCCATTACTCCAATCCTATTTCCATCATCTAGCTGGAACTCTTCTGCTTGTGTAACCTTACCCTTTTCGATATGAAGCATCGTACATTTTGTCTACTCCAAACTCCATGCAGATATCTTGACTCAATTCCATTTTCCTTCCATTCACGTTGTGTTGATTGGATGAGCGTAGCGAGCGAAGCGAAGATTCCATTCTACTATACTGGTGAAAAAAATCCGGGATGTTTTTTTTCTTTTCTGTTTGTATTATTGTGTGTTTGTTCACACGATTCCGGCTAAACCGATACTCCAATTGCGATGAAATTATATGGAGGCCTTCGAAATCTCTGAACTTAGATCTGCCACGTTTTTGAGTGCCATCGAAAAATGATTTCTCATGAAAATCGCAATTTTACGATTTTTTTTCGATTTAAAAAATCTTCGACTTATAACACCTACTTGCTTTATTCGATTGTAATGATATTTTGACAGAACCTTAATTTTATGAAATAATATATTCGTGTGAAATTATGAGTGCAATTGAAAAATTATTTCTCAGAAAAATCGCAATTTTACGATTTATTTAATTTTTTAAAATTACGATTTTTTTTCGTTTTTAAAAAAATTCTTCGACTTAGTAATGATTTTTTCACAGAACAACAGAAAATCTGCATAACACCTGGCAATGGCATCTCAATGCACCAATTACGCTCATCCAACAACGCGCCTGAAAAAGCGTTTGCGAAGCTTCCTAGTTAAACTGTTTAGTTGAGCACAATTTGATGCATATATCTTATCTTATATCTCATCCATGTACAAGTTGAGAGATTGTGTGACTTACCATATTATTGTCCTTAATAATTTTAAATCCGTATGTAGGGGTTTAGTGACAGACAAAACCATAATACGAGTCATCTGGGAAAATGCCACGTTTAATTTGGATTGGATCCGTAGATATCTGCTGGTTTTTCATATTTAGTTTTAGTGTTGTTCTCCATGTCTTCATTACTGTCTTCAAAACGTTTATAATTACTGGATTTGTTTTTATATATTTGTTAAATCTGAATAAGCCATGTGTGTGTGGTGTTGAGTGATGCTTTCTTGCTTTCTTGCTTTCTTGTAGTTTACATGAATATTCTTTTTCTTATTGTGTGCCTGATTCATTACAGTAGACTCGATAATGGGTTGTTCTTTACATCCCTGTGAGTTCTTACAGCATCCTTTTTGTTCCTCGGCCATGATATTGTGTTCTTCACAATGATTATAATTGTTATGCATGAAGTCAATATTTTATATATAGTTGGTAGACATGTAATTGGCCGATATTTACTTGGGTTCTTCGTGTCATTATCCTTCGATTTGAGAAAGGTTACTCCTTCAGTAAAGAATTCGGGTAGTTCTTTATTTCAATTTATGAATTCGTTGAGACATTTGGTAATTTTATTGTGAGTAGTGTTGAATTTCTTATACCAATTTTTTTTAAATATTATCATTACCTGGTGATTTCCAGCTATGTGTAGCACTGATTGTCGACTTTAATTCATCAACAGTTATACCTTCAAATCTCATATCATTAATATCGCTCATCCTACTAGCTATTTCGTCTGGAAGCCATTGTGCATCCTGGTTGTGTGTTACCGGGTTACCCCATATTCCTGCCCAAAACTCTTCTATCTCCGTCTTATGGTGATCCATTTCCTATTATTTCTTCGGTACCTACTCGATAGTTTTTGGTAAAACTGCTTTTTTTAATCTCTTAGCTAGAGCACTTACTTTTTGTTTAAGTGTATCCAAATATTCATGAATGAATTCGTTGTGTTTCATGCTTTGTGTAAACCTCTTTCAAATATATTTTGGCAGTAGCGTACCACAATTTTAGACCGATTACCCATTCGTAATTATTCCAGTCGACCGATATCTTTACTAAACTCATCGATTCTCCCAACTAGTCGCTGTTCCCATATCGGAATTTTCTTCTTCTGTTTTGTCTTTGAAGATGTTGCAGATTTTACCTTTAAGCCCAAATATCTAACACTGCTACTGCTGCACAATAAATTGCCGCATGAATGTCTGCAAATGATAGTTCGTCTTGTGTGTAATGTTAAAATGTGTGTGTTCTTTATGTGTAACGCTGTCTTCATTTCCTTTGAATGCTTGGGTTTAGGTATGTATGGTCTTTTGTTTGGTTCTATGTGCGCAAACTCGGACATGGCTGTTGCAAATGCTTAAGTCAGGATGTTCTTTAGATTGATCATGTCAGGTGTATTTTCTGTTGTGTTATGCATTTCTACCTCTTGTGTTTGATCGTCTTGATCTTCTTGGATGGTTTTGGTAGTTCTAGTGGTTCTAGAAGTTCTGGTATGTCTGGACGTTCTGGTTGGTCTGGTAATTTTTGGTATGTCTGGTAGATCTGGAAGTTCTAGCCGGTATGGCATTACCGGTAATTCTGGTAGTTCTAGTAGTTCTGGTATGAAGTGGTCTTCTTCTTCGCTGTTCTCTGCCGATGTATTGCCCTTCATCATCTTGATGTGCTTGTAGTTCATCTTTACTTCGCGTCTTATTCTATGTAATATGTTTACTGGTAACATTTTATTTTTAAGTATAATTCTTCTTTGGTCAGCTATTCTCTGTTCACTTACTTCTAAAACTGGATATTCACGTACAAACGCTTGATGAGGCTCTTTTCGATAACCAATTAAAATAATCTCTCATAACGTTACCCTATAAAAGCTACGCATCACACTAATGTTCATATATTCTCTACATTTGATACGCTGCCTCCTTTTTCCAGTTTTGGTGGTCTGTTGTGCAGTCACAACAGAAACATCCATTGTCTGATATTCTAGGTTTTCTTCTTCAAAAGAGAAATCCTGCTTGCTGACCATAGATATTGCATATGTCAAAATCAGTCCTTTGTTATAGTTTACAAATTTTTTAAAGTCAATGCAGTTAAAATTAAAAATTCTGTGATTCATAGATTCAGGGCGGTGATGAGTTCTTCGCTTCTCAACCTCCTTGCCTTACTTCGTTATGCATATATTTTTTCTAATTTGACGAATTCAGAATACGTCAATCTTTTCAATTCTTTAACATAGTTAATGGTGCTTACGTAAAATGTTAACTATTATACTATCTTAGATATACTATACCTTGTTTAAGGTACAGATAATGCCTTTATACAAATGTATGCCTACCACTAACTGACATAATCAACACAATTCAATTGTTTCATCAATGCAATGCAATGCATCAATGGTTATGTACAGCCTAGAGCTAGACAATCACAAAACTACAGAGTAATGGTATAAATAAAAAACTAATACTTCCCCTTCAATTTTACTCGTAGTTCGTCACTAGTAGAACAAGATGTAGTCAAAATCCAAACAAATACAAAAATTTGTAAAAAAAAAAAACGGCAGCCAAGCTCTCCTTCAAAAGTCTTCGGCTGTGAATGTTGTGAGATATAGAAGATGAGCCAAGCTTTTTATTCTTTCTCCCTAGTTTCGCTTTGAAAATAAGTAAGATCATTTCGCCTGTTGACGAGCGCCAAGCCAACGATTTTTGTGGTAAAGAAAGTAAAATTTTAAACTCGAAATCATAAAAAAAATTCTTGGCCATGAACCAAATTCAATGGCCAAGCCATTTTTTTTATTTCGAGTTTAAAAATTTTACTTTTTTACCACAAAAATCGTTGGCTTGGCGCTCGTCAATAGGCGAAATAATCTTACTTATTTTCAAAGCGAAACTAGGGAGAAAGAATAAAAAGCTTGGCTCAACTTCTATATCTCACAGCATTCACAGCCGAAGACTTTTGAAGGAGAGCTTGGCTGCCGTTTTTTTTTTTTTTACAAATTTTTGTATTTGGTTGGATATTACATCTTTTTGTTGTTCGTTTGCTATCAAGGTGTGAATGATGGACTTTGAATGATTAAATTTGTTAAGTTCAAAGTTGTTTTTTGACATTTTTGGGCCCACGGTCCCCCCAAGATACCCCTTGTGTTTTAAGCACTAGATATTTTTTAATGGTTAAGAGCATGTTTAATTTCAAGCTTGTACAAATTACTACGCCTGAGTAATTACGCGTTTTGATTTTGATTTTGATTTTCCCCGGTCCCAATTGCCCGGTTTTGGTTATATGAGGTACATCTGAGTGTGGCCCAAGTTTCAAAGTTCTAAGATGAACCGTTTTCTCAGTATAGCGTATTATTAATAAGAGTACGGAATTACCTACTTTTGATAATTTTGATTTTCTCCGGTACCCGTTACCCACTTTTGCTTTCCATATTCAAAATTGATAAAGAATGAGAGATATCAGAATGTATTCCACGTTTGAAACATCTCAGTTGTAGCGTTTTCTAAAGTTCAGATATGCTATTTGTCATTTTTGGGCCTATGGTCATCCCCAAATTTACCCACTTGTGTTTTGGACGCTAGATATTTATAATGGTTAATAGCATGTTTAATTTCAAGTTTGTACAAATTACCACGCCTTGGTAATTACGCGTTTTGATTATCATCCAAATTCTGATTTTCTCCGGTCGCTGTTACCCGATTTTGGTTTTGAAAGCAAAAGTCACTGCGTCTGAAGTCCAAGTTTCATAGTTCTAAGATTTACCGTTTTCTCTGTAGGCTAAAATAATCTCCGCAGAGAACTAACAAGCCAGCCAGCCAGCCACCCACCCACCCACCCACCCACCCACCCACCCAGCCAGCCTTAAGGAATTTGACGATGTTGAGATCCTTTTTTAACACAGAACGAGTTGTCGGATCGGGTTGATTTTTTTTGGGTATGTCATGGACGACATACCAGGTCATATACCGAGTTTCAAGATTATAACTCTTTCGGGGCGGCGTGTGCAGATAGCTGAAAACCCCCCAACTCTCGTAGCTGTATATAGGGCTTGAGTTCGTTTCGCCTAAGCAGTCTCATGCGCTTGTCTGCCGGGCGACGACCGTCGCCCTAGATTTGAGATACAATGCTTGTATTTCAGCGGAAAGAATAAATTACCACCAACTCTCGAGCTTGACTGGCTTATGGGTGATTATTATTGTTTTGACTATTATATTATTATATATTATTTATATTTATGTATATTTATTATAAAAATATTATTATATATTATTATAATTATTTATATTTATATATATTTATTATTATGATATTATTATACATTATTATTATATTATTATCTATTGATTTATAGACCTAGTTACTGTTGTTTTGTGTTAACCTATTGTATGTTTACTAAAATGTCGGCAATGCTGTATTTGAGTGTTCACCAATTAAAAATATTTTTAATGTCAATGGAGCAAAGATTCATAAGTCGCCGTGAATGTAAACTAGGCCGCTTCGCTAACGCTTTTTCCAGTCGCGTTGATGGATGAGCTGTTGAAAAAAATCGTAAAATACGATTTCTATGAGAAATATTTCTTCAAATATCCCTAAAATCATAACATATATTATTTCAGTGATTTTCAATGTTTCCATAAAGAAAGATCGGAGTAGCCGTTTGCCAAATATAACGAAAATATCTCATTAATAATCGAAAAAAATCGTAAAAGTACGAATATCATAAGAAATATTTGATCGATTGTACAAAAAAACGTGGCAATTCTAAGTTCAACAATTTTGAAGGTCCCCTCAAATTTTCATCAAGATCGCATAAGTAATTTGCCCGGTAGAGCGCTAACAAACAGAAAAAAGCGACACATTTTTTGAGGGTCATTGAAATTGAATTCTTCGCTTCGCTCATCCAATAAACTATTCCTATTTCTTTATTATTCTCCAAAATGGCTGCCGATTTTTTATTCTTATCAATATACTTTGTTTGGAAATTAATTCATACTTTTAAATAAAATTAGTAAATAAAAATGAAATTAAGTTAAATAAAGTGGACAATGGTTGGAAGAAAGGGAGATAAATCTACGATATACCATAAAAGTCGACGTAATTTTGTGGATCTGATTTCATGATTAACTGAACCTGATGAGCTACATTTCAATACTGTTTCCAAATATGAAGAATAAGCCTACAACAAGCTCAAAATGATTATCAAAAGAAAACACCAAGAAAACAAGTAGGCCTAAGTTAATATGGAAGGTAAAACTTAAGAATGTTATAACCAAGCTTTTATGCGGGATCCAATCTGCCGGCTCCTTCTCTTACGTGGATCACTGATCTACTGATTCGATCATTTACTCGGATGGACTTGAAAACTTTCCGAAAGCAGATATAAGAATCGGAGTTTGTTCCGTAAGCATATGGACGATTGAGTAACTCAGCTCAGGTTTCCGTTTAAGCACTCTCGGGCACTTGATTATTGATAGGTAGCACGCCGACGGTGTGAGCTCAAGCGAAAAGCGCGAGACTCTGATTCGGGGAGGTCCCGGGTTCGAATCCCGTCAAGACAGACAATCTTGACTCAAGGTTTATTCCGAGATTTTCCGTATTCGTTAATGCGAATGCAAGGGTCACCTTCATTAAACAGCCATCGGACATCCCTTCACAATTGTCCTAACTAGGAAGCTTCGCAAACGCCTTTTTTAGTCGCGTTGATGGATGAGCTTTTTTGTAAGGTTTTAGTTTGCGTGAGATGGCTTTAATTTTGCAAGTGCTTTTTGAACGCAGTTTAGGTGATTTGTCAAGTTTCTATTGTTACTTATTGTTATTATGTACCTCAAAAAAATAACATTAAAATCTTTATTCTATGGATTCTGGCTAACTTTTCACTTTCTTCAAAAGTACACTCACCATAACTTAATGTCCATGTGAATATGAAGTTTACCCCGTTTGGTCAGAATCGGCTCAAATGTATGTCACGAAAATATCGCACTAAAAATCGAAAAAAATCGTAAAAGTACGATATTCATGAGAAATATTTCTTCGATTGTACCCAAAAACGTGGCAAGTCTAAGTTCAGAGATTGCAAAGGTCCCCTTCAATTTTCATCAAGATCGCATATGCCGTTTGCCCGGTAGAGAGCGAACAAACAGACAAAAAAAAAAATACAAAAATAAAAGACTAATGTTTTTTTTTTGGGGGGGGGGTGTCAGTGAAATTGAAGTCTTCGTTTCGCTCATCCAACTAAAATTAAAATAGTCACGACACCTGAAAAGGGGAATGCATTGCACCCAGGGCAGGGGTATCCCCAGAGAAATGAGACTTTATATCACGGGTTATAAACGTTGTTCATTTCACCCGAAGGCACTAAACAATTTAACTGTCTATAATTATTGTAAAATGCAGCGGCACGGAACTGCTAAGGGATTTCAGCGGAGTGTGGAAGATATTAAGTAATTACACGATTATTTTATCGTCTATTTTATCGCTCTCCTTAAAAGTAAACAGCTTAATAACTTGACGAAAGCTTTAGCACTAAAACTTCTGAGAAGTTGAGGAGAGAACCAGATTTAGTTGAGCAAAATAAACCGTGGTTAAAAGACGCAAAGTTTTCGCTGACGTAATAGCAGAGTGCTGACTCAGTAATACTCTAAGATCTATGATAAACAGGGTTCCATCTAGCAAAAAAGATAGCTCCAGCACAACTGTATAGTTACAATGTGTGTTGTCACTGAATTCGGGACCATTGCCATCATAAAGGTTTTTTTTTAATTATTAGGCTTGAGCCTTTCATACAGCCTTTCAAATCCTGTCCTTAGGGAGTTCTCAGAAATGGAACGATAAAGAAGAAGCTCTTCTCAAAAGAATAAAGCAAAAAAACATAAATTAAAACGCTTGTTGAGAGATTTGATGTAAGCGAAACTAATAAACTTTCGTTACTACCCATTTTGTTGTTCATTAATATTTTGCAGAAATTTATATTGAATTCTTTATGCAATATATAAAAGTGAAAGAACTCTTATCAGTCTTCAAAAAATCAAAACCACAACGCACATGGTAAAAAAATGTCATAAATACGATTTGAGCAAGCAACTGTAGGTGTTTATTTATAAAACTAGGAGGCTTCGCAAACGCTTTTTCAGGCGTGTTGTTGGATGAGCGTAATTTTTTTTCAACGAAAAAAGCGTAAAATTACGATTTTCATGAGAAATTATTTTTCGATTGCACTCAAATTTCACACCAATATATTAATTCATAAAATTAAGGTTCTGTAAAAAAATCATTACAATCGGATAAAGCAAGTAGGTGCTATAAGTCGAAGAATTAATTTTTTTAAAGAAAAAAGCGTAAAATTGCGATTTTCACGAGAAATTATAATTCGATTGACTTTCAAATTTCACCCCAATATATGAATTTATAAAATTTAGGTTCTGTGAATAAAATCATTACAATCGGATAATGCATGTATGTGTTATAAGTCGAAGAAATGTTTTTAAAGAAAACGTAAAATTGCGATTTTCATAATTAAATATTTTTTGCGCTCAAATTTCACATAAATATACTGATTCATAAAATTGAGGTTCTGTGAAAAAATCATTACAATCGAATAAAAAATGTAGTTGTTATAAGTCGAAGAAATTTTTTTAAAAATCGAAAATAATCGTAAAATGGCGATTTTAATGAGAAATAATTTTTTTATTACGCTCAAAAACGTAGCAGTTCTAAGTTCAGAGATTTCGAAGGCCTCCATAAAATTTCATCGTAATTGGAGTATCGGTTTAGCCGGAATCGTGTTAACAAACACACAATAATACAAACAGAAAAAAGAAGAAGAAAAAAAATCATTCCGGATTTTTTTCTCCAGTGTAGTGAAATCGAATCTTCGCTTCGCTCGCTACGCTCGCTACGCTCATCCAATAAAATAAAATAAATAATAAAATTCGTACATAGAGTCTATACGAATTCAGCCTCAGAACTGATTTTCAGTGTGCGACATTAAATTTAAAACAGACCAAGACAATCCCGTAGGTCCCGACACCATGAACGAGCGAACAATAACCGACTATAGAGACCGGCATATATTTTAAGCTATTTTTCCGAGCTGTCTATGGGTAAAATGTTTTCGTAAAAAACGATGGCATGCTTCATAAATTATCATACGCTATTCTTAGACAAAATAGATCGAACTACATGTTTGGTAAACTCAACGGTTTGACTTGTTTGAATTATGCATTGGCTCCCATTTATAAATCTCTGTATTTCGCTCTCGAATATTCTATTCTCGTAAGACGTAACCAACCTCAATACATTGTTTTACATTAAGCTATCCAACTTTTTTTTTAACCATTTGGAAGTTGGATGTCAACCAAATTTTAATAATATTTCTTTATTGTGGACCTAGCGTAATTTGCAATATATATTTGTTGAACGAAAGCAAAAGTTGCCATGAACTATTCTCTTGAACGAAAGCAAAAGTTGCCATGAACTATTCTATACTATTTACCAGGAGTTGGATGTTACATCAACATGGCTGAATAATAATTGCGTCCATATTTTCAATTTCAATCAATGATTTTAATAACTGTACTTATTTTTTATCGTATCGTATTTTAGGGCAGTGGAATATTTATCGATAAGATTTCTAATGGCAATGCAAAGATAATGGGGGAGGTGCCGGGTAAGCGTATGCATCCACTGAAGGGTTATACATGGTACACAATACTGGATTAAATACACTTATTATATTATATAGTTATAATAAATAAATAACAACAAATACAAAACACAGAATGTAAAAAAATAAATTCGCATAAATTAATAAAAAAGGAAATAAGGAAATATAATTTCTATGTCAAACCTGAAGGATTTCAAAGGTTTATTATATATAATAAATCTAATCCTTTTAACTAGTTAATTAATAATATTAATACACATAAAAGGAGAATACTTAAACTACATCTCGACTGGTTTCATTTGTCCATAAGTTGAAGACGTAGTGGACAAAGTCACGCTTTAGAGTTTCTGAGAAATGAGAAGGGTCAGCGGAGCCCACCTTGGCCGCAAGGACAGGAGAAAATCGTCTCATAATTGATCTTGCCCCTTGAAAATTATTGGAAAACTTGGGGGAAAAAACGTTTATTGCTGCGCGCTACCGTTACTTGAAACCTACCACGACACAAGGCAAGTTCTGGTTCGGGATTTGGAGAGAATTGTAATATGGATTGTAGCAAACACATCTTTACTCATTACCACAACCATGTTCATGATAATTATCCAAGTATTTTAGAAGAGTACGCGGCTATTCCGTGGGGGACAAAGCGTGTAACTTTCATATCACCAGAGTGTGACTAGATGAAGACTAAGATAATTTTCCAAAATTTATCTACATAAGATAACAGATAAACCGTGAAAAAAAATCTAGATAAAAGGTAGTAGATAAAAATAATTACCTTGTTAATTTTGCTTTGATAAAAGATATTGATTATAGAAAATTAACATGTTTCAGAAAAAGCTTAACTTATTTCCCAACAACATTTTTCTTGTCAATCCCAATATTTTTTATTTTCAGAGTGGTAGAAGTTTAATTAATTTGAAAAAGTGATTCATTCATTATTTAATTTTTTCTAAATTTTGTCTCGAATAGCCAAAGTGCATTAATATAAGACGTTAAGCATATCCAATCCAATTTTCTAAATTATTATCAAAATTCTTATCTAGAAAAAATCATCAAAAAGATTTAATTTTATCTAGATAATTTAAAAACTTACCAACAAAAACCTTAAATGATATAAAATAAAAGATAACAGATTTTCTAACAAATTATTAGATAAGCACAAATGCCATGTTAATATTGTGGAGAGTAATTTTTTTTAATATTATTTTTTTACAGTATGTGAAACTGTATTTGAAGAACCAATTATAGAGTTACCCTTCAAGTTCAAGTTTAGAAAGCCATAGTTCTTGTTCGTATATACTACACTTTATTGTACCAAGTTAGTAAGAACGCTGTACGCTCTCTTGCAAAGGATGATTTTGTTTTGTTTGTAATATAGTAAGCTATAGTAATACAATTATTGTCTATTATGGATATTATATTATATATTATGTTTTATTTAATAACTGTCCACATACCCCTGCGTATTAGTATTAGTAGTTTTAGGGCGCTTTAACAGCTAAGATTATTCGCGCCTTTAAGATAAAACAATTTCTTAAAGTGTGAGTTACCACCATGTATACTTCTTTCCAGGGGGAGGAACATAAGGGGATACGCGGGGGACCAAGGGTGGACAGGCCTGTGCTGGTCAGAACCAGCCACAAGCATATGGGGAGGGCAGGGCTCCCGCACGTCGTGGTCGTCTCCGTCTGTGTCATCACCCGTCCGTGTTGTCATTGTCGTCGCCGTCGGGGAGGTAGTCAAAGGGAAGGTGAAAGTTCACCGACGACGACCCAGAGCTCGTCATTAGTTTTAGGGAGTGAAACTGCCCTACTCACGGGCCAAACCACGAGAAGGTTGCGAGTTGGACTTTGATGGCCCTATACCCCTGCATAACCAGTGGTGTAACTAACCGGCCGCCCCCCCTCCACCAAATTTTTTAGGAGAGGGGCGAGGGGTTATAATTTTGAGGCAACATTTTATAAACTGACAATAAAAGTTACTCGCAACTTTATAAATTACCGACATTTTTTGCAACGTTAAATATCAACAAATTTCTGGGTCTGTGCGCCCCAAACACCCTGTTGTACCTGGATACATACTTATGTCCTTGGTTACAAATATGTTTGTCCCCCTCTACCCTTTCCCCCCAATAAACAAGAGCTGGTTACGCCAATGTGTGTAATAATGGCACTGTATTTCACTTTAAAGCCATGGAAATAAAGCTATTGCATTATATGTGTTATGCCTGTATGGTTTACGTAGTTCTTAAAGAATTATCTAAGTTTAAGTATAGGTTCCAACAGACCAAACTGTTCATGTCCAGGGTCGGGTCCAGTAACATCTTCATTTCAGGTTCATCATGTCGACCGCGGTGGTCCGCTGGTCCGAAGCGTATGGTTCTACGAGGACGTGGGTTTGAATCCTTTCATCGTCATCTATCACCGCTCACCGTCAGCATATTTTCGGTTTTTCGGTTTGGGTTTTCTCCCTGTTTAGTGTTCCTGCGCGCCACACCACGTCCCACACTGCGAGCCACACCACGCGCCACACTGCGCGCCACATTGCGAGCCACACCATGCGCCACACCGCTTTATTCGGTATTCACGATATCTCCACACCACGAATATTATGATGGTTTAAATCCTCAAGTTTCGTCTTCAATTTATTTTTAATGGCTCGCTTATAAAAACAATATCAGAATGTGTAGATATTTCCGCTGAGTATTCTGCTACTTGAATGTCTACTAGTAAACGAGATTACATCGTACGTATGGTCTCGAACCCTGCCACTTGAGACTAGCGGGAGTCACGAAGTGGGACGTACGTACGTAGGGAGTCGGAGCCCTCATGAAATATGGATGAGATGAGATGAGGGGTTCCCACTTTTCCTGCTGATTATTCTGTGTGGTGTTATTGTTATCCAGTTTTGACGGGAGCGAGTTTGAGAGGGTTAGCAGAAGCTCGCAAACAAATAGCTTATCTCTATAATATAAAACAGATTTACAGAAGAGGGGAAGAAACAGCGGTTCTCGTACAAATATGTGAACAGTTATGACAATAGGCCTAAATGAAGTTTAAGTACGTGTAAAGAAATATTTTAAAATGAAATTACTTCAGCTTAATATAGCCTGCTAAGTACAATTTTAAGTACAATTTGTAATTGTTTTCAATTAACTCAATACAACAAAAAGGTTAAACTCATAGTGTTAACAGTGTTAGAGGAAATCAGTTAATTTGATATTTGATGATAATAATAATAAATTAATAATAATAATGATAATAATAAAATTTCTTTCTTTTCTTCTTCCTCTCGGTCTCTCTCTGTTCGTTCGTCTCGTCTCGTCGTCGTCTTTTCGTTTTCTGTCGTCTTTTTCTTCGTCTCTTCTTCTTCTTCTTCTCTGTCGTCGTCGTCGTCGTTGCGTCTCGTAGCGTCGTCGATTCGTCTCTTCTTCGTCTTCGTCTTCGTCCAATCTTCTTCTTCTCTTCTTCTTCTTTCTTTTCTCCCTTCGGCTTTTCGAATCGATGCTCTACTAACTGAGCTATCGGGGCCAAAGTCAAACTTTTACTAAACTGCTTTATATTGTAATTATTGAGAGCTATGATATAAATTAAACAGAATACTGCTATGTTTATTATTAATTATTTACTAGGAAACGCTCAGTTGGACGCGTTGATAAGCGAGCACGTGCTAAAGCTAGACCCACATTTGCACATAAAATTTATGGCGTTTGCGTTTCCATTGTTATTTATTATTGCCAAGGTATTTGGGTAAACCCGTGTGTAAAAATCTTTACTTTGTGGATAAAATCCACCGCCATCTAGAGGACCTTGACTCCTTGGGAAAACTATTATAACTCTTTGGTGACAAATAATAACTGCTTTCTCGAAAGTATTTTGATTACTTCTAGGTGGCAGTGCATTAGAAACTTCGCGCGTCTTTTCGTTGCCATGGCAACGTTACTTTTGTTATAAGTAATTTCCATCTACACTACTTATCGGATCAAAATAAAATTTACATATTCTTGACCGGACGGACATTCTAAATGATTTGGCTATCTCAGATTTTGTCGCCGGTTAGTTTGAAAAAAAAACTTTCGATTAACTTTAATGTAACTTTTTAACTTTTTGAACGATTTTGCCACAAAACTAATGGCATTCAATCGAGAACAAAGCTTGCGGATGGTCAAAATTTCAACTCGATCCGAGCCTCCGTTCGAACGTTATCGCGAGACATACAAACAAAAACAAACAAACAAAAACAAAAACAAAAAAAATAAAAATAAACCAGTGACTAATTTTTCCGGCAGAGTCAAATGGAAACGCTCGCTTCGCTCGCTTAATTAATTCAAAGTTTCTTTCTGTTTCTATGCTGATTTCTTTCTTGTCACATTTGTAACGTACACTTTATTATTTCGTTATCATGAATAATGTCTGATATTGTACATTGTAGGCCTACTGTCTATATTTATATATTTTTTTAATCGTGGGAAACCTGTTATAGGGTGCAATTAGCCCCTCTTCAGCCGGTGAACTAGGTATGTGCGGATAGGAAATTGTGAAGGGATGTCCGAGGGCTGTTTAAGAGGACTCAATCCCTTGCATTCGCCTTAACGACTGAGGAAAACCTCGGAAAAAACCTTCAGTCAGGATTGCCGGTCTCGACGGGATTCGAACCCGGGACCTCCTGAATCAGAGTCGAGCGCTTAGCGCCCAAGCCAACACTGTCGGTTACTGTCTATTATTTTCTGTAAATAAATGCAACCTTGGATTAAATTATTGTCATCCTTTGCAATTCAGTTTTAAAAAAATGAATTATAATATTATATATACACATATATATGTTATTCTACACTTTACAGAAATAAACAAGCAATTTAATGTTTTAAAACCAATAATTAATTAACTCTTCGACGTTTCAAAAGACTTGGCTTTCATTCTCAAGAAGACATGACATAAAAGTAATAAAAAACAAAACATCAGCATACAATTAAATTATAAACAAACAAAACCGCTGTTATATAGGCCTATATATTATAATTAAGAGTCTGCAAATACATCAGAAAGCATAGTCTGGAACTCTTTACGGAAACATCAATGAAATTAAGATAGATTCACCCCCTTTGATTGAAATTAAAAATACACCATCAAGCATTCACAAGTGAGTAGAGACCAACGAATATGTGATGAACGCGAAACACCCCTTGTTTCTGTAATGGTCAGGTCAGTTGCATGTAGGGAGAGTCTAGTCTCTGGAGCTATCAAATAACAGGGTTCACGGGTGCGTTGTCTGCACCACAACATCGCCAACAAGGCTGTGTGTTCGGTTGGGGTGAACTTACTTCAAAGGACATGCGAGTAAAACAGTGTTTACACACTACGCCTTAGGTGTTTATTCAAATATTACATTTACTTGAATACCTTTGAGCATTTACGTGCGTTGGTTAGAAGATTCGAGGTGATGTACCTAAGAACCAGATGAGTTTAATTATACAGCTAGCTAATGTGGTTCTGGTATTTATTTAGCTGATGCCTCCGTGTGATCCTGTGAGAACGCGACTGCCCAGCCAGCGAGCGCTAGGGCTATTGATTTCACCACGCACAGGTTATTTATTACTGCTAACGGATAGTTGAGGGAATTGTCTGAGAATTGTTGAATCAATATCAGAATTCGCGTTAGAGCGTTTTAATTCGCGTAAAAAACGTCGACAGGGCTAACGAGGGTAGTTACCGAACTGACGGCCGGTTTCTCTCGGCTTCGTCGGCCTGGGGAGTGAGACATTAATCACTTTTAGGTGTTTTTACGCGGTTACATTCTCGTCTAAACACCGTAGGCCTAGAACACTCGGTTGACACAATGATTTCCACTCCCTTGTTGGGGGGTTACCGGCATAAGGTACTTTTGAATATTGTTGTTAATGATTATGATAATGATTACGATGTTGATGTAAAATTGCGACGCAAATGCAAAAAGAGTTTTTTTTATTTGAGGGATGTCTCAAACATATTTTTGTCCTACAGTCGATCATTGATAATATCGACGACACAATTATATGCCACTTGGCTTGGTCGTTCCAAAGCATTCTGCACATTCTGAGTAGCCTATACCTAAGGTGACCAGACGTACCGGTTTGACTGGTACAGTTCCGTTTTCAGAACACTTGTACCGGTGTCCCGAGAGACTCATTGAAATGATGTATTTGTACCGGTTTGCAATTTCGGGGAGAAAGTGTCCTGGTATTTTCTTAACTACTGTGCGTGCAATGGAAGGATAATGTTTTACTTTAAAAAATACACTCCCCTGACTAATAGTAAAAACAATGAAATAGTTCTTCCACTTCCGAGAAGACAATTCATTTTCTCTAGGGGTGTGCGAGTATTATTAACGATTTTGGTGGAGGTGCCGGGTCGCGCACGTGTGTGAAATTTTTGGCGCTACCTTACCAATGCTGATTACTTAGCCATAATAGTAACACGAGTCTTTTGATACACATTTATATTCATTTTGAAAGTTTTGAACTATTTTTGGGCACAAATAATAAAAATATGTCACTATGATGATTGTTTCAACAATTTTCATGTAATATCACTTACTGAATGACATAGCCTAGCCCTAATATTTGTACTTGATGCTTGATCATTAAAATGATCTTGAGGGAGGTTGCATTTTTAAATCAATTAGATACTACTCTGTCTTCACGTTTGGAGGCTACATTTAGACTAACATCAATAAATAAAATTAATATTGTTCATATTGTAAATAATAAATACAGTCAAAAAGCAAAATAGTGACATTTAAAAAAAACACAAAGTAATTGGACTCGAATTGGACTCGATACGCGAGTTATTTTATGCAGTTGTTTCGGACTCGACTCTAACTCAAAAAACAGGACTCGCACACCACTAATTTTCTCGATCATTATTTGCATTGATTTTGTTTATAGATAATGAAAAATCAAAATGTACCAATTACACAACTGAACTACGTTTTAGATTAATTACTTACCTACATTAATTATTTCGTTGTTCAGACAAAGTGTTTTTAAAGTATAACCATCCATATTATACAATTTAAATGCATTTTCAAATCATCTTTATTCTTATTGATTAGGCCTTCATTAGTATGATGCTCTCATAAATACATTATTATCTGCTAAATGTTTGTATTTTGTTTTGTACTTTCATTTTTGAACCACTAGATAAAGATTTTATGACGACAAAAATGTACATATTACAACCATATTTAAATCATGTTTTAATGACAGAAAGTTATTTTCTGGGCATTTGACTCAAATATATCTTTAAAAAAATCGCCTCTGGCGGCTGGGTGCTCTGACCCGCACCCCGAAATGGTCCCTGTGGTACATATGCTTACATTTTAGTAATTGTCCCGGGTGTAACTTTAAAATTTGTTCGCCTTACCTATACCAGCATCAAAGATTACAATCTTTGCCAGAATAACAGAAGCATAGAAATTGCAGGGTGTTCAAGAAGACGTTTTAGAGATCAAAGCTGTTATGTACAATGAAATCATGACTAGAATTCGGTAAGGACAAAGTTATGCAAAAATATTGAGCTTAAATCTCGAGTTAAACTAAGTCAAATCTTATTCAACTGAGTTATTGAATCGATCATTGCCCTTCGGGGTCTTCTACGAGTTGCCAGATTGACAAGTCTAACCTTTAATCCAAAGAGTGTGCCCCGATAAGGGGGAAACGAGGGGGGAAATGCCTCACTCATAGGCTTCACACTGTTGTCACTATATACAACTACAAGGAAATTTAATAAAAATTATGGAGGGTGGAGAAATCAACCGTCATCTCGATGTTCTGAACTGTATTCCAACAAACTCTAGTATAGTAAAGTGCGTTTATTTGCGAGTAGAACACATTGTTCTCTTCGAGATCGGAGTTCTTTTGTATGTCAGCTAATTGAATTCTATACAATTTCAGATTCCGAGGAGCAACACGCCCGATGATTGACAATAGGATTAGACTAGGATGTCATAAAAATATTTAATTAATGAACTGATAAATAAGTTTATCCAATACAATCATTAACTCTTGAAATCATTATTAAAATCAAAATAAAATGCTATCACAAAAATGTATGATTTTTTGTAAGTTTTATCCACTTTGAACGAAAAAAATCGGCCTTTATTTACGGTTTTTAAGTTAAGTATTTTGTCATTATACAAAATAATGTAAATAAAAAACTTAAAAACCGGAAATGATGTCCGATTATTTCATTCGAAGTGGATAAAACTTACAGAAAATCATACATTTTTGTAATAGCATTTGATTTTGATTTTAATAATGATTTCAAGAGTTAAATGATTGTATTGGATAAACTTATTTATTACTTTATGAATTAAATATTTTTATGACATCCTAGTCTAATCTTACTCTCAATCTTCGGGCTTGTTGCTCCTCGGTATCTGAAATTGTATAGAATTCAATTAGCTGACATACAAAAGAACTCCGCTCTCGAAGAGAACAATGTGTTCAACTCGCGAGTAAACGCACTATAGCACTAGATAAAATTGATGTTTCACCATTAGCACTCTGACAGAAGTATGAGAATGTGTTTCTGGCGTAGAAACTAAGGTGACGACTGTGGCAAGTGAGCTTAAAGAAACGAACTTATAACACAATTTAATTAATTCTTCCTTTGGCTAGAGTTTAAATGTGTGTGATGGGATGATGTCTCATGAGTCATGAGTTTTATCCTAAATGAAGGCAGTCGCTTCAATATGGATGTCTTTTCCTCGACGTGCCAGTGCAGATTAGTCTATACTTGGCCTTATGGCTGATAGGTGAGGGGAGAGGCCAACTACCAATAACAACCCTTTCATCCATGACAGGACTTCCAAGTCCCTTAGTTTTATTGTGGTATAGCATTTACATGGATAGGATAATAACTCAATAAGCCTGACGAGACGTTTGAGTCCCACTGCTCCTGAACACATAGAGATATAGCACAATCACATAGGACAATATTTATGCCTTGTACAACTTTTTGGAAGTCTTTTAGTGTGAAAGATTAAAAATAGTGTAATTTTGAAAATAATACATAAAAATTAGAAAAAAAATAATAAATTAGCCATTTTTACCCGACTTTAAAATATTTTTTTTGATTAGTAGAATGCTTGTTCTAGAACTAAAATCTTTTTTAAATGAAAATTGTGGTATATATTCAAAATCCAAAATTAAAAAAAAAAATCTAAAATACGAAAAAGGTTTCATACACAATGTCTTATTGGGTATGATTGTTTGATGAATAAGTAAAAAAATCCACATTTTAATTTTCCTTCAGGATCAGGGGTGAAAGGGTTAAGTGGGTGGCGCATGAGTATGGCTCCTTATACAAGTCACGATTCTCTTTGTAAACATATTGCGTGGGTGTATAGTAGAGAAACGGATGGCAGAAACACGACTGCTGCCATCCGTTGCTTTCTGTTGGGAAGCACGGTTGGAGGTCTGGAGCGTAGAAGTAGTGACTTCTGTTTCATTTGGACAAGGGCACGTAACGTTACGAAGAGACTTCAATACGCATTCGATGTTAGTGTGGGTTTATTGAGAAGCAAGGAAAGAAGAGTCATTACAACGGAGTATAACGTTCCAGACTTCAACCCCAGAGTCTGCGTAGTGCCTACTCCCAGACCACCCCACTCTGCTAGCTAAGGTAAGCCAAGTCATGGCTGTCTTCTCCTTGTCAGCAAAACGCCCATGCCTGCGGCAAGATTTGCTTCACTGTGGCATGCAGCATGACAGGCGTACTCATGCCTCCTGTGATTATTACAACTAGGAAAACGCTAAAGTCCCGCCGCGTTGATGGATGAGCTTTTTTTAAGTTTTTAGTTTGCGTGGGATATCTTTACTTTTACAAGTGTTTTTCTTTACTGCCTATGCATTGTAGGTGATTGTTGCCAAGTTTCTATTGTTAGGCCCTAGGCCTACTTGTCAAATGTTATTATTTACCGTAAAAAACTTACATTAAAATCTTTATTTCTATGGATTCTGGCTAACTTTTCCAACTTTTTCTTTCAAAAGGTACTAAATCACCATAACCTTAATGTCCATGTATAATATGAACGTTGTAGCCCCACCCATTTGGTCATAATCGGCCCAAATGGCACGAAAATATCGCACTAAACCGTAAAAAACTTATATTAAAAGCTTTATTTTATGGATTCTGGGTAACTTTTCCAACTTTTTCTTTCAAAAGGTACAACATCACCATTACCTTAATGTCCATGTATAATATGAACATTGTAGCCCTACCCGTTTGGTCAGAATCGGCCCAAATGTCACGAAAATATCGCACTAAAAATTGAAAAAAATCGTAAAAGTACGATATTCATGAGAAATATTTCTTCGATTGTACCGAAAAACAATACACCTCTAAGTTCAGAGATTTCGAAGGTCCCCTCAAATTTTCATCAAGATCGCTTGTGTCGTTTGCCCGGAATCCTGCTAACAAACAGACAAAAATACAAACAAAAAAACAAAAAAAAAAAAAAAAAAACATTGGAGCTAAATTTTTTGGGGGGTCAGTGAAATTGAAGTCTTCGCTTCGCTCATACAAAAAATTTATTATGATTTTGGTTATGACATGACGTATTTTGTAGGATTTAAGCACATGCAAAAGTGTGGTTATGAACCACGGCCCAGAAATTATACGTTAAAAAAATCGTAAAATTGCAATTTTCATAAGAAATAACTTTTCGATTGCACTCAAATTTCATAAGAATATATGAATTCTAAAATTAAGGTTCTGTGTAAAAATCATTACAATCGGATAAAGCATGTAGGTGTTATAAGTCGAAGAAGTTTTTTAAAAATCGAAAAAAATCGTAAAATTCCGATTTTAATGAGAAATGATTTTTCGATTGCGCTCAAAAACGTGGCAGTTCTAAGTTTAGAGATTTCAATTCAAAGCCCTCCAGAAAATTTCATCGCAATTGGAGTGTCGGTTTAGCCGGAATCGTGTTAACAAACAGACAAAAATACAAAAAAAGAATAAAAAACATTCCGGATTTTTTTTCTCCAGTGTAGTGAAATGGAATCTTCGCTTCGCTCGCTACGCTCATCCAATTATTTACAAAACAACACCTCCACTATTGTCGTGAAACGTGGGCAAAATCCACCACCTCCCCTCTACGGTGCTCAGGCTGCTAAAGTGCTTTCTGCGGTGACCAATCCGGAGACAGCAGCACTACGATGTATTTATTTATATATTTATTAACTCATTTAAATTTATTTCATTTATTCATTTATTTATTTATTGGATGAGCGTAGCGAGCGTAGCGAAGATTCCATTTCACTACACTGGAGAAAAAAATCCGGAATGTTTTTTTTCTTCTTTTTTTGTTTTTTTGTTTTTGTATTTTTGTGTGTGTGTTAACACGATTTTGGCTAAACCGATACTCCAATTGCGATGAAATTTTCTGGAGGCCTTTGAAATCTCTTAACTTACAACTACTACGTTTTTGAGCGCAATCGAAAAATTATTTCTCATTGAAATCGCAATTTTACGATTTTTTCGAATTTTAAAAATTTTCTTCGACTTACCTACATGCTTTATTCGATTGTAATGATTTTTTCACATGACCTTAATTTTATGAATTAATATATTTGTGTGAAATTTGAGCGCAATCGAAAAATAATTTCTCATGAAAATCGCAATTTTACGCTTTTCCGTTTAAAAAAACATACGCTCGGCAACAACGCGCCTGAAAAAGCGTTTGCGAAGCTTCCTAGTTTATGTATATATTCGTTTGTTATATAACCTTGGCTTATAGTAGGCGACTATGGCGCTGTATTATAGAATGGCCAGGACAGCCAAGGTCCCTGGTTCAATACCCGGTGGAGGTACTTTTTTAATTTCTGTCTATAATACCATCAATCATTAATATTTACAGTTTAGATTGGAGAAAGGGTTGACAGTTTGGGAAAGCACAGATAACATAAAGCCCAGCCTGAAGGGCTGGGGGCGACAAAACTTTTCACCTGCTGATGATAACTGCAGTTAATTAATATTTATTTGTCGGACTAAGCGGGTCTGGGTTTTGACTATCGGCCCGAGTTCGAATACTAAACTGCTTCGGGTTTTCGGGTCGGGTCGGGTCAAGTACGAAAAAACGACCGTTATAACCCTGAACGTTAAAATGCATTGGCCTGATTAACTCGACTTGTAAGAATATTACATGATAATTGTCTTGATTTTGTCTGATTTATATTGAATAACATTTTGTTTAGTCTATAAAATAAAACTTGTGCTGCCATCTACGACATCAAGCAAAAAATTGGAACTAAAACCAACTAATAAATCAAACGATTTTGAAGAATATTGTTCGATTCGTTAAGTCACTGATATGAATATCGCTATAACAAATAAATAATGTAAACACGATTTAAAAAAAATCGTTTTTCCATAAAAATTTAAATTATAATAGAATTTCAATCCTTATTTCAGATAGTTGTGTCAAATCTAGAACGCCCCACCACCAAGCAGTCACGTTATCTAGTATCCGAGCACTATAGTAATGTTGCGTCTGGACCGGCACCTCCATCAAGCAATTAAAAAGCTATGGATATCTTTGTTTAAAATGGTGAATAATAAATGTGTCCTAATTAGAGTGCTTGTAACCATTTAAAGAGATTATTTTAATATAACGTGTTAAGTATGGCCCCAAAATGAGTATAATATTTCATATTGTTTTTGTGGGCCTACTCGTGTTACAAATTAACTATCTTGTCATTACTCTTGCATTGATTTCTCTATAGCCAGAACCATTGATTTAATAGTACGAATTATAAAAAACACGGCTTATGAAACTTTTATCATGACTTTAAATCAACAATATGAAGGTGTATTATATGCCTCACCGCCGTCTGGATGTATGTAAAGGTAAACATAGACTGCTTGTACGTGCAAAAGGTAGAGCTTTGTCGGTTTGCCGCTAGGTAGGGTTAGTTAAGAGGGCGGAAGTAGATTTATTTCAGGTTTTGGATTGGGCCTTGTGGGCTTTTAAATTAATATATTATAAAGGTAATAATGATATTTATATAGTAAGAACGTTTTATATTGAACATCTTTTTACTTTGCATGCATTATGGCAACACACTAAAGTAAAGGTGAAGGAAGTTTCACAAATTTAGTTCCAGATTTGCACTATAGATGGTGTTAGTTGAGGGGGCAGGAACTTTTTTTTATTGACTGAACGTAATGACCGAATTTTGTGGAGCCGTGACAAGCAGTCTATCAATAATTGTACCTTTTCATACATCCAGACAGTGGTGATATGCCTATTTGAATTTTTTTTTTTTTTTTTTATTTTGAAACATCTTCGACTTATAACACCTACATGCTTTATCCGATTGTAATGATTTTTTTCACAGAACCTTTATTTTATGAATTAATATATTCGTTTGAAATTTGAGCGCAATCAACCAATTATTTCTCTTAATAATTGCAATTTTACGATTTTGCTATAATGCTGCGATAATGCTAAGGCTTTTACAATTTTAATTTTTTTTAAAGTGAAAGGTGTTTTAGACTTAAAAACAATACATCTAAACATTTACTAGACGGATTTTATAATTTTTGTTTTGTTTGATAAATATGATTTTTTCCTTTGTATTGTTGGAAAATGTATGTTTTTTGTAACAAATCTATATTTCCCATATTTTAATTAAAAAACTATAAATCTTATCAAAAATGTGTCTAGTGAATTTGTCAGAATACGACTTATGAGCATATTAAAAAAGAAATTATCCTTTTATCTTAAAAACTGTAGAAGAAGTAGGAAAAAATGTTAGCAAATGTGATAGAATAGAAGTTTTGAGAAAATAGCAACATAAAGTTTATTTATATTGTTTTCTGGTATATTTGAGTATAACATAGCCTAAAGGTTCAGTTTATTTATTTTACATGAATTCACTGGGCCTTTATAACAATTTAATCTACGCTTCTTTAAAAATGGACTAAAATTGTTATGAACAACACCCTATACAGCCCTAGATTATTCCTCATATCAGTACCGGTAAGCCATTTTCCCATGCAAAAAAGCATGCAGCGCTCTAGCAAAAAATCATTTTATGCTTTTAGCATTATATCAGCATAAAATAAATTTATGTAGTCAATAAATAAAAATGGAAACTTAAAAAACAATTAAAACAATAATAATGCAAAATTGCTGGTTTTTTATACATTTTCAGTGAAACAACCCTTTAAACAATTATGCTCATCCAACAACGCGCCTGAAAAAGCGTTTGCGAAGCTTCCTAGTTAAGTTACTGTTACAGATTAATAGACAAATAACATTTGAAACATGTAGTTGAATAAAAGTTATTATACTTAATTTGATTTCCTTATTACACTGTTATTTCTAGCAACTACGCTCGGGTGCTTTAGTCTAGCAGGTAACCCATGCCTTAGAAATACTAGCGACATTTTGACGTCAACTGCGTATCGTGACTTCCGACTAACGAATATGCTCTCAATTCGTATATGCATCAAACTGCTGCAAAGACGAAGATGCACAACGTTGTATTGAACAGTCTGGACAATTCCCAGGTATGACGCAAAAACTATCCGAGTGAATAAGAAGATTTTAAATTGAAAATCCGATAAAAAGATTTGACCTATTTATTACGAACGCAATATCAAATAAAACTTGTGCAGTGGGCGTCACTGTACTCGCCGGGAACCATGACGACAGTTAGCTGCGTGGGAAGGAACATGCCCCACGTGACGCAGTGCTTAGAGATGTGGTTGTGGGATTGTGGGAGACTGGGAATATCAGGATTGTGAAGAAGTTTGGTGTCTGAAGAAGGTACTCTGCTCTATGAATTAGAAAGTTGATGGTCAATAATGGTGACATCGTCTGGTGGAGACACGATAACTTGATAACACGTTGTCTGGTTCCACAGTACATCCATTGAGTATAGAACGACAACCGAAGACATTCACCCGGCATTGCATGGTATATTATAACATTTGAAGTGAATTGTAATAGTTTTTTGGTACTTGTCTCGTAACTTTTCCATTGGAAAGGCACGAACCTCCCACAATAAGGGATATGGTGTAAAGAAGTATCCTGATGTAACACGTTACCCAATTTGCTTTAAATTTTGAAAACAAATGCTCAATATATCAAATAAAAACGATATTTTTAAGTACCTCTTTCTTTTTGCGCCCAATATTCAATTCAATTTCATTTTTTTTTAAATTTCAATTTCAATTTATTCAATTCCACATTAATACATTATAACAGATATTAAAGATATATAAATTTCAGAGATTCTTCACCACATAAGGCAACTTGTGTGTGTATGGAGCATCCCTTTTACGTGGACTAAGGTGTAAATATACATTATACATGACGTGTATAGCAGTTAAATTGACAAAGATAATTATTAATATGCATCCATTCTTGATTTCATAGTCTACTAATTTCATCAACTTATAAGGTAGGTCGGAGTAATAAGGACACCCGACCAATAAGGCCACTCGCCTGTATCTTCGTTGCTAGTGAATACTTTTTGACGATTCCACTTCTAGAGTGTAAAGCTACTCCATCTGACCACAACGGTGAAAACTACATGCAATTACGGCCGATAGAACAGTTTTGACAGCTGTTTGTTTGTCATCCGCGTTTCTCAGGCGGTGTTTTATAAGAAACGGAAGGTAAGAAAAAAATCTTTTTACGGACATGAATAGTGATAGATATTAAATATATGCTTTATATTGAAGGTTAGTTATTCAAGTATATGATAGAAGAATTTTTTTTCGATTAAATACATTTTGAATTGAAATATGACTAGGATTATCACAAACGTGCTGTTTTGGTAAAAAGGCCACTGACATAACCTCACAATGAAGATCAACATACTGTCGACTTACTTGAAAGCTCATTGTTGGAGTAAACCCTAGGCCTAATTTTATGCCCGTTGTTGTCAGAGTAGTCAGAAAAATTGTCCTAGTAAATTTATTCTTAAATTTGTAAATTTTTTAAATTTTTTTTCATGAATCTCTAAATTTGCTTCCTGTTGAGTATATGATGGCACTGACAACATGCCCAAAGTAAATAAAATATGTCAAATAACATAGGCAATAATAACAAAGCTACAAATAAGTTGGAAATGGATTTAATATCAATATAAACATATAAAATATAAAATGGCCTTATTATCAACACGTGCTTTTAATAAGGCCACTTTACACAATATTATATTTTAATTAGTTTTACACAATATCCTAATTACTTAAATATGTTGTTTAGTTTATTGTATAACCAATGCCTTGAATATTATTTCCTGAAATTTTTGAGCCTCTACCTCTTCCCACTTAAATTGTATCAAAAAAAATTCCTTAGGGTGGCCTTATTACTTCAACTTACCTTAATAATAGTCTAGGACGAAAATAAATTACATCATATATGTATGCTTATTGCGATAGCAATGTATAATAGTGAAAAAACTTGCCAACTCTACTACAGAAGGTCAGTAAGTATTATGAATATAATCTAAACTAAACTTGGTACCATAATCAAACTAAACTAAACTAGAACCAAAAGGAGGATACAATGCATCCATAATCATAGAACTATAAACATTGCTACTAACAGAGGGTGTGTCTAGAGGGTCTTAAATTTATTATATCTTCAATATTCGTGTTCGAGCGTTCTTTTAGCCAAAGTGTTACTTGTCGGGAAAATTTTGTTTTGCTTACATTATCTCTCAGTTCTGCTGGTAAAAGGTTAAATATTTTGGGCCCCAAGTACATGAAATGCTTTTGGGTGATCCCTTTATTTACTCTTGGTAAATATAGACAATAGTGAATTTGATGATGTATACTCCTTACACATTTCTTCTAGTAATTTTTTTGTTGGAAGGCTAATTTTTTTGTTTCTATTTGTAACGTACTCTTGTAAGGAAAATGTAGGAAAATAACGCTAATTTCATGTATGATAAAATTCCGATACTTAAGTTTAAGAAAACATTAAATTACAAATGTTAACTTTTACAAACACAATTGAAAATAATCATTTGCCAAGTTATTGGATGAGCGTAGCGAGCGAAGAGAAGATTCCATTTCACTATACTGAAGAAAAAAATCCGGATTGTTTTTTTTCCTTTTTTTTCTGTATTTTTGTGTGTTTGTTAACACGATTCCGGCTAAACCGATACTCCAATTGCGATGAAATTTTCTACTGGTGCTATCATAGTACAGTGCCTACACCAGCCATGCAATGTCAACAAACCCACCTAAGATGATTCCTTCGAAACTAATACAGTCCCTGTTGGACAGCAACACCAGCCACCAATAAAAAACAATGACAAATGGACCAAATTGCCGCTGAGCAAACGGTCCCACGATTCTGCTCCCCAGGGCCCGATTCATGTACATTTAACCCGGAGTTAGGGCGAGGTAAGGAAGGAATAGGACGGGTTAGGTCGAACCAATGAACAAGCTCTATGTCACTGTATGAATGACGATTAACTTATCACTGCAACTTAGATGATTGTTTCATTGGTTTCCACCGCCATCTAACTTAGTAAGTTTGACGACGAACTTTGCTAAATGTCGCCGTATTTATTTAATTTTTGATGTTTAATGAGAATTTTGATGCGAGTGTGTTGTACATCATCGAATTAAAAAAAATACGTATACTCTTGCCGTAAGTTATGGCATAGCCTAGGACTATCGTATTATTTTGATTCAAAATAAAGTTGCAATTAGCCGTCGAAACTTGTAACTTTTTAGGGAAGTGTGTCGAAACATGGCCATGCAGGCTAGGTAAGGCCTAGGGCTTGTCAAACGTGTATTGGTACTATGCATATTTCCAGGCCTAAAGCCTCCAGGAACAATAGACTAAGTCTATTAAATTATAAATAATTTTCTACAACTAAGCCTAGGTCGATGCCTGTTTCTGTTATTTTTTTGAGCGCAATAACAATATTTTTCTAGTTTAACGTCTAGGCTCAAAAATAAAAATGTCCGCCTATCTGTTTACAAATTTTGGCTACCTCCGAGGCAGCAAAAATCGGTATTCATGAAGCATTGACTTGCCCTAACTCTCGCTAACTTTCACACCACCGCTAATCCTGGCTAGCTCGGGGATTAGGTCGAGGTAAGGCCGAGTGGCAATGACTATATTTTTAGGTAAACACATTGTTTTTTTACAAAATACTAAACAAGAATATCGAAAATGCGTCTTTGTGAGTCGATTCTATTTTAATCTGAAATTAATAGACATGTAACTTTTTGAATTGTGTCTTGGCATTAACTTGATGGGCCAATTTGTGTGGGAGTGCAAAATCCATTTTTCTCACCACTTTAGGTGTAGTCATTAGTGCCAAAAAGGGCATTAGTAGGGCGATATTGAACAGTAAATACATTTTGCCCAAATAAGGGCCTAACTAGTACGTGTCACAAGTTAAAGGTCTTATAAACAACATATAGACTCGAACCCAAAAAATTGCATATTTTTTACAACGATTTGGTGCAAGAAATTATTTTGTCGTTGTGCCGTTTTTTTTTTTTTTTACCATATCTCAGCCGGTTGTATGTAGGCCTACTGGTAGTCGACACTTGTGTAAAATATTTCTTTACCAGACCAAACAACGAAAGTCTGCACGGGGATATAAAGTACACACAAATAACAGACAATAATTTTAAAAATGCCAATTACTGAGTGTAGCATAACATAAATAAACAATTATTGGGGCAATTTTAAAATGTAAAAGAATTTGGATCAAGCAGGTTCCGAACTAGCGACCCTTTACGTGGTAGTTGACCATGCTACGCACTACTACGCCACGACGCGGCCGTCCTTCGCGTTGGCAATGAGTGGTACATCGTTGGTCATAGTTAGCGTACCTGCTTCCAATGCAGAAAGTACAGGGTTCGATTCCCGTCAAAGTCAGAAGATTTTTATTTTCTGATTTGGACTTAAGTCCATCAGTTCTTGTCTTAGGAGTTTGTAAAACGGTGCGGTGACTTTAGAGGCCGTCCTAGCAATCAAGTACATAATAAATTCAGAGTTGTTCTGAATCGGCCTTGTTGATTCTGGCGTGGATCCACGGGTGTTCGCACTGTCCATATCACTGATTGCTATATTTCCTATTACAAATATCGATCTTTGGTTGGTTATCGCTCACTCGTCGATTGCGTCGGCGCCTACAGGGTTGGCTTGGTCGCTTTGATTTACTGTCCCCCCACTGAAAATCAGTTATATAACTGAGTGGGTAACTCTAAATACAATTTATTTTATTTATTTATTTATAACACTAGGCTCACGACGCATTCAGATAACTCTTTATTTAATGGTATTATTAAGGGCACTTTTACACTTCAAAGCCTTCTGCCACATTTAATTACTGTTATAATCGACTATTTATAAAGCATGCACGTTATAACTCATTTATTCTGGCGTAATAACATTTGAGGTGAGGTTTCTGCCGTCGTCGGTGCAAATAGCCACTACCTCCGCCTAACTCTTGGTGTTAGGGAGTATAAGGCTGAGGTAGGGGTAGGGCGAGGAAGCGAGTGTTAGCTCAACGTACATGAATCGGATTTGACGTTGCCCCTCGCTAAGGCCGGTGTCACACTATCCCGTTCTGACGGTCCCGCGAAAGCGGATGCGCTTTTGCGGGATGGTGACGGTACATGGTTTTAAATGCGACGTGTCACACCTGTCCGTTTCTAACGCACTACCGCAACATGCTGCCGCGAAACGGGATGAACGGACAGCGGGATGTGAGCGACAACACACGCAGTTAAATGCAAGGTGTCACACTGTCCCGTTGAAACGGACCGTTTTCAAGTTTTTTCAATTGTTTTCCACCACCTTTTCCATGAGTAGTCGACTCACCACGTTCACTACTCGAGGAGAACTGACCAGTTTATGTCCTGCTAAAACGCAATTAACCGATTGGTGTGACATGGTAGAGGCCATCCCGCAAAAGCGCATCCGCTTTCGCGGGACCGTCAGAACGGGATAGTGTGACACCGGCCTAACTCTTCTTAACCCTGCCTAACCCTGGGATAAAAATGTACATGAATCGGGGCCCAGGAGACACTGATTTTCGTTATAAACCAAGTTTCTTAAACAAGAGGTTCAAGGCGGCCCCAAACGCCGACGGCAATTCACAGCCATCAACT
Source organism: Sweltsa coloradensis (assembly GCA_024449915.1). Taxonomy (NCBI): domain Eukaryota; kingdom Metazoa; phylum Arthropoda; class Insecta; order Plecoptera; family Chloroperlidae; genus Sweltsa; species Sweltsa coloradensis. The sequence continues at coordinate 17,556 of JAMZAV010000210.1, read as the reverse complement.
TCATCTGCTTCTTCATCAAAGCTAAGTCATAACACTTCCCAGCCCATAGCTTTGTCAAATCGCTATGAGCCTCTCTCTCAGGTTAATGACGCCATCTACCCTGAACTTAACGTGGATATGTTAAAACCAGGTCGAGACATGTCCATGGATCACGACCAGTCTGCAGGAGATGCGCACTCGATGTCTTCGTCTGCCTCCTCCTCCAAAACACAGCATACATTCCGCGACGATGTCTCAACCCACAACTCAATACGTGAAAGCAACAGTGACCGCCTCCCTAAACCCAAGGACCGAGCACCCCCCATTACAGTTTACGGTGTCCCGACGTATAATTCGCTCATTCGCATAATTAATGCCTCTACCAATGGAAAAGTAACAATATCATCAACAAGTGACACTTTCAAAATAAAGCCGGACTCCCGGAAAACCTATGATGACCTAATCACACACTTCAAAGGAAAAGAAATTATGTTTCACACATTCCCTACGACGGAACAGAACTAAGAAGCTTGTTCTCCGTGGCATTTCGGCCACAGTGGAAACAGCTACCATACTCTCCGACCTTCAGAGCCAGGGCGTCTCGGTCTTGGACGTACGTCAACTCACACACCGAGCTGAAGAAGGAGGAGGAGAAAGACAACCAATGCCTCTGTTCGTCATCACTACGCAAGTTAACGCCCTGGTAATCCCCTTCACCTGGTGGAACGCGTGTGCCACCACCGAGTTTCCGTGGAGCGCTATCGTGGGCCGAAAGGCCCACGGCAGTGCTTTAACTGCCAGCAGTTTGGACACTCTTCACACTTCTGCAACGTTGTTCCGGTGTGTTTTCAAGTGCGCCGACTATCACCCATCTAAAGACTGCCCAAAGTCTCCATCCGAACCCGCCAAGTGCTTCAATTGTAAACAAGACCATCCTGCGTCCTATCGCAAATGCCCCACCTATCCCCGCGCCCTGGATGCTCGTACTTCACAAGGCACTCAGTACACTCGTCGAGCCTACAAAAGTCCACTGACCACAGTAACCTGCCACCAGTTATTCCACTCAACCCTCAACATTCATTTGCAGACGTTGTTAATTACTTAAATCGCCCCCAGCTGCTCGCCGCCTGGCCCAACCCAGACCTGAACTAACAACCTCCTCAAATACACCGGAAGCCTCAGTTTTCACCATAATAGACGGGTTAGTTGACGCCCTCACAGCTATGTCAACTGATCCGATTATCACTACAATAGCATCACTCATCAAAATGTTTATATCAACAATACGCAATGGGCCGTAGAGGCCTTGATGACCTATCAATGAACTGGGTTCCCGAACCCGTCTCTCGTCAAGTATTTCGTGCTCCTTGCTGCGAAACTCAGCTGAATGACAGCTAAGTCCCCCCTCTTTCAATTCTGCCAAATAAAGGCATAAAAGCGTTATCTCCTCTGGAATTATGTTCATTCTACTTTTAAGGGTAAATATACCCGATACTGTATAACAAGCAAAAGTAAATGTTACTTATTGCACTCAAACTGAACTGAACTGAACTGGAGGCCTTCGAAATCTCTGAACTTAGAACTGCCACGTTTTTGAGCACAATCGAAAAATTATTTCTCATGAAAATCACAATTTTACGATTTTTTTCGATTTTTTTCAAAATTTCTTCGACTTATAACACCTACATGCTTTATCCGATTGTAATGATTTTTTCACAGAACCTTAATTTTATTAGTTAATATATTCGTGTGAAATTTGAGCGCAATCCAATAATTATTTCTTATGAAAATCGCAATTTTACGATTTTTTTCTTTTTTAAATTTACGATTAATTAAAAAAATTAAAAATTAAAGTTTATTTTTTATTTAATTTAAATTTATTTAAAAAAAAATTCAACTTAGTAATGATCTTTTCACAGAACAACAAAAATCCTCGTAACACATGGCTGCTCAATGCACCAATTACGCTCATCCAACAACGCGGCGGGACTTAAGCGTTTTCCTAGTTTAGAAGAAAAAATAAAGATTGAGGAAGAAATACATAGAAGAGGGACCAGGCAAACTGCTAAAAATGAGCTATATGTAAGTGTGTGTAATTTGATAAAAATATTAGCGATCAGTTTATTATGCATGTATCAGAGAATACAACAAATTGACAGCAAACGTAAATGAATCAAGATATACATAGTTTTAAATTAAAATGTCAAGAATGTATAACTAGGCCGCTTCGCTAACGCCTTTTCCAGTCGCGTTGATGGATGAGCTTTTATGGTTGATTGTCTGCCCAAATATCACGAAAAGATCGTATTAAAAATTGGGGGAAAAATTTAAAAGTACGATTTCTATGAGAAATATTTCTTCAAATGTCTCTAAAATCATAACATATAATTTCAGTAATTGTAAACGTTCCCATAAAGTGTCATCAAGATCGGAGCAGCTGTCTGCCAAATATCACGAAAATATCTCATTAAAAATCGAAAAAAATCGTAAAAGTACGATAATCATATAAGAAATATTTGATCGATTGTACCCAAAAACGTGGCAAGAATAAGTTCAGAGATTCCGAAGATCCCCTCAAATTTTCATCAAAATCGCGTTTGCCATTCGCCCGGTACAGCGCTAACAAACAGACAAAAATACAAAAAAACCTGAGCAAATTTTTTTTGGGGGTCAGTGAAATTGAAGTCTTCGCTTCGCTCATCCAATTAAAAACAGAGAATAATTTGTACAATCATGTGTGTCTATGTGAAAAGACAAAATTGTAAATTATTACGTGACTTGTACTATAGTAGCAATAAAGCTAAATATAGTAAATCAACCAATCTTTTACTTGTGTCACATCTAATCAAGTTTGATAATCGTTGCTATTTGTTGTAACGCAATGATAATATAAACTTGGTTATCATCGTCTGTGTCTTGATGTGAACAGGTAGGTGGTATGATACTAGCCGTTTATACACATTACCGAATTGTATTATGCATATAGGTTTATGGTATCAGCGTGTGGGATTAAACCTCTCCACTAATTTGATTATGTTGCTATCATGTTTGTTTGTGCAATGTATGACACTAAAAACGGGTTTTTTCGTCTGTCAGTGTCGGCTGGGGTGATGGTCGAGTAGGTGGTTCATGATTCCACCCACGTCCTGGGTTATACACGCTTACAGCCCTACATATTTATTACATATTGTTTATGGTTCATTAGGTTGGATGTAAACCTAGCTTCATCAACTATAAGTTGATAGTTTTCAACATGTTTGTCGCAATGTTATGTCCATAAAGATGTTTGTTTTTCCTTCAGTGTGTTCGCGGATGTGATCATAGGTGTTTGTTCCCCCGTCCTGGGTGAACGCTTACGCAGCATAGTTTGTATGTTGCTATCCAGTTGGGTTATTAGCGTGGATGTAACGCTACTTCTATACTAGTTTGATTATTGTAGTAGCATGGTTGTGTCGAGGTATGATCAATAACGTGGTTTTGTTATTCATGTGTCCTTGTAGTTAGCAAAGTGTGTTTCAGATTCTCCACTCCTGGTAACACGTTTCTCCCTAATATTGTATTGTGCTATAGGTTGTGAGTTCAGGGTGTGGGTATATCCCCCGTTCTACTCATAAGGTTTTGCTTATGTTGCTAACTTTTGTTGTGATTTATGACTAATAACATGGTTTGTTTTGTTGGTCGTGGGTATTGAGTCAGGTAGGTGTATACCTAGTTCCGTTTATTAATTTGGCCCTAAATTGTATTTGGTTAGGTTTGATGTATCCTGGATAAACGATTAGCTTCTATTCATTTTTGATTATTGTTGTAACATTGTTTGTTGACGCAATGTATGACACTATAAACTGGTTTTTTCTTGTAGTATCGGGGTGCATGATCGGTAGTGTATATCACCACGTCCTGTTTACACGCCTTCAGCCTCAATTATATTTTCATATTGGGTTGATGGTATTCAGCGTGTGGGTGATAAGACGCTAACGTTCTATAGTCATAGTTTATTATTTGCAATGTTTGCTGCAATGTAGACCTAATAACGATGGTTTGTTTCTGTTCAGTGGCAGTGGGTGAGTGATCAGTAAGGTGGTTCATGATTCCACCGTCTGGGTTGTACAGCTTACGCCATCTATTGTTTGATATGGTTTGGTTTCAGCGGGGGTTAAGACGCACTTTATCACTCATATTTGATTATTTGCAACATTGTTTTTCGCATGTATACATGAAGGATGGTTTTCTCTGCATGTCGCGTCATGTTTGTTGATGTTAGTGCTAACATTGTTCTCCCGCAGTGTATGACACTTAAGCGATGTTTGTTTCTGTCATTGTAGGTTGTGGTATCAGGTGTGTGAGATACACGCTAGCTTCACTAACCATTTCTTGTTTAATTTGTTGTCCAATTATGACCCTAATAAACGATGTTTTTTCATTTTTGTGTGTGGCTGGTGAATATCAGGCGTGTGTGATTCAACCCCTCTTCTTTATACAAGTTCACCTATACATATTGTTTGCATTAAGGTGTGGTATTGAGCTGTGGATGATAAGTCCTGCATTATCACTTAGTTTGATTTTTTACTAACTGTTGTTACCATTCATGCACTAATAAAATTTTGTCCTCATTGTCGCTGATGTATAGGTGGTGGTTTCTTTACCCCGCTCCGGTTATAAAGTTCACCAACATATGTATTTGCATAAGGTTAGTATTAGGGTTGTGGTGATAAGTTCGCTTGTAACAGTTTTGATTATGGTTCAATTTATTCGCAATGTATGACTATAAACGATGGTTTTGTTCTCTGTCGTGGTCGGTGGGTGTGTGAGTCGAGTGGTGGTTCATGTTCCACCCACTTTGGGTTATACCAGCTTACCCGTATATTGTATTATGCAATTGTTTGATGGTATCAGGCGGTGGGATATAAGATAGATCTATCAACTCAGTTTGATGTTGCTAAATTGTTTGTTTGTCGAATGTATGCACTAATAACGATGGTTTGGTTTTGTCAGTTGTCCGTGGTGATGTGAGTCGAGAGGGGTTCAATGATTCCACCCACGTCCTGGGTTATAGCACGCTTACAGCCCCATACGTATTGTATTATGCATATTAGGTTGATGGTTTCCAGCGGTTGGATGATAAGACGCTAGCATCTATCAACTCATAAGTTTTGATTATGTTGCTAACTTGTTTGTTGTCGCAATGTTATGACACTAATAAACGATGGTTTTGTTCTCTTCAGTGTGTCGGCTGGGTGATGTGAGTCGAGGTAGGTGGTTCATGATTCCACCCACGTCCTGGGTTATACACAGCTTACAGCCCCATACATATTGTATTATGCATATTAGGTTGATGGTATTCAGGCGTGTGGGATGATAAGACGCTAGCTTCTATCAACTCATAAGTTTGATTATTGTTGCTAACATTGTTTGTTGACGCAATGTATGACACTAATAAACGATGGTTTTGTTCTCTGTCAGTGTGTCGGCTGGGTGATGTGAGTCGAGGTAGGTGGTTCATGATTCCACCCACGTCCTGGGTTATACACAGCTTACAGCCCCATACATATTGTATTATGCATATTAGGTTGATGGTATTCAGGCGTGTGGATGATAAGACGCTAGCTTCTATCAACTCATAAGTTTGATTATTGTTGCTAACATTGTTTGTTGTCGCAATGTATGACACTAATAAACGATGGTTTTGTTCTCTGTCAGTGTGTCGGCTGGGTGATGTGAGTCGAGGTAGGTGGTTCATGATTCCACCCACGTCCTGGGTTATACACAGCTTACAGCCCCATACATATTGTATTATGCATATTAGGTTGATGGTATTCAGGCGTGTGGGATGATAAGACGCTAGCTTCTATCAACTCATAAGTTTGATTATTGTTGCTAACATTGTTTGTTGACGCAATGTATGACACTAATAAACGATGGTTTTGTTCTCTGTCAGTGTGTCGGCTGGGTGATGTGAGTCGAGGTAGGTGGTTCATGATTCCACCCACGTCCTGGGTTATACACAGCTTACAGCCCCATACATATTGTATTATGCATATTAGGTTGATGGTATTCAGGCGTGTGGGATGATAAGACGCTAGCTTATCAACTCATAAGTTTGATTATTGTTGCTAACATTGTTTGTTGACGCAATGTATGACACTAATAAACGATGGTTTTGTTCTCTGTCAGTGTGTCGGCTGGGTGATGTGAGTCGAGGTAGGTGGTTCATGATTCCACCCACGTCCTGGGTTATACACAGCTTACAGCCCCATACATATTGTATTATGCATATTAGGTTGATGGTATTCAGGCGTGTGGGATGATAAGACGCTAGCTTCTATCAACTCATAAGTTTGATTATTGTTGCTAACATTGTTTGTTGTCGCAATGTATGACACTAATAAACGATGGTTTTGTTCTCTGTCAGTGTGTCGGCTGGGTGATGTGAGTCGAGGTAGGTGGTTCATGATTCCACCCACGTCCTGGGTTATACACAGCTTACGCCCCATACGTATTGTATTATGCGCTCTTCGTTGATGGTATTCAGGCGTGTGGGATGATAAGACGCTAGCTTCTATCAACTCATAAGTTTGATTATTGTTGCTAACATTGTTTGTTGACGCAATGTATGACACTAATAAACGATGGTTTTGTTCTCTGTCAGTGTGTCGGCTGGGTGATGTGAGTCGAGGTAGGTGGTTCATGATTCCACCCACGTCCTGGGTTATACACAGCTTACAGCCCCATACATATTGTATTATGCATATTAGGTTGATGGTATTCAGGCGTGTGGGATGATAAGACGCTAGCTTCTATCAACTCATAAGTTTGATTATTGTTGCTAACATTGTTTGTTGACGCAATGTATGACACTAATAAACGATGGTTTTGTTCTCTGTCAGTGTGTCGGCTGGGTGATGTGAGTCGAGGTAGGTGGTTCATGATTCCCACCCACGTCCTGGGTTATACACAGCTTACAGCCCCATACATATTGTATTATGCATATTAGGTTGATGGTATTCAGGCGTGTGGGATGATAAGACGCTAGCTTCTATCAACTCATAAGTTTGATTATTGTTGCTAACATTGTTTGTTGTCGCAATGTATGACACTAATAAACGATGGTTTTGTTCTCTGTCAGTGTGTCGGCTGGGTGATGTGAGTCGAGGTAGGTGGTTCATGATTCCACCCACGTCCTGGGTTATACACAGCTTACAGCCCCATACATATTGTATTATGCATATTAGGTTGATGGTATTCAGGCGTGTGGGACGATAAGACGCTAGCTTCTATCAACTCATAAGCTACACTTGTGTTATGTATGAAGCTGTAACGTTCACGTCGAGTCGTCCTTTGAAAATCTACTTTATAAACATAAACTGTATTAAGTGAAGTTTTTCTTTTTAAAAGAGCGAATATTATGACATTTTGGCACAAAGTTATAATTGGAAATGCGACACTTAGCATAAATGTCAAGAAAGCATACGTGGAAACTGAACAGCCCTACAGTCGTAGATTATCAAAAGTTTTTGTTCATTAGCCAGAAAAAGTTCACGAAAGTTGTAACTTTTGTACATTTTCACCAAATCCTAAATCGTAAAATCAATTTGCTTATATTTTTGCTTATTTTTTTGCTTGCGTAGGAGAAGGGGGGGGGGTAGACTCCCCAATTTTACCGTGAACCCCCACTTTAGAATGTTAGAAATTCAGCTAGGCCGTAGATCCCCACGGTGACAACTACCGAATAACGAATTTTCAATTTTTAATCTTCCGCTGTTACATATTTTGTTTTAAGTAAGTAAAAAGTACAATATATACATCCAATGGTTGTAACGTAATCTATCTTGTCACTATTCCATTTAAAAAAATAGTTTCCTAGTTTTTAATGAACACAAAAACATTAATTTGGTATTGCATTCAGCCCACTTATTTTTTCTAGAACGCACCAAATTTTCCCAATTTTCGTCTGCGGCGCTATAGTTAGGGGGCTCCGCCCCCAAGCCCCTTGTGCTTGGTCCCTTTTCCCAAAAGCTTGTTTAGGAAACTATTTTTTTTAAAATGAAATTGTGACGAGATAGACCACGTTACAACCATTGGTTGTATATTGTACTTTTTACTCACTTAAAACAAGCTCTCGAGAAAAAAGAGTTCCAACGCGCCTGTACAGGTTTGAGTACACAAATATATGCTAATGCTCTTATTAAGCAGGCTAGAAAGAGCTAAAAGCTCCATGAAACATGGTTTTTAACCTAGCTAAAATTAAGGAACAAATTTCAACGAGAATGATATGACAATATTTGAAAGTACAGTGGAAGTAAAGTAGCTCAGAGTGAAACCTATAGGTTTCTATATCCATCTATCCATAATCCATATATAGATGGATTCTATGAGCCATGCAACGAAACAAAATAATATACCGATTCCATGTACCGAGTTTATGTCGATATGTGCTACATCACTGTAGGTAGTTATACACTGTGACAGACAAACAGCCTGAGGGAAGCACTTTATCGACTCAGTCTACAGCATTCCACATCGCTGCCTGATAGAGACAGTTCTTGCAAAGGGCGGGACTACATTCACACACACACACCTCGAATGTCTGCTGATCAGCATTTATGTTAAGTGCGAAGAACTTTCTGGAACACAAGGTTTACACCTGATTGACGTATTACTCAATAGATAGCAAATAGCATGTCTAGGGTTTGCACTCTTTCGTTATCATCCATGTGGTTTAGGGTTTGCACTCCTTTCGTTATCATCCAGCATGTCTAGGGTTTGCACTCTTTCGTTATCATCCATGTGGCTCGGGTTTGCACTCCTTTCGTTATCATCCATGTGGCTCGGGTTTGCACTCTTTCGTTCTCATCCATATGGATCGGGTTTGCACTCTTTCGTTATCATCCATGTTTCTCGTGTTTTCATTCTTTCTTTATCATCCATGTGGCTCGGGTTTGCACTCTTTCGTTATCATCCATGTGGCTCGGGTTTGCACTCTTTCGTTATCATCCATGTGGCTCGGGTTTGCACTCTTTCGTTATCATCCATGTGGCTCGGGTTTGCACTCTTTCGTTATCATCATGTGGCTCGGGTTTGCACTCCTTTCGAGTTCAGCCAATTTTATATTTGATGTAGGATGCCAAACAGTCAATTCAATTTTGTTATTATAGTGAACAAGAAAGTTAGATAGGCAGCCCCGAGATCTCTGTTGCGACCTCCAATGAGATTTCTGTTAATGAAGCCAGAATGTTTTGTCGACTTTTCTCGCTACCGGTTACACTGCAAGTTCCACCTAAGTTCGTATGTGATTGTTTTCCATGTAGAGCAGAGAAGTTTGAAGTTTCAGTTTTGTAAGATAGTTGTGTTATTAAAAGGATTCGAGAATTAATTTAATTTTCAGATCTAGATATTATATTAAGTAGAGAACATTTATCAATGCTAAGTTCCACGAAGTTTTAAATTGAAATGATAATATAAAGCATAATTTTCCATTAGTTTGCAAAAAACACCCACATTCAGGAATTTAATGAAGAAAATTGATGCTAGAAAACGGGGAGAAAAAAAATTACCTACCTTTACCCACGGCAAAAATATTCCTTAATAAATACCATAGCGACAATCTTTATGGTCCGTGACCTTGGAGGATTCTAGTCCAAAACATATTGGCCAATCATTACGTTCTATCTTTCCTGGTCTTAATATACACGATGTTTCATTTTTTATCTTTGACACGCGATTTAGTCGCAATGTTTGCTCATTACAAAAAAGGCTGTAATTTTGCGGTGTATAAAAACAAAAAATTAGCTTGCTGAAGCCAATTTAAGAATTTAACCAAAAGTCTAATACAAAAACCGAAGATAAACGAATTAAGACAAATCAAGAGATAAAAATAGAAAATCTTAATTTAAGAAAGCTATCTAATACGAGGAAGAAAATACATTTTTCGGGTAATAGCCCCTTTAAGGTGTTGCGCTAGTTTCTCCTCTCACGACGCTGAGGTGAGGATATGTTATTAGTGGTATTGTGAGACATCCATCAAGTTAGACAGGGACAGAGAAGGAGCGAGGAGGGAACTCCACTGCTGCCTCCATCCACCCACCCACCCACCCGCCCACCCACCCACCCACCCTTGCTTGCTTGCTGGCCTCGCCCGTAGATTGATCGTGACCAACTAGTTTGGACGGTGTTTCATATTTAACAATATCGATGTCTAGTTGACCACTGTTCACGTGTCAGCGGACTTTGGCGCCAACAGTGTTGGCTTGTTCAGCTTTTAACAAATTAAAGTCCACCATTAAATTTATTTCTGTGATAAATGTATCGTTGCCATTGATATTGAACATCAGTAGGCTAGATCCAGTCTTGGTCCACTTCCGTGACAATTTGAAGCCATCTTGAAATTACTGTTTGCATGTTAAGTAGATGGGAGCGATTTGTAGCCCAAATATTTTTAAAGATGGCCGTCAGTTTGACAGGTGAGCAAATTAGACATTAACACCAAATGATTACTAAATTCTCTTATGCAATAACTTATTATTATTTCTGTTTGTGCATTCCCATGCTGAACAAGCTAAAACAATATCAAACAATCCAGTAAAAGACTGTATTGCATTAAAAAAGTATAAATTAAAACGCCAAATCGCCATTTTGAATTTGTTTTTTGATTCTTTCATTTGCTATGCTCGTGCCTGTGCGGAGGTATTGGAGACTGCGGATCTATAGCCTACTATAAATGTTTAATATCAATGATTGTTGCTCATACTCACACAATCCATTTCTTTTACTAGGAAAACGCTTAAGTCCCGCCGCGTTGATGGATGAGCTTTTTTTAAGTTTTTAGTTTGCGTAGGATATCTTTACTTTTACAAGTGCTTTGCTTTGCTGCCTATGTATTATAGGTGATTGTTGTCAAGTTTCTATTGTTACTTGTCAACTATTATTATTTACCGTAAAAACTTATATTAAAAGCTTTATTTCTATGGATTCTGGCCAACTTTTTCAACTTTTTCTTTCAAAAGGTACTACATCACCATAATCTTAATGTCCATGTATAATATGAACGTTGTAGCCCCACCCGTTTGGTCATAATCGGCCCAAATGGCACGAAAATATCGCATTAAACCGTAAAAAACTCATAATAAAACCTTTATTCTATGGATTCTGGCTAACTTTTTCAACTTTTTCTTTCAAAAAGCAACACATCACCATTACCTTAATGTCCATGTGAAATATGAACGTTGTAGCCCCACCCGTTTGGTCAGAATCGGCCCAAATGTCACGAAAATATCGCGCTAAAAATCGAAAAAATCGTAAAAGTACGATATTCATGAGAAATATTTCTTCGATAGTACCCAAAAACAATACACCTCTAAGTTCAGAGATTTCGAAGGTCCCCTCGAATTTTCATCAAGATCGGATAAGCCGTTTGCCTGGTAGAGAGTTAACAAACAGACAGAAAAAAAAACAAAAAAAAAAAACCACCCGAGCAAAATTTTTTGGGGGTCAGTGAAATTGAAGTCTTCGCTTCGCTCATCCAACAAGTGCTTGTTTTAAATTTGTTCTGAACGTAAAGTATATAACTAAATGATGCGAGATATTTGAGTTCTATAGTTTTTTTATACATAAATCAGGCTAAAATAGTACTACAACAACAACTCATCACTATGGGATATCTTTCTTCTGGAGCTCTTTGTGTCTTCAAGAGTGTGGCACACTACGTACGTATTCCTGTCATGGCGGCTCTCTGTGTGTTGACATTGTTTTGATTGATGGTTTGTTTCTATTTGTTTCCTTCTATCATTTCAATGACGGAAATGTTGAGCACACTTTAAGGTACGTCTTACTGCTTTTATAACTAGTAGCTATAAATTTAAATTTTTATCGTGGGAAACCTGTTATAGGGTGCAATTAGCCCCTCTTCAGGTGAACTAGGTATGTGCGGATAGGAAATTGTGAAGGGATGTCCGAGGGCTTTTAAGAGGACTCAATCCCTTGCATTCGCCTTAACGACTGAGGGAAACCTCGGAAAAAACCCTCAGTCAGGATTGCCGGTCTCGACGGGGTTCGAACTCGGGACCTCCCGAATCAGAGTCGCGCGCTTAGCGCCCGAGCCAAAACTTTTTCCCGGTTGGGAAAGGCTTTTAATGCTTTCCACTCTAGTGGGGCCGGGGCCCCTGGAATAATTCATATACCTAACCCTTTAGCCTACCACTAGGACAGTTCATGCCAAGGCAAGGTTTTGGACCTTTTGGTGTCTTCGACGCAGGGCATTGCTAGGCTCCCACACAAAAATCCCGAGGGTGTATAGTTTTTTAGTGGGTCTAAAAAAAAAATAATAAAAACGGGGTATGGGCCGTCTTTGTGTCTAAAATGCAAGGGCCTTTTTAAATTTATAAACTGTATGCTTCCCCCCCGAGTGTGATATGATGTTTGTTTTGGGGCTTAAATTTTTTCGGGGCGTTGATGCGTTGCCCAAAATTTAACCTTTACCTAAACCAAAACCCCCAAAAATCATTAGTTATAAAAATTTAATTTTTCCCCCCCCCCAAAGGGTTTAAACCCCCTATCCAAGAGTTAAAGGGGCGACTAGCAGTACAGTAACAACTTCAGTGGGAAAGACACAAACGGGTTGGATTGACAAGAGGGGAATTAAAAAAATTTAGGGGCGGGGTTTTGTTTAAAAACGTTCCCTTTTCTTCTAAGCCTAGCAAAAAGAAAAGATTAATACTTTTAAGAAAATTTTTTTAAAGGCTTATTTGGGTTAATAGGCTTTAGTAGCCAAATTTGCCTGACCAGCGTATCTTAGGGTATTTTTTCGTATGCCACGCTCAAAAAACACTTTTTGGTTTTTTAAAATCAAAGTTTTAAGGGTGATTGTGTAGGTAGGTATGTTTTTGGGTCAAAAAACAGGGTTAAAATAGACTTAAAATATCCAGTTTTCCCAAATTATTTTCCCCCAAATCAAAAAACCCGGGACAAAATTACAATTCAAAATTTTTTAAACCAAAAAAATTTTTCCCTGACCACCATAATTTTTGTCAATTTTAGAAGCCTGTACAAAGACAGGGTCTTCTTCAAGGGCTGGCTAGGTTTAAAATCATGTATTTAATGTAGGGAAAAAGGAAATATTAAACCCCCAAACCCTCAAAAACCCTTATTGAAAAATTTATTTCGAAAAAAAACCAAAAACATTTTTTACTAGTATTTAAACGAGGCCATCCCCAGCCCTAGGCGAAGCGTTTTATGGTGCCCAGGACATGGCCTATTTCCCCCCAAAGGGGCAGTCGAAAAACTTTAAAATAATTCCCAACTACCTAACATGTTATGCCGGTTTAAACCTTTGGCATCGGTATGTGTTTTGGGGTAACTTTGGGTTTTTGGATTTGTTTTTTAAAATTTTTAATCCCTTTTCCTAAGTAAAGTTTTAATTTTCCCAAATTTAAGTGGGAACATCAAGGTGTCTTGAGGGGAAGTGGGAAAACATACAGAGAGAAAGTGACAAAGTAAATGTTCATTTATTCATTCATTTAATACATTGTAGGTAAAAATTTTTTTTTTAGAAGAGCCCAGGGTAGGAAATTTAAAAATAAAAATTTTTATCTCGAGTTTGATTGAAACCCAAAAGGGGTGTATTAACGGGATTTTTGAGATGTCCTATAACGCAAAAAAATAGGGGGACCAAATTAACTTTTGATGCGGCGTCCCCCCGGCAGGTTATCGTGACCAACTGAAAAATTTTAAAAACAACCCGATGTCCAATTGAAAAAACTGTTTGGGGCGCCCTTTGAACTTCGTCAGGACAGGGTTGGTTTTGTTCGGGTTTTTAAAAAATTTTAAGTCCCCTTTAATATCATTAATGTGACCAGAGTTTAAACCCCGGCCCCCTTTTATGCTACTCAATCTGCGGGGTTTTTGCACGATCTGGGTTGATGCCAGGAAAACCCGGCGACTCCCCGGGAAAAAAATAGGTTTTTTATTGTTGTGTTGGATTTATCTAGGGTTTGCGAGGGGAAACCCTTTTGGGAATGTCTACAACAACAAGAATAAATTTGGGACGCCCTTAAATTGTCCCCGCCCCGGGACGTCACGGGGGAAAACATGGGGAAATTAGTTGGTAAAAATTCCTCATTTCGCAAGCTGACGCCTGCTTCAGGGCGCAACACTTATCAGCTCAAAACTTTTATTCTTTTCCCATTTTTTTTGGGCAATATTTTAAAAAAATAATATTTTGGGAAAATTATATCTTTTTTTGTAATAGCGATTTTTTCCGTTTTTTTTGACACAGTGTTAGTTTTGTAATAAAAATTGTACCATCAAAACATTTTAAAATTATCAATGACTAAAGTTTTTTAAAATTAATTTTTATTTTACAAAAAACTACTGTGGGGATTTGGGACAAGCCCTTTTTAAAAAAATTAGGCATCAGACTGTTTAGACAAGAAAAAAAAACAAATTTTCTGATAAAAGTGCAGAACGAAACTTTGGGAGCATTTTGAGAAAAATGCAGGGGATGGGGTTTTTTTTAAAATACGCACTCTTGAGTGCGGATGAGCCGTGAAAAGTCAAGCTGCATATTTTCTATGCTGTAAATTTTCGTTCATGCACTTTTTTTTAGAAAGTTAGTATATTTCTTTTCTAAACAGTCTGATGCATTTTTAAAAAAGAATCCTTGCGAAAACCATCAGTAGTTTTTTTCCAAAATTTAAATTTAAAGAGAAAACTTAATTCATTGATAATTTTCACTGTGTGATGCTACATTGTTATAACAACTAACGACTTTGTCAAAAATGGAATAATCGCTATTTACAAGGAAAGATATGTTTGCTAAAAAATTTTTTTTTAAAATGTTTTTCCAATAATGAATGGAAAAAAAAGTTAGGTGGGTAAAGAAAAAGATGGCCGTTTTTTTTGGGGGAGGGGCCAGCCTTTCGAAATGAGGATTTATACCCAAAAAATATTTACGTGCCTATCGATCGTTTTTAAGCTCCGCCCTTTTTGAGTCGTCAATTTGCTCGATCCGTTACATGACGAATCCTGTCCGTGATTTTACCCCCCCTGTCCAAGCTTAAAAATATTTTTTATTAAATTTATACTTAAATTTTATTTATCACCTTTTTAAAAAACGATAAGTCCCTTTTTTTCGGACGAAAGGGGGGGAAAAATCTTGGGGGCAAATTTTTAAACGCCCCACCGGTAGAAAAAAAAGGTTATTTTTTTGAAAAAAAAATTGTTTCCAGGACGTTTTCAAAAACGCTTGTTTTTTTTAAGAGTTTAAAAAACAAAATTGGGAAAAAAACTCTGAATTTAATTTGTCATAGGAAATAAACATTCAGATCATTCCGGGGCACAAAAAAAATTTTAAAATGATAAAAAAAGAAGTGAAGATCTTTGCATATTTTTATGCACATTTAATCTTTTCCCCAAATAAAATTTTAATTTTTTTGGTCTACTCTAAAAAGAAAAGATCAGAAGGACTATGTAAAATCAGGGGGTCCCGGGGTTAATTTTCGTGAGACCGGCATCCTGATTGAAGTTTTTTTTTCCCAGGGGCCCTGACGAAATTTTAAAATTTTTTACAATGTATCGTTTGAGTATGTTTTTTGCATCCCCGTTTATTTGTTTTGAGTCAAAAAGATGGGAGGTTTTCATGGGGGGGTTGTTAAAAACTGATTTTAGTTGGGTTTTTAAATTGGGGAAAAATTTCCCGGGGGTTGGGGTTTCCCGAGTTTAAATTTAACCCCCCTAAAACCGAAAAGTCCAAAATTTTTTTCACTTGGGGGTCGTTTGACATTGGTTTGTGCTTTCACCAACCCACCAAAGCCCCTTTCCGTTTTAAAAAAATTCCCGAGCCTGGGCTGGGGTTCACCAAAGGGAAATTTTTAACTGATGTAAATTTTTTTTTAAATTTTTAACCCCCAAAAGCTAGTTTCAAACCCTGCGGGTTGCAGTACTTTTTTTTTTGTTGCATTTTCAATTATTGTTTTTTTTTACCGGGAGTGTACTGAATGTTAGGGGGTACTATTGGGAAAAAAAAAGATATTATAAACATTTGGGGCCCTTTTAAATTCCAACTGCAACCTTCTCGTGGTTTGGGGCCCCTTTTGATTTGGGGATTTTTCTTCTGAAACTAATGGCGAAACTCTGGGTCCCCGCCGGGAAACTTTCCCCTTCCCTTTGATACCCCCCGACGGCTTTGGACAATGGGCAACATGGACGGGGTGATGACACAAACGTGAACCCCCGACTTTGGGGGAAAACCCCCGCCTTCCCCCATAAGCTTGTGGCTTGGTTTCTGACCCGACAGGCCTGTCCCCCCCCTTGTCCCCCGCGTCATCCCTCACGTCCCTCTCTTTTGTCCGATTAGCAAGTTGCATAAATATGGGGACGAAAAAGCAATTTCAATTCAAATTTAAATTTTAAACCCTTGTGTGTGTTGGGGGGGGGGGGGGGGGACGCAGGTAAACGGCGTATGCCCAAAATGAAATATAAGGGATAAAACATCTGAATATACATAATAATTTTATTAGGGGTTTTACACAGATAGTGGTACGTGGTACGTGTAAATTTTAATCGGTCAAAAAAAGGGAAAAACCAAAGTCAGCCAAAGAACTAAAATAATTTTTTTAAACCCCATAAACATCACAAGGGCCTCTTTTAAAAAGTGTAATAAAAACGTGCCCAAAATGTGAAAAAAGTCCCCAAAACACACTCGTAGAATTGAATTTTTTCCGGGGTTCTGCCCCCAAAATCCCCGTTTATACAAAAGATGTAATTTTTTTCCCAAAAAAAGAGCGTGTACCCCTGTTTTTTTTTTGGGCGACACCCTATAAAATCCCCACATTAGCCCTACCCCAATTTTTTTAATACAAACTAAGCAAGGGTTTCCTTTGGGTTTCCGCGCAGAAAATTTTAAAATGGGGTTTTCCCCTCATCACAGCCGATCATCACCCCCCCTTCTTAAATGGCTTATGTAAAATTGTTTTTTTTTTAGCTTTCATTGCTGTCAGTCAGTACTGACGGAGATTGGATTCACTAGTGTTGCCATAGACGGGTTTTTATGTTAGATTCCCTTTCCCTTTTTCGATAGCCACGCCTGCACAGTACGGGTTTTCCTCCCCAGCAACAGAAACCCCGTCACTTGGGCGCAATTTCCAGACCTGGGCTTTTGGGGCCCCTTTCCTCAAAAGTACATCCCTGCACATTTGATCTCCATCTCCCGCAACAGGGAAAGCGTCACTTTGGCGCATTATTTCCAGACCTGTCTGTTTCGCTTTCCTCCAATGTCATCAGACTCCCTTTTTTTCAACAAAGCTAATTTTTCCTTTTCAGCAGCTGATTGATAATTTCTCCATATCCCCCACTATCCCCTTTATACATTTTTACGTTTTTTTAAAAATCTAACTCATCGACACTAGGGATATGAAATTTTTTTCGGCACGTTATTTGCTTACCGGTAAAATGGGGTGAAAAAGGAACTATGGGGTGAAAAAGGAAACCCAAAAATTCCTTAAATAAAAACTAAATTTGTAATTGCCGCTCTTTTTAAACGGCTCACAAAAAGGTTTTCTGTAGTTGGTACCTTTCATTTGCAGTTCC